>CM028671.1:8750000-10000000 GCA_016760335.1 Gastrodia elata | reverse complement strand
TGGGAATTCTAGTTAAAATACTTCAATGTTGGATCAAAGATGCTTCTTCTTTGCATTTATTAATATTCTTTTTTTATGAATATAATCAAATTAAGAATAATATCTTTTTATTCCTAAAATAATTATAATTTTGAAGATCTATATATTTATTATAATTATAATAATATATGTATATTTTCTTAGTACTTATTATTCGCATTGAAATTGCTTGTGTAGAATCATCTTTTATATTTGGCAATACTTGCCATTTTATAATTTGGGCGTGAAAGGAGACCAATTACGATTTTCACACATGGGAAATCACCGTTGGGCGCTGCAGCGCCCAAGTTTCGAATTTTGGATCCACTGAAGAGGATTACCGCGTGCCACAACGGCATAATAATTTGTGAAGCATAAAAATATTTTTGATGAAATTAAATAAAATTCGCCGCAGCACGCCGCAGCACCCAAAAGCGCTGCAGCATGCCGAAGCGCCTGACTTTCTGCCAGAAGGCGCTACCGCGTGCCATAGCACCCAGAATTGCCCGAAAGTTCCCAGAACTATCCAGAATGGTTAAAACTTCACTTTTTTGCAGTTTTAGTAAAATTAAGCATTGTATAAAATTTTATGTGAAATTCAAAAATTAGAATCTTTGATTGCTTGTATGACCAAGTAGATCTTAATAATCAAATTTTATGGAACATAATTGCCTTAAGTTTATAATCAAGTGCTAATTCTTTTTGTGTTTGATTCGAGATTTAATTAACATTAATTTCTCATTATTTTAATAAATGCAATGTTTATGTATGTTAGAGAATTTAATGTTGATTTGAACAGCTTTATTTACTCAATTTGATATTAAATTATATTTGAATATAAGAATCTTAAGACCTTGATTAAGTAAGTGATACTTAATCTAAGACTAAAATTTGTCATCAATAATACACCAATAATGCATTAATTTGTCATTGATCCATAAAGTAACCACTGGTCTTAATTTTAATAGGGCTAGGGATTAAATCCTAACTTGTCTTGATTAAGATCTAAACCTTAATTACCTTAATCAAGTAACTTTTATTGAAAGATAATTTAACTTGCATAATTTTAATAATACATCTGATTTGATATTGATCTTAAATATATTGTATTATAAGTGCTAAGATTATTAAAAGAATTTATATGATTAACTATTTAGACTTAAACTTTAGATTTTTGATTTTCTTTTATATAAGATTCTTAGCATAAAGCTAATTATAAAACTAAGTTGATTTATCACAAGATCAAATCTTAATAATACTCCTGATTATACCCCATAATTGTAGTATAGGATATCATTAGATGGGTCTAATTATCTGATTTAAACAAACTAATTCAGACTTAAGAAATGCAACTTATGATCTTAGTGCAAATTATTAAGTTAAATGTAAGATGTGTAAGATCTTGATGATGTCATAATAAAATTTTTATATAATTGAAAGCCTTAACAAAATGTTAACACATTGAGGCAGGAAGAACTCATTATTATATCATGAGGTAGGAACTTAAATGATCCTTCTTAGCCTTAGAAGATTGATCTTAAGCCCTTATGGTAGGATCACCCAAAGTCCTTAGAATGAGATTCCTCCCATATGGTAGTAACTTATATTGAGTGACCTCTTGGTCACACTCTTAGAATCTTATGTAGGATTCACTCAATTAGAGTCAGTATTCCTAACTTATCCTTAGTTGCTAAATAGAATTACTAGAACCAAAATTATTAGTTGAATATGATTATGCATATCCATGGTGCTGAGTCACTTTAGCAATATTCAGTATTTGTTGAGTCACTCCAATATGAACTTATGATCAGGTGCTTTCCTGAGGGATTAGACGAATACAGTCCCATTCGAGTAAATCTTCCAAGACTAAGAGTACTACAATTAGTGAACTAGATCATTAGTTTGAGATATAAACTGCGATCGGGTTCTGCCTCCTATCGTAGTGCACTTCGATAAGTGCAGTTTAAACAAACTAATTATCTCAAGTCACTTTGCGTAGAACACTTAGTATGCTTGTAATTAGGTTATTTAGCAACTTAGCTTGAGATATAAACTGTGACCGAGTTCTGCCTCCTATTGAAGTGCGCTTCAATAAGTGCAATTTTAAACAAGCTAAGTGTTAAATCGACCTCCCTTGGAAATATACAACCATGTGTATACAACCTTTCCAATCAATAATTTTAAGTAAAATCCTAAGCAAAGCTAGTCATTGAAATTATAACTAGGAGTCAGAATCCATTTGGATGGATTTTGCACAATGGAGACACTTGATTCATTATTTGATTTTAAATCATTTTCTAGATCTTTGAATTTTAAAGCATGTAGTATGAACATGAGCATGAACATAAGCAAGAACATGAGCATGATGTATGAGTATTACTGATGATTTATGGATTACAAAATATTGCATATATCAATCAGGGAATTTGCAGGATGATTAGTACTGGATTTCCAACCGGATATATGTAGACATTAGACCATACAATTCATACCCGTTCAGTGATATTTTGATTGCATATCAGTGCATATAGTATCGTGGCATATACAGATGCATGACTTCAGTGATATACAACATAATTTTACATGTTATTACTCAGTTTCAGATCCATTAATATTTTTGTTTACTTTCAATATTTAGTTTACAATACAACTTTACTTTACTTCACTTCAGTTTTGTACAATTTTATATAATTTTACACTTTCAGCTACCTGTACAGTATTTATGCAATTTTGTTTCTATTATTTAAATGTTAAGTGAATAATTAGAACTATTTAGATTAGTTTTAATGTATTAGACTTATTGTCTAATATGTGGTACTTTTGGGATCCAACAATTTGCTAGATTCGGAGCAGTTAGTGGAGCCAAATCAGGTGGATACTCAGGAGATCTAGAAGAAGTTTGTGGAGCACTAGTGGACTCTTCTCCAATTTTACTATTTTTCTTAGTTACTATTTTAATTTTGTATTTAGACTTATTTTCTGTATTCAATAAACCGTTTGTAATAATTCTGGATGTGTTTTTTTTTTTTTTTTTTCTGAGATGAATGTTTCATTCAGCTTCTATGATGAATGTTTCTGGATGTTTGCTTTATCTTCCGCACTCTATCTATATACTACTTATACTTAGTATTGTGATGTAATCAGCATAATGAGAATGCTGATATTTTATACATATATTGGATTCTTTATATTGTATCTTAAATCCAATGTATGTATTTGTCTAATACTTAAGATAATGATACTACTCTTATCTTAAGTATTAGCTATCGACTTTTTTTTGGGGTTGAGTCAGCAGCCCTTCAGATGGGTTTCTTTTCAGTGTTAGTTTCAGATATTCTGGGAGATGGGATATCCCTTCCCAAGTGGTATACCGCTCCGCCGCCAATTGATTACCTTTCTTTGCTTTGCGCGTGACGATAGGGTGGGGCGCTACAGTAGTATATTCACCCAAATGTTTCAATCATCGCATTTAAACCCATATTCCATCTATCTCCTTATCTACCTAAACATGATCCTCCCCAATCCATCAGTTTTGCAAGTTCGCGATCGGTGCAAATAAATGACCTCCTAAACCCTAAAGTTGCGAATTAGGTACTCCACCCGATTTTCCTTCTTAGTGTCGTTTAATAAAAATCAATGTTAATTTAGAGTTTTATGCTATAAATAGATAACTCATTAAGGTTTATTCAAACCAAAATCAAGTTCTATAGAATTCAATTTATAATGCTAAAAAATATGGAAGGCATTAAACATTGTTAATTGTTTATAGTGGATCATTGGCTACTGTGTTATGAAGCTCTGAGTAACAACCTAAGGTTGTTGGGCGCTACACTCTGTCAATGTGGCAATTGCATCATAGGAGGTAAAAAAGTTGGTTATGAATATTATAGTTTATTTTATCATTGCTTATTCTTTCTATGCAATCGGCATTACTGGTATTCTTGTTGTGCAAATTTTAAAATCTTACCAATTCTAGAAACACAAATGTAACGACTTACAAACATTATATACAAGAAACCTTTTAATATATTTTAACTTGGTTTTATAATAAGTATGCAGGTGTATCATGATTTTAATAGACATTAAGCATTTTGTTCTCTTTTTATGTGCAAGTTTATTATTATCTTGAACGATTTAATTGATTATTACAGCAGCACTGAACATTTGCAAAATTGAGGTGAGGATTGTTGTGTAAGTACTTAGCACCTCATTAAGCCTTTGAGTTAGGGGATGAAGACTGCTTTTGGCACATGTTATGCCATTGAGTACCAGGTGATATTGTTTGGCATGCCCAGCAAGGCTTCAATGTTCAAGAAACTAATAAATCAAGCCTTCCATACTTCACCCAATTAGTTCACTACAATCTTACCTATGAAATTTTGATTCACTTGCATTTGAAATGATTATTTTATGTACTTGATTATTCTAGTACTCTAAAATGTTTATTGTTAAGTTCTCTTAAGTGCATGTTTTGGCTTGATTTGATTGTTTTTCTAAGTCTTATAGTTAGTTCAATTTATGTTTAAGTGAATCACAAAAAGATCAATGCGATTATGAATTAAATGTGAATAATTGATGCTTACAATACTTATGTGAACTACAAACCCTTGGATTCATGGTTATTTGAGTTTGCAGCTCGCATGGGTCTTGACGCCTACTATAGTTTAATTAATATCTATTAATGGGTAGCCCTTATTTCAATAATGCAGCAATGGACCTATTTGCAATAATGGATTTTCTTTAGTGTGACCCATATTTCAATCTCATTATTAAGTTGATTGTTTCAATGCCTGCTTTTGAAGTTATTTTATAAATTCTCGAAAGTCTTGTTGCTTTCCAACCCAATTTCCTAAAAACAAAATAGTCTAAATTAATGTTAAAGAGAGCATTTTGTTATCATATACTGCACGAAAGAACTTAATCTGTAGTGTATCCAAGGATGAATTATTATTAATTTATTTATTTTATCATTTGATTTTTTTTTTTTATGTATGGATGACAAACGAATATATAATCATTTCACTCTTCTGTATTATTCAAGCAAATAATCAAACTCAATTTTTGAGTTTTGATCAACATTTGAAAGATAGTTTATTCTTGTAACCATCAATAACTTCAACCACAATGACTTATTATTATGTTCTTAAGCTTCTTGTACTGCCTCCATGGAAGCGCACTCTACTAATTTTCTGCTTTAAGTATTAAATGACACCACTGTGTGTACATGTATATATATATATATATATATATATATATATATATATATATATATTTTAATTAATTAATTAATTAATTTATGAAATCAAAACAACGTGTACATGGCTGCTTTAGACAACTAATATTGTCAATATATCCCTTGAATAATTATAGTTAGAATTCTCAAATTTTCAGTAGTATTGCCATTAAAGCGGTGCTCTTCTCAAATTGCTATGGTAAGAGTTTCTTGACTTTGCTGCGTGGTGTACGTCTTCTATGTATCTTTTTAGATTTGCGACTCATCATTTAAATTGAAGCATATTTTTATTTCTAACTAATATTATGCTCAGACATCTTTGTGCTCTGACACCAAAAAGAAAAATTGACCAAACTCATTCACAAATACAAATATATGTACAAATGCATATCACTTGCATGTATGCTTGCATAAGTACGAAAATGAACTAAGCTTGATTGAGTTTAAACTGTATTTATGTTTGGCTCAATAAAGCTCGATAGATGCTGCCCACACTCCTAATGAATGCTGTTGCACTAATTCTCACGTTATATATATCATTATTAGTTTGTTATGTTAACTTTTAAAGTGTTTATAAGGGAAACTATTTTCATTTTATGCATCATTAAGTCTTAAATGTGGGTATGAGTTGCAGTAGCCATAACGTGTTTGTCAAATACCAAGTTAAGATTATGTGGGTAACACTATAATAATAAATTTGGTAAATAGTCTAAGGAATTGAGTAGATGAGGTGATTCAACAAGAGTTTTGCAACATAGAAAAATAGAAGATGTTATGATGATGCCGTTTAATGCATTTGTGAAGTTGAAACAAATGACAATAATAAAGAATTTTCAAATCAGGATTAATAGAGAATGTCAAATCTATTCATATATTTTATTCTTTACTTTTATATACTTATTCTTATTATTTACGTCATACTAATGTTCAAGTAATGGAAGAAACCATGAGGTTGTGATTATGTGCAGTTAGATTCCATAGTGGAAGTGTGAGACATCATTATTATTTATTTAAATTATTTACATATTATATATATATATGTTATCTAGGGACAAGATACAATTACTAATATTTTATTTATATTTGTTTTTCTTAACACATACTCTTATTACAAAATAAGTAGTGGCAGAATTGTAAGTTTTATGCTCTAAATAGATATCTATCCCTCAAAACTCTTATCACCTTGAAGTTAAGGAGCATTTATGCAAAGTTTTTTTTATCATTATTTTCTCAGTAAATCCAGCATTTTAATTTCCACATGCATGCTATTTTCTAATTATTTATTTGCAATTTCAGAAATAGATTTTTGAGAGAATAGTCTGAATGTAAATGCTTAGCCTGCTTAGATTTTAACTGAAGTACAATTATATTTGATGTATAGATTTTAATATGCACATAAATTCTTTTTCACTTGCTTATAGATTTCGATTTCTTTTATAATTGTGACCGTGCATTCTTAATTATTGCGAAATGAATAATATTTTTTTATAAAATGAATAGTTGCTGAATTACAAAATAAATTGTATTACTTATTTTGATCAGACTTGCTAGAAAATTGATAATAGAATCTTATAAAGTAGAATGAATAACCTATGGAACATATAAGAGTTTAATTAAATCCCTACCTATAAATACTAATTTTATTATTTATATTAATTAACTTATGAATTTATATTCTCTAAGTTAATTAGAGATTTAATTAGTCCCAAATTATTATGATAGATAATTAAAAATAGAAATTAATGGATATCATGTGGTTTACAATATTTTGATAAATTTCTTGTAATGCTGTAACACATTGAACATAAACCTTAAATCATACACTAAGATTTTGTGTATATAATAAACACTTTAATAAAAACATTTCAAAGGGATTTATATGGTGAATTTTAGAATAGTTGTCATTAAGTATGGGTAGACTATTGGTGTATTCAGAGACCACATCATTCCTTTAAGGGGAAATGTGTGTGCTTACAGTTGACCCCACTTTCAGATAAGTTGAGTAGACGTACTCAACTACTCACTTGTTCTGTGCCCACAGAACAAAAATATAAGATAAATAAATCATAAATTGCATTTCTCATAATCTTACTGATTATGAATGATTAAGAATAGTCTTATGACTGTATATATATATACATATATTCAATTTTTAGATTAAAATTACTTACTTTACTATTTTAGAGCATTTTAAATCTTTTATAATCATTTATGCAGTGTAAGATTTCTTATAAAAAAATGTAATTTTATTTCTTACACTATTTTTCTTATTTAGCATACAATATCAGTTGAACATATTCATATTTTCTTCAATTGCAAATAATTCAATTTTCATGCTAACCTATTTGTTACAGGCTTAATAATGACGCTCAAGTAATGTAAGAAAATTTTCATACTTTATCGCCTTACTAGTTTCATCCTTGCTGGACCGCTTTCATTTTAAATTGTAAATGACTATTTTGATATCCGCATAATAATGTGTTTAGCTTACCTTTAAAATGTCCTTACACTTTTAAAGTCTAATCACTTTTTCTTTTTTTGGCTGTGCCCTACCATATTTAAAAATCAAAATATGATAGATCAGGAGCGTGGATCAAGTGCTACAGTTAAAGAAGAATCTGAGTAGTAGCTGGATTAAAGAGCTTATTCACTCTCTATTTTATTATGTGAGGATGAGTGATTTCATTCTCAAAATCCAGTAAATTAAATATTCTGTGATGTTTGTAAACTATTATTTTTATGTTGTATGCAATTTTATGTCATAAATAATGAATGCTTAAATTAAAATGATTGAATTTCCTTCAACTCATAGATCCACATAATATAAAGTAGTACTTAATGTTGGGTTAAAAATCCCTAACTTAATATTAAGTACTATCGTAACACCCATTGTTGGATTAATAAATCACATCTAATAGTAAGACATTACATAATCAAACTTAATAAGATAAATATCTAATATTAAGCTAAAGTTAAAAGATAAATACTCACAATTAAAAGATATAAATTAAAATTTCTAAATCAATATTTCAAAATTTCACCATTAACTAATTTTAGGGTGAGGAACACAACGGTGAAATTAGATTTTGATTTTGAAATCAATTTAATTATTTTATTTTTTGAGTATTTTAAATATATTAAAATATTAGTGAAAATCCAACAACGAATAAAAAACTTCCAACACATTGTCATAGCTAATTTGCGGGTGATTAGTGCAATGACGAAGTCATATTTTTGGTATGAGGTCAATTTTATATTTTCATTTTTCTGATTATTCAGATTTTCTAGAATTAGGGTTTGGTCCAGTTGATTCCTAATTTAGACCAAAACATCAGGGTTCGCTCCTAATGACTAATTAAGACTATTGGAATGAAAATTATGATTTGGTTTAGCCCTGATAGGTCAGGGTAACAACCTTGTTACACTCAGGAATTAAGTTTTGTCATATTTTGTTATGTTAAGCATTGAATAGTGTAAGGGCATATGTATGGTTGGACCGAGTCTTACAATGGCTCTCAAATTAGCTAATTTTCATTCTAAAGGTACAAATATCACTTCCGAAAGTATATAGACAACACCATAAGGAAATTAAAAATCAATAAAGCATCATATTAAAACTAAATTTAAAGTTTAGGTGTCTAAAATATATATTTTAGCTACGTAAATTCACATAAAAAAAGCAACTATGAATTTATACTCATAATAATATTGCAAAACTTAACCCATGCCTTGTAATGCTCCAAATAAATTATTTAAAAGTAAATTCCCACAAACCAACATTTTCAAAAAGTTGTTGTCACATTTTAGATAGTGTAAGGTAGGATCAACATGAAAATACTCTCACCTAAGCATTAACTACACTCTATTTCTAGACCTTAATATGCATCATTAGCTCACCAAAATAATAATTGTTATTCATGCTTCTTATGATTCAAAATGAAAGGATGTTAACATGAAATTATTATATTAATGAATTTATGATTAAATTCATATTTCAAAGATTATATACTAATGAATTTATTATATTAATGACATCATTCATTAACATTAAAGAAATTCAATAAATTTTCTTAAAATAAAATAATCAAGCATAAAATAGAAATGCTTAACAATATGCATCATCATATCACATACCAAATCAATATTAACATATAGGGACGATATAAGCTTCATAAACAGTATACATGATGAATAAAAATTCAAAATTAATTAAGGTCTAATCAAGCTACATTCAAGGCAAAAAAGAATTAGCCATACTTATTATAAGAAATGTTAAGATAATTAACGATAACAAAAAAAAAAAAACCATAATTCATAGAAAATGCTAAAATAATTAAGCTTCTTTCAAGGTCTAATCAAGAGACAATTTATCATAAACTTAAAGAATGCTAATCAGCCAATGGAACTTTTTAAATCCCTAATAAACATTATATGTATTTAAAATTGCATTCTATCTTCTTTGCCTATGGATCAAATTTTGAGATTCATTATTGATTCAAACCTCTTTAATTTCTCAAAGTAAAATTTTTAGTAAAACTACTAAACAATAATAAGTTAATATGATTACACTGTAAATAAATTACACTATAATTAAATTATATTATCCTCAACTTTCTCAAAGTAAAATTTTTAGTAAAACTACTAAACAATAATAAATTAATATGATTATACTATAAATAAATTACACTATAATTAAATTATATTATCCTCAAATTTCTTAAATTTTCTCATACCAAATAACATCTAATGGTCTATAACAAAATTATTACAACAAAAATTTTATAGATTTTGTAACATCCCAAAGATGCTATAAATTAAAAATTGAGAAATTTGAGAACAAAAATTTCATAATTTCTTAAAAAGGAAAATACTGAAATACTTTTTTAAATATTTAGAAAATAAAAAAATTAAAGGTCATTAATTTAAAGGTAAGTTATTTAATTTTATGTAAGCGCTAAGCAAATTTCTATGATTTAATTAAGCTTAAATTTCCAAAAATTAAAATAAAATAAAATGTATGTCAAAATATAAAAATTCTTTTATGTTATGGATTGCTTATATTTTTCATAGTTTATTAGTAAAATTTCAAAACTTTTGGAGCCAAATTGAAAAAAAATATATAGCTAAATTAATTAAATTAACAAATTATTTAAATTAGAAATTCATTATAAAAAGTTGTGAGTAAAATCGTATTTGTTGGATCGTGCGTGAGATATTTCTTCGATCCAACGATCTGCACCTCATAACCAACGATAATTCAGCGACATCTGATGAGCGGTCGGATCACTATGCACATCTAACAATTCATATATGCTATATTTTTGCAAAAATAACATACTAAGATTCAAAATATCAGATATACACCGTCGTATACACTGCCTTATATACTGTTGGATCTAAACAAAGATCAAACTACCTAAATTCCACCAACCATTTTAAATATTTATAATTCAAATCATCATATTAAATCAAACTGTCCACATTAAAGCGTAAAAGCAGAAGCGACATTCACCATCTTTACACATGAGGATAGAACGATCAGGATTCGATCAACCATTTTAGATTTGGATCTGACCTCAAGAATCCGTACTGTTCATCCCCCAAATGGTCATCGAAATAAGAAACATTAACTAATTAAAGCCAATTCTCTTTGAATAGTCAACCGACTCACACGATTTTGCTATCCTGAGAAGAGCTAAATAATAAACACATCAAGTTGACATTTAATGGCAAAAAATGGTGATTTTTAGAATAGGTCAAGTAACTATTTACATCTAAATTGGATGATTTTAGACCCCAAATTTATCATTTTGCACTTGGGAATTCAATGGAAGCCCGCCTTTGCCTTGCACTTGAACCCTTGATCCTCTTTGTTCAATTCTATGGCCCAAACTCCATATTTAAGGCTTTCAAACCATCTCAAGGAAACTACCCCTACCTCCAATTTGCTTTGCAACTCTTCCTAACGGAAAGCCCCAAATAATTATTTCCCCTCCTAACCATCTTGCCTTCAGAGCACCTAAAGCTGTTTAATGGCAAATGAGAGTTGCTACATCTATTCTCAAAGTTCTAAAAGTGTTGTGCGAGAAATTCAAGTCACGTCATCCGATTCCACAAATTTAAGGCACTTCTCAGACTTCTCATTTCCTCTCTCCTCCTAGTGAATATGGATACTCATATATAAAATCTAGGATATACCAAATATTAACTAAGATTCCTTTAACGCCTGGCAAAAGCCTTGTCATCTTAAAACATGACTTAAAAATTATGTCTCCAAGAGTTGTCATCTTAGTTTTACCCTCTACAGCTTAATAGAATCTCTTTCTCACACACACACACACACACACACACAGATATATATATTGCTGCTTTTCTACTTCAGCTGCTTCTGAATTTTCTTTATTGTTATAATGTTGTAATCATGCTATAAAATATAAATTGTAGACTTTTTTTCTTTTTACTTGGCTAACGGCAAGCAATGCTACAGTGACAAATTTGCGACTTTACTTTTTGGAGGGTCAGCTTTCTTTGCCTTATCTCATGATAGATATATATATATATATATATATATATATATATATATATATATATATATATACAGCAACATCATTTGGATGCTGCAGACGTTAAGAGTCGCCTTCTCGCCTTACTATTTTGAGATGTTACATCGTCAAAAATTTATATTATGATTGGAGATGCTACGCCATATCTATCACTAATAAAGAATTTATATTAAAATGCATTCCAACTGATAAAATCTATATCTATAATGTTTATAATAACTATTACAAAAATGTGATATTTACATAGCACCCAACTTTTTATTTTACAAAATAAATACTTTTATTTCTAAATTGTTGGCATCTCACATCAACTTCAAGTTTGGGTGCTGAATCTAAAACTTGTTTGCCATAAATATCCCTAAAAAGACCATTGCTATGGTACCAAAAAAAGTATAAACTCTGAGTTAGCTCAGTACACTAGTGTATGAGCCCAACATTGCTCTCACATCATTCTCGAGGCACTAGCATATTTAGTCCCAAAAAATGGATATGGTCCATTGATGACTGCTTAGCATGCGTTGGGAATTACTAACAGTGCTTTTTTTGTCAATGAGCCGTGAACGCCAAATTTCTTCTAAATACCTCACTAAATAAATGTAATATGAAAACAAGAAAAAACAAAAGAGACCAAAAAGAGAGCACGCCAGTTCAGTTTAATCCCTACCGGTGCTTCCAACAGATAAAAGAAAGAATGTAACACAGCCCACAATCAAATGCATACTAATTCAAGTTTGAGTATATTGTCAATTTAGTAAGGTGGACCCATAATCAAACAGAAGATTACATATTACAATAATTTATATATATATATATATATATATGCTCACAAATATCCCACAAACTACATTAGTAACAGGAAAGAGTTTAAAATTAGAGCAGAAAAGATACGATGCAAAGTGATTTCAAAGTATAAATCATCAATCTATATTTTACACATAAGATTTTGCGACTTCGACTTCAATCAAGCTGGTACGTAGGAAGTGTAGCAAAACACCATAAGAAAAGCTAATTTCCATCAAAATTTCACTATTATATACATCCATGCCAAGAACAAAATGCAAAACAGATAGACTGTTGAGAGATAAGCTGTCGACCACTTATCAAAGAGCATGACACCTATCACTAGTTTAAACAAAATTATAGCATCCTAACAATCCAGCATTTCAGTGAAATTCATCACTTTGAAATAATTTTCTAGACATTTTTATAATACTGTTCTACATAATATTTATACAATAAGTCAAGTGTAAATTGCATAAACCATAAAGGTTTCAATGATAGGTATTAATTTCTTCCCTCGTGTTGTAATATCAAAGTATAAAATATAGACTAAATTCCATACGGATAAAAACGCAACATGACAAACAACAATTGTTCTACTGAAAGTAATATCACTTAGTAATGCAATATGTTTAAAAGGTACAACCCCACATTCATAGAACCCAACCACAGAGATTATTTATTAGCAATTACACAACTGTTGTTACTTATCCCGAACACTTGTTCATAATCACAGTAGGTTCTGATAAGTTCAGCAGTAAAGAATGATGTACTAAAATGTAGCTTTCAGATTTCATAATGTTACACTATGAAACTTCTTAAATAATAATAATAATAACCACAATAAAAATAAAAATGTTTGCAAGCTCAGATGTACTAACTCCTACTCCTGAATAACATTCTTACATATCCATATTGATACAACATTTGTACCTCCTAGAATTTTTTATTCGATACAGCAAAACAAAATATTCCCAAGAAAAAAAAAAGCAAGATTGACATTTTCTCTATTTCCCCATTCGCCTGACATTCAGCAACTAGAGTTTTATAGCTTCTTTACCTTAATAATGGCTATTTTTTAAAATTTTAGAAAGACCGCAAGACCAAACACAGCAATATCAACAATTAATGCAGCGAGAAGTAACTAACCTCTCAAAGAATAAGCCTCTAGAAGAATCCCATCTCTGGCAAAAAGCATGGCATCAAGTTGGCACACAAAAGGATGAACTCAATGTTGGAGGCAGTACACAGACTAGATGAGGCCCAGCAGGGTTGCAGCTTATGTAGGATTCGGCCACGTCAGGAAGTCCAAGCTGAGGAGGACGAACATAGCCAGAGACTAGAGGCAAGAACCTCACTGCAATGACTACCCTCGAACCTGCAATATTTTTTAACGTTATCAGCGGGCTTTTTTTATCAGTTAAATTCATGGAAAAAGACTGGTCACAAAAGACCAATGTTCATAATTTCGATTCAATAATTATGTTGAGTTGGACCAGTATTTATAAGCTTGTTTATATAAAGGGGAAAACATGAACAAGACTATACTTGATTGATATCACAAAGATAGAAGACATTTACTTTATATAAATTAAATTTAAATAAAAAACACATGCACTATCCTTTTAGAAGGATGAAGAATTTTTTTCTTACGATCTAAAATACCATCTACCAAAAAAGTTTGTGAAATAAATTAATAATTAAGATAGAATTAATGCGTCTTTAAATTCATTCCATTATTAAGAATTTTTTATGAATAGCTGAGATGTGCAAGAAAAGTGCATATACCATTATATAGTGATGGCACTGTTTCTCTCTCTCTCTCTCACTATATATATATATATATATATATATATATATATATATATATATATATATATATATATATATATATATATACATACACAGATGTGTGTGTGAGTGTGTGCGTGCGCTCACATCTTTGTATGAGTTTATGCACACATGCTATCTATCCTTTTAGAAAGATGGGATGACTTTTCTTTACATAATTCTCATTATTCATCTTAGTTTTTAGACAGTTAATAGGTAAAAGATAATGTTGATATAATTTTTTTTTAGCTATTTGTAATACTCCCATCTAATTATTAAGATGAACGGTGGAAAGGTGTAAAGAAAAAAACTATATTCATCTAAAGGGATAGCAGTGTGTCTGTGCTCATATGCATGCAAGTGTACGCCGCGACAACTAAAAGCACACTATGTTCATGAACATCTCATGTTAGATTCCATAAGCTAACAGAGCTAAACAGAACCATCAAAATATTAGCTCATTGCTACATGAACCGACCAAATAATATGTTAACACGTTTAAGCTCATATAAAGTTTAGACCCTGTGGAAGTAAGAAGTTATTAAAACGTAAATATAAAATAAAAATGAAATCCAAACCTGGAGTTGCACCAAGAGATACATATCCCCTCTTCCTCCCAGCAATCATCCAGTTTTCAGAGTTAGCATCCACTTCATAGAGTATCTCATCCTACATGACATAAGAATGGTCAAAACTTAAAGATATTAGGCAATGAATGCAGAGCTTAATCCTCACTGCATCCACCATTTCAATTTAATATAACACTAGCTGTTCCTTGAATTTGAAAAAGTGTAACGCTAGTCTATGCCATCTATTTTGGTTAAGGAAAAATACAAAACTTAATCACAATATTTCAAATCTCAACTGAGTATCTACTGAAAAATATTGAAGCATCACTATGTGGCGTTTGTTTGTTTCATTAACGTAATTCTAAATATTCCTATCAAAAGTCATCATTAGGAATGCAAGTGGGCTACATAAAATAATTAACAATCCTGAGACAAAGTTGATCTAGTAAACAACTGCTCAGATATCTTGATCAATTTATCAAATGAATTAAAGAGTTTGATGAAGAGTAAATGCACAGAATTAAACTATTTGAACTAAACTGGGGACAGACAAAATCAAGCATGCACAATAGATAACTTACTTTGGAGAACGATGATGGAATTCTCTCTGGATCTTTCAACCTTTCAAGTCTCCATTTCATATCAACTAGCTGTCCTACTCTCATGCAATCAGAAGCAAAAGAAAGAAATCCAACTGCGATATAAGGATCAAGTACCGGCTGCTGTAAAGGAAATTCGACCTTACACAGCAGCGTGCCTTTTCCTTCAGGCTTTACATTCACAGGCATATGTGCGCCGATGGTTCTGTCTCCCTCAATCGCGTATTCAATATTTAAGATACTGTCTGTTTCCACAGCCTCAGTTTCATCTAAAGAGAAAAACAATAAATGCTAATTTAACTTTCATCAAAATCATTAGTTTGCGCAATTTCCAGATATGGTTATAGACACATGTTTATTATAACATGTTCACAATAAATTTTGTCCAACAGTGCAAAAGAAATATTGAGTCAAACAAATAAAAATAGCCAGGCATTTACTTCCAAACAAGCCATCATTCAAAATTGAAATTACAAGAAGTACAAATTGACGCATACAAGTGACTCTAGAAACACAAACACTGACACATCAGTACAAAGATAAAGGCATGGGATAACCATGGCATGAGCTGGCCTGATAGAGTGTTACCATATCGGGATATAAAGGTTTTGTGTTGAAAGTACAAAATTTTGCATCCATTAAATTAAAGAGAAAAAAACCATAGGAATATCATCCAACTGTAGAATAAAAAGGCAATTAAACATTAAAATTTCATTAATAAAGAAACAAAACTAATAATTAACAATCTAACTGGTAACAAAGCACAGCATTTAAATGATACAACTAAAAGAATCACAAAAAAGAACTACATAAGATTGAGATGAACACAAAACATAACTAACGATATAAGAGAAAATGATGACGAGGGTAAGTCAATTCAAACAATCCATCAATTATCTATTATTTTTAAATGAAAAAAGTTGATAAGAGTTTTATAGCAGCGTTAAAGGCAAGGCTGAATTAAAATTGATTTATTATTATCAATGTTGATGAATCTTCTCATATCATTGGTATTATTAACCAGATGATAAAACTGAATCAGCCAAAAGTTAATGAATCGAGCAATGTTGCAATTGACCACCTGAAAACATTCCAGGGCATGCAACCACCGCACTTCATCGGAGCCACTGACCTGATTGTAGTTGAAGACTAGCTCAGGAGATGAAAGATATTTTAGATGGTATGCAATGCCCAAAAAATACGATGGCAACATTGTCAACATTCATGCTGCACGAGAAAACTGAACACATATAAATGAGTCAAAGCTATGACAAATTTAGAAGAGTTCCCAACTCTTTCACTGCCTGAGAGGATTTATTGATGTTTAGAGATCAGTACATGCCATTTACTACTGGATGCTAGATGCAAATGAAATTTCTAAGACTGGTGTAGAGAGATCACAATTTCTCCTAGTACAAAGAATACATATGCTTATCAAGGTACGTGCAACACCTTATTCCTACTACAGTAGAAAAGGGAAATCAATTGCAAAGATCCTTAAGTATAATTAAAGGGAACACTTAAATACCATTGACCCTTTTGAGATAATGATAGAGGTTTTATTAAAAACTCTAAAATTAAGAGTCTTATAGCAAGAAGTTATCATGAGAATAAAACTGTGGAGAACATTTCTTGATCCTATACTGAAATGTCAATTGCTTATATAAATGAGATTGTGAAGCTCTTTAAATATAGCTAAGCATAATTCTTAAATATCAAGCTGACTTTTAAAAATAATTAAGTTTTCATGAAAAACTCAAAAGTTAACCATGTTCATAGAATGAACACATAAGATGGGTGACCATTCAATAAATTATTATTCGATAACAAAATCGTGAGGCCACAAAAGCAACAAAGGACAATACTTTGATGTTTATGAGCTCAAGCTTTACATATCATTCTTGAAGATTTGTGGATTTATGTTTGATTTCATACCCATTAATAAATCTCTTCAACATGATCAACAAAATTGACTCAAACACAATTAAGTTGATGCTTTCAACTATATATGATGGTCCATAACTAGCAAAACTTGTTTTTTTCAAGTATTATTAAAAATCACACAAAGTTTATTAAAACTACTCTAGCTTAACTGAAATCAAGTTAATAATGAAAAAGAAAGCAAGCATGAGAAAACTCCATTGGTTGTCTACAGCAAGTGCTTTGCCTCTATTGCTCGCAATGTGGACCCACATGTTCGCATCTTCACACAAAATATAAGATAAGGGGCAGAAGAATCAGGAGATAGAAGAAAAGATAAACGAGAGAAAGAGTTGACTAATCCATTACACTTGTTTGCTTTTACTTCTTGTAACCTTAATGATAAATAAAATGCAAAATATAGTAGGACAATATAGTAGAGCAATCATCAAAATCAACAAAACAAGATGACTATCAAAGATTTACATTCAAACAATATTTTTCAAGCAATGCTAATTATTGTGTACCCATTTCAAGTGAATTTTTTATTGAGTTTCCTCACCCTCAAACAAACGTTTATGCATCTTTATGCATATCATAGAAAGCAGAAAACAAACTAATCAAGGTTGGAAAATTTTTTAATGAAAAAAATAAGGTTCAACTGAATATAACAAAGTTCTTTAAATTTGAGAAATATTTAACAGTTTCTAGGGTTCTTTCTGAAGCATTAGTACCGAGCCACAATAGAAATATTTTGTCCAAAATTGAATATCAAGACATAATCTTCAACTCTTTACTGTAGATTTGATTTCCCCTTTTGAACACAGTCAAGATGTTGTGATTTACTTTAGAGTTGTCCCACTTAAATAGTACCCAACCTTGATACATGATAAATGTCATCTTCAAGCAACTTGGTCGACACTAACCAAGTTCTCAGCTGAGAAGCTCCTGCAAATTCTTCAACACATGATGAAAGTAGGGGGTCTTTTACTTTCAAGTGAGAAAGAGAGCAGCATACAGTTTATGGATATGCCAACATAAACTGTACCCCCAACACATGCTTATGAAAAACATTTATCATTTGTTATAAACGCTCAAGGAATCTTAACTCAATTGAAGACTGCCATATGCTACTAGGGAAACAGAGCTCCATCCCCATATCAAGAATTTAACAAGCAGTAATGACGAATAACTAAAGTAAAGTAAGAACAAGGCTGACCTAAAACAGAGTTTATAGTAAAACACAAAAACTTCTAAAGGTTCACAGATGCATTATTAAACCCTAAAATGTAGTTATCAAGTAATTGCAGAGTTTCTAACAGGAGACTTGAAAGAAACAAAGAACATACCTGTGCAACAAATATTTCCAATACGTATGACAAATAAGATAGCAGCTCTAGAGGACGGAGAGAGTACAGCAGGAAAGAAGCATGAAGCAGGTCTCCCATTCCCTTGCCCCACATGATCAAATCCTGGCTGAAGATCTAACCAAGCATCACACAGTTTCAGAGAAGCCTTCACTTCAGAATAAAGCATCACCTATGCATGTAATAAACACAATTTAGCATGGAAATTCAAATTTAAACATCATAATCTGCAAAATGGTATTATATAGGGAAACTTGTGTACTTTTAAAAGCTGAATAAGCTGCTTCATAATTCAGATTCACAGCTTTTCTAAGGGGTTACTACTTAAAAAGTTGTGCAGGTTTTGCTGGGCGGTAAAATTTTGGCGGTGCTTAAAATTTTCTAAGAAATATCAGCAAAGAAAAACAGAATTTGAGTGTTTTGTCCCCAACTCCACAGCGTTATCTTCTGTTCAAAGTGAAAAAATTATGGTTTTGCTTGTCTTGTTCAATCCTGTCCAGCAAACAAATGCAGTGGATGTTGTTCTTGAATCAAAGATGAATCCTCATCTGGCCAGTTCAATACACATCCCAATGCTCCTTACCCTCATAGTACCGCGTGCATGGAAGTTCTATTCTTTGTTGGCAAGCACCAAAATGGACAGCCAGCAAGAATCATTTGACCAGATGAAAGGGTCAAAAGAAGGGGTAGGCGCAGATTACCAAAAGAAACATTACTATACAAATGCAACGCATTCAAGCCATGCATATTCTCTGCCGCCCATGGATGTATATTGCTGAAATCAAATAATTAAAAGTGCTTGTAAGCAAGTAGAAGGAATACCTGTAAAAGTAATGTACCATCATTACATCTGTCCACAACATGTGTGCGAACATGCAATGGCTCAGTAAAATGAACAGCAACAGTCCTGCACAAGAAATAAAAACCATCGAAGTACATAAGAAAAAAAGTCAGCATGTGATCAGCATGTTACTCTGAATAAAAAATATTCAAATTTACTTTTCATAAGGTTCCTATAAAATAACATAAGAAAAAACAAAAAATTACAATTCAGTTCATTTTTGTATAACAGGTTTCTCACCGTTTACTAAACTATTAACAGGTTTAGGTGTAAAGATTGTTATGCATTCAATGATTTAAATTAGAACAAAATTATCAATAAGAAAATCGTAGGAATAAAAGCAATTTGATTCCAAATAATGTTACAGATTCTTATTTTCAATTGAATTGTTTTCAATTGTGCCTCCTTAAACAACTATACAAAAGAAGCCAAATGATGTGCTTAGAAAGGCTTTCTAAAGTGTGTACCTAGAGGAGTGCCATCATGAATGGTGAGCTGTGGAAAATGTCAAAGCAGAGTACAGACATATTCAGCTTTTAAAAGTGCATAATTTACCGACAAAGAAAGGTCACTCTCTTCCATATGAATAATGAATAAGAATTAGAAAATAAATTGGAAGATTTAGTGGGCAGGTTTGTACTGCCATCGTCATACGGGCGCCCAGCCACAGTTTGATGTTCATGATAATTAAAAGCAGAATGTGCTGAGCTTGAGCAGGTTCAATTCCACACCACAATATTGCCATGCCACTACCAGGAAATTGGATAAGTATAAATTGTAGGAAAAAAAGAGAACGAAAAAGTACAGAGAGATTTAGCAATCTTTAGTTACAATGGTTATTTCACTTGGCTATTGCCTCACAATGACAGAGTTAGGGGGGAGAAGAATCTTACACACCCTTGAAACTGAAAAAAGATACTTTTTGAAGCCATGCATAGTAGAGCGTCAAAGAAGAGGAAGAAGAGGAGAAAACCTAGATTTGAAGTAATTTTAAGAAACTTTGCATACACACAATAAGAAGTACTATAAAAATGAAGTATCTATTGGCGCTTTTGAGGGCATGCATGCTTAATTGCAAATTCTAATTATGAATAATTCAAAAATAGAGCTGACTACATGCCTTTCAAATATTTGATTGTGAAGAAGTCCAAATTGTAGCTTCAAAGCAATCATCCTCATTCCATCTACAACACTGTTCCGTGAAGGGTTAACTAGAATCAGATGTGACAAACAGTGTAAGACTTATTAGCCATAATGAAAAAACAGCTGAAGCATTTGCAACCAAAAAATAAATACGAACCAGAAGATGCTCCACGAGCCAGCATGTTGTCAATAGCGCGAACAGGGAGCCACAAGACAGTGGCTATATCAGTAGCCCAGTCTGGGAAAACTAGTTTACCATTTTCTAAAAGCAGCTTTTCACATACTTCACTAGAGTAATCTTCTTTTTTGCAGCGATCTGTTGCTTTTCTATACTGTTCCATCTCAATCATTTGATATTCCTCAATCATCAAACCAGGACCAGCGTCTATATACAAGAGAGCACCTTTAAGGGAGTAGTTCATTGGAGTAACATTTAATCCAACCCATTGAACTTCATTTATTAGCAAAGCGGATGACGCAGATGCAGTAATATCAACCAAAGGTCTTGGTTTGTACACCTATAAGAGAAAGCATACCACCAATTCCAAATTAATTAACAGTTGGATCAAGCATAATTGTGTAATTATTATTCTCAAAAAAACAAGTCGTACAACATTTACAGGAAAATAGCCAATATCTATTTAACAAATTTATCTACAAAATAATATTGCTGTGTCACAGATTATAAGCAGTTACCTTCAATACTGGTTTAGTTGGTTTCTCATAACTCATGAAATCATCACTATCAGGGGGGCCACCCTTGGAAAAACTATGAGATCTAAATCTCAATTGGCCAATTTGCCCCGTTAAAACACCTAGTACATATGAACCTGGCTTTTGTGGTGGTAATTCGAGCATAATAAGGTTTCTTCCAGGTTTTAAAATAGGTGCATCTGCCTTTTTTATATCCTGCAAAAAGTTAAAAAATCATCCTAAATATGCATAAAGATGCATAAAGATTTTTAGGTAAGCAAACAAAACCTTCTAAGAATAACTCCTGTTGAATTACATGTTAAGCAAAGAATTAAAAGATCTCTAACTAAATCAAATCTCACATTATCAGGTTTTGACATTAAAATATAAATTTAAGACTCATCATCAGAATAGCTAGGGGAAAATGAGATGTCAACAAAAATAGCTTCGCATACCTTTACCCTTTCATCTGTACTTAATGTGTTCATTAATGTCAAGCTAAGAGACTCAAGATTAATATCATCAGGAAACCCACTCCAAACTGTTACTGGCAATGTGCCAGGGTCACCGTCACACAGCTCAAGTGGTGGACCTGGATTTCCAGAAAATGTGATCAGTGAAGACACATCTAGTGGCACTGGATGCTTCATCTCACCATGAGCTAGCCGAACAACCTCTGCCTGAAAAGCTTGCCTTTCCTTTATTGAAAATAAGCCATTATCCAGTGATAGTAACCGAATGCATGATGACAGGTAGCCAGCCTGATCATTTAGGATTTTTTGGCACTCTGCTAAATTAGGAAGAACCTCGGCCAACAAGTCTTGCCATCCCTCTCCAGCATAAAGAGCACAGACTTTTTCATATGACTTTGAAGCAAGGTCATAATTTCCATGCTTGAAGCAAAAAGCACCAATCTCTCCATCAAGAACTACTCCATGCCTTTTCCACCATGATTGGTGGTAATTTTCAGCAGCACCTTTTGTCAGTTCCATGTACCTCTTCTGCCATGATTTACAATAATTTTTATTAAGAACAAGGTCATAATAGAATGAATTATTTTAAGAGAAAAAAAACAAATACATAATTCATCACTCTTGAACCAACTATGATGTTCACGTATAAAATTAAATCCTTATGACTACATGCATTCTTGTTGAATGCTAAGGAATTAAGACTATTTTGTGTATCCATAATACCTCATGCTGGCTCAGTTGTCTTTGACAAACTTCCACTATTTTAAGCAAATACAGCAAATTGGCCACTTAGAACGGAGATGGAATACATGAAAGACTATGGTGAGAAATGAATTTTCTCATAGCAAAGTTGGAGCAACTATAATTGAAGATAAGCTCAGAAAAAAATTTCTTAAATGTTTGGGCTTATTATGTGTAAGATGTTAGATGACCTAGTTAGGAAAGTTGAGCTTATAAATTTTGCCCATGTTTAAAGAGGAAGAAGAAGACCAAAATTTTTTTTGGCAATAAATTGTTAAGAAGAATCTCAAGTACTCAATCATATGAATTAGTTATTTGACCATGCACAATGAAGACAAAAAATTCATGTAGCTGATCCCATTTAGTTGAACCAAGGTTAATTGGGGGTGGGAGTCATTGTTATTGGCGTACATATTTGAGCATTCACATTTTTAACACACCTTTATTTCCCTAATCTTGAATGCATGTAATACCAATCAAAATGCAGCTTTACATTTTAAAGTCTCTAAGGTTCAAGATTGTGTAATGGTATCCACAAGAAACTTCTTCATATTAATCACAAAACATCTATTACAAAAGTAGATCATCTTAGAATATACAAAAATGCAAACCTGGCTAAGTAGGAACCTAACAAAGGCTATAGATGGTTATAGATGGATTGATAGCAATATTACTTATGCTACTTTGGTCTTATAGAAAATTAATGTGAAAAAAAACACCATGCAAGCTTGTTTGATGATAAAGAATGATATAAATCTTAAGTAAATTTGCAACTGAATGTACTCTATAAGCAAAGAATTCAAAATTCTTACTCGATAATAAATAAGAGGAAAAACTGAATAACAATCATCACTACCAAATTTTCTCAAAATAGAATCTATACCTCAAAATCTGGCAATGAAGATAGTGATTTCAAGAAATCAATATCAGAAATTGTGCGCTTCAAAGCGTGTTCAGCTGCAACATGGATTTCTGGCAGTCTCATCGGACGGTCAAATGATGCAGATGGACTCACAGAGTTTCCTGGACCAGAGTTAGTTCGTGACATAATATTTGCCGGAACTTTGCCAGTTGGAGAGAACTGTATATGTCCATCCAGACCTGAACTGGTCACATACCATGGCAAAACATTTTAGGGTACACCTTGAATATCAACAGCAAAAGATATAATGTTCGAGCCACAAATGCAAAATCCAATATGTGACTAGTGTTTTTCATTTCAATACCCATCAGCAGGACCCCAGTGGCCATCAAATAATTCAGGTGTATTACCCACAGAAAAAGAAGCTCTCCTGCGATTAGCTTCTCTTAGCAGTAAAGAAGGTTCCAAGGGTAATGGGTTTCTCTCAACATTGAGGTGCTTCAGCCGGGACCTTGATTGAAGAATCATCTGTTATAATTAACAGCAAAAAAACCAATTATTAGAGAATAAGATAACAAAGGCAGCAAAAATTACAACTAAAAACTAAAAGCAGAAAAATGAAAAAATTTGAGTGGGAGCATGGGCGAATTTGGGGAAAGGTTCATATCAGTTCAAGATTTTCTTAAAAGCGCCAAAAGTTTTGCACTAGAACACAGTCCCTTGGGTTAGCTTTATCATTGAAAATTCTTTGATGTTGAGTTTTGCATGGAGCATACAACTGTAAATCATCTCACTGATGGGTGTACAAAATGCAGGACATTGAGCAGGTATTACTGTTTGGAAAAACTGGATAGCCATATACTGAAATATATGTAAGAAGAAAAAAAAGATTCTGCTCGCAATATAAAAAGAAAATTACAAAGGGAGACTTGCCTTCTCCTTTTCAAGTACATTATCTGAGGCAACAGGAGGGACACGGGGCCATGCTGCTGGCTTGGGCCATGGAAGCATACTTAAAGATGCACTGTTAGTAAAATAAATAAAAAAAATAATAGAATTAGTAATATGATTAAGGTAAGCATTTCATGAGAACCTCAACAAGAAAATCAATGGTACTGATGTATGAAGCGTTTTAAGAAATACCTGTTAGCTGGACTTCTCTCCATCTCAGATCCATAACCAACCAAATAAGCCAGCCTCATAAACTGAAAAAACATATGTATCACAACATAGTTAACATGAGATCAACACAATAAAGATGCTCCTTTTAAATTGTAATGAATTTTAAATTATGGATATTAAAGATGAAACACTCTAAATGCAGAAAAATGCCAAAAATGAAAAATTTCGGGTATTAAACTAAGTTGATAAATTTACTTTGTTTGACGTTTTGAATTTTAGTTTTTCCATCATTTTTAGTATATATAACTTTAGATAAACTAGATAAGTTAGATTTATTGAATAAGCTAAGTTGCTCGAAAGTAGCCAAGTTAAGCCAAAATTTATAACCACACAGCCCTTCAAAGAAAACATACATCGTTCTGTTTCATCATGCCTATTGTACGTTATGGCATAGGTCTTTCCTTTCTAATGTGCAAGTCTGACAGCTGCATTAAGAAGTTAAATCTCGTGCTTTCTAATGGCTTAGATGTTCATGTTCACCTTTAACAACGCTCGGTAACTTTTTTAAAAATGTACCCTTATATATTTTCAATATCTTATGCCTTGTGAGAGCCCACGGCTTTCCCATTAGAAGAACCCCATTCTTCATCAAAACCATAACCAAATCCAGAATCCTTGCCCACTCTCCACCAGAAACAAAAAGTTTTTTAATGGATATGGAGTGTGCTCTGTTCATATTATCATAGATATGCAATAAAAAATCCAAGGGCTAAAATGTAACATCACTAGTTCAAGAACTCAAAAATTTTTAGGTGCCCAAGGTTACAACATGCCAAACTTCAATGATAGCAAAAATGTCATAGATATATCCTACGATGGAATGAGCACTGTAATGCCATGAATTATGATTAAGAGCTCATGGTAGAGCAACACTCCATAAATGTATTTATTACGATATTTTCTTACAGTCTATTTACAAAGAAAAAATATGTTTTTGGTATCCAGTAAAATGTCCTGGCAATTAAGTCATGGATAGTCAAGCTAGGCAGATGCACTTATCAAGGAAAATTTTAAATCATACAAAGATAATAAAAGAGAGAAATTACTTTCACCCGGCAAAGTGAATAGAGGTCACCCCGGAGACGAAAGAACTTCTTCCCTACATCCGCTGCTGCATTTGAACTGTCAAAAAGTGAAGAAGTTGAATTGATAATGGCTAAACAAGCAGTTATCACCCATACTTCTCGGAAGCAAAATGGCAACAAATTCTGGAAAAGATGGAAAATAGATGTTCAGTGAACGTTACCATATCAAACTAAAAACAATAATTAGTGAAATTGTTTTACAGCATAAGCAGCTACGACTTAAGAAAAAAAACAAAAGTAGGGTCTATCCATACTTCATATAAAGCTAGAGTCTTTGAAAAGCTGATTATGAATGAGTAGCCCCTCAAAGCAACCTCGACAGGACGAAATAAATTGAATAATAGCTGCAATAGTAATGAAAAAATTATGTTCAGATGAATAAAAGCGCTAAAAGAAAAATTTGTTGCAATCTGCATATGGGTGCCGTGATCAATTTAGAATGTTTCAGGAAAAAAAACAAATGGTACTAAAAGTTTAAAATGATAGACTAGAAAAAGAATTACAATTCCAGGACACATTTAAGCATATGTCTAGCACAATAGTCTTTGATCATCTAATAGACTTTTTTTTATAATCGACCCAAACTGGCACAGGATTAGGCTTATTAATGCACAGCTAATATGAAGCATAGGGTATTTTGCAAAGAGAAATTACGATTCCACATATCAGAATAAAACAATAATTCAACAATCAATCCTTTCAGGTGAAACAAACGATAGAAAAATTAAAACTCAATTGGTCAAATAAAAAAGAAAAGATCAACAAATTAGATTGTCAAAATGAACACATTACTGATCAAATGGCCGCACTAGTACAGTATTCAGAAAGATCATATAACCAAAATGTAAGGAAATAATGAAACTATAACCAATGGTCTTATTGAATCCGAAAATTAACACCAGCATGCATGCCTTCAGTATTCATTGTTAAGTTTCCCATTCCTAACATAATAGGTATGGTTGGAATAAAATCATCCAAGTTTAAGTTTAAACTAACCCAAACTTAAATGCTCAATTTCAACAATTAAATAATTCACAATTTCAACAATAAAATAATTTACATTAAAGCCAATCTAGATGTCCTAAAAAGCAATTGTCATGACCCAACCAAATAAACTTTTAAATCAAAAATACAAGCTACAATTGGCCACCATCACTTACTAGTTTTAAGTTAAAAATAACAAAATAAAAAATAAGAAAAATCTGACTAGTAAACTAAAACAAATAAACAACCAAAAATGAATGTTTAATGTGATTCTCCTAATAAGATTAAAGCAAAGATTTCATCAAATCAACCAGCCAACGACAATTTTGGTTGTGCTAAATTTAGCATTTAATATTCACCAAACAAATTTAAACATAAATAATGAGCCTTCTACAAAGCAATCCTTGGAACAACAGCCAGATTTATTTTGCCATTAAATAACATACCGACTTCAGAAATGAAAACAATCTCATTAGCTAAAACAATTTCAAAAACAAGTCGCATAGAAGTAAGCTATTGGAGATCGAGTGTGAAATACCACAAAAAGGAAGAAAATTTAGAATAGAAGGAATAGGCGTCATATTCAAGCAACAAAACCAAATCACACAAATTGAGAGATATGTATCAGAATTTTCCATAAGTTTTAATTTGTAATCGGTGCCAAAATGTAATGTATTTTTGAATGGTTTTGTCATCCTAACATTCAACTTAATTAAGATTCAAATTGGGAACTTTTTTGGGAAACGATGTTATCACCAGGGTTAAATTCTGCATGCCTCATGTTCACATTAATAAGAAAACTAGAGATTATCAGACAAGAGTCTATTCTAAAGCCAAGCCAATATTATCCTAACGATAAAGAGACACTAACTTTGTACTTTGAGCCAATTCACCAAAGTATTTTCTCCAGCTTTTGCTAGATTTAGTCTGCTTATAATAAAAAATTTCCCCTTAGATGGCACAACTATTTAAATTTAACAAAAAATTACAGCAAAAATAATGACATTTTTAAAATTAAGAAAAATGTGTTATATGTTAATCCCGTGTAGAAATCTCAAATAAGCTCATGCCAAAAACAATAATTGAGAATTATAGGCAATATCAAATTGCATGTAAATGCATAATTTTTACAAGAAAAATAGTAATTATCTAAGATGCCATTAACTAGATTACCTTGATCGCACATTTTAGGGCAAAGAACATTAATTATATTTCTATTCTTTTTGTTTTTCTGTTAAACCTAGAGTTCAGATTTATTTATTCCACCTAATTTCATTTTGATGATCGCAAAATATAATTTTATTTTTGCAATGTATTTATGTGATTATTATAAATGATAGACTTAAGTTTTGTTTGCTAAAATTTAATAGAGAACGCCTTATAGAGAGTGAGCTTGTAATAAGTATCACAATTCACGAGATGAATTATTTGAGGAGTAATCAAAGGCTTGATGTTGTGGCGTTTATAGTAATAATACAGTGACATTATATATATAAAGTCTAATACAAAATGTTCACAAAACATTAAAGTTATCATTATATTCACCTAGTAAGATTTGAAATTGTGATAGAAGATAAATAAAAATAATAAAGGATACTGACTTTGATATTTAGTATCATAAAAAAAAAGCTGCAATTGAAGATGCTATAAATATAAAGCTGCCGATGCTAGATGAATACTTTTTCTAAAAGATGAATTAATTAAAGCTATGAAAAAGTTAGTGTTTTTTATGACTAATTTTTTTAAGGAAACTGATGTTTGGTTGAATCAAATGTTTGCAAACTTATAGGAAAAAAAGAACTTGAAATGCCTTGCTTCATGATAAGGTAAAGGCTAACCATGCATTCAAGTTTGAAGTTGATGAAGATACAAGAATATAAGAGGCAATTTTATGTGTTTTTGATGTTAAGATCTGATGGGAGATATTCTTCCAAAAATTCAAAGACAATCTACTCAAATAATAATAACATTTACCAAGATCACTAGAGCATATTTTGGAGACAATACATAAGAGAAGCATAGCAAAACTTATATCTAATTGTGGTATGTGCCAAATGGTTATGATCACGCAACAGAAGTTAATAAATCACTTCAACCGATGCATATACCAAAATGAAAGAATATGATTTTGTTGTAAATTTCTTTGTTATGATAACAAAATCTAGATAATCAAGATACAATTTAGGTGACTGTGGATAGAAAGACTAAATCAATGCACTCTTGGCTCATCAAATAAATAAATTCAAAAAAATATGGGCAAGATTTATGTTGACGAGATTATATAATTACAAAAATTTAAGCCAATGGCCTCAAGTACATAGCACATTTATTCCAAATTTTAGAAAAGTATTCAAGAAGCTCTTGAAATGAAAATGACTTTCAACAATGCTATTTCCCCTCAGACATAGAAAATCAAAAAAGCAAACTATTCGGACATTGAAAGATCTACTTAGTTAAATGTTCTCAATTTTAGTAGAGGATAGAAGAAATATAAACCACCGATATGGTTTACATGCATTAATAGTTTTCAGTCGAATATTAAGCAACTGAAAAGATTAAACTAATCCATACAAATAAATAACACCAACCCATGAAATTAAGAGAACAAGCCTATGCAGCTCATGCAAACAAATAAAATTTTATGATATTAAGCACAAGACTGAAATTCAAAATTAGAGATTATTGTTGCTGATAAAGCCTTACGGGAAGCACATTCCAATTTGGCTAGACAACAAATGAACCCAAAATATAGAAGTCAATCAGAGATCTTTGACACAGCTGGAAAATTATTTACAAACTCATTTTACAAGGACATATGCAAAGAGTTCATGATAACATTCAAATCTCCTTGCTCTGAAAGTTGGTAAAAAATGAATCAAAGAGTTAATTCAAATAGTGTGAAAATGCAACCTGGTTCAACTTATTTTACAAAACCCAAAAGCATATTGGACAGCAATATGAGGCAATTGAGAAGCAAAAACATCTAATATGACAGTTCAATGAAAGAAAGGGTTTGAATATAAAGCTACTTGAGAGAAGAAAAGATATACATCAATGCTACCCCTACCTCATTAACTAAAAAACGATTAAATTTAAATTTTGAATAGCATGACAATTTTTTGAAGATATATTGTAATAACCCATCAAAAAAGTGGATGCAGTGGAAACTTAAGAAACTATGGTAGAATTGCAAAATTCATATTGTTATTCAACCTTAAATTTTAAAAATCAATATTTCCCTAGAATTTTGGTTCATTATTTATTTTTTTTACCATAGTTTCTTACTTACATAAAAATTAGCCCCAGTACTTTCTTAAGAGGAATTTCACAATCATTCCAGACCACTCAACAGAGAAGCATCAAGAGCAAAAGCTGCTGAAAAAAACAGCTGTAAGTTTAGCCCTAAAAATTCATTATTTCTCCTTTTCTTCAACTCCACTTCTCCTTTCTTCTATACTCCCAATCAACGGCAGCAAGGCCGCAGCCCCCTCTCCCTAGTACCCATAGCTATGAATCGGAAGGTGAAGGAATGTTGTACAAAAATCCATGACAACAATATAATAATGATGTAAACCGACATCATTTTTAACGGTTTCTTTAACAGATCTAAAGTAAATTCTCCCATTCCACCATAAATTTTTCCTAAAATTAATTAGTTCCATTTGAATATTGGATTAATCTGAAATGATTCTCGTTAGAGAATGCTGGCAAACGGCTTTCTTTCAGGTCCAGCCAGAATCAGTAAGGTAATCCTTTGTTTTTTTCCAATTTCAATGCAAACCTTTGAGTAAAAAATGATTTGGTAAATTTTAGTATGAATCAAAAAAAGCAAAAGAAGTGAATATTCTTATCCTTCTCCAACAGCAAAAAGCAGCTAAAACGCTGTGTTTTCCTTACAGCTCTCTTAAGCCTTAAAAAGGGAAATGGTATAAAAACATTTCTAAGGTTATACAGAAAAAAAGAAGGGTCCAACACTGATACCTTCTCACTTTAAATCCATAATCAGTGAAACATTTGTGATTTAAGGATTTTATTTCATCTAAAAATCAATCTTTGGGATGGTTTATAAATCCAGTAAGAGATTTATGTTCTTTTTGGACTATTTCGTAGATGTGAAACCACATTTTAAAAATTCAGACATTGCAAATGTTGACTATACGATTTTACTTAATAGTAATTCCTATTTATCATAAATTATTAAAACTTGCCAGATATTCAGTAATTTAACGCATTTTCATTTAATTTACACTTGTAAGTTTGAAAACTTTCAATGCCCGTACCAAATTTAATTTATAACCCAATAAATCAAAAGCAAATGATTCAAATAAAAACTAAAATGCTTTAAGACTTGAAAGAGCTGTGTCAAAGATCTAAAATGGTTGAGTTTCTTTTAACCGCAAGGCTTATATTGTCATTACATTCTTTTATTTACTTTCATTCTTATATGTTGTCTTTGTGGAGTGCCCCTTGACTGGATGGAGTTTTGTGCTTTCTCTTGCACTCGATGATGCTACCTTGGACTGAGGATAATGTATTTTCCTAGAGATTTGCTGAGCTTGATGATATTTGGTTTCCTCATTAAGGAGTGATGTATTGTTGTTGACATCTCTGCCGAAGCTGATTTGATGTTGCTTTGATACCGACTGAAAAAGGTTTGATTCTTCCTACCCTGAGCAGTTGCGTTTTGATGATCTACTAGCTTTGAAGCTACTTGGTTCCCTACTGCGCATTCGAGCTTGATGATGTTCAGATGGAGCTTCTCTTAGAATCCGGAGTTTTTTCTTTAATGTTTTTATGTATTCTTTTAATTTAGGATAAGTTTGGCTTGGGTGCGGTTGGACCTTTTTATTTCTTTCTTATATTTTTGTTAATGTCTGCCTTGCTTTCTTTGTTTGTCAGACAACCACACCAAATTATCCTGTACCTCTTTTTTATATCAATAAAATTTAGATACTTTTGTTATAAAAAAAAAAAAGAAGCATCAATCACATGTTGGTAACTTCAAACGTTTTACAACCACTTTTGTTTAGAACTTGCACTTTCAACTTCAATTTCTTTTCTTGCAGGTTTTATATTAGAATCATGCATTTTGTATAATGTTTAATGAATTGTATTTTTCAACTATTACATTCCATTAATGCTTTCAAGTCAGATTAATCATGATTATATGGCAAAAATGATGACTAGTCTGATCCATGGATATTGTAAAGTGCTATTAGAGCAATACTTAAATATAACTTCATGTATTTTAATAGCTTTTTTTTCTTCAAATAATAATGATAAGTACCCATTTTGCCTGTTCATTTTAGTCGTGTTGCGCTGTGATCTTTAAATTTAAGTAATAATGAAAATTATGTTTAGAAGCTCTTCAATTTACATTGAATGGTTTTATATGATTTCCTATTAATTAAAAAATAAGTCAAGAATTATGTATGGTTCCTTCATAGGTATTGCCAAGTTTACCAAGTCAGGTCGTGACATTTCTAAAAAAGACCCAACAAAAAACCTAAAGCACAAAAAATCAAGATAACCAATAATTAGTTGAAATTCAAGAGATAGTTATCATTATCCTCAATAAACTTTAAGTCGCTAAAATAAAAATTATATTATACACTAATAATCAAAAAATTAGAAAACATGATAAAAAAATGTTCCCAAAAAAAAACAAAATGAATAAACTAAATTGAATTACAATAAAAAAAGGAATTGTGTATTTAGTTGATTTCTTCATGGAAAGTCTGAATGGCGATAGACAATGAGTGCTAAAAAAAAAAGCGGGTCACAGAAAAATAAACTTAAATATAATAAAATAAACTATAAATAAAACGATTCATTAGGCAGTCCTGCTATTTAAAAGATCATGATAAGGCCATAGTGCATTTTATAAAAAAAGCAAATATAACTGCACCCAACACAAACCTTTGATTGACATGCAAAAAGATATTGTCTAAATTCAAATTCTCTAAATGAGCCATCTTGAACAACTTGAGTTAATGGCTTAGATTTAGTATTTAGCAGAGCAGCTTGGTCGTCTCCTCGCTCTAAACCACCAAAATCTTTCTGCTTTGATGTATGTACTGCATGTTTACAAAATATTAGAGGTTAGTGACTTTTGTTACATATATTTAGGTTTTATCTATATAAAATATAATAAAGTAGAATATTATTCATGATATAGCAAGAGAAACATTCAAATCGTGCAAAAAGCGTCTAATAAAAAAATATTGAAGCATTGCCAATTTAAATTAAAGCAGTCTAAATAAGTTATACCAAACTTTTTCTACCAACTTAACAATGCACAATAATAGGTTATATAACAAAAAGAGGCATAGTAGCAGAATAGGCATGAAATGAATACTGAGATAACACTTGCCGTGTTACGATAATAGCCTTTGATTCTCAATAATTAATCTGCAAAACCAATTTATATAATTCTTAAGATATTTAATAAGTTTCTAATACAGAGAATAGGATTTTGCAGAGGCCCCGTGAATTTTTAGAGTAGAGGGAATTACATTAAACGACAACTATATTAATAATTGATTCTTCTAGAGAAAAGGAATGTATACGGAAGATGAAGATGCTTATTAGATCAAAGAACATGTAGGTTGCCAACAAACAGATCTGTCTTGGAAATATATTTGATTGTTCAGAAATTTCATGTCAATGAAATCAAGGATATTTGGGAGCAAATCTTGGATCATTGTCATTATTAACAATTGTGCTGATATTGACTTAATCTCAAAAAAACGCAGGTTAGCGAATAAACAGATATTCTGGCGCAAGGGATCATCATTAACATAAGCATTGAACTTAGTTTGTCGCTAGAAAACAAGTAAACTCAAGAGAAGAGAACGCATCATCATTCAAGAGCACAATAGCACAGCATTCAATTTCAAGGATATAAATGAAGATGATGGTTGATGAATTCACACAAACAAAAGGAATCACAAAAACAGAAGTTAAAGTTGCTTTGAAAATTTAAAAGCAAGGCTGAGACACCTTTTTTTAAAAGTAGGGAATTACTTAACTCCGTCGTTGTCATGTCCCAAGTCCTAGATAAAAAAGGAGTAGGGTTGTATTAGGTAGTCGACAACCATCATAATACTTTGTCGAATCCTATTATGTCATGAATCCTTTAAATAATTCTGCTAGAGCTAGAGCTAGAGCATCCACTGAAATCGACATGTTTCATTACCTAAATGTATTGAAAAGTATGCAAAGACGACTACACTGGCGTCCGGGTGCAGTGTCAAATAAGTAAGGATTCAATATTATGGATGAATGCAGGTAAAAAACAAGTCTATTATTTAAATTAAGATTAGATAATCAATATAATGGGACTCTTACTCACAAGCCTTTTGAGTTAATATGTTTATAAGTCTTCTTCTTAATCTTGACAATTTAATTTCATATTCAAATGAGTTTTTACAAGAAAGTGCATGTACTTCTCCAGAAGGGCCCAATGGTGAACTGCTTACTGAAACTCATCAACCTTCCTTATCTGAGATTGATGTTATTATTTTTGATGAGTTTGTTGCATGGTTGGATGGATCAAATAGTGAATAAGATTAGAGAATGTTGTTTTATATGGTTTGAGCATTTTAAGCATTGGTTGCTTAATTCCCTTGTTATAAATACGGAGATGAATAAGAATCACCATAAGAATGGTGTTGGCATCGTTCTGAATAAGAATTAAAGAATAATGCACTGGAAATTAAAAAGTTGGGAAATAGAACTATATCTTTAAAGCTCATATTTAATGGAATAGCTTTTAATATTGCAAACATTTATGCCTCTCAAATAGTAATAATGTGATAAGAAAATTTTGGCATACTTGAGAAGAGTTGGCTTCAAAAACACCACAAGATGATAAGTTTTTTATGAGTAGATTTAAATGAACATGTTAGAAGGAGATTTCTTGTGTCTTAGATTGCATAAGTTGGACATTATTTTGTCTTTATTTTATTCCCACATTTCTTTTTATTATTAGTGCATAGAGGGATTAGGGAAGTCATATCATAGCATTGAAATTTCAAAATCATCTAAACTTCATACAAATGATTTTCAAGGTTATTCCAAAGCTCTATTTCTGAGCTCTTAATTGAGTTAATAAAATAGAGAGAGTTTTTTTGTGATTAGTCAGATATTATTCAATATCCAAGCAACTTTTTCTTCACATGTGCATAAGCTTTAATTTAAGAAGCCTAGTCATGTTATATAGAAAACTCTAGCCCTAGTACATTCTCCATCACCATCTGATGATAAAAGCTATGATGCTAAATTCAACGAGAAAATTATCAAAATGGTCACTTGACACTTGTAAAATGTTCAAAATAATCCTTAACTTGTAAATGTTCTTTCTGGACCCTTAAGCATATATTTAAGTTTTTTTTTCCCTCCAGTTAACTCATCATCCCCTTCCATTAAATTACATTTTTCTAGCTAGAAATTTCAGTTGCCAATTCTCGCAGGGATTGTCAACGGGAATCGACCGCTGGAAGTGGCAAGCCGACTGATTCACCCGTTTACCATTCTCAGCAGGTAACGGCAGCTGGAAATCCCGGCTAAAATATGTAACTTTATCGGAAGGGACAGTGAGTTAATCGTTGGATCAAAAAAAATACTTAAACAAAAGTTAAGAGACCAAAAATAATATTTACAAGAGTAAGGACCATTTTGAACATTTTGCATGAGTCAAAGGACCATTTTGATAAGTTTTTAAGTTCAGCTTTTCTTGTCTTTTAAAGCAGCATCCAGTTTCACGGAAAAAAAAAGAAATTGAATAATACGGCAGCAAGAACAATAGCTACATTTGTCAGTAGGAAATAACCACACCATAAAATCAGGGCAATTCCAAGTTTAGTACAGCATTAGTATTGAGAAATATAAAAATATCAACAAAAAAAGTGTATACAATGGCAATGAGATTCACATCTATTTCATAAGTTAATGATAAATAATTGGTTAGATTTAAATGCAGGTTCAGATATTTTCATGCGCACACTTCTAAAACTGTAGCGCAAAAACAGGCACTGACAAGTGCATATTTTGTCACTTCAAACAATATAGGAAAAGCAAAAGGGATTAAAACCTGTTTCTAAATAGCAAAGTTCTAGTTCATCAAATTCAAGCAAGGCATCTTCATAAAGATGAGCCATCCCAAACATGAACGCCAGGCTTTCCTGAAAATTTATGCAGCATTTCAACTCAACATAGAAGTTTCTAAACAGTAATAATCATTAGAAAAAGTAGAAAGAGCACTAAAATTGGCACCTTTAAAATAAAGAAGTTACAGAAGCTCCAGACAGGCATGAAACGTTGTTCAGTGAGCTTGCGGATTTCCTCCTCATAAAATTGAATGCGACGATCTAATGTATTTCTGATTGATTCAACTATTTTAGAATCCAAATCTTCCCAAAAGTTTGCATCAGGGCCTTGCAAATCCAATTTACAACACCTGGGTGTGAAAGTGCAAATCTCAAAATTGATTACGCTGACTGAGAATTTTGGGAATGGTTATCAATGCTAGCTGCACTATCTAGCAATATACATAATAGCAAACCATAACAGACTGAATATATAAAATAACAAATTGGTGGTGCAAAATTTTGTCCCGCTTTATTTTGTTGCTTTATGAAGACCCTTTAGAATACATTGCAAACTGACAGTAATGAGAAAACAGAACAGAAATCAAATAACAAAAGATGGAAATATTAGTTATTCAAGCATAAATTTGTTGTGCCTTCAAACAGAAATACAGTTTGCTTTTAATTGAAATAAAATATATAATGCATTATACCTCTCCCTTTTTTTTGAGTTAAAATCAACCTCAAGTCTAGCATATATCTTTTTAGCCGTCTTAATTGCTTGATCATTGCTCGGGTGAGCTTTTGACACAAATACAATAAACCACTCTCGCTCATCATTTTGGACAATTAGTTTTAATCGTGGCTTTAGAATTGTCTTAAATTCATCAAGATCCTGTTGACAGAAAAAAAACAATTATGAAAATACATGTCTAGTGTCCATGATTTTATAGAGAAAAATCTGTAAGGTTTGTAAAATAATAAAATATAGTTACCATGTACCTCACAAGTAACAAGAATAACAGTTGCATATGGTTCCCTAAACCAAAAAACAGACAGTTCTTGCGAAAAACGACTGCGTAACCTAGCATCAGTAGTTAATATAAATTCTGCAGATAAATTCTCCACATAGACAGCATTTCGAGTTTTGTTACTGAGAAAAGCCTTCTTAAAAGGCAAGCGCTCTTCAAATCCCTCCTTTACACTGAGCCACAGATCACTTACATCTTCGACTGATGAGTGAATTTAAGATAGTTAAGAAAACTCATCAACATTTCATAGACAATGTCATCATTAGAATCATGCATTAATAGTTGATCATGGATAAATAAAGGAAGAATAAAAATAAGAAATAAATCTTAGGGATATGTTCTGATCATCAATATGAAATAACCAAATTGTAGCCTCCTACAATGAAATAATAGCTAATGATATAATTATGAATATTCCTAACATTATTTATTTAATAAGCTGATACCTTAAAATAGAATAATCTTTTGCAATTTCAATGCCATATTTAATTACATGATAACTACGTTAAGTCACAATCATTCAAACATGTGATGTGGATGAATGGCACAAGCTTGGGGAAAGACAACAATCCTTCAAAAAGAGTAACAACCCATAGCTCAAGTATAAAATATGCATAACAGAAATGCTACAACTTTGTAAAGTTTCTATTTTGATAAATAATAATCACTTACGGGTATAAATTATACCCCTGGCATGGTTAGTTGGTGGGATAAAGATAGCTTAATGAAGCTTGTGCCCTCTATCATGAATAGAATAAAATACTACAGCGAGAAGTTTAGCATATCCAAGAAGTTGCAACACAGTTCAAATTTCAAGTAAAATAAGCAGTACTTTTAAAATATAAATGCCTAATTGAGAATGGCTTGCTTTCTTTAACTGCAGCCTCCATTAATCAAGGGCCAAGTCATTTGACCCTATAATTATCCATTGTAAAAAAGAAATTAAGATGGTTGCTTTACAAAGGTTTTATTTTACTACTTATGTCATGGAAAGACAAAAAAAAATAGAAGGAAAATAAATTATAGTAGCTTTTAAAAAATTCAAGAAATATTTTAGGCTATATCTAGTCAAAAGCAAGAAAATCATTTGCAGAAGTTGCAGTACTACTCTACGATCGACTTCATATGAATTACTTTGTTTATCCATAAAGGGATTGACAGCCATGATACATTCTCCGACTACAATACAAAATCTTGCAGAACTCAATTAGCATATTCGGATGCTTCACTCAACAATTACATTTTAACTAAATATATTTATATTGTATAAACATATAAATCAATAAAGATGATCACTGTATGGAGCTCCGCTAAAGTAGAACCTTGGAGTGGTTACCGTAGGATGATTAACCTAGCAACAACTGCAGAGGTGGTTTCCATTGTGAGCTTATAAGCCACAATCAATATTTTCATACAACCACATAAACACAAACACGCTTAGGCCACTTTAAAATATAGGCACAAAAAAGAAGAGGGAAGGGAGGGGAGGGAAGGGTGGGGTGACGGTGTTGACTGATCCTATCATTGAACACAAATTTGGACAATCATATGTGCACACACCAAAGAGCTTCTAACGTATTATATAATGCTATACTCTAAGAATCACTAACTGATATTTGGAATTTACGATAAGCTAATTTATATTTCTTCCAATTATCAAGAAGAATATTAACAACAACAAAAATTTAAGTAAAAATTATGTAATAAAATGATACCTATGCACATTCTTTTAGATGGCAATGACATTTTAGGAAAAGAATATATTTTATACATACTGAAATTTTATTTACATGGATGCATTTATATTATAAAAAAAGCTAATTTTATACCAATTTGAGCCAGTAAAAATAGATAAATAAATAAATTAAATTTGTACTATGGATTCATATATAAAAGAATTTATTTGCTTGACACCTACACCTTAATTACTAGATATACACCCAAACAATAATAATTCCAAACATAATATTTCAAACATCAAACCTATTTTGCTTACAATAATTAAAAGGTTGAGAAGAGGGGTAGTTTAAGATTGATGTGGTAATTTATACTAGGTGTTAGATACATGAATAAGAAGATTTGAGTAGCATGTATAAAATTTTTCTAAAAGTTGATAAAATATTAAATCATTTTAATTACAATCTATTTTAATATTAAGGTGATATATTTATATTTAACCATAGTTGGAGCTACAACAGTTTGCCACAAACGCACTCATTTATCATATCCTTTCATCATAAATAATAGATGAATACAGTCTAAATCTAGGGTGATATATTTATGTTTAACCATAGTTGGAGCTACAGCAACTTTGCCACAAACGCACTCATTTATCATATCCTTTCATTCATGTATACCCAATCATCCATCTTACAGCCTCATCATTGTAACACTTAATTTGTTAATATGCCACAATCTTGTTGGCCAACATGTTACAAAATGACATAATTGACCTTATAGCCATTCTATAAAATTTTTCTACGAGTTCGTGTAGAATTTTTTATTGTAATACACCCTATAAGCACTTCTCCATTTTATCTGAATTGCTTGATTTATGCTAACCACATCACTCTATTTTGTCATTGCATTGTTGATTTAGCCAAGACATTTGAATCTCTCATTCTTTTGGTAGCATAACTTTAATTGTGAAATCCTTAATGTTATAATTTCTATAAAGATTATACTTGACTCCATATACTCTGTTTGGACCCACTAAATCAATATAGCCCTTTGTACTCAATATTCTCTTTAACCTCATCTCAAGTCATATCAATAGAAATATATATAGTATGCAAAAAATATGCACCAAAGCAATCACTCTATGTGTTCAAGAAGAACATTCCTAATAGATGCAAAGAGATGCAAACTTATAACTAACCCTACAAAATGAACCATAAACCTTTAAAGTTTGATTCAAAAAAAAAAAAAAATTAAACCACTTTGGGCTTGAACACAAGTAATTACTCCAATAAACATAGTTATGTGAGCAGATTAATAATATGAGCTACTGCCCATGAGGCTCTTAGAGTTTTGATGATGACCAAAATATGTTAAATAAGTACAAAAAATATATTTTAGTCTATCTTTAAGATTATTTAAATTAGGCAATTCAATTAATATTTTATACTTCAACTAATGCAGTAATTAATTTTATTATTGTAATTAAATTTATATAATAACAAATTCATATTTCTAGTTCACGACAAATGCAATCCGAATGTAATTTTATAAGCTATTTTATAAAATGATTTTTTATATTCCATTAAAGAAATATTATTCATATATACAAAATAAGAATCGCGAACTCAAAAATATATTTTTCTAACCACATCCAATGTTGATGTCTTAAGCTTTAACCTTCGTAAAAACAAAAAGGAGTGTACATTGTACGAAAGAAATCTCTATAATTTTATAATACAAAGAAAATGCTTCGCAGTACATAGAAATCTATGGAATCTTTTAAATTACAAATTCTATAGTCATAATACAAAAATAAATCTATATTTAGTGAACTAGACATTATATTTAAATATCATAACTATGAATGCAAACAATAATAATTACAATCAATCCAACAAAACTATAAAAAAGTTCCAATTTATTTAAATTTTAAATTAAACTAAAAAATGAGTTATTTATTAAAATGATCCCTTCACTTTTGCAAAATATTCAAAATGGTTCTTGACTCCTGTAAATATTTTTGGTCCCTTGACTATTGTTTAATTGTTTTTTTCCCTAACACATAATAGTCCCGTTAACCCCTTTTTTGTCAAATAAGAGGGGTATATGCGAAATATATTAAAGAAAAAAGATTCTAGCAGCTGGAATCGGCCTCTGGAAACAGCAACCGCCGATTCCAACAATCGGAATCGGCCACTTGCCATTTCCAGTAGCAGGAATCGATCGTTGGATTCTAACAGCAAATTCCAACGGGATATCAACTGCTGGAAATGGCAACGGCCGGTTCCAACATCTGGAATCGGCCGCTTGCAATTTTCATCGGCCGGTTCTAGCTGAAATCAGTAGCGAAAATCGGGTGATTCCAGCGATAATCAGTAGCTAGATTCTAGCGTGAATCGACTGCCGAAAATGGCAACGGCCGATTCCAGCAACCAAATTCTTCCTTCTTCGGTATATCCCGCATATACCCCTCCATTTTGATAGAATTAACGGGACTATTAACAAACAAATAAATAAGAAGGGACCAAATAAACCATTACAAGAGTTGATGACTATTTTGAACAATTTGCAATATTCATAGGACCATTTTGATAAATAACGTTCAAAAACCAATATTTCGAAAAACTCTCCCCCCAAAATTCTTAAAAATTTATTTGGGTAAATCTTTTAAACAACATAGAAGAGAGAAAAAAAAATTTAAGCTTGATCAAAGGCATAAAGGCGAGATCATTTAGAATCATCTTTGAGAAGAATTTTTATTGGCTTATTACAATTTTTTTGTTAAAAATTGTAATTTTCCTTTAGATTCTTGCTTAAGATAGAATAATACACAAAACTTTTAGCCTTTTTTTTGTGTTTTACTCTTGGATATGGGGTACCACTCAAATATGATACTTCTATCCCTAGATTTATCATATGATCTAAGCGGTTCTTAAGCCTTTTGTAGGATTCAAGATGTCATAAAAGAGACTTTGGGTTTGTCATAAGACCCAAGCGATAAAAATTTATGAAGAATGAATTGTTTGATAAAGTTTAAATTCTTGGAGATTAGCGAATCTAATTAGAAATGTTAAATCGGAGAAATGATCTAGGTGATGTAGACAAGAAGATAAACTGCCTAAAAATGTGTCTGAATGTACTTTTCATTTTTATAATTTAATTGTTTTGCAAAAACCTTGTGCCTATGGAATTTTTCTTGTGATTAAGATTTTGTAAAAATTTTGCATTATAAGAGTTTTATAATTCTTTGAAGTCTTTCTATTATCTCAATCTTAATTTCATAATATTTTGGTACTTAGAATTAAGCACCTTTCCCATTCCTCTATTGGGTTATATCATCTTAAACATTCAGCAATTAGCATCAAATTTAATGCTTTTGTTCTAACAATTGGTATCAAAGAGTGTTACGTTATCTTTTAGTTATTATGACATGTTGCACATACAAGTCATTATAAAGATATTCTTCACATAAGCCTCCAAATTTACTAAACGTACCTTTTAAATATTGAAATAAAATAAGTCAGATTAATAAAAGGTCAAATCTAAAGCTGAGAAATATGTTATCTACACCAAATTCCACTCCCATCATACTCTAAAGATTCCTCAACACTTCTTGAAAAATCATTAAATCATTGAGCTAAAGATGAGATTGAATTGGATCATTTAAATTCAAAAAATGGCATGTTCTCTGCTCCAACTCTAGTTGATCATTACAAGCTCTCACACCTAGGATTTGGGGCAAATTGTGTGTTTTTTTTAAAGCACAATTGAAATAACGCAGCCCAATATAAATAAACTTGCCCGTGAAACTAAGCTATTCAAATTGAAAGAAAATGAAACAATCTTTGAGATGCATAGTAGATTCATTAAAATTGTTAATTCTTTACATTTACTTGGTTGCAAGATGAGTAAAATAGATCATATCTTAAGTCCTACAATTTGCCTGATTCTTGTGAGTCAAGGGTAAAAGTAATCATAAAATCCAAAAATGTGGATACCTATACACTTGATCAGCTTTTGGTTTCATTGTTAACTTATGAATATGACTAAAATAGAAAAGGCAAGAAGATAAATTCCAATTCCAAAAGTTTAAGAATGTGATAGCTCAATACAAGAAGAAGGATGAAATTCCAGTGTTCCCACCAAAGACAGCTAGTGAAATTATAATCATATTTAGTCATCAAATCAATCAATACGATGCAAAGAAAAGGTAAAAGTTCATAATTTTATAATTAGCCAAAAAATGCAGGGAAAGAAAAAACGTGTGATCATTGTCCAACAAAAGTATGAATGCAAAGAGTAGAGACATAAACATAAAAGGAGAAAGAAAGAAGAATAAGAAGCAGAGTTTAAAAAAGAAGAACAAGAGGTTTCATAAGAAGGCAATATGAGCACATCCAAATCCAGAAGAATCGTCTACATCCACATTATAAACAGAAATGAACCTAATCCTTATGGCATGAGAATAACACACAATTTCATTTTTTAGACCAATACAAATCTGAAGCAACTTTATCTTACAAAAAATTAGGGGTGTTTAATATTTAATTTTTAATATAAAAAAAAGAAAAATAAAAACTATCAAACTAGTTTATTTAAAAAATAAGCTTCATGATTTAGGAAAAAAATAAGATTCAGATTTTCATTATGCTAAGCTGTGGTTAAACAACTATGACTTTCATATTTAAGAAAGAAAATTCAATCTTACATGCTAAAATAAATTCGTTGCCATCAAGTGGTTCAATATCTACGACTTTCAATTCTTTTACGCTAAGTTGTGATTAAATATCTATGACTTTCAAATTAAAAGGAGAAAATTCGGTCTTATATGCTAAAATAAAATTGTTCTCATCAAGTGGTTGTTTAATTAAGACAGCCTAGTTTAAGATTCTAGAGCTCAACTAAAATAAAATAAATAAGCCAATTAAACTAGTTACATTGGTTGTAAAGAAGAAAAAAAGAGTTTAAGCCAAGAAATTGTTTGGATCCAATAATGAATAAGTACAATATAACTAATTATAATGATACTTGCATTTAACAAATTTTAATTTTATAACAACTAATGAAACAATTGACTAATAATATAATTAAAAAAAATATAATAACTATATCTAATTAAATGTTGCAATAATTATGCTATGTAAATATATTTAAATTGATAAATAAATTTAATATATAATATATAGAAATTTTAAATTATAATTAATTATAATAATTAATTAATTAATTATATTTAATTTTATTATTAATCAACCTTAATGCTTGTTAAGTGTTTTAAAATAAAATTCAAATGATTTCTTAATTAATATATGATACAAAAGACAACAATTATAAAGCATATTAAATATATGAGCTACACCTAAAGCTTTTCGTCTTGGTTGGTGAAGATTCAAAAGTGGCAAGCAACAAGGATGTGTGTCCACAGCTTTTAATCTTTAATGTTAAGGCCAACGGCCTCCTTGGGAAAGTAAACACCCTTCGATTTGATGAAGTGTAACCCCTTGCTTGTAGGCAATCCCAAAAAAAGCTTCTCACAATCTTCTCAATCTCCAACAAATAAGAATTCGGAATTGAAGACTGGATCATCGCATAAATTAGCATCGATTTATGCACCGATGGGAGAACTGAGTTTATAAGGAAAACTAAATTCACCAACAAAAGAGAGTACGAGTACCACGAGAACAAGCTCTATCTCGCACTTTCTTAATATCATGAAAGAAATCGTACTCTCGAGTAGGCTTACCGATGATTTCAAGTCCCAAGTATGTGATGTTTTATTTTGTAATGACCCTAATCATTTTTCAAAAAAACATTAAGTTTCCGCTATGTTAAATTTCTGTTATTTAACAGCAAATTTCCGTTTTTTGTTAAATTTCCGCTAAAATCAGTTTTTCGTTAAATTTCTGTTACGTATTAAATTAGGGAAGTTTTCTCAAAGCCAATTATTGCTAAAATGAAATTTTAGCTTTGCCATTAATCTCGAATTTAATTGCAAATTAGTAAAATATTTCAAAACTTCTTACCTTTCCTGTAACCGACGAAAGCACCTCTCCCAAGATGTAACAGCCTCCTAATGCAATAATTAATTAAGCTTTTAAAAAGAATGTTAAATATTATAAATAAAACTTAAAGTAATCCAACGGTTAAAAAAATTTAGAAACGGAGGGAATCCGCTGTTTTGTCCCAAACGCGGGACAGCGGTTCAGCCGAATCATAGCCATTACTTACCTCCTAAGGTGGATCTGGCGGCCAGAAATCACTCAGATCTGGGAAACCAGATCTGGCCGTTCGATCAACAGATCGAACGAGCGGCCAGATCATTTCCCTCGGTACGTTCCCCTCAGGCACGATTGCAGCTCGCCAGGGAAGGACAGTCCGATCCTCCAGCTGGCCTTTTTGTGGCTATTATCCCCTTCCATTCCCTTCCTTAGAGATTTTGGCATTTGTTGAAGGTTCCTTGAGCTGCCGAGAGCGTCTGAGGTGCTTGCGAGAGCTTCTTCGCAGGATCTTCGGCTTCTACCTGAGGCGAACGACGAGTGCAGGTGCTCGAGCCGTGAGAAGTTGAAAAGAGAACTTCGCGTACCTTAAGCCTCTGTCGACGAACCGATTCGAGCGAGGACACCAGGTACTTCCTCCTTCATCCGTCTTGAAATCTGGAGTATCGTCCTTTTTACCTTCGTCTTCACTGGGCGAGTCCGTCCTTTGATCCTGGAAGGATAGCTTCGGCGAGACTAACTCGCCGGTGTGTGGGCCGTCCCCGGGAGTGATCAGGATCGACCAGTGGGCAAACCCTAATTTCTATCTGCGTCTCCTTCCTTTTGGCAAAGAAGACAACGGGTCCACGAACCGGTCGGCGTTCTATTTTTTTTGAACTCTCCGGTTTGTTGAGGTATCCACCGAGACGCCTGTCTCCCGTAACGGGACGACACGCGTCCTATGCAGTGCACGAAACGGCGAGCCACCGTCTTCTGCATTCCTTCTGTGCCGCTCGATAATCCGTGTGTTTTATTTGTGAGATGCTAAAATTCATGCATTTACTCTGTCACTAATTGCATGATTAAGCCGTTAATTACTTTGTATTAATTATTGATTAAATAATGAGTTAATCAAATCATAATTTTATAATTAATAATCTAAATGATACAAATTTATATATCATTTTGATCACAAAAATGAGTAGATCAACAATATAAAATTTAATTTCTATTTTGATAAATATTTTAATGGGTCAATATTTAGGATTAATTAATTAACTTTAAATTAATATTAATCTTTTATGTGACCTAATTTAATCATTTGAGATCCAAATCAAATGATCAAATAGTCCATCTCACTCATAAAAATATGAGGATCAATAATATGAAATAAAATACAACATTTGAACACTAATGTTCTTAATCACTTTTTAACCTAATTAGGAGTCATTAAAACCATAATTTTTTCAAAGTTGTCCAAAATTGACAAACTTAGTGTCAATCTTCTCCTTATGAAATAAGGATTTCATTTATTTATAAGACGTTTCCATTGGACAACAAATTATGATTTTAAGTTTTTGACTCTTACTTAGTGTTATAGTGATTAACCTAAAATTCTAGGTAGCTTACTTTAGGTCTTATAAAATCTTAAGATAGCTAACTTGTCACATTTATTACCTCCCTTATCAATTAGATAGTATTTTATGAGCTTAGTTCTCAACTTCTTAATTATACGAATTAATTGCCAGGTGCTTAATTCAATTTTCAACCCTAAGGTAGAAATCCTAGGATTGATTTGCAATTGATCTATAGTTGAATCCTAAGTCTATTAGTTACACCCATTAAGAATAGATAGTCTTAATGTATTTAGTAATTGTAGAATTATGAATCAACTAGATCTAGTTTTAGTGATTAATCTAGAACTTAGCTTATTCATTCTAATCCCTATAACTTATTTTTTTATTATTTAAAGATATAGTAATAGGAATCCTTAACTTACTTAGATTAGTTTAATAATCCTATTGAATTCTTTAAACATATATTAATAGTAAAAATAGAACTTGTAGTTCTAAAAGTCTAGTAAGTACTTATCCTAAACCTTATAATCACTTGTAACTTAGCTAGATTAATGTTGTTCGATTTGAACATCCAAACATAGCTTAGCTAGAGAGCCATGATGAAAGGTAGTGGAATTGCCTAAGATTCAAATTCCATAAGCTAGACAAATTATTATATCAACCTCTACATACTAAGTACCTAAACCTTGAATTAATTATTGAAATTAGATATTACAATTTAGGATAAGATTTAGAACTAATTTCTAATAACAACAATTATACTTATAAATTATTTTGTCATATCATATTCAATGAATTGAATCTATTATTTTCAAAATCACAATTACTATTATATTACAATTAACTCGAGATGAATATCTCAAAGTTAATTGGGAGCTCAATTAGCTCCAATCATTAAGTAGATCATTAAAATTAGATAACTTTGGATATCACTTAGTTGCAAATATTGAATTTCCATTGTAGGCATGCTTAGCTTTGAGCCTTATTCATTGAATCATTCATAAATATATTATGCATGAATAAAACTTTCACATAAAATTACTAAGGATTCTATATGGTGGATCAGTCTAGGGCAGACTGAAAATGGAGTAATAAGGAGACATCGCATTCTTAGAGGACGAATGTGAGTGTTTTAGGTATGGACCCCGCTTTTCTTTAGATGTTAAACAGACATGTTTTAACTCCTCATTTCATTTTGAATATACCCACAGAATGAGCACAGATTAAATAACTTCAATTAATAAACATGTGAGATCTTCAATCTTATAAATTGTTAAGACTCCCTATAGCTTTTAGCTATATTACTTTACATAGTCCTAGGCTATGTGTATCTTAGATTTAAGTCGAAGATTCTTCTTTCAATTTTCTTACTATGCATTTTCTATGATTTAGAACTGTACTTTACTTATTTACAATTTATTTAGATTACAGTGAATGTTGTATAATTTCATTTAAATGCTTCACTATTTATTTTTCCTTACTTAGTATAAGTTCATATAAAGATATACATGCTTTAGTTCATTTAATTTCATATGCACATTAGTTCGTTTCTAGCCTATTTAGGATGCTTTTGCCCTTGTATTAATTGCAGGCTAGGATGTATACTTAAATGAATATTCTAACTCACTTGTTTCTCTCTTTTCTACTTGTACGCTTACCATATTGTACCTATGCTTGTGCTTGCTTTGTAACTAGAACTGTGATATCCAATTATAACAATAGCTTGTTTAGCCAATCTTAAAATGTGCTTAGATTATTTAGTCTAACCAGGTTTTCTATTTTCTTGGCTTTGTCCTATCACATTTAAATGCCAAAATGTGATAGATCAGGTGCATTGGAGGCTAGTGGAGCTGGACCAAGCGCTAAAAACTAAAACTGCTTCTGCCTATCATATACTATAAATTTATAGCTTATTAAGAACTCCAAGTGAGCTGTAAATTTTCTTTTCTTATTTAGTTTACTGTTGTTTTGTAATAATGTCATTTACTTTAATTTATCATACTTGTTGGAGCTTAAAATATACTTAAATGTTTATGATAAATGAATGGATGAATGGAAATTAAATGTATAAAATTTGTGTATTAATTAAGTCTTTGCATATCTTCCTATGAATATTGAATGTCATGATGAAATAAATCATAGCGTAGACAATTGTTACATATGTACTTCTCTCCCTTTTACTTTTAGAATTGAAAATGAGCAATCTCATAAAAGAGATTGAACTCTATTTAGAATTGAAAATAAACAATCCTATAAAAAAATTGAACTCTATTGTAGAATTGGAAGTGAGCAATCCTATAAAAAGGATTGAACTCTATATTAGAATGGAGTTAAATTGGATTGAATGTATGATAGATTAGGTTGTCTTTTCTTTTCAATTATAACTCCCATTGGAGTGGGAGTATTGTATGTACTTCTGCAGGTGTTTTCTTAACCATTTATAAAGGAGACTCTGCCGAAATTTTTAAGAAAATCTAGACTTTAAATATTTGGGAAAAAAATATAGATCCATAATTCACATGTTAATTTTCCCATAAATAATTAGTATCCCATAGCTAGGATTAAAAGTAAATAATTCATTTGTTTTATATTACTATTGCATGTACTCATGTCAATTGCATAAATTGTAATCTCATGTCTTCTTTCATAATTTGCATGTACAAATCTATTTTACTTTCATTCTTAAATCCATCTGTTACATTTTTATTTACAAACTTCTAAACATCATTCATAATTTCCCTTCCATCTTAACTTAAGACCCTCTTCTAAATCCTTGGCCAAACACAATACTTAATGATTTGGATTAGTTTTATTCTAATCTAGTATTAGATATTGTGGTGACGCATCAATATTGAGTTAAGTGATTTCCAATATTGGGGTCGTCACACAAGACATTCACTCATCCTCTAATTACGGCCATTAGAAGTACAACACGCAGGCCCTTCCTTTCTGCTCGCTGGGAAACAAATGGAAATTTAAGTAATAGCTTGAATGATGCCTTATGCGTAGCCTCTGCATCCTTCTGAAACCGCCAAATTGAATTCGGCGGTTTTCCAGAAAGCTCTATTTAGGGCTACCGAGCGAAATCGACTTCTTCACGAAAGCCGCAAATCCCTAAGAAATCCTTGCCTCTCCAGCGACCCCTCTCCTCATCGACATAATCAAAGAAGACCTGCAGCAAAAGAGAAGAGTGAGCCCTTCCGTCCACTGTGACGAACGACATCTGCTCCATCTCTCCCACACGATCCCCTTCTGCACTCAACAACCTCTCTACTCGGGATCAGTGATTCATAGGAGTCCATAAGAGAGTCACAGACGATATCGATCATTCCAGCAGCCGACATCTTCCCACACGACGTTCTTCTCTTCTGCCTCAGCGCTCGGTATCAGTAAAGTTCCCGATATCTGAGGTACGAATCTCCTTGCTAAATTGCTTAGATTTTTGCTTAAGAATAGAAGCCAAAACCTGCAATACATAAGCTTGTTAATGCTCAATTATTTATGTAACAACCCTTTAAAATAAAATAATCAAATAAGTTTTTAAAAAGTAAATAAATAAAATAAAATGATTATATTTTTATTTACCTTCTCAACGGCTATTAGAGAAGCGCTGTTTCTCTTCTCCATTCCCGTGATCGAGCCTGATACCCACGCTCGATGTCACGGACGGATGCAGGCGCACGCCCCAATCGCTGGCCACTTCTTCTTATCTTCGTTTAGCTCTTTCTCCTTATTCTTTTTCTTCCTTCTACTTTTTATCGAGAGCTGGGAACCAAGCATTCGACCATCTCTCTTCTTTGTCTTCACCGTGAGATCCTTTGGGAGCTGGGAGCTAGCTGCGAGCGGAAGACGTCTGAGGGAGCTGCGAACCTGTTCCGTTCGATTCTCCATCTGGAGTGACCTCTGGCCGTCAGTTTCTCCGATTTCTTGTGATTTCCAGGTACCTCAATTTATTTTATTTTTGCCTATGAAGAAGTGCATACACATTCCAGATTTGATATCATCTAACTTTATTGAGCTTTGCAATCTGAGTTTGAAGTATGTGAATCCTTGTTCAAATCCAGTTGCATATTTACTTAATTCCTCTTAAGTTGCTGTAAGATGATACCTCTTAAGATGCTTAAGGATTAAGTCGTTTCTTAGCTCAACATTAATTGACTAGTATCAATTTAGTTGCTCTATCAAAATTCCATTTCCTCTCGTTCTGCATAACTCGTAAAAAGGAGATAGAGGGGGTAAAGTAAGGGCATTCATTCTACTTACCTTAAACTTAATTTCGATTGATATCCATAAGCGTTTCTCTAAGGTCTTCGATCGGCTTGCGTTCTATGAAGTCTGGAGTTCTGCAATTTGTGCTATCTATCCCGTCTCTGATGCCCTAGTGACTCCTTTTCGCATCTAACAGGAGAGGTGAAGTGCAGACCCCGATTTTCCTTGAGCCGGGTTCCGATACGGTCCGGTTCATCCCCTTTTATGAACTACGCCGAATAGGATGGCGTGGCACTTAAATCCTATCTCTGTATCAGCGCCGAAATTCTCAAATGTTATTAAGATAACTAAATAATTATTAAAGGATTTATTAATATAATAAGTAATGTCATTTGTATTTTTTTTGATAAATTGAAAAATACTTATCCAAATAGCATAAAAGTATATACCATTTTGATTACAAAAACGAATAGATCAATAATAAAAAATTTAATTTCAATTTTGGTAATTATTTTAATGGGTCAATATTTAGGATTAATTAATTAATTACAAATTAATTTTTATCATTTCATATGACCTAATTTGGTCATTTAAGATCCAAATTAAATGATCAAATAGTCAATTTCACTCACAAAAATGTGAGGAACAATAATATGAAATAAAATTTAACATTTGAACCATAATTTTCTTAATCACTTTTTAACCTAATTTAGGAGTCATTAAAACCCTAATTTTTCCAAAATTGTCCAAAATTGACATACTTAGTGTCAATCTTCTCCTTAGAAAATAAAGATTTCATTTATTTATAAAATATTTCCATTGGATAATAAATTTAGGATTTTAGGTTTTGACTCTTACATAGGGTTATTGTGATTAACCTAAATTTTTAGATAGCTTACTTTAGGTCTCATAAAATCCTATGATAGCTAACTTGTCACATTTATTATTTCCCTTACCAATTAGATAGTATTTTATGAGCTTAGTTCTCAACTTTCTTTTAATGTGAATTAATTGTTAAGTGCTTAATTCACCTTTCAATCCTAAGGTAGAAACCCTAGTATTGATTAGCAATTGATCTATAGTTGAATCCTAAGTCTATTATTTACATCTATTAAGAATAGATAGTCTTAATGCATTAGTAATTGTAGAATTTTGAATCAGCAAGATCTAGCTTTAGTGATTAAATTAGAACTTAGTTATTACATCCTAATCCCTAAAGCCTTTTCTTAATTATTTTAAGTTGTAATAGTATGAATCCTTAACTTAGATTAGTTTAGGAATTCTATTGAACTCCTTAAACATCAATTAATAGTAAACATAGAATTTGTAGTTCTTAAGTCTAGTGAGTACTTAAACTAAATATTACAATTTCCTACAACATAGCTAGATTAATATTATTTGGTTTGAATATTCAAAACATAACCTAGCTAGTAAACCCTAATGAAAATTAGTAGATTTACCTTAATTCCAAATTTTTTAAGTTAGATAATTTCTTATTTAAATCTCTACATACTAAATACCTAAATCTTGATTTAATTATTGTAATTAGATCTTATAGTTTAGGATGAGATTAAGAGCTAATTTCTAATAACAATAATTATACTTATAAATTATTGTGATATCATATTCAATGAACTGAATCTATTATTTTTAAAATTACAACTACTATTATATTACAATTAACTTGATCAATATCTCAAAGTTAATTGGGAGATCAATTAGCTCCAACCATTAAGTAGATCATTAAAAATTAAATAACTTTGGATATCACTTAATTATAATTATTGAATTTCCTTGAATGCTTGCTTATACTTGAGCCTTATTCATTGAATCATTCATATATTATATTGTGCATAAACAAAACTTTCACATTAAAATTACTAGGGGTTTCATTTGGGGGATCAGTCTAGGGCAGACTGAATAAGGAGTAATAAGAAGATATCGCATTCTCAGAGGGTGAATGTGAGTGTTTTAGGACTTGACCCTGCTTTTCTTAATTGTTAAACAGACGTGTTTAACTCCTCATTTCATTCTGAACATGCCCACAGAATGAGCACAGATTAAAATAATTTCAATTAATAAATATGTGAGATCTTCAATCTTTTAGATTGTTAAGACTCATCATAACTTTTAGCTATATTACTTTACATAGTCTTAGGCTATGTGTATCTTCGATTAAAAGTCTAAGATTTTTCCTTCAATTTCCTTACTATGCATTTTCTATGATTTAAAACTATACTTTACTTGTTTACAGTTCATTTAAATTACAGTGAATATTGTATAATTCCATTAAATGCTTCACTGTTTATTTTTCTTACTTAGTACAAGTTCATTTGAACATATACATGCTTTACTTCATGCATTTTATATGCACATTAGTAATCTCTAACCTAATTAGGATGCTTTTACCCTTGTTATATATGCAGGCTAGAATGTATATTAAGTGAGTCTTCTAACTCACTTGTTTTCCTTACTTGTATGCTTACCGTATTGCACCCACGCTTGTGCTTACTTTGTAACTAGGACTGTAATATCCAATTATAACAGTAACATATTTAGCCAATCTTAAAATGTACTTAGACTGTTTAGTCTAACCAATTTTTTTTTATTTCTTGACTTTGCCCTATCACATTTAAATGCCAAAATGTGATAGATCAGGTGCACTTGGTGGCTAGTGGAGCTGGACCAAGCGCTAAAAATTAAATTGCTTCCTCCTATCATATATTTTAAATTTATAGCTTATTAAGAACTCCAAGTGAGCTATCATATTTTCCTTCTCTTATTTAGTTTACTATCGTTTTGTAATAATGTCATTTACTTTAATTTACTACACTTGTTGGAGCTTAAAATATACTTAAATGTTTGTGATGAATGAATGGATGAATATATTGAATGGATGAATGATTATAAATGTAATAAATTTGTATGTAAATTAAGTCCTTCATTTCATACTTAGAATGATAAATGAAATTCATTATATGTTCAATTGTTATAAAATTAGAATTTAGTTTCTTACTTAAGTAATAATCTTATCATATTTACACGTGAATGTTGAATATTGTGATGAAGTAAATTTTAGGGTAGACAATTGTTACACATGTGATTTCTCCCTTAAATATTTTAGAATTGTAAATGAGCAATCTTATAAAATAGATTGAACTCTATTTTAGAATTGTAAACGAATAATCCTATAAAATGGATTGAACTCTACTTTAGAATTGGAAATGAGCAATCCTATCAAAAGGATTGAACTCTATATTAAAATTAGAGTTAAATTAAATTGATTGCATGTTAGTTTAGATTGTCTTTACTTTTAAATTATATCTCCCATTGGAATGAGAGTATTGCATATAATTCTGCAGGTGTTTCCTTAACCATTTACAAAGGAGACTGCCGAAATTTTTAAGAAAATTTAGACTTATAATATTTTGGTAAAAATATGAACTTATAATTCACATGTTAAATATTCACCAAATACTTAGAATTTCATATCTAAGATTGAATGTAAACTCATGTCAATTGTTTAAATTACAATCTCATGTCTTATTGCTTATATTACTTACTCAAGTCATATTTCATTCTCATCCTAAGATTTATGTATTGTATTTTCAGTTATAAATTTACTTAACATCATTCACAATTTTCCTCCCATCTTAACTTAAGACCCTCTTCTAAATCCTTGGCCAAACACAATACTTAATGATTTGGATTAATTTTCTTCTAATCTAGTATTAGGTATCGTGGCGACGCATCAATATTGAACTAAGTGATTCTCAATATTGGGGTCGTCACAATTTAGTTAACAATTTGATCAAAATCCTGTCATGATGAATCTCGATAAACTGTTTCTGAATCATAAGGGTGCCATCTCGAGCCTTTGAGGGGACCCAAGTGATGAACATGATTTTATTGAGAGGAGGGAAGAAGATGGAGGGGGATGGGGAGCCTTTGAGGGACCCAAGTGATGAACATGATTCTAAGTGGTGTGATTACAGTCACAAACCTGACGTGGTTACAGTCATGTACAAGATGTATAAATGAGATACAGCCACACAAAAATTAGTATTAATGATTGTAATCACATCGCTTACTTTTCTAATTCTTTTGCCCATGGCATTAACTTTGCATTTTTTGGGAGATATTTACCGATAAACTTTATGGTATTTTCTAGGAGGCTGCTAACATAATCACTTAGGGTAGAAACCCTTTTGATGGTGATTTTAATTTTATCGATTGCTATATCACAAAAAAAGCTTGAGCTGGTCTTCACAAAACTCCAAAAACTTTGAATTCCCCTTACTCTGGCCTTATGAGGCGATTAAGGAGATCAAAATAATGTTTGATTAGTATAGTAGTTTAATGGGTCTAAGTGTTAATTTCTACAAATCCAAATCATGCTCAGTATGAAAACTTTTGTAGACGAGAAGCATCTGTGCGCCTATCTATAGCATAAAGCTAAACTGTTGTTTGGCAAAATCTTAAAGAGATTAAGAGAGAATACAAAAATTCAAACTTGAACAAAGGTATGGAAGCAAGAACATTCAAGGTCATTTTAGAAGAAACTATTCATTTGCTTAATCAAAACCTTTATTAAAAACCATATTTTTCATTCAATTATTGCTAAAGAAATAATCATACCCTATAAATTTTTTCTTTCATTTTGGATCCTGGGTATGATGTGCTTGAAATCATGGCACAATTCCAAGGGAAGATTTTTGTTCTTGAATTCCTAGTACAATCCAAGGCATTCTTAAGTTCATAAGTTATTGTAAGAAACATTTAGATTTATAGAACCCTTAAGACAAATATAAGCAGAGGATAATGTAGGTAAGGAACCAAATCACCTAAATATCTTGTGTCCGTTTAATCTTTTTTAATATTGCATTTTTTATGTTAATATTCTTTACTTAAGGCCATTTTTCTTGTGATGAAGACTAATTTTATAAAAATTATAATGCTAGAATTTAAGATTATTAGAAAAAACCATAAAGTTTTTATATTATATTATTCTTTATTTCATAAAAATTGTTTAAAAAATAATATTTTGTATTTAAATTTTTAAGCACCCAAATCTCTTCGTAATAGTGTGCTATCTAAATTAAATTTCACAAAATGTCAAAACTAATCCTCTTATTATAGTAAGGCATTTAATAACTTTAGTTTAGCAATGCAAAGCCATATCCTTTCAAATACTGTCCAAAGATCTCCTCTTGACATTTGATCTCATTCATTTTCAATATTTTTATAAATATTAAGTAAAACATTTTAACATTCTAAAATTCTTCATCAAATCTCTCAACAATCATATGACTTCATAGTCATATCAACATAGCATAAAACCAAATTATTTTTTGAAACCTTAGAATCTTTTTATAATATAGAGTTTGATCACTCTCTCCTACATTTTAAATTATAAATCATTAACTTAATTTCTCTAAAATTTCTATAATCTTAAGCATTGCCTTTATTTTTATAAATAGTTATCACAACGCTTCACTAATCTAGAATTTTTTTGGCTCGGAGTTATATTAAATAACTAAGTCCAAAAAATCCATTACCTTAACATTTTCACATATCAAAAGAGATGTTATCAATTTTTATAACTTTTACACTTCATTTCATTAAAGCATTTCAAACCACCATTTCACTTGTCCATATAATGAAAAAGGAAAGTATTATTATCTATCTTTAGAGATACAAAACTCACTTATATAATTAACTGCACTAATACAACCATCATTACCAAAACTAACAAAAAAGTTCATTTATGTATATTGAATGTCATCACCATCCCTAAAAAGTATATTTTGATCAGCATCTTTGATACATTTAGTTGTATTAGATATTTAGTTTCTTATCTCTTAATATGACTAATTTATAGATACAAATACAAGCGTCTCACCTCCTCAACATCTTATTTCTTGCATAAAAAACTTTAAAGGTTATAGCCTTTTACATTGATAATTATTTTAAGACACAACAAGCCAATTAAAATCTCTTTGAATTCTCATCATTCCCATAATTAAATTACTTGTGTAATAGATTTAAGTATTTTTTTCTAATATATCATGTTTCCACCACCAAGGGTCATTGTAATTATAAGCTCTCCCGCAAAATACCCCATAAATGTCTTCAGCAACCATATGGCTATGCCTAAAAATACTTTGTCAAATAATTCTAGTTCCATATCTCATTGCTCAAGCTTTAATACACTACTCATGAATATCATGAATATATGCCAATTTTATTTATTTTAATTATGATTTTCTTATATTTACTACACTTGTAACAAATTCTTAGAACAATCTTTTCTTGAAAAAAAATTTCACCACCAAACGGCGTTGTTGTTATATGATGTCCATCTAGATGCTTCATAATTGTATCCAACAATAATATATATATATAACTAGAAATCAATTGTTAAATAAGAATAACTTCTCTAGTAATATACCACTGCCCAGGCTTTAAATTCTACAACCTCAACCCATGATAAATATACTAACTTTGTCCTCGGTCAACACTCCACTAGCACTAGCGCAACCCATCCGCATTAGAATTAATCTTAATGAGCATCTACAAGGACCATCATTCCTTTAGAAACAAACTAAACATAAAGTGGGCTGCTTGGAGCACATACTTCAATGACTATGAAACCCATAATTACAAAGACCATACATCTATTATGGGATATAACTCTATTTTCATTCTTAAAATTCAACGATATAATTTTTAAAACTAAATATTTTGAAATTCAAAACCAATATCTAATTTTAAGATATGAATTTTTTTCTAGTAGTAATCTTGCAATCTGTATAACATGAGTCAATTTATAAGTGTACATTCTCTATTACTATCAACATTGAAGCTTGAACTTATTAAATCAAAATAAAAGTGTGGCATTCTATATCATACAACAAAACAAAGTACTTCATAATAAATTTGCAATAAGTAAACAGAATGAATTAAAAGAATCATGTAATAGTAGCATTTCCTGACAAATAACCTAACTCTTTATAGCATTATACCTGTGGATAAATGAAACAAAAAAGTTAATAGCTTCATATAAAATCACACTTTTAAGGGTAAGTGTTGTCAAAGCAGAGATTGTGTCCATGTTTACACAGATAAAATTAGCCTCTATAAGAAAAATAGACTGCCTATCACGTTAGTTTATAACCTTTTGTTTGTTAATAGCATGCAATTTGTAAAATCATTCTTGTTCAAAAACGATGCTTTACTTCTACAATTACAGGTAAAACTATCTGCTAAATAAACAATCAACTAATTGAGAATGTTCAAATATCCCAAATGAAATGTCTTTACATTGACAATCAAAAGTCCTCAATCTCTTCATGTGTGATGGCTTCATTGCCTCTAGCTAATGCATCTAAGAGCTTCCCAACAGTGAGGAACGCCACCATGATGCAGTTTATATTTAAATAAACTACTTTAGGCATGAATTTGCAAAATTGTGGGTAGAATACTGCCCACCAAAGTCAAAAAATCGGATTTATAAAGAATTTTAATTAAAGAAAAGCCATTTCACTCTCATATTTTTTCTAGTCAAACTCATAATAGTATTCAGCAAATTGCTAAATATAAATATATGTTTTGTATACTATTTCCTGATAGACATCCCTATTTTACAATAGCCAATTTCCTGTCCCATTAATTATACATGTATTATTTGTCAATAATATATTATTAGCACTTGTCATTATTTTGTGCAGTTTCCATTTGAATATGAGAAGTGTCTTTTTAAACACATAACCAATACTATTGGAACTGCAATAAAGTTCATTTCACTAAACAATCAGCCGACTTAAAACTCTCCAAGTGTGAAGAATAAGGTGCACTGTGAAAAATGCAATCTAAGATATTTCCAACAACTATAAAAACATCATCTGGGTAGACTATATTAAGATCTTCTCTCCACTACAAAGATTAGCAGGTAAAACTAATTCCCAGCACAGTTGTAAAGGTTATGTATAGAATTAGTTTGGTAAAAGAAAAGCCTTTTCACATAGAAAATTGTATGTTCGTGACATTCTTAATACAATTTAAACTACTACTGAAATGTCCATAACCAAAATGGACAATGAATTCCTGATTCTTCATTGCTATTTGCCTTCAACTTGATATAAGCACTTCAATGTCTAGTCAAATTTATGAGAACCTCCTCAGGATTCTCCAAAAATTATCTACTCTATTGTAGATAGATCTATGAACACTCTAACAGCCCTCAACACTCCTGCAAAGTCTTGTTGGTCCTCTTCCAATTGAGTATCAGCTCTTTCAGTCAACCTTGCCCAGCCTCCCCTCCCACCTCCACATTCATAATTTATATATGAATCAAAAAATAACGCATAGATAGCAGTCATTTTACGAAGTCAGTTTCTTGCAAGTACTTAACCCATCTCAATGCAACTTGCAATAATGACTAAAGAAACCACGTGATATACACAAAAGGTAGCAACCAGCTGAACTAAATTTGCCACAGCTATTCCGATCCTAGAATCAAAGAAGCGTACTCTTGGTACAAATAATCTGAATTCATACCCAACACCCCCACGTACCAAGCTCAAGAATGTCAAGATATTGTACAAATAAATAGAAAGAGAGAAGCATGAAATTAGGGTTAAGCGAAGGGACGGAAGAAGCGATTAGGGTTTACCAGATATGATCAAGCGATCACAGGAGCTCTTAATGGTCTGGAACTGAGCCAAGTAGTTGGCCATGGCGGATCCGAATAGTCACATGCGGGATAAATAGCCGGCGGTTGCGACCGTTGTCGGGAAGATCGGAGTCAAGCTTCAAGAGCCAAAACGCGACAAGCCTTTTTCATCATACAATGCCAAGGGTCTGACGAATGAAGACTAGATCTACAATATATTTTCATAAGAATTTTGACCTCTTCTTTATTTAAATGTTACACAAAAATACACATCAAAAATTATACATTATTTTTTAAAAAAACATATTTAATTAATAACTATTTATACATTAAATTAATATATCATTTATATATTTTGATATATAACAATATTAAGTACAGTAATACTTCTTTTTATAAGAGTATATTTAAAATTAATAAAAATAAAAAAATAATAATTTGAAATCTTAGATAAATGAATAGCTACAAACAAATTACATACCTCAATTATATTTTTAGATATTTTATATTTTTAATTCATATGAATGCACGCACATATATAATTTTTTTTTTTTTGACATAATTTATAGAACTTGTAATCATGAATTTGTTTGGATGCACATATATAATATCATATTTCTTAAGATCAAATTTTATTGTTAATAGAGCAAGAAAAAATGAACAAAAATTATGAATAGATTGCGGCTCAATGAGATTAGATTTGTACCATGCTATGATCCCATTCAATAAATCAAATTAACTAAATTATGTTTTTATACATAATAATAATAATATTAGAGAAATACTATTTAGACTTGCTGACGTGGCATCCAAACAAGTCTCATCCAATAAAATTTGGACATAAATTCAATACAAATTTTAAAAATAATATTTATATTATTTTAATATAAATAAATAAATACTAATAAAATAAATTCAATTCTCATTACAAATATTTTCTTAGATATCACATCAACAAGTCTAAATAGCATCAATATAACATATTGTTGTGATGATTCATAATTGAAATTAAATTGGAAAGTCATTTTAGTCACAATACTCTTATTTCTCTTAAAATAATTCTTAATATTTTGATTTTATCAAATAGCACTCAAAATTTGTAAAATATATTATTTAAAGCAACATAAATTTTAATTAAATAAAAATTAATCCCTAGGATTTTTAGCCTTACTGCCAATTTCTTGGCGTTGAGTCAGTCATTCGGGCTAAGCACAGTGCAGGTGACGGCGAAGGAGAGCAGGTACGCGCTTACCATGCGGGACTTCGTACGACGTCAGCTCCCTAGCACTGTAAGCCTCTCTTCATTTGGTGATTAGCTTAATTAATTCTGATTAACTTTTTTGAGTATTACTATACTCACACATTAATATATACCAAAAATATATAGATATTTGCCAATACAATATGTAAATTATTAATTAAATATATTTTTTATCGAACTTATATACAAAAATTAAAAAAAAAAAAAATTATATTAATCATAAATATTTTTTAATATATATTCTTGTGTAAATATAATATTTTTTTTTTCATGTGACTGAGCCTTACCTAGTAGCTTTGCAAAGCCATTATGGAAACAAAATAGCGAAGAGACCACATTTCACAAATGAGAAATCTTAGGATTTGATACCGAGATTCTATTTTTCATAAATTTATAATATAACCATTTATAAGAAGATGCATCAATTTTAAACATTTACACTTTTTACCTTTTTTTAGAAATTAACTAAATTTCAAATATAAAGCAAATATATCCGATAAAAAAGAAATAAAAAACCAAGGATGAATAATTAAAACATTTAGATGATATTTTTAATAATTTTAATATATAAACTCTGAAATAATTTCAAAAAATACAAAATATTATTTTTTTACTTTTTTCTTACAAGCGGAATAAAAAATATATATTACACCACTAATCTATACATTCATAAATGCCGTGTATTTCTTAATAACACCAAAGCAAAACCTTACATTTTTATTTTTTTGGGACGATTATAAAATAATTTTTAAGTTAAAATATAGCATTCAATATATTTTACTTTAATAGCATGTATAAAACTCAAATTTTCATAATTTGCATTTTAAAGCATCAATAATTTATACTAATCATATGTAGATCCCAGATTGAATGAGAGATGAGGGGTTTGATGCATCAAATCACAAAGCAGGTGGTGTGGAACTGACACGGCATGACCCATTATGACCTGACCTATCAGGGCGGGGGCGGGAGAGACCCCAAATATAAGAATACAATTATTCTATATTAACTTCAAATATTTATATAAGTTCCCTTCTAAATAGTAATAAAAGGAAGAATTCTTAACTCCACCTTCAAAAGTACAAATTCTGTAGTGTGTTCTACTTTATCCTTTGACTGGGATCATAACAGAGACTACCCACTATAGAAGCAATAGCAAAAGTAGTATTGAATGCTGGAACGAATGCAGAAAAAATAAAAATACAAAAACAACGGTATTTTTTTTAGTCTAGACATCTGTTAAAATCAAGGATGATACAATCATAACATACGCAAGAAAGAAGAAGATAGCGATCTGAATGAAGAACTTTGGATTCTCCCTCATCCCAGGAGGTGTGACCGCTCTGCAGCCAATAAAATTATATTATTCACATTTTAAAAAACATAATAAAAAAGAACATTTTCTAAAATAACACAGTTCACATACCCGATCATACATACATATATATATATATATATATATATATATGATCATTGTCCACATTCAAATAGAAGACTTTCATCCCACTAAGTAGGGTCAGCTAAATGAATTATTTGTTTCAATTGTGCTAAATAAATCCTTTGTTCTATTGTCTATAATCAAATAAAAGTTTTGAGTTTCAAATAGAGAAGATCACAGCTAATAGGCTCTTCTCATGTTTTTTTGTCTTCTTTTTTCTCAATTAACATTGCCAAAAATTCATACAAGCATCAAAATGTTTGAACAATCTAAGATAGCATTCTCTAACATTATTATCAATTATTGGAGCTCTAACTTTGTTACGAATAAACTCATTTCTTATCAGATCCTTTTTTAGCATCCACATCATTGTAACACCTATTTTATTAATAAATTTCTTTAAAGTTGACCAATATCTTGCCCCTAATTTGTAGCCTTGTAGCTACTCTCTAAAATTTTCTTTAATTTTTAGTTAGATTTTCCTATCACACAAATCTCCATATGCGCTCATCTATTTCATCCAAAATAAATAACCCTATGTTCTATTGTGTACAATCAAATAGAAGTGTCTGAGTTTCAACTACAGAAGATCATAGCTAATAAGCTCTTCTCATATTTTTTTGTCTTCTTTTTCCTCAATTAATATGAGAAAAATTCATACAAAAGCATCAAACGGTAAAGGTTTAAGATGCTTGAACCATCTAAAAAGTAATATGCTCTAATCTTATTATCTATTATTGGAACTGCTCTAGCTTTGTTACGATTGAACCTATTTCATATCAAATCCTATTTTAGCATCCACATCTTTGTAACAACTATTTTATTTATAAATTTCTTTTATGTTGTGACCAATATCTTGCCCCTAATTACATTTATGGTCTTATAGCTGCTTTCTAACATTTTTTTAATTTTTATAGAGATTTTCCTATCACACAAATCTCCATATGCACTCCTCTATTTAATCCAACTAGCTTGATCCTATTAAATATGTATAATTTATCAAGTCACATGGATGTCTCACTCTTCTTGAACACATGACACTCGATAGTTATATCCTTAAGCTTAAGACTTCTATTTGATTAAATAACCAAACCATATTTTCATTTTAAATCTACTAACAGGAAACCTTTAAATTCCAAGTGTGTGTTCATTTCAGGTTTAAGCTTAAGCTTATATAATTTGAAGCCAAATGGCTCGTCTCACAAAGCTAATTCTTTAATATTTTTCCAGGTTAAGCTAAGATAAGCCTAAATCAAGTACAAAATTAAGCAGCATATTATCTTTTTCAATGAAAAAAGTAATTATATATTAATTGATTACATAATAACAAATTATGTGTATTAATTATTTAATCATGTATTAAGGACATAATTAATCAATATTAATTAATAAATTATATTGTTTATAATTACATAATAAATAGTTAATTATATTAATTAGTAAAAATTAAATATTAATTAATTATGTGTTTACAAAGCAATTATTTAATTATACATTTCAAGAAAAAGCTCTCCTAATCAAAATTGAATGCTCATCCTTATTTAACAAATGAATAATTTATCTTTCTTAACACTTATTTGGAATTAACAGCTACAACTTAAGCAAAAATAGTTAATAAAAACTCAAAATGAATGGGCTCTAAAAAGTAGTCATCTACTGTTCAAGTTTTATTTTAATCTTATTAATTAGGAAAATTTCATCAACAAATAGCATGCAAAAATAAAACTTCTTTTGAATGTGTTCAATAAGAGCATCCATATTTAATGCAAAGAATATGAACATACAACAAAACCTTAGTCCAATCCAAGCATAACAAGAAAATAATTAGCCATGCCATGCTGTGATTAAATACATAATACAGCCTGTTATACAAATCTTTAATAACATCAATATAAGCCACAAATTTTTCTCCCAAAAACTGTCACATGTCAGACACAACATCAATATAAGCTAAATAAAATATTTCTTTCTTTTCCTATAGTTCTTATCAATCTATCCTAGTTGCTTTATCTAGCATAAAACTAAACAGATTTTATGAAAATAGATATCTAATCATAAACTTTATTCAATCACTTTTTCCCTGAGTATCATTGGATGACTCATTTAACTTAACTTCCAATAATTTGCATAGCCTTGGGGAACCTATATTATTGTAAATAGATTCAATATTACTTCATCTAGGAATCTTTCAGTTTCAAAAATTATATTAAACTTTAAGAATAAAAAATTCTTAACCCAAATATTTCCACACATCGATAAGAATGCCATCAGATTTTTCCCCTGTTCATCATATTTAAGCTTTCCAAATTTTAATTTTACTAGTTGAATACCAGTACAGCTAGTAGTAATATTTTTATAATAAATAAACACCATCAAAAGTTAAGGAAATAGTCTTTTATTTATATAAAATATTTCCATCCCTTAAAAGATATTTTCTAACAATCATCTTTGATATATTTTTATTGCATCAACATCTTAGTCCTCATATTTCATAATTTTCAACATTATTGCACTTAACCATTTTATAACAAATTCCTTTTTACAATATTTACAAAAATATATTGTTTCCGCCACTGATCATTTTCACTACATGTTCTCCCTTTCAATTCACCAAGAACACTCTTAATAACTTATTAATGCAGCATCAGATTCTACATAAAATTATTGTAACAATCATACAATCCTTGCAACATAATTTCTTACAACCTGTCCAGTTAAATATCCTCCTAAATAACATTTTCTCTAGGGTAATCCTATTAATACTGTTCTTATTACATATCTGGCAACAAAATAATCCAATTCATATAAAAATAGCACTCAAATCCTATTATTTCCCTCATTAGCACACAATTAATATCATTTCCGAACATTAAAAATTGATGAGAATTGTACAAGAGTGTGTTAAAGCTTCAAGAAAATGAATTTAGGATTAGATAAGTAACTAACAAAAAAATCAGTATTATGCCAGCAATCGTTCCAAATTAATAATAAAAACCTACCTTGCTATGCGCTGGGAGAGGCGATGGAAAGGTAAACTCTGAATGAAAACAATGCCTGGTCCCGTTAGAGAAACAGTTAGCTGATAGTCACCCTGCATTATAACAGACGAGCTGCTGATGAAATACTTAATATGATGAAAAAAAAATTGAACTCTTTCACTGGCATAATATATGAGCGGATATAAGAAGGTAATTAAGAGTGCAAACGCAGCCCCCCTCGGAATATTGCATAAAAGAGCATGATATTTTATAAAAATGTGCAAAAGTTATTTGACCGCTATATAAATAATAAATACAATTTTGATCCCAACTAAGCACTATTTGACCACTCATATATATTTATTAATGCAGCTTGATCCCTTCATAAAATTATTAAACACAAAATCCTTCATTTATAATTGTAAGAAAAAAATTGCCCCTTATGCGGAGATCTGGGCCCATTCATGTCAATTATTAAATATCAGCTCTTCAATTCTGGTAGTAGTAACCAAGAAATTATTCCTTTAAATATTTGCATTTAGTTATCATCTTTAATATTTTATTATTGTTTTTTGCTATCAGTCAAAAGGGAAGATGTTAAAGAAGTGCCAGATCAAGCAGCGGTCTACCTTGCCAATAATGGGGCTGACAGACTTTGTGGCGGGAGTCCAGTTTTCCTTAAAGCCGAAAATAGGTGTAAGAAATACAGAACCACAAAATATACCACAAGAACTTGTAAATACTGTATAGTCGCAAAATTTTTTAGTATGTCGAATTTTAGTTGATATTGTGGTTTGGTATCCTATATTTGGGTCAATTTTTTTGTGGATTCATTTTATATCCTTAAAATTGAATAGCATTTTATGAATACAACACTTATTCGTACGCCAAAAATGTTTGATTGAAATGCTTTGGTGTAAATTGAGGTGAACAAACCCAATTATTATCATGCTTATGAGGTATCCATTAGATCATTCAATTTTAATGACACCAAAATATTTATTTGATACATTTGATTTAAAAACAATATCTCCAATCCGCATTTATTGATTTATAAAATACATACCATAGAAAATTATGAAAAATATTTAGAGGTATTGAAAACAAAGTTTGTATTGTTTTTATACTGATGTTATTAGAGACTTCGTAAAATAAAAGCTTAGTATTACATGAACAATGAAAAATGCATGAGTTTTTGTTTTAAAATTCAATACAAAAAATAAGCATTATATAATTTTATCATAATAAGTAAAATAAATAGAATATTAAGACGCTAAAGAGCGATAAATTTAAAGATCTTTTTCAATATTAATAAGAAAATATAGCACATAAAACACATGTAATAATTCTTTTAATAATTACATTTTGTTATCATTCATTTTAAGAAATAATTATTGAATTTTTTTTTAAGTAATGTGCGTAAATTCATCTCTTTGAATAAATATAAACGTTCTAACTGAACACATTCAAGAGATGTCTTGGGCCATTCATTGTTCATGGTTTATACATGTTTAAGTACAGATTGTAAGATGCCTCAACTAAGAGAGACAAGTTCTTAAATTTTGTCCATGTTAAAATAAAAAACCAAAATAAGGATATGACCAAAAACGGTCATGAATGACCTTGCATGATTGGAACTAAAAGAAGGGTTGTTTGATGGAGCACGGTGGAAACAAAAAATTCATGTAACCGACCACAGTTAATAGGACTCTGCTTAGTGTTGCCTCGGTTTTTGGATAAGATCATCGTGCATTTCCCTAATGTGTCGATTGTTGCAACCACAAGAAAAGCATATGCTTATTATTAAGGGAACTAATTCTATGTTAAAAAAAAAAAAAAAAGTATTTCAGATTAACCTCCCAAATCTTTACTGTTTGTATATTTAACATCATTTTTTTGATGCTATAAACTATGTACAATATTGGGTGTTATTTATTTCAAAAAAGTTCCTTAGAAATGGAAAAATAATTATATCAGTGAAAGAGAATTCAATCAACATAAGATATGAAGTTCGCTGATGTACTCAATTTTTCCTTATATTACAAAAAGAAGACATGGCACAAACTTCACAAAAAAAGCAACTTAAAGGTGTACTCAGTTTTCTTATATTCTAAACATGAAATCTGGCGGAAGTTTATAAAAGCTGCAGCCTAAAGATTACTCTAGGCAACTAGCTCTATTCTCTTGAAAAACACAATAGAAATAATAGGATAAAATTATACCCCAAAGAAAGCCCTTCTGACAGGCTGAGAGTACTTGACTTGAGAATTGATGGTACTTGTCATCGCAACTATACAGGCAGCATCAACTACCACCACTTCTCCAGCTTCAAGGACTTTCTGTACAACTGTTTAATGAATAGAGAAAAAGAAAATCCCATTAACACTACGAGGAATCTTTTTTCTATCACCATGCAAGAAAATTTTATCAATTAACTAATAGGCATATTATGTCGTCACATAAAGTACATCTAAGATTTATTTTGCAGATATATGAGAATATTAGTTAAACTATTTAAACATTTTTTTAAATAAGTACTAATGTCAATGCAAATATTAATTCTGACCATAAAGTGCAAATGTAAACAAGGCAAAAACCTAAGTCATTAGAGTATCATAAATGAATTTGCAGCTCAAGGGTTTATAGCATCATATGATGGTGTAATGATTTTTATTTATTTTCATAGAATTGCATTATGCAGAATCGGTTTATTAAAATAAAATAAAAAACACTTCATCAAAACCAACAAAATGATGGATGGGATCCCATTCAATATGGCAATTAATCATTATCTACTGGGCGATCAAATATTCTTGTGCTACTACTAGAAATACTGGAAAGAACAACAAGACTAACAAGACTGAAAAGAAGCCCATCTGCCTTTGATAGGAAGACTAGTTGATATTATAGTTGAAAGTTCCATTTAGATAAGTTGTAATGGCATCATAAGAGACAGGCTAATTGCATGAAAATATTAACATAAATCTAAATGAAAATTTCATTTGTAAAAAAAAAAACAATAATAAAATCAGTGCCGGATTGATGCAAACATTTCATCAACAAATATCTAAAAGCAGGCACTGCAATGACTTGATGAAAAAGAGTGAACTTCACCAAGATTCTAAATTGCATGGAATATAATACAAAGACACACATTTTTTAATTGGAATGATAAAAAGGGTAGAGAAGAGAATATATGAAGCAGAGGGTGGAGAAAATAATGAAGGCTGTGAAATAAAAAACTAAATATTTTGAAGCAGAAAAGTTTGACACGAAAAAAAAAGTTCAACACAGGATACCTCCCACAAAAAAATGAAGAGCCATTCATTTGCTTTGCATTGCAAACATTGATCAGAACCTTATGTTTCGCTGCTTTCTTTTATTTATTTATTCTGAAAATTTTCTTGTTTGTTCCTACTACTACAAATTCACTCACCTTATATTCTAAACTAATGAATCTTTTAAGAAAGAGGACAGAGTGGCTAAATATTAATAATCACCTTGCAATAAGTTTCAAGAAGGAAAAAAAGGAAATATCGCCTGTAATAAACTTAAGGGGAGAAAATATGCTACCTGCTTGAATCAAGTTTGAAGAAAAAATGAAACATTCAAAATCATTCACGTTTACATAAAAGTAAAGCAGTATTAATGCACACAACCTTGAAATTAGTTTAATTGCTCCAACATCCCACCAAAGCATTACATGAAACAAATGTTTGCAGACAACCGCATAAGTTAAAATGTGATGCCTACTACATCTGCTTTAATTTCTATAAAGTCAGATTATAGCATACAAGGCAGCTTGTAACTCAGACAACACAAGCCAAACCAAAACAAATACCAAACATTGATGATATCTAAACCAAGAATTATTTACAAGATTATGCGAAGAAGGATCTTAGAGATTATGCTATGTCACCAGTGCATTAACAGTAAACGTTTCAAAGTCAATATTATTTTACTTGCTATCAAACACAGTTTGAACTTTCCTCCAAAACTAAAATAATTCTGTAATTGTGAAAATATGTTAAAATTTGCAGCAAAAACTGGCCTTCTTTATGAAAGATGCAACATTTTATATTTTCATTGCAATATGAGTGCTTCCCTTTTTTTCTCTTTTATTTACATGTTCAAATACTCTTTCATATAAACGATGCTTGCAATTGAGAATTATATATGAATATCATGATGAAAAAATTGCAAGAAAAAGTGCTTTGATCTCATCATTCTTAAGGTGCCAGTCTCTCTCTCTCTCTCTCTCTCTCCCTCATCTCCCTCTCCCTATTCTTTCTCTACCTCTCATTTAAGGGACTCTTAGGAAAGCTATTCTCATAACCAAACCATAACGAAGCCCCCTTTATACAACAAATGTGTTCCAGATTCAACATTCTCATTACTTTGTTTTATTTTAGCAGCTAAGAAACAGTACAACTTTGAATGCAACCAGGAAGATAACATTGATCTGTAAATTGCAACTACGATTGTGAGAAGCTTAATATACCTGACCCGCCTCCAACAAGAAAAGCAAGCCCTTGACCAACTAGTTTCTGTTTAAGAAATACCTGACACAACATAGTTGGGAAGATATGTCAAGAGAACAATAAGCAGGGAAATAGGTAGCTGAAACTATAAAAAAATAACTAAAATCAGTATTAAGGGGCATCCAACTAGACATGAGGAATTAATAGAGTATCCACAGACTGAATTGAAAGCTAGACTAAACTAGCTATAATAAAAAAGGCATTTTACCTCAGCGCCAGATGCAATATTTCGGGCTCTCTGATCCAATGTATTACTGGCTGCAACATCATTAAGGGAACAAAGAAAGGCATCTGGCTGCAATAATAATTTCAGAATATAAAGCATATGACTTCGTGACACATCCAAAACAAGATGCATCTAATCTATAGAAATGGCACAAGAATGTTCCATTGGAAACATATGGGTAACATCAACTCTTTTATCTGGGCTCATCAGGAATCGTTTAGTGAAACAAATATTTGTCAAGAATTGTAAATTGAACTTAAATCAAAGTATCTGTATATGATTTGTGTTTCTTCAGATGAATGATGGCAATGTAATGTTGACACAGCTATAAATAACAAATCCATGCATACCCAGGATAACCTGCTAAGTCAATAAAGATTTGGTGTTAGCATTATGCTATAGTATTCCTCTTTTGAAAATATATTAAGTACTATGAATGCAGTGATGTGTAATCTCTCTTCTGTTGCTGGAGCACTTTAAAAATTTGTGATTCTTTGGTATTTGAGAATTGTAGCAATCACCATTGACTCCAGAGACAGTAGAACTAGTAATCTTTTCCTTCATTACATAAAAGGCTCTTGATTTGCAAAAAAGTAACATCAGACAAAAGGATGGTAGCTTTCCTTCTTTGGCTCTTTCAACTGAAACTATGGTACACGCAAGCTTTTTCACTATTTTGGGAAACCAAAGAGTTATAGCTTATCAGGGAATTTTTTGAAATTGAAATTCCCAAATTTTCATAAGATTTAAGAAAATTCCAAGAAATTCTTATTTTGGGGCCTTTGTAAATCATGAAGCACGCAAAATCAATGAACAATTGAGTCATGATTTAAAATTCTAGTTGCTCCGACTCTTAAGTGCTGTTAGAGGTGTATACTTTGAGCACTTTACAAGTCATAAGGTTGCTTCTGAAGAAAATTCCTCTGTACTGACATGATTTCAGAATTTTCAATTAAAAAAACTTCAATCCTCATTATTTCCATTAACCTTTAGTGGCGTGTATATGTACATGATTGAAGTTTTCCAGGCGTCACATGTGAAATTTTCTATTTTTTATTAACCATTGCAAAATTCTATATGGAAATATGATTTACTATTGATTGAAGTATGATTTACTATTTTTCGAAAGCATGATTTATATCAACCTCCCCAACCCAACCCAACAAAGCGCAGGGCTCTGGCAGCCAAACTAACTCATTCTACAAGATGGGTCAGCCCAAATAAATGAAGCATCCAACCTGGCCTGAACTAGACTTGACTCAAGCACATGCCTATAACACATTACCAACTTGATAAAGTTAATTAGTCTTATTTTTGGTGCTTTTTATGTGAATCTCATCCTAAATTGCATTAGTTAACCAGAGATCTTAACTATCCTACTTCATGCAACTAATGCATTTCAAACTCAAGCCAGCATGATTAAAACAAGAAAACATAGCAAAAAAGCCTCATTATGAACAAGGATGTACTTTTGAAAGCAAGCACAAGTTTTCATAATAGCTTCAAAAAGTGCAAGTATCTCCACCGCTTAGATTGAATTATAGGAGTAGACTTTTCGTAATATCGATTTGAATGTTTAACCAAAGTTCCATTGATGGATAGGTTGGGTTTGCTTAGATCTAGGGTCGAGAATTTCCTAAAGGTGTAAGCCCCTATAGTTAATTATATCTTCAAGTTGTAAGAGAAAACTTTAGATTAGATGTGTTAATACACATAGGCAAGAATTATGATTGGAGGTAGATTGAAGTAGACTCAATTAAGATCCATGATTCTATCATCCTAGGTTCACTTGTGATCCAATCTACCAATGTGAACGAGAAGTGTATATATGATTTCTAAATGCTCTTGATTAAAAATCATGTGTTAGCTCATCTTAGAGATCTAAAGCAAAAAGGGTAGAGTTGTTAAAGACACAATACTTGAATTCAACATCAATTCTTAAACTAGAAAAGGGTTAAGTGTACAATTTTACTTGATAGTTAGCATTCATAAAGCATGGCCTACTATGGTTTAGAGTTTGTTGACATGATTGCTAGAAGTTTAGAGACACTTAACTATAGAGGTCATTTAGAGTCTCAATTGAACTTGCACACATAAGTCTAAAATATTAAATTTTGATTGTATGTTTGGCAATTTTTGTGATAATTGAGAACTTGCAGAGTTGGCCCAAGTATAGTAGATTAGGAAGGAACATATATTGATTGTAAAGCTCGAGTTTGAGATGAAGTTGAGACAGAGGTTATATCCTTTGGAAGACTCGAGTTTTAGTTTAGTTGAGAATTACATAAGTTTAGAATGCTCAGGATAGTGGATCTTAGAGCATAATCATTTAAACAAGGTGACCTAGAGTTTAAGATGGAGATGATATCCTTTCAAATATCTGAGAGAGTATGATTAGGGCTTATATTGATTTAAAATGCTGAAAACATTGGGTGTTATGGCCAACAGCCATTTAGACTAGGTAGCCCATGCTTTGGATTGGCTTTGAGATGAGCTTACAATTTTGAAATGCTTGGGATAATGAGTCGTATGACCTAATCACTTAGGCAAGGTAACCTATTAATTTGAATATGTAATGGGGATTACAACTATTAGAATTCCCGAAAGTTTTCAATGCAGAGGCGTTTAAGCCTGCAAGATGCTCGAGTATTGGCTCATATTGGCGGCTACATCTATTAGAGCCCCCAAATTAGCAAGCCTTATAGCCTAATCATTTAGACAAGATAGCTCGTTAAAAGTATATGCATCAAATCTCCTAAATCCTTATAGAAGATCTATTATGAATCAATTGTAGTCTTAAGTTTGAATTAAATCGATTAGAATATGCTAGATATATTATGAATCAATTAATTTAGCTCACCACAACTGAACTAAGACTATTTAAATCAAATATGATTTGATCGTGGTTTGGTTGAATTTGTTTGGATCCTCCTAGGATCAGATCTTTTGGCTTAAACTAATCATGTCTTTTGACTTAGATGAATCAAATCTAATAACTTGAGTGAAACAAATCTTCAAACTTGGTTACTCAAGTCTTTTGTGGTTATCACACTTGACTTAATGTAAGTATTAAATCAGCATAGATTGAGTTACCAATGGTCAATTAGATTGATTAGGATTTAGATTTGTTTAACATAGACTAATTTAACTAAAATCAATTAAATCAAGAAGTTTAAACATCTAATTTAGGTTAACTCAATTTTATATCAATTTAGTCAATTAGAGGTTGCATATATGACATAGACTTAAGGCAACTAAAGATATACTAGATCAGTTAGGTGTTAAGCAATTAGTTAGATTCAGCTAGAATCACATAATTCTATTAAAAATAATATTGCTTAGCATAAATTGATTCAACAACGGCAAAATATATCTACAATAAATTAGACAAGCTAGGCTCATTCAATTTGATTTTTTAGCTCACTACATTGCCATTAGTTTCATTTTTATAATTTTTAATTCTTGTTTATTTTATTACACATGCATTTTCTTGTTTCATAGTGAGTATTCTTGTTTATGTGCAGATGCAAGTGAAGGATAAGAGCTTTGCAAGCTTAAAAATTAAATTAATGTCCCGAATGAGAGTACATAGAGACTCGATGTATAGGGCTGTTGTCACACTGGACAATACTATGTACTTAAAAACAATACTGCGTACATAAAGAAGCTTATTATGTTGAAGACTTGTGAGTTCAAGGATGAGGGCACTGAGCCTGACACTTGTGAGAGTGTGCTGTGAAAATTTTGAAGCATATAGAAACTTGTGAATAGTACAAACGCATTTCTTTTTTCTCCTCTTTATATTGTCATTAGCATTGACCACTAGTACTTTAGCTGCTCAACATAACCCTACTTATACACAGTGTTTAAGCTTGTGTATGATGTTCATAGTCAAACATAGGTAAGAATCAAATTTATCCAAAACTTTTGTCATTTATGCTCTATTTGATGTCACAATTTATTAAATTAATCTTCATAATTAATTTACAAAATTAGCAAATTGTTAAACTCATAAATAATCAATTAATTTATTTTAGCCAACCATACCTATTGGGCCTAAGGTTTGGCATTGTTGATGTTGTTGCAAACTTGCAATCAATTAGATCAACTAACAAATTAATCAATTTAATTAACTAATCAATTAATTTATAAAAGTAGTTAACAAATTTTTAGTTTTAACCAATTTATAATAATTTCTTAAATGAAATTTTTGTGAAATTTTGGCAACAAGACATGTGGTTTATGTTAATAAAATTTGCAATGCAATTTCAACATCATAATATCTCGAGTTACATCAAAAAGCATCCCATATATCCGAATCTAAAATTAACGAAATGAGTTTACTAATCAACTTTAATTGCAGCAGAACACAACACAACGTATTCCAAATTTTGCTTGACTGACTAAGAGAAACAAATTGTGGGGTGGGTCTTCACTTTTTATTTGAGGATGAACTTTCTTAGGACTATTGAGGACTTTGAATCATGAGTCGTAAATGAGAGGTTGTTGAGTTTAAAATAAGCAAGAGGCAAAAGACAGTAGCTATGTACATGGAAGTGAAATTCCTCTTTTATCATTTTCACTTTCATCATCATTTTTAAATTTTTTTACTACACATTTTGTGCAAAACACAAAAAAAATGAAAAAAGAACCATGAATAAGTATGAGTTTCTATCAATCTAATTTTAATTAGGTTCAAAACAATCAATCAATTATAACTTGTTAGATTTTAAAGAATAAGCATACATGCATGCATGGCAACCCATTAATTAGTTAAATTTGAGAATAATGTTCTTTATATATATATATATATATATACATATATTAATGGTAATCTACTTATTTTACTAATTTGAAATAAGGATACAATAAACATGTTTGGGAAACTAACTATATAAAAGAGAATTCATTTTTACTTCCACATCCTCCACTGTTCATCAGTTTTCATCAAAAGCTCAAATTTAAAAGAGCTAAATAACAAAATTAAATAATTTATTATCTATGAATGCTTCTAACTCAGAGCCTTTTAATCACGTAACTAACGGTAGAGAGTGGAAAGGAAACAACATTCTTCATTGTAAGAAAAATAAATTATGTATATAATAATATGCTTTAACTTTTGTCATCCCGACTATAAAAAATTAAATCTTATAATATAAGTGTATGTGCTAGTGCTTGCACTTAATTTAGAAATACATAAAAATATGTATTAAAACCCAGGTTAAAATAAATAATAAATTGAGTGTATTATTAAAATTTTGTCATACTATAGTGCATTCAAAACGAAAATAGTATAAGCTACTTAAAAGTTTTGCATATACTAAGCAAAAAGTGTCGATGGAGCGCAATGTTGTTCCTTTTACTATGATGCACATTATTTGTGTTATCAACAAGCATAACTACCTCCCATTAAGGAGCATTGAATAGTCTATTAACTTAGTGCCTAACAATATGATATACATGCCAACAAATTCTACTATTGAATGTTTCGTAAATGTTTCTTGGTATGGAATCTACATTTAGATTTAGACATATGCACATATAGATGTTTTTTTGAATGACACTGTATTCAAATCTAATATAAGTGTATAAGTGTATGCATAAGATATAATTCTATGTAAGGCATTGAACAAACCTTCTTAAACTTTTCCTTGTTGAAAAGGGAAGGAATTTCTCCCCTAAGTTATATCATTATCTTACATTTTTTCTTCAACATTTTGACTTATTTCAACCTCTTCACTAGGCGCCCACAATTGGTCTTATGATGTATACATTTAGTCTAGTCTCAAATGCTTGCACTTTTTGCGTACCCTTCATAATATCACGATATATGGGTTGTAGCATTTCATAAGTTTACACTTGATGGGATATCCAAGGAAGATTTGGGCTAAAACTGGCTCAAAAAAATGACCCAACACATATGCGGGACAAAAACCCGAAACCAACATGATTAACATAATTATTAAAATGTTGCAATTTTTTGGTTTCATTGGAACATTACACTAACCAAACCTTCTTTATAGTATAACTAAATAGAAATCGAGTAAATTTTAAATTGTGACTCACTCATGAACTCAGTCCAAAATATAAATGATAAAAAATATGAACCAAATGTGACTTATTTTTTATTTGGGTGAATCAAAGAATAATTTTTCACATAAATTTTGTTATTTTGATATACTTTTCCATGGATACTAGCAGGCACCCAATAATTTTCAATGGTAGATATGATATTGCTTTGAGTAAAGCATGCAGAAGAATATTGTATAAAGCTTTGAATTTGAGATATTATAGTGCTTACAATTAGTGAGATAGGTAGTAGTAGTTACAAGTTCCTACCAAAGAACCAAGGAACAATTGAGACAAACTTGATAATTTTTTGTTTGAATTTTTAGTCAACAAGGGTCATTAAATAGTCGAACAAAGTGTTTTAAATGACTTAATGGCTTAATATTCTATTTAACATGAATTTCCATTGAATGAAAATAAGCAATTGAGATCAAAATCATCACTGATTAAATAGCTAGTTTAAGAAAGAGAAAGATGTGATAAACAAACAGCTCAAGAACTATTTTAAATATAGGATGGTCCATATTGATTGAACTATCCAGATTGTTCCTAAAGCTTATAACTGAAGTTGCTTCCTTTAAGCCCTAAACTCCCTTTCATTCCCAAGCTCTCTCCCATACTAGCACTAGACCTCAATTACTTAGGGTACTGTCTGTACATCAAAAATTAGAATGTGCTAAGAAATCCCTCTCAATCCTTCATTTTGGCAGACTAAAGTAGGATCTAATACTTATCGTCACATTGACCATTTTGTGGAGTATGTAAGAATCTAATTATATGCATGCTATAATTATGATTAAAATATCTTTGAGCTTAGAAAGTAATCTTCTCTAATTCTAATTGGCTGCATGATTTACTAGCTATATATTCTGGTAATTTAAACGAACTAATGGGTACATGTTTTTGATAATCTAGTTTTTAGATATGAGCTTTTGTGATGTTTTTTAGTGAACATGAAATCATATATGTATATATATATATATATATAATAAAGCCTAACAAACTAAAACATTATCGATTGAAATCTTCGTTGGGCAAACAAACTTATGAAATAAAGCTCGTTAAAAGTGTTAAACAGATAATTCTTTAGAAACAACTTGTTTCTGTTCCAGCATTAAACAAGTTTAACAAATACCATTTAACAAAGACATTCATCAAAAGCTGTTAAACAATGTCATTGAAGAAATTTTCATAAAGGCTTATGAATATGACTAGCAAAATAACAAGTATTTTAAGTTTTGTAAAATGTATTCTCCTTCTGCAAATGTGTAGAAAGAGTTTCTAATGTGCCCTTCTGCTTTAAATAATAGTATGTATTGTATATGAAATTAGGATTTTATGAATTAATGAACTTTTTTATTGAATATAACCAATTCAATGAAAACAAGCTAACATGTTAAGTGAATAGTACAAAAAACAGAACGACAACTCATAGTTGTATTTTCATAAAAACAAGCATGTTCTACGAGTTTGAGAAATAATTAATGATTTTGAATGACATTTTAAAAAAATAAATTTAAAAATTCCTTTACTGATATTTGTCAAAAGTAATTTTAAAAAGTAAATTTCGGAAATTAATATTCAGCAAAGATTATAAAAAGTGTGATGTGTCAAGTCGCACGAGCTAGCTGATTTTGTTCCATCCTGAAAATCTTTAAAATTCCAATGGGAGGAAGGTTTCAAGGTTATTTGGAATTTGTTTTATTTTGTTCATGTGCAAAATAGGATGGTGATCCCTTGGCAAATGTGGCCTTGACTTGCAGCGTTGTAGCACACTGGTTCTAAATTGTTTTTGGATGAATTCCTCAAAAAAAATACTAATATGACATGATATACATCAGTTGAGTTGTCTGTATTGTGATAGTTTTCCGCACTACCATTTTGTAGACGTCTAATATGTACACATCATATAATTTAGTGGCCATGTGAAATGGAATGAAATGGAATAAAAGAAAACTAAATTCTATTCAAATTTAATTTATTTTATTTCGTTCAATTCAATCTTGTTACGTTTTGTTTCGAATTTTTTTGTTTTGTTTTATTTCATTTTCTTCATTTTGTTTCGTCCCATTTCTATTTTAAAATATGATAAATAAATAGTATACTACTTTGCTTCCTTTTGATGCAATTTATTTGATAGTTTGCCATTATTTTTATAATATATATATATATATATATATATACATGTGTGTATGTGTGCAAATATTTTTGCTTTTGATTCACATTGCGTATAAAATGTTGCTCCCTTATTGTAACGACCTAATGTCATTACTTTTTAAATTAAGTCAAAACCCACTTCAGACATCAGGACCTCGGGGAATTTCAAATTATGGCAAACAAAATTTTCATTAGATATAAATTATTTTTAGATCAAAGTGCCCTAGTTTGGGAGAATTCGGATAACGAAAACTCCCGCTTTATTTTTCTGAATTAATTAAATCCAATAAATCAAAAATATTGAAATACGTGTCAGAATTCATCGATTTCAATGTCGTTGTGTTAAGTATATTTTAAAGGCTACTCGAAAAGTTTCGTCAAAATATGAGTGTCAGATTGATTGTGGTTAATTTTTGAAGTTTAAACCTCAAAAATTAATATAAAATAAAATATTTATCCGAATCGAAAATTTTTGGCGCAGGGGTGTTCGTAATGTCATAACACACCTCGGTGTCAAGTTTCATTATATTTTGACGCCAAACAACGAAAAAATACGATTAATTTAAGTTTAAGTAGTTTTTAAGAATTCGCTTGAGAAATACTTCTCTTCCCCCATTCTTCCGCCAGTTTCCACATGTATGGGTGCTAACTAGCGCTTTAATCCCCTTAACCCCTTACCCCTTTCCCCTTATCATGCTCCCTTTCTCCACTTAAGCAGCCCCCCATCCCCTCTCTTCTCTATAAGACCCCGAACCCTCTCCCTTCCTTCCCCAAAACATGCAGCCCTCTCCTCCCCCTTCCAGCCCAGCCACCCTCAGCCTCCCAGCCCATAGCAGCAGCCCCTAAGCCTGCTGCAGCCCCCTTCCACCCAGCCACCCCTCAGCCTGCTGTAGCCCTCTCCTCCTCTCCCCACACAGCAGCAGCCCTATTCTCCTCCTCTCCCCACACAGCAGCAGCCCTCTTCTCCCCTCCCCACACAACAGCAGCCCTCTCCTCTCCCCACACAACAGCAGCCCTCTTCTCCCCTCCCCACACAGCAGCAGCCCTCTCCTCCTCTCCCCACACAACAACAGCCCTCATCTCCTCTCCCCACACAGCTGCAGACCTTTCCTCCTCTCCCCCACACAGCAGCAACCTTCTCCTCTCTCTCCCACAACCACTAGCAGCCCAGCCTCTCCTTCCTGCCCTCCAGCAAGCAGCCTGCCAGCAGCAGCCCCTCCTGCTGCAGCCCTCCCTCATCCGGCCAGCTAGCCCCCACTGCCCCGGCAACCTCCTACTAGCTCCCTTCAGCCACGTCCGGTCTCCCTCCGGCTTTTGGCAACCCCAGCTTTAGGTAACAGGAGAAGAAAAAGAGGAAGAAAATGATATGAGATTTTTAATATTTTATTTCCTTTATTTATTACTAAATATACTATTATATTATGTCATTGCATTATTATTGATGTCATTAATTAATAATGAACAACAATATAAATGCTAAAAAATGACTATTACCTCCATACTGTCTATTTCAATTCAAGCATTTTTCTTCTGTCATTTTCATTTTCTTATTATTACTATTATTATTATTATATTCTGCAATTTATACAGTCGTTTCTATTCTGTCTTTCATACATTATTATTATCATTATCATTATTAAAATGATAATAATAATGTTATTATAAATATATTGTCACATCAGTAACTTAAAAATACGGACTTCTATCAAGTTGAGAAAACGAAAGAGAAATAGAATACAAACGAAGATAATAATATTGGCTAAAAAGACTAATTTAAAATATCAAAAACCTAAATGCAGATTAAGCGAACTGTCACTCATCCGAACTGTCAAACTATCGAACTGTTGAACTTTTGAACTTATAGAACAAGGTACCAGATGTCTTTTATTACTCTTATTTAAATATGCTTTTCTGCTCAGCATCGCACAAATTTGATAAAAGTGCTTTTTAAAGTCACATAAAATGATATATGAATAAGTTTGGATAAGTAAAAAGTAAGGGTTCCATGTTGCTTTATATTTTTTGTCTGATCAGACAACCGTTAGGACGGGGCTGTCCGACATCGGAAGTCATAAAGAGCCTATACTGATAAGCCTTTGAAGGTGCAGGTATAGAGGGAAGTTGAGATATATGTAAAATAAAAAAATAAACTCCCATTTTTCTCAATTTTGTACTTGCCCAACAAAATCATATTTTGCCTCAGATATCAAGCGCTAAAAATTCTGTAATTATTTTTATGACTGTAATTATTTTTATGCTAAATTCAAGTGCAATTGAAACAGGTTTGCGGGAATAAATTTGTACAACTTTTATTTCCTGTCAAATATTGATTATTTTACTTCTTATTTAACATTTGTAAAGATGACATCTATCAGTACTTAGTTTCACAACTAACTGGTATTCGAATGCCCGCACTTTAGAAACGTGCCCAGATCGGGAGTTCATCCTCGAGGAAAAGTGCTAAGAACTGAGCAGTGCTAATACTGCTACCTACTGATCCACCGCTTTCTTTTTGACTATCTATTTCTTTTAAAAAGTTCGTAATTTTTTTTATTTTAACTTTTGTAATCCGAACTTATGAATTAATGAATAAATGAGTTATGTTTGATGTCTATATATGTCTCTTAAATCACTCAATATGATCCTGCGGCTAGAAGACTTGTTGCTGTTATTTTATCAAAGGTGTTGGTTTAGCTCCTGCTGACCCGGCACCGGGTCCTCACACTTATCATAGACCAGGTGCCAATACGTATTAAAACCTATTGGCCTTGCACACTCACATTTGTGGGAACTATTGTAGGTATAGGCAAAAGTGCAGCTGCTAATAGAGAAAAGATTCCACTTGATGGATGTTTAGTGGGATTAGGATTTGGGTGAGCACTAGTACAATGAGCTTGAGAGCATGAGATGTGTGCTCTTGTACTAACTGATTTAATATAATTATGCACATATAAATAAAATGATGTAAAATTCCAATACTATCATATTAATGTAATGAAAGAAATGAAGTGGGATTAAAGAACATAAATTGAGATCAGGAAAGCGGCAATGGAGGAATCATTATCTTCCAAGAAAAATACTCCACAAATAGAAAAAATAACCAGTTAGAAACACAATCATGATAATATAGGTACACATGGTCCCAAGCCCAGAAATACAATAAATAAAATGCAGAACCAACCCAAAGTAACAAAACACTGTATGACTCTGGACACATTAAAAACTGTGTAAGCATCCAGTAATAAATCACTATTCGCTAATAATGCCCAAAGGCCAGCAGTCTATTAAAAAAAAATTTACTATACCTGGCAAAGAATTTCCCCTCCAAAGTTTGCCAAATCTACCTGCAAGGGAATATATAAAAACAAAATGAATTTATCAAAAACAAGCAGTAAACATTTTATGAATGTTGTTGGTAGTTGAGATTTTGAATTTGTTATTTCATATCATATATTCAAATCCCACCAACCACATTTGCTTCTTATTCGAAGCTCACCATCTTTCAAGAAAATAAACATAACAAATTTACACGCAGAAAAAAAAGCCATTTTATATCATTAAATTTGTCTAACAGATTTTGCATATGACTACTTTAATGTTACAGATTTCTATGCAATTCAAAGATACAGAAAAGTAAAAGCATACACCCCGCTTATCCATGCATCATATTAACAATGAATGGGGTGGTATATGTATTAGATTTCTTGGAAAAATGCATTTTAATCCCTAAGATTTCAATTTAGTTTTAAGTTCAAATGTCCCAACCACTGCCATCTACATCAGTGCTGTCAATTGTCACCCTCATTTCATAGCTACCTCAATATTTCCAGTAACCCAATTCTGCTACCTCATGGTTCTGTGGCAGGTTATTATAAAATACAGATAGGGCGTTAGCAGCAAAGCTAGTACCATCCATTCCCTACCCACTGTTACTCAACTCTCATAAGTTAGAAAATATTGTTAAGAACTGTTGGAACTCTCATCCCAGGCCAAAGTTGTTTCTCCCTTCTAATTTTCAGTTGCATCTGCTCCTTCGTCTATGTGAATGTTGTTATTATTATATTCATATACATGTACCCATTTAAAATGTGTGATTATTCACTAGGGTGAACTGAGAAAGAAGTCGACAGCAATCATAATTCCTAAATTCGACTCGGATGAACTCATTGGAGATTTCCTTAAAGAATAATTATTGTAAGGAATAAATCATTGTCGAAATAAATTTGTAGAACCAGTAAAAGTTGACTTGAACGACAGGAACTTAGTCGTGAAAAATGATAGTATAGAGATTAAAGGAATACTAGACCAGCTAACTATATGGATTTAAATATATTTTACCTAGATTCTTTAAATACAAAGTTTCCAGAGTCATGTAATACAAACCGGAAGTATTCTTGCAGGAGATGGTGCTGAAATTCCAACAAACCCATCATCAGGGCCAGTATTAGTAAAAACAATATTTGTGACACTCTTTCCAAAAAGCCACTGCCATAAACCCCCCTCATGTTCAGGAAAGTAAATATTGTTGATTTGGACAGAACCAGACATGTAGCACATAGTACCTAAGAATATCAAAGGTACAGTTTAAGCAAAAAAAGTTGCAGAAAAAAACATTCGTAATATATTTCTAAAGAATGATATGGTGTATAAATAAGAAGTAAAGCAACAATTTGTCTAAATAGAAAAGATAAAATTCCTTCAGGTAAGTTTGCAAGAGAGTATGATCTAACAAAAATTAGCAGGTTACGCATCAAACTAAGAGAGAATTATCTAAAATATTTATCAGATCTAAAACAAGAGAGTGCGATCTAAAATTAATTAGCAGATTCTGCATCAAACTAAGCAGAAAAGATTTGGAAGGGCTATTTTCATGCTCTGTTCCAATAACATGGAGTTAACTAAATCAGAAATAAGTTTTCAAAAAAGGATTGATTTGGGCCATATATCCAAAGACGTAGTGAATATCATGCAAACCCCAATGAGGGTATCCCTACCATTCTACAGAAGACATTATCACCATTATACCAGAGCATACCAGGCTTTGCAGTGACTTTCTCTAGCGATTTCAGCATAATCTGCAGATAAATGAAAAATGCCAGAATAAGCAGTGTACAACAGCAGCAATATGTACCAGAAATTACATTGAACTTGAATAAACTGCAATTAAAACATGGGAATGTCTCTTGTTCATCATTGTACCTGAAGAACCTGAGCTTCCCCGCCCAATATTTGAAAAGGTGTAACTGCCGATTGTTGGCTCTGTCATACAAAATTTTAAAAAACTTTAATAAGACTAGCATCAATATTATATATCTCACAAACTTGGAAGCTACTATAATAACGAAACTTCAATTACACACAGTACATACCATACCCAGAGGAGGAATACCAGATAATTTTTTGTATTTGATATGAAATTAGTATTTCAAACAAAAATAGAGGAAACACTGTCATTCCGTAGCATATAAGAGAAAATCTAAGAAAAGGTAGCAAATAGCATAAGGAATTCTTCTACACAGACACCCAAGAGAACAACATTACAATAGCAAGGCCATGCACAAAAAAATAAAGGCAGCAAAAGCAAGACAAATATCTTGGTTAGTGTAGCTATAAAACATGGATATCCAATGATAAGAGGTGAGCACACGTGTAAGAAAGTATTGCACCAAAAAGATAACTCGGCAATTATATACGATTAAAATTTAGTAAAAAAGGCATCACATATATCAATTTTGGCAAAGAGACAAGTAGACTTGCCATGGCAATGTGACATAGATGGATTATCCTTGCTGGGAATATAGCATCACTCAAGGCACTTTAAAAATCCACAGGACCACCCCAAATAAGAAAAATTGATATAAACAGAAAATATAATGACATGACAAGAAAAATAAAGTATATATTTGCACAATTTGTAAGAAGAGCATTTCAAATCTTAATTCCATTACTTAAATCTAGAAAGCAGGTCATCAGCTCATCAACTCATCTCAGACAGAGAAATGCATTGTCTGCTAATAAAGCATTTATAAAACAAACATAGCAAAAAGGACAGCAAATAAGCTTTTGCAGTCTAAAAGACTATTTTCTGGAGGGTCTTTCCTGGAAATCTAAAAGCTAAGCAATTGAAATTGGATTGCATATAAATCAGATGTGCATTTGTTGGCATCAAGTGACTACAAAGCTGCAAGACAGTTTTAATAGTAGCTAAAACATAAAACCAAATTCCCTCTGCTGTCAAAGCACAAATGTGGCATCTTGTTGTGAACAATGAACTAACCAAAAGAACTTAGTCAGTAAACCATGTCTATGTTATACCCCAAACAATTACTATTACAAAATCAAAGTCCCTGCCGTCTTTCAATTGCCTAGTAGCATTAGCACTTCCAATAAATTACAAGTTTGCAAAGCTGCATCTAAGACAAGATCAATTAAGTTCGCAAAAGGTTAATGTAGAAATTGTATTCAATTGCCTAACTTACGAATTAAACCGAATCAATCAGAAGTTCTTAAACAAAATTTAGAGAATTAAAATTACAGTAATGGTGGCAGTAAGAACGATAAAATGTTGAATGCCATAAGGATCAAATCCAGTGAAGTAGAATTTGAAATTCTACAAACTTACGCTGAATAAACACATTTTTTAAACAATATTGGATAAGTCGAGCGGATCACATGGAAAATATACCACAGAACTAGGCAAATTCGCGTGACGCGAAGGAAACAATTGAGCAAAAAGGCAAGCTGAGCATCACCTGATACACATAGGGCTGGAACGGAGTAGAGAAGAACGGCGCGGCCATCAGGATAAAACGCGTGGATCACAAATTCAGAAATGGTGGCAGCAAGAACGGAGATCCAAAGCCATCAAGTCTTCGCCGCTCCGATTCTTGAAATGACAATCGGCGGAACCATCTAAACACCTGTATTACTCATTTGAGATTTTTATCTAAAATAAACTTCATATTTTATTAACAGAAATGCACTCTCAAATATCATTAGAATTTCAGCTTTTCTTAGATAAAAAAAGATTTTGTTTTTTGAGTTATTTGGATATATTATATTAAATAATAAAAAATAAAATATTAAATATTAAATATTTTATAATATGAATTATATTTTTATATATATCTTAAATTTAACTCTTAAATAACATATATTTAATTTATCTATTTTATAATATATATATTTTTATTTATGAAAATGTTAAAACTTCATAAAATAAGAATAAAAAATAGGCTAAATTTATGAGCTAAGAAAACTTTATTAAAGTTCAAAAGTTAAATCATAAAATATTTTTATTTTAAATTAAAGAATTCATCAGAGTAAATCAAATGAATTCCAACAATGAACAATCAAAATAAAAGTTATTCTTAACAAAAAATACAACAATATCAAATATGCAAGCACAAACTACAGCACAACATAAGATTTACGTAATTTGGTAAAAACACTTATATCCGTAAGGAGAGATAAGAAAATTTCACTAATTTTATAAATAGAGCTTATAAAGTTAGGATTTAAATCATTCATTCAAAAAGCATAAAAATAAGTTCATGGCATTGTTCTATTGCAACCAGCTTCAAAACTCTTGCATTATTTCAGATATGGGATGGGGATGTGAAGAAATACTAACTCTACTAACCATAGCATGTTGTTTCCGCTCTTATAGATCTCTCAAGAACGAGGCCTGAAACAGCGGGCACGTCCCATCCGCATCTTGGATTCCCGGCACACCGGGGCACTTGTCTCTAGTTCCCGGGAGCCGGGGTGCTTGTCTTTCGTCAATTAAACTCTAAATCAACATATTAAGGCTTATATCATAGTTTATAAAAAATAAAAAATAATACGAAAATTTCTTACATGATAATATGTATATGTATATATATATAAAACATATGATAGAACCTATAAATAATAGCAAGCAACCAATGTTTCCCTGCAAGATTAATTTTCTTGCTTAAAAAATTATTAATAGATATGTGTAAATTTAAACTTTCTTACGTATTTATACTATAAAAGAATTATTTCTTAGGATCAAATAAAGCACATAATTAGTTTTAATATAAAAATATATAAAAATATAAAGACAATAAATATATATATTAAAAAAGCTGAACTTTATTTTTAAGACTAATAGAAAATATTTTAGTCTAATAGAAAATTTATTTATTTTATTTTTTATTTTTGTTATTACTAATGGAGCATGATTTCTCAAAAATATGAAATATGTTTGATATATATTATAAATAGTTATTTATCTTAAATTAAGTAAATTTCATTTGAAATAAATATTAGAATCTAAGATAATAAATTATGAAACTTAATTATTGTATAATGATCACAAGTTATCTATAAACTACAAAACCTTATAACCATTTCATTGGTTGCTTGCTTAAATTTTAATTTCATATATACTCTTAAAATCGGATCAATTAAGACAATTTTTGAAAATAATAATTTTATTTAGAAATTTAAACATAAATAAAAATTTGTCTTTTAAATAAGTAAAAAAAAATTATGAAACTTTATATAAAATTTGTTTATATAAAAATTTATTTGAATTTTCATCAAATTTTAAAACAAATGTAAGTTCTTCTGTATTAAGTAATAATTTATGAATAATATTAATAGCCTAATAATTAAAGTTCCGATCTCAGCTTCATATTATCCTAAATCTCTCCCCGCACAGAATTTTCATGTCAAGCAGTCGGGACACCGCGGGAAACATCTCCTAAAGCCGCGAGTTCATCGCTTACGCCTTACTCTCGATTTCTCGTCGTCTCCCCCTCTGTGGTATGCCTTCTGCTCTCTCTGTCTCCCTCGAATCTTCTCTCTCACCCACGCAAAGGGCGGGTTTCCTTGGTCGAGCCATAGCCGTCCACTTCACTTACATTACCCGACCTTCTACGCACCCAACTACAGCCGCCCCCTCTCCATCCATGGTCGAGACCTAGCCATCTTCCCGCACGCCTATAACAGCCCCTTCTTGCTTATAAGGTTTTTTCCAAACAGCCCCCTTATTATTAGATTCTGTCGGTTACCAAACAGCATTCTTCATACGGTGACTGCTGCTCATCGCCTTCTCCAATACAGCCCTAAACAGCGCATTTCTTTTTATTCTTTCCATATTTTTCGTTTATTTTATAGGATCATTTTAACATATACCTGCAACTTACAGATTTGCCACCTTCTCGATCGGTGAGAGATTAACTTCGGATATCGTGTTCCTACTTACGCACACACGAATCCGAAATGCGCGGACGATCTCTCCTCTTCCCTTAAGGTAACAATTTTATAAATATCAAATTAGTTGATTACATCAAAATTATATCGGAAAATTCCTGAATATTTGCTCAAGTTTATACTCCTAGTAGAGGAAATAGTGTTGTTTTTGTTAAGAGCTACAATGATTTAAAGAGCTTTATTAGATGTCGTAGCTTAATAAACGTGGAAATAAAGATTGCTAAAACTAAATTTTCTTCATATCGATCTCAATGCATACTCTTGAAAATTATTATTTTGCATTTTATCATCAAGCATATCGATCTGCAAATTAAAAAAATACATGAAAATATTAAAGTTGCAATTTTTAACTAAAATTGTTTTATTAGAATAATATTAACATTGTTCAAGTTAACATTGTGTTCTTGAGCATTAAATATATCAATGTCCAATATTTGAATGTTGATTTTAGATTGAACCTTTCATTTCTTTTGCTTATCGCACGATTTGATTTTGTGGCAAACTTGTTTACAATTCTTAAAACGAAGAGTAACATTTTTTTTGCCATTCTCTTACCTTGGCTTTCATTATTTGTCTCTTCCGATATCTTGAAAGTTATCGTCAGTTTCTTTCAATTCGATGCATGACGTAGCCTCATAATTGTCGTTATTCAAGAAAAATGTGGTTTGCTTGACCTTTTAGCATGACGTGAGAGATTTGCATTATTATTCAGGCCAAATAAAAGTTTTAATTATTACAACTTTTTTGAGTATATATTCGAGTAAATTCTAAATAGTTCTAATGCAAAAGCCAACTTCAAACTAAATACACAATACTAAATTTTTGTACTACCTAGTGCATAAGTGTGGACTGGCTAGTAGAGTTTAGCTAAGTGAAAACTACTTAGCAGAAAACTGATAATCTTTGAAATGATAGGGAATGGGCGCCTTAGTTTCTTGAAAAGTGATTTTATCTTACCATTAAAAGCTTTGTTACATACTATTTAAAACTTTTCAACATGAAAACTAGTTTTATCATAGTTGTGGGGGTTTCTCTAGCTATTCGATTACATGGTAAATTCTAAAACTTTAGAGCAATTTAAATCGTGCTATAAATAATCATGATACTTAAAGTTAATAATATGGGAGTCACTAAAAATTTATACATGTCATGTGAATCTGAGCTCACCAAAATATTTTAATTTCCCCTAACCTAAAATAGTGTTTTTGACTCTATATAAATTCACACTAATATTGTGTTACTTGGATGTTTGTCCATCATAGGCGTGGGATGCATCCATCGTAGGCTTAGGCAAATACGCTTCTGTACGAACATTCTCATTTAAAAGCTAACACTGTTTTACTTGCTAAAATGGTAGATGTGTACATTTAAATTTATTTTTTTAATCTCCAAAACAAGGTTTGCACGAGGCGACGAACCTTGAGTTCGTAAGCATTAATTCATCCATCGCATCCTGAGATGCATCGTCTTTGACGTTGGCTTCAGATGATGCATTGTCGTTAGAAGCATCATCGTCATTGGAAACATCGTCGTCTTCGAAAATGTCGTTGTCTTCGAAAGTTTCATTGTCTTCGGTTGTATCACTGCCTTTTGAAGTGCCAATGTCGGTAGCATCATGTAACAGCCCAAACTCTTAAGCACCAAGGTATTATCCGCTTTGGCCTGAAATGCTTCACAGTTTTGCCCTCAGAAGATAACTTCCCAGCAAGTCACCCATCATGGGAGTGCTCCCACATGAGCACGCTTAACTTTGGAGTTCTTATCAGGAATTCCACCGTTATCTGAAAAGGCATCTCAATGTTTAAGAGTTTCACTTATTACTACTTAAGTGGGTCATCACAATCTCCCCAACTTAAGTAACTGACGTCCTCGTCAGTATCCACACACAGATCCAAGAACCATCCACTGGGTAAATAAAACTAGAGGTGACCCCTACAGGCACAAGAGGTACCCACAACCATGTAGCATCTTAACCATTATGGGTTCAAGAGGCTGCTCACATGAAGTGGTACTTTGCCCTGTATGGCACTTAGCTCCTATCTAACACCTTATGGTTTGCTCTGATACCATTTGTAACAGCTCAAACTCTTAAGCACCAATGTATTGTCCGCTTTGGCCTGAAATACCTTACGGTTTTGCCCTCAGAAGATAACTTCCCAGTAAGTCACCCATCCTGGGAGTGCTCCCACATGAGCACGCTTAACTTTGGAGTTCTTATCAGGAACTCCACCGTTATCTGAAAAGGCGCCTCGATGTTTAAAAGTTTCACTTATTACTACTTAAGTGGGTCATCACACGTCAATTTATCCATCGTATGTTTTAGATGCATCGCCCTCTTCTTTGGAACACAGCCACAGCTGGAGTTAGGAGAGAAAATAAAATATCATGCAATGGCAGCTGAAATTACATGAGAAAAGAAATATCATGCAACAACAATTTGCTTTAGAGGAGAGAGAAAATATCACACAACACTATAATCTTTTATTCCGCTTTCTTAAACCCTAGCAACTTGATGAAATTCAAATTTAACCTTCATGAGATGAAAATGTAATAGTGAAATAATGTTGGTACCATAAACACTTAAATAAAAGCTGGAGGACTATAATAGACATATACTAAGTTGATGACTAAAATCGACAATATTAAAAGTTAACTGTTTTCATCATTTACTCGCTTGATATTCGTTAAACTCTTTTCCATTAACATAAATTTGTGTGGACAACCCAAGATTGTGTTAAGAAGCACAAAGGCACCAATCATATAAGTTATAGCTTTATCTAGCATTTACAGCCAGTTAGTCCAATTAGGAGATTGCAAGAAAAAGTTTGGAGCTGAAGTATTTTGGCTTTACAACCTAGTTGGGTGTTCGTCTTAGATTTGGCAACAACTAGTACAATAATAACATATTTTGTAAATTTGGTGACTTCATTTTGTAATGTCTTAGATTTATTTTTCTTGGGAGTGTGATGATGAGATAAGTGGCTTTGCTTATTTTTTGGTTGCATTCTTTTTTGGAGTTTTGATGGAATTGTCATTATTATCATTCAAGTTTTTTCTCCTGTTTGTTGTTTTTATTTCTGATTTGGTTTAAGCACACAACAATACTTGGAATGAATACAAAGTAACAAAGTTAAAACAAAAGAGTTATTGATGCTGTGTGAAAAAGCTAGTGTTGACTAGTAAATGCATTCAAAAATATTGGAGGAAAATAAAGATTTATTGAGCTAATGATGGTTATGAAGATTATTTAGCTCAGCTCTTCATGATCACCAATTCAGTAGTTTTATGATTCAATCCCTTTAGGTATGTTCTAGCCATGTTAAATTTTCACCTTGTCACATTCATCTCTTTTGTATTGATTTTTGAATTGTTATTTTCAGCTATAATATTATCTTTTAGGGGTTGCTTGATTGAGGATTATTTAAGGGGTTAAATGGAGCTAACTTTAGTTATGTAAGTGAAGCTAAATTGCTGAAGTGTTTGGTTCACATACTGATTTAAGTTAGATTTCTTAAGCTATTGGAGGGAAAACATATTAAGGCTTGTCTACTGAATATTTAAATATTATTAGATTACATCAAATCTTAGCTCGCAGCTCATATGGATGCTTTTGCTTGAGAACTTTTAAGAGGAGATTCCTTAGCACATATTATTTGCGGGTGACATTCTCTTAATTGACAAGACTATGATGGAGTTAAAGAAATACTTGGGTTATTAAGGACTACTTTAGAATCTGGAAATTTTCATTTTAGTAGATCTAAAACATAATATATATGTGTAAGTTTAATTGTATAGAAGCCCTAACCTTGAGGACATAAGTATTGATGACCATGCGATTATGAAGAGCGAGAGGTTCAAGTACCTTGGTTCAATTATTCAAAATAGTGACGAAATAGAGAGCGATGTGATTAATAGGATCTAAGTTGGTTGAATGAAATGGAGGAGCGCTTTTGGAGTATTATGCGATCTAAAAGTTCCACTCAAAATTAAAGAAAAACTTCTTAGAGCAGTTATGCTTAAGTGAATGTGTGGGTATATTTATAAGGGTAGACTGGGAAATGAGTTTATCCGCAAGGTTGGAGTGACTCCAATAGTGGATAAATTAGAGAACGCTGCTTTAGATGGTTTAGGCATATTAAGTGTAGATCATGCAATGCACTTGTTAGAAAAATTGTGTTTATGAATTTTGCCTATATTAAAAGAGGAAGAGGAAGGCCTAAAAATATGGGAAGAAATGATTAGAAAGGATCTTCTCTATTTGGAATTTAGGGAGGGGCACACTTAGTTGGATTAAGGTTTGGTGTTGTTGTATTTATGTGATTATATTAATTAATTAATTATATTAGTTAATTGCTTAATTAATATGATTTTAGTAATTAATTCATATTATTGATTAATCTATTAATTTATTTAGTAATTAATTTTATTTTAGAAAGTTATGCTAAGCTAAACTAGATATGCCAAAGCTTTTTAGTTTAAGCTTTAGTTAGATAAGCTAAGTTACGCTAAGATTATTGGACAAATGAGCCAAATCGAGCTCTAGTCAGCCTTGAGTTGAGCTTGACTTGATTAGATAATCAGGTTTTAGCTAAAATTTGACCTCGTGTTGGCTCACAAGCTTTTATAAATATTCATGAGCAAATTAGCTTATAATTAAATAGGAAATATTTCAATTTTAACAGATATCTTATAAAGATGTTGCATATAATTAAATTTATGGATAGAATCATTAAATATTAATTAAAATGTAAAAGAGAGTTACAATTGCAATTATATTTAGTAAATTTATATATAATCCTTTGAATTTTAATTTAGTATGTGTTTTTTAAATCAACAAATTTTAAAAGAATAATTTTTAACATTAATTATTCTGTCTTATACAAATGCAATGAATAATCCGTCCACTTACATTCCAAAAGTTTCTTACAATTTTCTTATAAAACAAAATTTTCAGGTCAATTGTAATTGAGTTTACTTATATTCGTAGTTTTTATGAAAGTCTTAGATGACTTATCTTGAATCAGTTTGGTAGTTTTGTTTATTCACACACGTGGCCAGAGAGGATTTTAAATTAGTTGTGCATGTATTTTGTTGCATTGGTAAAATTGCAGTTTAATATGAGGAAATTATTAAATATCATGTTAGAGATCAAGCATTATATACTCAGAAAGATTTTTTTTTTGTTATAATGCTATAAAGTGGCTTTAATCTCATATTTTTCTTTCAGGCAATTGTCATTGGAAAATGACAAAGGACAGAAAATTCATGGATGCTGAACAATTATTTAAAAGTAATGGTATTGAAAATTCCTCCAAGAAAAACAACTTAGATGTCAGACCCGTTCCTGCATCAGCATCAGGAATAGGCTTGCCTTTTGCTCCTGAGAACTGGCCCCATCTGGGAGATAACTGGAGTTGGAGGGTAGGAAGCAGAATAGCTGCTAGTGGACACTGGGTTGATAGGTTTATATCTCCACCCCATTATTTTCCAAAAGTTTCCGGCTGTAGGCCGAGGTTTCAAAGCAGAGTCTCTCTAGTGAAGTATATTAAAAAGGAATTTCCTCATTCTGATATTGATTCCTTTTTTAGTTCTTTTGTATGGAGAATTCCTGCTGACAGCACTAGCAGGCCAGGTTAGCTCTTCGCTTAGCAATTTTCTTAATACATTTCAAGTTTGATATGGTATGTTATGCATTGTCATGAATTTCAACGTTTGCTAATGCTAAGTTTGATAGCCATATCGCTTTGAATTGGATTCCCCTAATCAGTAGGCTAAATTTTAAACTGTCTTGTGAGCTAAAATAAACATAACTTGGTATGGAGAAATGTGTTTGGTTGTTAACAATACAGTTTTTATCTTGTGTGCTATGGTAATATCCACTTGATGACAATATAACCGCTCTATTGTTTTATTGTGATATAAATTTGTGTAAATCAAAGTTCATGCAAATTGCACATTCAGTGGGAATGAAGAAAAAATTGTGCATCATATATTTAAAGTGCAAATAAGCTTACAAGTTTGTAGTCTCTGTCTGATGGCAATGTCTCCATTCTTATTTTCATTATAATATAAAATGCTGTGTAAAATAAAGTTCATACCACTTGCAGCACCCAATGGAATGAAAGGAAATATATTGATGCACAAAATCTATAATGCACAAATAAGCCTATAGGTTTGCTTTACATGGTTTTAAAGATGTTTTATTAATTTTCTTTCTTTTTAGTCCAGCCTTTTTTTAAATTTTTTTTCTTCTATGCATTGTATTTTTTAGTAGAAATCATTGGGACCATTTTGTACTTTTTTGGTGATTGATGTAACTTATTCTTTTGATGGCAGATATCTCATTCTGAAATTCATGTCTACACTTTACTCAAGCATCAACACTATAATTTTGAGGGTTTGTAGTTTGGAGGAAAGATCTGTAATTTTCTTTTTTATTTTGTATATTTTTTTCTTTTACATTTAGGCATGAGTATATAATGGCTTTGGTATTAGCTTTGTAATGTCAAGGAATCACGAGGCATTGATCCAAACTACTCCAACCTTATATCTCTTGCTTTAGCTTTGGCCCAGTACTTTCTTTATTTTAGTGGAACTGCAAGAGATGCGTCATGCTACGTAAAATGCAAATGCATGCGGATCATGTGTCAATGCTGTGCAGAATTCATGTGGCAAGCAAATGAATGTTTCTTACGTGTCTTTAAATTCATCTAATATTTCTCTTTCCTCATTATAATGAATATGTGCCATATAAAAAATCTTGTGGTGTTATTTAACCTGTATCCATGGATTATAGTGATTATTAGCATTTTCAAAATTACATACAAAAAGGGCAAATAAAATTTTTGTTTCAATTCATTGAATTGTTATTTTGTGGAGTCTGATTGGATTAGCATGTGATGTATTGTTGATTTCTTCATGTTTTCGCCGGTCGAGCCCTAGCTTGTACAGGGTGTTTTGGTCATTTTGTAAATCCCAATACCAAAGTTCTAGCCTTTATAAATATCTCTATAAATGCTAGAGTTGTATAGGGAGTTTTTTGTGTCCGCCATTTTCTTCAAAAGGGAGGGAGAGTGAGATGTGTAACCTATTTTTTAATTTCATTTCATAGTGAATTTTTGGTGTGGTATGGCTTCGTGATTTTTCCCAACATTAGGTTTTCCACATAAATCCGGTAATTTTCTTTCTTCTTTTTGCGATATGTGATTTGTGCTTTTTGTTTTGCTCCGGTAATTCCTCAACACAAATCTATCTCAACCTATTATTATTTTTATTATCTCATTACATTTTTAAATTTAAAATTAGAGGTATAATTAATTAGAATAATTAATGCTAGTTCAAATCTACTAAAATTAAATAATTTTTTTAATTTCAAAGTACTGCTTTATTGTTCATTATCTTTGAATTAATTGTCTACAATATTCCCAGCAGAATTCAAGATCAAATCATTTTATTTATGTTTTTGAATTTTAAATTATTAAAAATTTACTTTTGAATTTATAGTAATTTACACATCCCAAATAATTGAGCTTCAAAAATTTAAAAAAAAAAGTAAAATTTTAAAATTGAAATTTTGGCTGAAATATTTATACATTTATTGTTCTATGCAAATTATTTTTATTATTTTAGCATATTTAAATTGAAGATTTATTACTCCAGTCTCCTGTTTAATCTCCCACTAAATCCTAGCTTTTTTGTTATTTAACTATACATCAACTGCTGCTCTTCTATGATCTGAGGGTTTCTTTAAAGCATAGTTTTGTAACTTTTTTGTTTCTAAACCTTGTTAATTGTTAATAACATTTGATCCAATGGCTAGCTTCTTGATCCTTGGATGGAGTGAGGAATCTCAGGTAAAGCATTCTGCGAACTTATGTCTTGCAATTATGTTATGCTATTGTCGCTTAGCTTTCACATTGGATTTGTGATGAATTCATATTTATACAGTATGAAATCCTAGTATTCTGCAAATATGCACCAACTTTATATTATATCGATCATTGTTTGCTAAAATAGCAAATTTAATTTCTTCTAATCCTGTGTAACTGTGGTTGCGGATTCTTGAGCGGAACAGGATTAAATTTTTGGCGTATTTTCTTGTTTTGATTTGAGGCTTAGATTTGTGTTATACAACACCGTTCTTTTATTTCTTTGTTTTTTTCTCATTTGAGGCTTAGGGCATTTGCAAATACTATAACTTGAGAAGTACTTTTCAAGTTCTTACCTTGATCAGGAGACTTCTTATATGCTCAACTTCTTGCAATGATTTTACGAATCATACACAATTGATCTTTATTTATTAAAATGTAAATTATGTAAATTATGTTAATTTAATTTTAAAGTAGTTTTTATTTCAGTAATTTCTTAATGATGGTTTCCTTGAATTCTCTTTTTTTTCCTGCATCATGTATCTCCTCTGTCAGCTGTTTGCATAGCTTTTAGGTTTATAAGAGATCTTGTCAAAGCATATACAAAATCCTAACCCTACACTAATTTGTCTTGCGTCACTTTGATTCTGCTCCATGTAGACTTTGGTTAATGGAGTGAAGGTAATCTTTTATAGGTTTCATATTTGATACTGAAATCTATCCATCATAAACACTGATTTTCAATTATTTGGGATACCAATCTCTTCGCTTTCTATTTTATTTTTTGCTCTAGTGGAGGTGATGGACACCAAATACAGTTGCGGTTGGCTGGCATGTCAAACTTTAAAGTTACATAATCTACCCTTCTGCTCTTAAAGAAATAATTATTCTCATTTTCATATTTAAATTTATAGTCACACGCCATTTTTTCTAATCTCTTTAATTGGATGTTTGCCTCATCTCAAAATAAATTTATGAACTTGTTGACTGCTAGGCTTTGAGTGAGTTGCTATTTAGAACCTTTTTTGACAGTTGTTTTAGGTACCTCCAATTGCATCTATTCAAACTGCACATAATACTACTGGCATCGTACTTTGCAGTCCTTATAAATTACTTTTTTCAACTCTTTTACTGAGTTCTTTTATGTGCAGCTATTCATATGTACTTTGTTTACCTTCTTGACATTTAAATTCCTAATTAATTTCAAATTTTTTCATCAGTTGTAGGACACCATATTTTTTTTCCTGACTTCTTAGCCTTTGCTACAGATTTGGATAATGAAAGAATGACTTGATCTAATTTTACATGCTATTGTTTTTGTTATTATGGTTACATGTTTTGTAAAAGTTTTGAACATCAACTATCTTATTTTGGTATAGTAACTAATCACGAAACTGGAATATTATCTAGGAGTAAAATAAAAACTTTGAAATTACAATTACTAACAAATCATGATAGACAATAATAGTTGGTAAACTTATTATTATTATTATTTTTATTTAAATAAAAGTGATATCTATCCTGAAACAAGCATATAATATCAAACATTACAATGCATTAATTAATTTAATATATAATAAAAATCTGAAATGAATAACACCTATATTGACACATTATAATATACAAAATTTTTTATATAATATTTTATGTAAGGAAGCGTCTAAGTATTTGTTTGACAATTGGAATTCATTATATTTGTAACATGCATAGTTTAGAATAATTTAGCAAGGTGAAAGACGATCTAACTGGGAAAAGCAGAGATGTTATATATACAGAGAATGAGGCAGAGAAAGATACACAAGTTAGAAATTTTTTATGGAAGGAAACAAAGAAGTGGTAAATGTTCAAAGGGAAGACATTTTTATTTTAAAATAAATGGAAACAAGGAGTGTTAGATATGGATTTAGAAGTAGGCTTGGGGATTATCAGTGTTTACAATAAAAAACAAAAATCGAAATGACAAAAAAAAAGAATAAAATGATGATGATGAAGTTTATTGACTTATTCTCTATTGACTACATGGTGCTGCTCCAAGCTGTTCCTCAAACTCTACGCCGTGCTCTACCTGCGCCTCCCAGGTCAAATTAGGTCAGAATCCTGCCTTAGGAATCAGGATCTCGGGAAATTTCAATTTAGGGCAAACAAAATTTACCAATAGATAGAAGCAATCTTTAGATCAAAGTGCCCTAATTCGGGATAAATCCGAAAGCCGAAAGCTTCCGATCTATTTTCTAAAAATTTTAATCTCTAAAAATTGAAAACTTTGAAATGCGTATCCGAATTCATCGTTTTCAGTGTCATTGTGTTAAGTATATTATTTAAAAGCTGCTCGAGAAGTTTCATCAAATTCTGAGCGCCGATTTAATAGTGGCAAATTTTCAAAGTTTTAAACCTCAAAATTAAAATAAAATAAAAATTTTGCTCCGAATCGAAAGTTTTTGGCGCGAGGGTGTTCGTCATGTTGTAACACATCTCGGCGTCAAGTTTCGTTGTATTTGGATGTCAAACGACGGAAAATTTGAGAAGATTTTAAATTTAAGTTTTTTTTTTATTTTCCCCTGTTCGCTCGGCCCCCCTCCCTTCGCCAATCGCGCCTGGCGACGCGATCGCAGGTTCTGTCGCGAGACAGAGCCTCTACAGCGGAAGGTTCCGCGCCTGCCTGCGTCGTTTTTGGCGCAGGCTGTCGGCCCATAGGGGCGACCCCGACCACGACCCCCCTTCTGCCGCGAGGAGGGCCCGCCTGCACCGAATTTGGCGCAGGATGCGATCGGCCCTCCCTCTCGCCTTTTACGCCCCTCCCTCCTGCACCTACAAATACCCCCATCCCCTCCCTTCTCCTCCCCACAATCTCACACAACAGCAGCCTCCCTCCTTCAACTTCCGGCAGCCTCTCCTCAGCCCTTCGAGCAGCCTCCTCAGTCTTTCCAGCAGCCTCCTCAGCTCTTCCAGTAGCCGGCCAGCTCCTCTCAGCTGCTCCAGCCTCCTTCCGACAGCCCGGCAAACCCGGCAGTCCCATTCAGCCAGCCAGCTCCCTCTCCGGCAGCTTCCAGCAGCCTCCGGTAGCCTCCGACAGCCAGCTATCAAGCCGCCAAACTACTCTGTAGCCGCTGCCAGCCAGCCTCTTGCCGTTGCCACCGCGGCCAGCCTTCGGCAAACCCGTTCCGGCCTCTCTTCAATCCTAATTCTAAAGTAAGAGGAGGAATTGGAAGAACATATTTGTTTTCTTTAAATATTGTTACTCTCTTTATAACTATCAAGTTTATAATTAGTCATTCACAATAGAATTATTCTCATTAATTAATAATGAGAACGATTCAATTGTTATAAATGATTACTATTTCCTATTTGTCAATTCAGTCATTCTATTCTGACTTTTTCGATCATAATCTTAAGACACTTTAATAATTATAACTGCTTTAATAGCAGCTTAAATCAATCGAACTTCAAAAGCGGAAGAAGAACGGAATAAAAGAAGAAATTAAACTCCTAGATCATTTGATTAAAAAGTTAACTTAAAAATATCGGAAACTTAAATGCAGATTGAGCGAACTGTCACTAATTTGAGCTGTTGAAATTCTGAACTTAAAGTACCCAGTATATGACTTGTATTACATTTTGTAATTTTTTTGTTACTGCTATGCTTCGCTTATTTGCTTTGAGCCAAAACCATTTGAAGCTTGGTTGGTTATCCGGAACCAACGAAATATCATTCGGGATTGTTACCGGAAAATGACATCGGTATCATTCGGGGTTGTTACTGAAAAAATGACATCAGTAACATTCGGGGTTGTTGCTGGAAAAATGACATCAGCAACATTCGGGGCTGTTATTCGAAAATGATATTAATAACATTCGGGGTTGTTATTGGAAAAATCACATCAGTAACATTCGGGATTAGTTACTGGAAAATGACATCAGTAACTTTTATTTGGTGATAAATACTTGTTGCAGGAAATTACTTACTGATTTTACGCGGTTGCCTTACTTATCCTGCATTTTACATCTTACCTCTGCAAAACGTATTTTTATAAAGTAATTTGTTATTGTATACTGTTGTACTTAGAGTATTCTTTAATTACTGGGAATTCAAATTCCGGTATTATTTTCTGTACAATACTAGGTCAGGTGCTCTTGGAAGAGGTTAAACAAGAACCCTAATTTTCAAAAGATCGACGACGACGTTGAATTGCTTATTTTGTTTCTTTGTTTTGTACGATGAGGGATCTTGTAATAAGAATTTTGATAAATGAAAAATATATTTTACTTTTATATGCGTATTATTTTTCTCTCAAATTGCTCGATATGATCCTGCGATGAGTAGTCACCCGATGCCAGAACGGTTTCTACCGAACCGGCATCGGGCCGTCTCAGTTGGTATCAGAGCAGGATTGAGTATTGTGAAGTAAAAGAATATACCTGTAAAATATAAGATATATTCAAAGAAGGTTTTAATAACTTAGGATATTAAGCGCCATGGTCATCATTATGAAAATGTAAAAATAACATTTTATTAATCTTTTATAGATGGACCTCGTGCTGATATGATTGAGTACATCGAGGAGGGGAAAGTGAGAATGATTCCTCAAATTCAGGGGTAACTAATCTCAGCATAAACATGAGCACTCCCGTCGAAGAATCCAAAGTTGATGTTCTGACAGAGAAGCTGAGTGAGGTAGAAAGTACTTTGGCCTGGTGGATATTAGTATCCAGAATATCCAGGCACAGAATAAGGAACCTAGAAATATAATTACAGTAGTTAAGAGGAACGCTGCATGGGAGGATGACCACTCTTGAGTGGGAAGTGCAGAGAAAAGATGATGTGAATAATCATCAAATCATCCGACTGCAGGATGAACTTCAGCATGTTAGGGAGCTCATGAAGGTTGGCAACATGATTGCCTCCACCTCAAGAGGAAAGGGGATAGCCAAGGACTTCGAGGACTCTTCAAATAGGAGGAAGTGTAGTTTTGAATCCTCCAGTTAGTAGGAGTTAGAATAGTAGTTAGATTTTTATCTTTTTGATGCATCCAATAAGGAATAAGTTTTATTGTTAATGCAATCTCTTTTTTGTGTAAATCTATTATTAGATGAAGTTTTGTTTAAAACTAAAAGATGAAATGTTATATATCATGATTAATTGTTTGTGTATTCGACGAGTTTCAAATCGCCTCTAAATCTCGAACTTTATCACTCCAAACAGATGGATTCCGATGAAGGCTTCCTTGCAATACCCGCCGAAACCCCAGTTAAAACCACGATCTCCTCATCTGTAGCGGACAATAGGACAGACCATTTATTAGAGGCTGTTTAGCAAGCTCTCTCAAACCAAGGGAAGGCCTCCACCTCTCTGCTCTCATCAGAAGCCCCTCAGGAGCAAAGAGTGCGAGTAGATAATGCCCTGCAGGCTTTCCTCAAGCTTAATGTGAGGACCCGATGCCGGGTCAGCGGGAGCTAATCCAGCACCGGTTTGCTTGTGGAATAGTAATAGCAGCAACAACAAGCAATGCAATGACAAGTCCTCTAGCCGCAGGATCATATTGAGTGGTTTAAGAGACAAATATATAGACATCAAACATAACTCATTTATTCATTAATTCATGAGTCTTGAGTACATAAATTAAAATAAAAGAAAAATTACAGACTTTTTAAAAGTAGATAGAGTCAAAAAGAGAGCGGTGGATCAGCAGGTAGCAGTATCAGCACTGCTCAGTTCTTTAGCACCTTTCCTCGAGGATGAACTCCTGATTTGGGCACATTTCAAAAGTGCGGGCATTCGAAAATCAGTTAGTTGTGAAACTAAGTACTGATAGATGTCATCTTTACAAATGTTAAATAATAAGCAAAATAATCAATATTTGACAGGAAATAAAAGTTATACAAACTTATTCCTGCAAACCTGTTTCAATTGCACTTGAAACTTAGCATAAAAATAATTGCAGTCACAAAAATAAATACAGAATTTTTAGCGCTTGATATCTGAGGCAAAATATGATTTGTTGGGCAAGTATAAAATTGAGAAAAAGGGGGTTCATTTTTGTGTTACATATCTCAACTTCCCTTTATACCTGCCCCCTCAAAGGCTTATCAGTATAGGCTCCTTATGACTCCCGATGTCGGACAGCCCCGTCCTAGCGGTTGTCTGATCAGACAAAAAGTATAAAGCAATATGGAACCCTTGCTTCTCACTTATCCAAATTTATTCATATATCATTTTATGTAACTTTAAAAAAAGCACTTTTATCAAATTTGTGCGATGCTGAGCAGAAAATAACATATTTAAACAGAAGTAATAAAAGACATCTGGTACCTTGTTCAAAAGTTCAACAGTTCGACAGTTCAATAGTTCGGATGAGTGACAGTTCGCTCATTCTGTAATTAGGTTTTGGATATTTTTATATTAGCTCTCAGCTAATATTCTTATGAGTAACATTTATTATCATTTCGATTATGTTCTTCTTTCTCATTCTCATAACGATTGCAATCTGATCTTTAAGATACTGTGATGACAGTAATATTTATAGCGTTTGTTAAGTCGCTGTGGATAGGATCACATTATTATTATCATTATTTTAATGATAATAATAATATTAGAATGAAACATAAAATAAATAACTGTCAAAAAGAAAATGCTTGAACTGAAATTATAGTCATTTTGTAACACATATATATAGTTTTCATTATTAATTAATGAAAATCATATTAATGTGAATAACAATATTATATCTTCATTATTATCATAATAATAAGTATTTAAGTAGGTATAAATTAAAAGAACTTAAAAATTTCTCCTCTTTTCTCTTCTCTTTTTTTTTTCTATCTTTTAAACTTATCAACTTACCTTAAAATTAAGATTGCCGGAAAGCGGAGGGAGGTCGGAGCAAGGTGGCCGGATGGCTGGCCGGGGGCTGCAGCAAGCTGGCAATGACCGGAGGGGGCTGCCGGGTGGTTGGCTGCCGCTGGAGGGCTGGCCGGGGGCTGCTGGGGGCCCGGCTTGCTTGCTGGTTGGCTGCGGGAGAGGGCTGGCTGCCGTGGAAGGGGGCTGCTGCTGGGCTGCTGTGAGGGGGAGGAGGGGCTGTAGGTTTAGGGTTTGGAAGAGGAGAGGGAGGGAGTGGGGTCGGCCAGGTGGGCTGACCAGCCTGCGCCAAAAACGGCGCAGGCGGCCCTCCCTGGCGCGGAACCTTCCCGCGCCAGAAGCCTGTCGGGCGAGCGACGCGGGAGCAGGGGGTGAACGGGGGAGAAGGAAAATAGGGAAAAAGGAAAATTAAAATAAATAAATACTTAAAGTTAAATTATTCGCATTTTTTCGTCGTTCGGCGTCCAAATACAATGAAACTTGGCACCGAGGTGTGTTACGACATGACGAACACCCTCGCGCCGAAAATTTTCGATTCTGACAAATATTTTATTTTTAATTAATTTCTGAAGTTTGAAAACTTCAGAAATTAACTATGATAAATTCGGCACTCATAATTTGATGCAACTTCTCGAGCAGCCTTTAAATAATATTCTTAACACAATGACACTGAAATCGATGAATTCTGACATGTATTTCAATGTTTTGATTTTTTATGATTTAATTAATTCAGAAAATAAAGCGGGAGCTTCTGTTATTCGGATTTCTCCCAAACTATGGCACTTTGATTTTAAAAATTATTCTTATCTAAGGGTATTTTTGTTTGCCCTAATTTAAAATTTCCCGATGTCCTGATGCCTTAGGCGGGTTTTGACCTAATTTGAAAAGTAACGACATTTGGTCGTTACACTTAACCCTCCCACTTTTAACGGATCGGCCAGACCCATGGAGGCCGAAGATTGGATCCAAGCCGTAGAGAGCAAGTTGGACAGTTTAATGTGTCCTTCAAGCGAGGAAGTTAGACTAGCGAAATATTTACTAGAGGGTGAAGCCGAGTGGTGGAGGATCACGTTTGAGACAACCTTTAAAGGCTTCAGTCTAGAGGACATATTGTGGGCGGAGTTCACAATCGCTTTCAGAAGTCACTATATCCCCATTCCGCACAGAGGATACTTGAGAGCCAATTTATAAAGGTGGCTCAGGGTAACCGATCGGTGGCAGCCTACGAGACGGAGTTCACGAAACTCTCTCGTTATGCACCAAAGCTTATGGACTGCGAAGCTTCGAGGTGTAGTAGATTTTTGGAAGGTCTAAAAGACAGCATTCGCACTAACCTGATTTCTCTAGGGCATACAAAATTTGCTGATCTTTTGAACTGTGCAAGAATGCTAGAGCACAATGAGCAGGTGATCGCGGATCGACAAGGGAAAAGACCAATCACCTCTAATGTGAACCAGGAGACTTTCAAACGTCCCCGTTACCCTCCACCAGCAAGGGCATACCAAATGTTTGCGGAAGCTCCCAAGACCATTGAAAGCGGAGCATGCGATCGACCTCACCCTGGTGGGAGATGCTACCACGGGCAGAATTGCTGCTTTATTTGCAGACGCACCGGCCATGTTACCGTTTTGTTATAGCCAAAAGGACGGTAGATGGTGATATTATACATGGGGCAAGATCTGCCCCGAGCCAGAACTCAGCACCAGCAGCCTCCCTCGCCAACAATCGTTGAAGGGGAACTGCTCCCAGGCAAGTCGCTTCAACAGCAGCACCTACCCAAGGGAATGGTCAGGCCCCTCGAGCCACCGTTCCAGCAAGGATATACACTCGTACTCCTTTCATAGCACCCGACGACAGTAACGTGGTGTCAGGTACACTACTTTTTTTTTATTTCGTCATCACGCTTGTTTAAACTTTATGTGATAGTTATTTCCTTTTAATTAGGCACCATACAAATTAATAGTGAACCTTTTAGCATTTTGTTCAATACGGGAGCAAGCCACTCCTTTATTTCAAAAAATTGCGTTAGGGCCCAAAATATTCCATGTTGCAATCTAACCAGCACCCTCAATATTGGGTTGCCTTTCAGTGCCACCATGAGCGCTCAATAGTTTTGTATTTGCAACATCCCAATCAATAGTGTAGTTTATGAAGCTACTCTACAATTCCTCCCTATAAAGAACTTTGATATCATTTTGGGGATTGATTGGTTAAGTATGCATGAAGCAGTCATTGACTGTCAGAAGAAGAAAATTATTTTTAAGAAAGAAAGGCACCGGAAGTATTCATGGGCAGATTTAGTGTTAACGCTTCTCTAATCAGCGCACTTAAGGCCGAGAAGTTAATCCACAAGGGATGCGACGCCTACCTAGTCTCTTTAATAAACAAGCTAGAAGGAGACATCTCTTTATCATAAACTAATGTTGTTAAAGATTTTCCTGATGTCTTCCCCGATGAACTACCTGGTCTACTTTCAATAAGGGAAGTAGATTTTCCTATTGAATTAGTACCTGGGTCACAGCCTCTGTCTAAAGCACCTTATCATCTAGCCCCAAAAGAACTGCTAGAACTTCACGAGCAATTGCAGGACCTAATTGAAAAAGGTCTTATTAAGCCCAGCACGTCACCATGGGGAGCTCCAATTCTTTTTGTAAAGAAAAAGGATGGATCAATGCGCATGTGCATTGACTACCGGGAATTGAACAAAATAACCATAAAAAATAAGTATCCGTTGCCTCGAATCGACGACCTATTCGATCAACTCGCCGGGGAAAAAGTCTTCTCAAAAATAGACTTGCGATCAGGTTATCATCAAGTTTGAATACGAGAGGAAGATATTCCGAAAACTGCATTCAGAACTCGTTACGGGCATTTCGAGTTTTTGGTAATGTCGTTTGGATTAACCAATGCTCCCTCAGTTTTCATGGACCTAATGCAACGAGTTCTCAGACCATTCCTGGACAAATTTGTGATCGTATTTATCGATGACATTCTTATTTTCTTAAAAAGTGAAGAAGATCATGAAAATCACTTAAGACTTGTGTTAGGCACATTAAGGGAGCATCAATTGTTTGCAAAATACACAAAATGCAAATTTTGGCTTAAATATGTTGCCTTTCTTGGCCATGTGATCAGTGCTGAAGGGATGCAAGTTGATCAGAATAAGATAAGCGCCATTCAGGATTGTACGCAACCCTTTTCGGTGACTGAGATTCGTAGCTTTTTAGGTCTAGCAGGCTATTATCGAAAATTTGTTAAGGGGTTTTCGCTATTAGCCTCACCTCTTTCAAGGTTAACTCAAAAGGCGGTACCTTTTGTGTGGAGTCAAGATTGCGAGCAGGCATTCCAGAAGTTGAAAGAATTGTTGACTGTCGCACCAATCCTGATTTTACCTCAACAAGGGATTAATTTTCAAGTATTCACTGATGCGTCCAACGTTGGCTTAGGATGCGTCCTAATGCAAGAAACAAAAGTGATTGCTTACGCCTCAAGGCAATTAAAGAAGCATGAAAAGAAATACCCAGTTCACGATCTAGAGTTAGCATCAGTTGTTTTTGCCCTAAAAATCTGGAGACACTACTTGTATGGGGTAAAATGCAAAATCTTTACCGACCACCAAAGCCTAAAGTACATTTTTACCCAGAAACAATTAAACTGTAGGCAAAGGAGATGGCTTGAATTAATTTGTGACTATGATCTTAGTATCTCATATCACCCCGGTAAAGCCAACGTTGTTGTTGACGCCCTCAGCAGAAAAGTATCTCTAAATGAATTAATCATAAGAATTCCCTTGATGGAAGAATTTTAGAAGCTTGAGATAATGCCCACTTCCAGCAAGCAATTAAACGATCTATTTTAGATATGTACCACTGAACCTTTGCTCCTACAACAGATATTTATCGCTCAAGATCAAGATCCGATGTATTCAAAGCTAAAAAGGGACATAGAAAATGGACGTTGATCAGACTTGCAACTTCAGCAAGAGAATTATATTTACCACGGAAAAAGCGTGTGGGTCCCTAATATCGCTTCTATTCGAAGCCAGATACTAAGTGAAGCTCACAACTCAGAATATTCAGCTCATCCCGGAAATAATAAAATGTATCAAGATTTAAAAGGAGTATTATGGTGGCCATGACTTAAAAGAAGTGTGACTGAGTTTATTGCTAAGTGTCATGTATGCTGCTTAGTAAAAGCTGAGCATCAGAAGCCAGGTGGACTCTTACATCCTTTAGAAATTCCGGAATGGAAATGGTCAGACATTTATATGGATTTTGTCATGGGATTGCCCATAAGTCGTTCAGGAGCAGATACAATTTGGGTAATAGTAAACCGATTGACTATATCAGCCCATTTTATTCCTATCAAGCAAACGACACCGTTGAAAGATTAGCCAAACTCTACATTAAGGAAATAATCAGACTTCACGGGATTCCAAAAGTCATAGTCTTGGATTGAGATAGCAGATTTACATCCTGATTTTGGCAAGCGGTACATCGCGATCTAGGATCCGTTCTAGCTCTAAGCACCGCCTTCCACCCTCAAAACCAGACGGGCAAACCGAAAGAGTTAATCAAATACTCGAAGATCTACTGCGGTTGAGTATTCTTGATTTTGGTGGCAGTTGGGAAAAGCATATCCCATCACCGTGGAATAGCCACCAAGCAAGTATTGGGATGGCCCCTTATGAAGCTCTGTATGGAAGAAAGTGCAGCACTCCACTAGCCTGGACACAAGTTGCAGATGTTCAAATCTACGGTTCGGAATTGATTGAAGAAACAAATGAAAAGATAAAGCAAACGAAGAGTCGAATTGCAACAGCCCAAGACCGATAAAAGAAGTATCACGACGCTAGACATCGGATGCTAGAATTTCACGTTGGTGATTGTGTCTATCTAAAGGTTAGCCCGATGAAAGGTATTCATCGCTTTGGAGTTACAGGTAAGTTGAGCCCCAGATTTGTTGAACCATTCAAAATAATCGCAAGAATTGGAAGCTCGGCTTACAGACTTAAATTTCATGAAAGATTTTCTGCCATACACAACGTTTTTCATGTTTCTGCACTTCGCAAATGCCTCCAGAAACCCTCTCAACAAATTTCTGATTCAATAGCTGAAATTCAACCTGATCTGACTTATGTCGAAAAGCCACTTCAAATCATTGAAAAAGATCGCCGAAAATTAAGAAGCAGAACGATCCCGATGGTTAAAGTACAGTGGCACAATCATACTGTAAAAGAAGCTATGTGGGAAAAAGAGGATGTTATGCGAAGAAAGTATCCAGAGTTATTTCCTAGTTGAGGTAACCCAGAACTTTCCTTAAATCTCCTTTTTGTTCTTTTGATGTTGAGGACAACATTATTTTTAAGTAGGAGAGTTTGTAACGACCCAAAGTCATTATTTTGCAAATTATGTCAGAATCCTGCCTTAGGAATTAGGATTCCGGGGAATTTCAATTTAGGGCAAACAAAATTTACCAATAAGAAGAAGCAATCTTTAGATCAAAGTTCCCTAATTCGGGAAAAACCAAAAGCCAAAAGCTTCCGATCTATTTTCTAAAAATTTTAATTTCTAAAAATCGAAAATATTGAAATGCGTGTCCGAATTCATCGTTTTCAGTGTTATTGTGTTAAGTGTATTATTTAAAAGTTGCTCGAGAAGTTTCATCAAATTTTGAGCGTCGATTTGATCGTGGCAAATTTTCAAAGTTTTAAACCTCAAAATTAAAATAAAATAAAAATTTTGCTCTGAATCGAAAATTTTTGACGCGAGGGTGTTCGTCATGTTGTAACACACCTCGGTGTCAAGTTTCGTTGTATTCAGATGTCAAACGACGGAAAATTTGAGAAGATTTTAAATTTAAGTTTTTTTTTTCCCCTGTTCTTCCCCTGTTCGCTCGCCCCCCTCCCTTCGCCAATCGCGCCTGGCGACGCGATCGCAGGCTCTGTCGCGAGACAGAGCCTGCAGCGGAAGATTTTGCGCTGCCTGCGCCGTTTTTGGCGCAGCCTGACCCCGACCCCCCCTTCCGCCGCAGGAGGGCCCGCCTGCGCTGAATCTGGCGCAGGATGCGATCGGCCCTCCCTCTCGCCTCTTACGCCCCTCCCTCCTGCGCCCACAAATACCCCCATCCCCTCCCCTCTCCTCCCCACAATCACACAGCAGCAGTCTCCCTCCTTCTAGCTTCCGGCAGCCTCTCCTCAGCCCTTCCAGCAGCCTCCTCAGCTCTTCCAGCAGCCGGCCAGCTCCTCTCAGCTGCTCCAGCCTCCTTCCGGCAGCCCGACAGCCCTCGGCAGTACTTTCCAGCAGCTTCCGGCAGCTCAGCAGCCCCCGACAGTCCCCTTCAGCCAGCCAGCTCCCTCTCCGATAGCTTCCAGCAGCCCCCGACAGTCAGCTATCAAGCCGCCAAACCACTCTGTAGCCGCTGCCAGCCAGCCTCTTGCCGTTGCCACCTCGGCCAGCCTTCGGCAAACCCGTTCCAGCCTCTTTTCAATCCTAATTCTAAAGTAAGAGGAGGAATTGGAATAACACATTTGTTTTCTCTAAATATTGTTACTCTCTTTATAACTATCAAGTTTATAATTAGTCATTCACAATAGAATTATTCTCATTAATTAATAATGAGAACGATTCAATTGTTATAAATGACTACTATTTTCTATTGCCAATTCAGTCATTCTATTTTGACTTTTTCAATCATAATCTTAAGACACTTTAATAATTATAACTGCTTTAATGGCAGCTTAAATCAATCAAACTTCAAAAGCGGAAGAAGAACGGAATGTAAGAAGAAATTAAACTCCTAAATCATTTGATTAAAAAGTTAACTTAAAAATATCGGGGACTTAAATGCAGATTGAGCAAACTGTCACTCATTCGAGCTGTTGAAATTATGAACTTAAAGACTAAAGGTACTCAGTATTTGATTTGTTTTACATCTTGCAATTTTTCTGTTACTACTATGCTTCGCTTATTTGCTTTAATCCAAAACTATTTGAAGCTTGATTGGTTGTTCGGAACCAACAAAATATCATTCGGGATTGTTACTGGAAAATGACATCGGTATCATTCGGGGTTGTTACTGGAAAAATGACATCAGTAACATTCGGGGTTGTTGCTGGAAAAATGACATCAGCAACATTCGGGGCTGTTATTGGAAAATGACATCAATAACATTCGGGGTTGTTACTGGAAAAATGACATTAGTAACATTCGGGGTTAGTTACTGGAAAATGACATCAGTAACCTTTATTTGGTGATAAATACTTGTTGCAGGAAATTACTTACTAATTTTACGCGGTTGCCTTACCTATCCTGCATTTTACATCTTACCTCTGCAAAACGCATCTTTATAAAGTAATTTGTTATTGTATACTGCTGTACTTAGAGTATTCTCTAATTACTGGGAATTAAAATCCCGGTATTATTTTCAGTACAATACCAGGTCAGGTGCTCCTGGAAGAGGTTAAACAAGAACCCTAATTTTCAAAAGATCGACTACGGCGCTAAATTGCTTATTTTGTTTCTTTGTTTTGTACGATGAGGGATCTTGTAATAAAAATTTTGATATATGAAAAATATCTTTTACTTTTATATGTGTATTATTTTTCTCTCAAATTACTCGATATGATCCTGCGGTGAGTAGTCACCCGATGCCAGAACGGTTTCTGCCAAACTGACATCGGGCCGTCTCATCAACCCTATGGTCCCATCAATAAAAGACACGAATCACATGCCTTTTATGCACATTCTCTTGCACACTTCTACGTACATCGTCACAATCCACAGCCGCCCACTTATTTTTACAGTTGATCAGGATCCCACAGCTTCACAATGATCTTTTTTAGATCAATCATACACGTCCTGAGTTCTCCACGCTGCTGCCAATGCCAAGGCTGCCCTCATGTGACCTTCCATATGCAATCCACCAGCAATCCTTAGAGTTCATGGGTGTATCTTCTGCAACTGTATACTTTGCTATTCTCCACTTTGTAAGGGTTCGTGCACTAGATACTCCTTGTGTGGTTTGAAGGAAGAAGCGCAACATGGCTGTTCGATTGGCTTTGATCAATAGTTCGGGATTTCTTTTGTGCGATGATGTGAACCGAAACTACCATCTCTTAACATCACTTAGCTAGATGCCTCCCTTCATCTACAAATGCCAATGGATTTCTCTTCATAAGACATCTTTTAATTCCTCAAAAGTCCACAAGAAGACCTTGTTCGAGCAACAAATGAAGAACCTGTGCTCCGATTCTTTTTTAGTTGACTAGGAAATTTACATTAAGATTTTTGCATTTCTTTGCTCTTTAAGCCCACTAGAGCACTAAACTCTCTTTATTAAACTTTGATCAAGAAAAGGGAGCAATTTTTTACGCAACTCAAGAGTTGATATGCTACTGAAATTGCCTCAAAAAATTTACACGAATAAGAACATGATGTCATGTTGCCATAAATTTTGAGTGAAAATTTCATTTAAATTGAAGAATAATTTAAATGCAATATTTGAGCCATTACTAAATTGATGTTTATTTTGGTTGATATTCTTGAGCAAGGCTAAGTGTTATTTTGTTAGATATTATAAAACTTATGTAACGCTTGGTAAAAAAGAAAAAAGTTCATTATTTAATTATTTTCTATTTTAATAAGCTTTAAAGACACATCTAAAGGATGTAACATTCAACACTCACAAGTTTAGAGTACAATAAATGTCTCGTATCTGCATCTCTTGAGATGCAAATTGATGAAGTTCTTATTTAAGAGTTTACTAAGTAGTCAAGCTTGCAAGGCGCACATTCTTTTTCTTGCAAGCCACTAATTGCATACAAACAAAGCAAAACATCACTATAATAAGTAATAAGATATGCTTGTGAGTGATATAGGCAAGAAGTAAAGCTATAACATAAATTGAAATATACAATATTTCAGGGAAAGCGAATGCACTAAGAACCTATCTTTTATTATTTATAGTTGCTCTAGTTAATCCTAGCTGAATTATTCTTAGTTAAATGCCCTATTTTTTAGTAGATCTAAGCAATCCTAACTGAATCATTTTGAGTCTAATCATTTAATTTCTATAATGGTCTAAATTATACTAATTAAGGTATGCCAACTGATGATTGAAATAATCCAAGTTTAAAGCATCCTGAGTTAAGTAATTCAATTTCTAATAAATTTATGATATCGAATGTCTTAAATTTTATGTGCGAAATCTTAAAGATCTTTATCATGTATATATATATAATAAATTTGTTGGATTTTATATATAAATAACGCTCAGGATATAACTGGTATTAAGTTTGGCTATCTCAAGCAGAAAAAAATACAAACTGAAAAATATAAGAAAAAATCAAACAATCACTAAAATTCCCTAAGAGAATTTTCCAAAATGAGGTCTTAATAAATAACAACGTAAAATGAAATAAAGTTAGAGATCTCCAAATGAAGAAGTCAACGATTGCTTTTGTTATGGTATGGCTTTATTGAGTTGGATCATTTCTTTCTTTTTTCTCTTTTTTTGTTCTTTTTTCTTTGAGAAGTTTTCAAAATTATCATATATACTTCTCAACTGTACTATCTAAATTGGAACTTCCCCCAAATTCACCCCTTCAATCGAAGAAGGGGAGGTTGGGGAGTTCTCTATCAAATCTCGATGGCTTAGAACTATTGAGATTTTAAATAGATATTTTGGAGCTGTTCTGTAGAACAAGCAATCAATATCCTGACATTATGAGAGAGATCCTCAGGATATATCCCCTCATCTCAGATTCATAAAACTTCGCTGCAGCCGATATCGCACACCGAAGTTTACTTGATGAGAATGCCTTATAACTGGAAAGGTCCACCTCAACACACACACACACACATACATATACATATATATATATATATATATTAGGTCACCTCATTTAAATGGCTAGGCCGTAGGACCCACCACCTGGGTATTCCAAAGGATGTAAATTGTATCTAAATTTTGTGCATTCTAATAGATATAAGTCCCATGATATGTTTTATCCTTGAGCTTTCTAATGTAAACTCAACTCAATCAAAACATATAATCCAAACCCCAATGTCTTAGACTCATGCATGCCAGTTTGATAGAGATCCTAAATAAATTTTATACCTATGTTATGCCTTTGAACCTCAGGTGTTCACCTCCAAAAATTGTGAATTGTAGCAATAATGCTTTTTAATGTTAATTTTTGACCTAAAATGCTACGACCAACCCATATAAATATGAGTCATTGTTGAACCCAAGGACTAAGTTTTTAACATATATCACCCAATCTTGGGATTTTTGAGATGATGTTATTCATGGTTACTAATCAGAATCGCTGGGCATTACGAATATACTTTCTTCTGATGTTGCTGGAATGGATCACATGTCACTTTGAGTGTGAGAACCATGGGATCTTGATTGGGTCAGTATACTCCAATCGAAAACCATCTTATTCTTCAACCAGGGGAAAGTATGGTAAAAATTCAACTTGACTTCAAGGGAGGCCTATTTCTAAAACCTAATCTATATGGTTGAGGCACCTTCATTTTTATGAGTGGTCATATTTTTTTAGCGTTTTGAGGAGATTTCTTTACAAGTCTTTGGAGTATATGTTTTAAAAAGATATTTCTAACAGCATTGAGCGTACTACAATGTGACCACACTATGTTGGTATTTGCTGAATAAAAATGTTGTTCGTTGGTATAATGATCACTATTACTTTGGGAGGACTCACCTTGAAGTTCCTTAACTCAATTCTAAACATTGCGGCCGTATGAGTGGTACTTCAGTTTGACACCATTTTGAATTGAAGGCTCAAAGCCAGCAAATGGACTGCTAATCCTATTGTCTATCATGATGTCTCTTTAATTGGAAGTGTTGTCATTAAAAGGAATAATAGAAGTTCTCCATCTTCTAAATATCAAAGAGGCTAGAATGAAAGACAATGCTTGACATGTCAATCAAAACATCATATGATTAGTGGATAGCATCTATTGCGAATGAGAAAACACGATGAACACACTAGAGATATTCGAATGTTGCAATGTTTAGAGTATAATGGGAAAATTATCAAAACTGTTCATTGACTTTTGCAAAATATTCAAAATAGTTCTTAACTCTTGTAAATATTTTTTTTGGTCATTTGACTTTTGTTTAAGTACTTTTTTGTCCCGCTTGTTAACTCACCGGTCCCCTTTCATTAAATTTGAGTTTTTTATCTGGAATCGGCTTTCTAGCGGGATTCAGCGACCGATTCCCTCTATCCAACGATTGATTTCAGCAGGAAGGTATAGCAGGAATCGGTCGATGGATTCAGCGGCGAATTCTTATTGAAATCGGCAGCTGAATCTAGCGGCCAACCGATACTGCGGGAATCGACCGCTGAATCCAGCGACCAATTCCAGCTTCCAATTTCCCGCTGGAATCGGCCACAGGATCCAGCGATCATTTCTAGTGCGCTGAGGTCGCCTAATCAAGCGGTCGATTCTAGCGAGAATCGGCTGTTGAATCCAGCGGCATATTCCAATTGCAGTTGGAATCTACCGCTGAATTCAACGAACATTTTCAGCGGCCGATTCCTGTCGGAATCAGTCATTGGAAATCAGATGCCAATTCTAGCAAGAATTTTGATTGACGGAAATGGCCGCTGAATCCTACGGTCGATTCGGGAATTGACCGCTGAATCTAGCGGCCATTTCTAGCTGCTGATTCTCATTGGAGTCTGTTGCTTGAATTGGTCGCTAGATTAAGCGGGAATTGGCTGCTAAATCGAGCAATCATTTCATTCACCGGATTCAGTAGCCCATTCCCACTGGAATCAGCCGGCCGTTGGAAATGGCAGCTGAATTCAGTGACTTACTAAGGGTGTTTGATAGGAATCGGCTGTTGAATCCCGCTGGAAAACCTATTTTGGCTGCAAAACTCAAATTTAACGGAAGGGGACGGTGAGTTAACGAGAGGAACAAATAATAATAAACAGAAGCTAAGGGATCAAAAAGAACATTTGTAAGAGTTACGACTTTTTTTAAATATTTTGCAAGAGTCAAGAGATCATTTTGATAATTTTATCGAGATATAATGCTATAAGGTCCCGAGTGGAAGGTTGACATCCAAGGAAAAGTCTTGGCAATCCACTATTCAAAAAAGTTTGAATTCCAAAGGAATTTAAATCAAATAGAATAAGTCACTTTTAGGATGAGCATTGCAAGCACCCCCTCATATATGGTCATAATGTGTCTTACATGTTCAACAAGTTGAAAATGAGATTTAGATTCCATAATGGATTTCTATTTCCACGGTAATACGCTGAAACGAAGGTCAGCAGTTGAGCAAATAAACAATGAAAAAGTGCTTTGTTTCAATGAAGAAGGGTAGTGTAAATGATGTGACCGAAAATTATTTTCATAGATGTTGAGTGGAATTTTCTGATTGCACAACACTTCAGAAGCACTCCTCTATTTTGTTCTCCAGCTTGGATTCTATTAATCTCAACTATAATGCCTAATTTTAAAAAATCTAAAACTCGTTAAAATGTATTAAACACCTTGTGATGGAGCCGTCATGGAATCGTTACGAGTGGGACACATCAATATTTAAGGCAGAACAATGCTTTGTCTTGTTTATATAAAAGTTCGCATATTGTCGAACTGCTACTGTAGCATGATAGTTTTAAGAATTTGATTCAAGTTAAGATCCAGTGTGGCATATGCATGAATTTTAAGCACATGCGGCAGGGTGTGGCAACTGATCAGACGAACATGTGGACAGTGCATTTTGTCCATGGCATGCATTGCTTGTAGCAACATCCCCTGCCCACTAGTTTGTTTAAAGGTCTTATTATCTACTGTATAAGTATATACGAAAGTGATTTGCTCATAGTTTCATTTGAGTAAGCTCGTGTTCATCTAATTGTCTTGCTTTTACAAACAGTAATCATTGAGGTGCTCTTAAATCGTTTGCGGCAACAGTTAATATTATTTTAGGCTTGTTTCTATATAATTAGTCTAAGCTTTCGTTGTATATTTCCTTCAGCGTATTTGGGCCGGCGAGTGATTTTTAAGGATAAGTTTTTTATCACCTTTAAGGTTTCTCTTTTAATTTTGGGGTCGCTAAACTTGCGGAGAAGTCCAGTGATTTGGGGTAAGTGAGAGGTCTATGTCTTGTGTAAGACTATATATATATATATATCTATTTATTTATCTGTGTGTAGAAAATATATAATTATTTTGGTAAGTTTGGATTTTTTATTATTATTTTATTTTTTTGTAATATGGGGCATTGCCTCACACATGGAGAGCAAAAGGCACTTCCCAAAAGCCTATGGGGCATGTTTCTTAAAACAAGGATCATGAGACAACATTGCACATAATAATCATCTTTCTCATTTGACATTTCTTTTCAACTTCGGGGCTTTTTTACAACATGACAATCATGTTAAAATTCATTTAAATTGCAGTATACTGTAGAATTTCTGATGTTGAGAAGGCATATAGCCTGTATAAATGCAATGGATGCTTAGAGATGAACAGACATCCTGGCTCAGAGGTTACACCGAGTTGTGGAGGATGTAAAGCTGGCAATGAAATGTGCTCAAGCGTGAAAGATACCAATTTCCACTTGAAAATCGTGGCCTGTGATATATGCTGCAATGAGTCCGACTTTTGCCGTGGTTGTTGCTGTATCCTGTGCTGTGGGGTTGTTGATTTTTCACATGGAGGGTTTAGCTTCATTAGATGTCAGGCAATACTAGAAAGAGGCCTTGCATGCGGGCATGCCGCTCACATTGACTGCGCCCTTCGTGCTTTTATGGCTGGAACTGTGGGAGGGAGCATTGGCTTGGATGCCGAGTATTATTGCAGGCGCTGTGATAATAAAACAGACCTTGTACAGCATGTCATGAAAATCATAAAAACCTGTGAATCTCTTGATTCTCGTGAGGACATTGAAAATATCTTGAATCTGTGCTCCTATATTCTCTATGGTTCGGAGAAGGTTAGAGCAAATAATTTGCGCCATTCCATTGGAACAATCTTGTCGAAGGTAAGTGAATTTATTATTGTTTTCTTGGGATCATTACTTGAAACTAGCATGTTACCCTAGCATCTTTATTTTTGACAAACTGCTCTCTTTTTCAAGGTTACAAAAAGAATATGTATATATTGCTTTTGTAAATACATAATGGTTTGATTGCAACATACATAAATGCACTAGGTCCTTTTCTTATTTTTGAGAGTGACCATTTTGTAAAAACATAAATTTGACATAAATTTGACGTGCTGTGTATCTAATTTTCCCTTTATTTTACGCCGTTAAAAATTAAACTGCCCATAAGCTTTATCATATTGTATAACTTCGTTAGTCTCTCAAGGAACCATTGATTGTCTGATCTTTTGATCCAGCTTAAGCGTGGAATTAGTCTTTCTGAAATCTGGAAAGCAGAGAACGGAATCTCAACAAATTCTACAGGTCGGTTTAATTAGCTTTCATTGTTTTATCCTAGTTCGGATACATTATTACGACTTCATGTTTATATTTCATAGAATAGTCCATTATTGAGGCATTGAATAGGATTTTTGCACTTCCCTTGCTATAATATTTTCTTACTAAATTATGTGAGTAATTCCATGGGTAATCCTATGATTTTCTCACTAAAAAAGTTATTTTCTTTTTCTTTTTGTCCATTTCTATTTTGAAGGGAGGATAAGTACGTTATAATCATATCTTCATTAGTTTTACATCTTACCTATTCGAGATTGTTTCCCTCCCGACCTAGCGGCCTCCACTCAACAGAAACAATTCATACATCACAAAAATTGAAGTTTATATTTAAAGAACTGTATATTTGAACTTTTTTTTTGCACTATTTTTCGAGCCTTAGTACGCATGGCTGTTTGGCAACATCGAATTTAAGGATTTAATCTTGATTTATGGCCTTAAATTTTTGAATCCATCCAAACTAGTTTTATCCAAATGCTAGAAATAATGGTTGCTTGAATCTTATGTAAACCCAGCTGGGGACTGAGTATAAGTTGGATCCAACTATTAGTCAATTTTTTTTTTCCTTTAACTTTAACCTTGCAAACAATATAGCAAGATTTACATAAATTAGCAAATCCTTTCCAAACAGTTTTTAAATATATAATAATTACAAGGTTTATTAAATTTAGATTTATATATTTACTTAATCCTGCTCATGTTAAAACCTGCTACTTACCAAATAGCTACTTAACGCAACCCTTTTGTAGTGGTCAGTAGTAGTGATTAGTGTGGCTGAATTCTATCTTTGATCAGTTGGTACCACACTCTCCGGCAAGGAAATAATATTTGTTGATTCGCCGGACAATTCAAGAGATGATCCCATCGTAGAGTCTACTCTCGATGTCGCCGATTCTTTCCTTGACGAAGGGAAGCGGCAGGGGCCGCTATACATAACATCAGATCATACCAATATGTCAGCTAAGCTTGAAGACGAAATAGATCACGCCCTTCACAGCCTAAAGAAATCACAAGAATCTGAATACAGGATTGCGGAAGAAAAGCTTTATTCCCAGAAAGACTTTCTTCTCGGCCTCTATCAGCAGCTCGAGATCGAAAGGGGCGATCTCGCCAGGCAGACGCCTTTCGCCAACGGCCACGAGAGCGATGCTTTGCTGACCAGTGTTCTGACCAGAGTCGATCAGATAAAGCGCGAGGAGACAAAACTCAAGCAGATGATGAGGATTTCCGATGGATTTGCACGAACTCCTAGATCAATGCTCAGGGAGTTCTTCAATGTACTAGCGGATGGCTAAGGAAAATTGAAACCTCTGGTATGCTTTTGTTTTATGTTGTTTTTTTTTCTCAAGGTGTAAATGATATGAGGTAAATTCTTCTTGTCCGTCTTCATAGTTCATTTCATGTCGGTAGGTCCTTTTTTTTTCTAGAACTTTTCCTGCAGTTTGTAAGCTGGTTTAGAGATTGGTTTACAGAAAAAAAGAATAAATTAACATGCTCTGATTTTGTATGCAATGCATATAGAGGATATGGCTATTTAGCTTCAACATAATGTGTAGTTATTATTATTTTTTTATTAAAATAGTAGGAATCGAACTTTTATGTTTTGAGAAATTTAATGATTTTCTTATATTTTATTTGATATTTTGTCTTAAGTACTAGTGTGTGCAATATGGAGATAAATTTTTGTTTTACGTTTTTTGGGAGTAATCTTTTTGGCAAAACTCAGTAGGGCTTTTTTTCCCCAGAATAGCAGCAAGTGGGGTCAAGCAGGGTTTGAGCCTACTCAGGTTTCTATGGTTTTAGCTTTAGCTTAAGCCAGCTATGCTTAGTATGTTGGGATAAGACTTTGGTTTGCTACTGAAGATAAGCTAGTTTATGCTTAAAAAGCATTTGCTCTAGGCTTGGTTTAGCTGCTAATTGTGGCTCAAGACATCATTTGAGGGCTTAGGTTAGGGTGTGACTTAATAGCTTAAGACTCTTAAGCCATTGCTTAGCTGGTAAGCTAAGCAATGCTCCTACGAAATCAACGTGGTTGGCTCAGCGGCTTAAGTCTGGCAAGCCCTAACTAACAGACCATTAATCTTTATCAGCACAAGGCTTAAGCTCGGTTTGATATCGTGTTTAAGCGCCTAATCGGACATAGATGTGCAGCTTAATACAGTGCCTCCTAAATCATGCTTTGGTGGTCCTGAAATATTTATTGGATCACATTATTATATCTTTGATATTTTCTGCTAAAAGTATACTTGGCTTTTTTTGCAGATTCACTAAATTTATTTTTGCAATGTTTTTTATGTAAGTTATTTTCTTATTTTAATTTTTATGTATTTAGCTTTATAGCTGCTTTGGATTCTTTGGCCCTAGTATTTAAAATGAGAAAATTATCAAAATAATTTATTGGCTTACAAAATGTTTAAAATAGTCTTAATTTTTGTAAATATTCATTTTTTGGTCAATTGATTTTTGTTAAAGTGTTTCACCAATCATTTTTGTTAAATTCTCGTTGGTCGATTCCAGGCTCATTCCAGTGGGAATTGCCGACCGGAAATGGTAAGCGGCTGATTCTGGTTGCTGGAATTGGCTGTTGGATTCTAGATGTCGATTCCTGTTGAAAAAAATGCAAATTCAGCGGATGCGGCCGATGAGTTAACTAGAGGTACAAAAAAATACTTAAATAAAATTCAAGGGATTAAAAAGAAAATTAAAAACTCAAGAACCGAGAGGATACCATCGCAAAATATCAATCCCAACTTATATACAACTTTGCATTGCCCAATGTCCTGTACGTTATCAAAACTATATTTTCTAGAATAAAGAAACAAAAATGCAAGTCACCAAGCCTTTTAGAGTAAGCAGTGGTTAAGTCTCTCCTTATAGATCTTTAATTATGATGATGCCAAAGATATATGGTAATTGTCATATGTGCATAGACTATCAGTCTCTCAATTAAATTTCTATCAAGAAGCGATATCAGTTCCTTGCAGTGAATGACCTTTTGAGTCAGTTGAAACATTCTACCATCTTCACTAAGTAATACCATCAAATGCACATCAAATAAAATAACACTCTAAATATGATTAACCTTTTAAATGGCTAGTAATGTCATTTTATTTTTGCAATGCCATAATAATATTTATGAAATTGATGAATGGCATCCTCAAGCTCTTTATTGAATATCTATTGCCAGAATAGAATATGGAGTAGCATATCGAGCTTGCACATTAAATATTCTAAACTTTCACTTTTTTATACTCTTCCAAAAGTCAACCAATAGTTATACTAGAAAAATAGTACAAAGAAGTTTCTTTTTGATATACCGAAAATTAGTATATGCAAATATGTTTTCTTATCTTTAGTATTATTATTATAAATATTAATATTATTGTCATTGTTGTTATTTAAAAATTATTATTTTAATCTGGGTTAGGTTAGGTGCACTCGCTTAGGTGTGACTCAGCACACACTCAGGTGCAAAATAGATAAACTTCAACCGAATTTGCATTAAATGAGATATACTATATGTATGTCTAATTGGGCGCCCATGCTCGTCCGTACATACGCCTAAACACATCCAAAAATCCTAAAAATGCCTCAAATAGTTTGCAATTTCAACTTTTTTTTCCAAAAAAGTACTATTAGGCTGCTTGAATTATGCCAACATCTAGAGCTTTACTTAAGATCATACTAGTGAAAAAACCTAGTGAGAAAGCAAGCAAGAGCATTATTTCCAATCAATCTTGAGTGTGGAATGTATATTTAAATATAATTGAGCTACTTATTGTTCAATTATGTCGATAAATATTAATATTGCACTATCTTTGATTGAAATGCTGATTAAATTTTAATTGTTGAAGGATTTGTAACTTAGTATGACATTATAAAAATTGCTTTTTTATAATTACTAGATTATTTTGTAATATGAAATTATCATATTTAGTATATTAGTTGTGCAAGTTGAGAATATTATTATGATGTTTGCTTGTCATTTATTGTCCTCATAATTGCTTGATAATTATGTTGAAATAAAAGGTTTTGAATTACTAATGCAAGTTTTTTTTTTGTTGACACATATAAATTATTAATACTTGTATGGAGATTGTTGCAATCTTGAGAAATGTTGTTGTTCTTTGATTTTGCTTTGCTATATAAAATGTTATGATTTTGACATAGACAAAATAAATCAATCATTTGCTATTGTGATCACAAATCCTCAAAAGCAAGACCCAATACTCCTTGTTAGATATATGGAAAAGATTCATCAAATTCTAAAGTAAAACAAAATAATTAGGTGAAAAGACAAATTTTTGGTAGTCACATGAAAAGGCCCACAATTCCAATTTGGTTTAAAATAGAGGTGAAAAAACTTACAATTCCTTAATATGATCACAATGACACACCTTTAGGAGTAATTCTTAGTAAAAGTTACCAGTTATAGCTCTTATAGATAGATAAATTAAATGAGAAAAAAATTGGTATGTTTTTAGCAATGAACTCAACTATTGTGACAAGAGATTTTTGATATTCAAATATGATAAGCATTGATATTTATAACAACTCTAGCTTATTATAAGACTTAAATCATTGATAATTATCATTAATTAAATACTAATCATATTATCATATCTTTTTCAAATGATTTCAAATTTTATTAAACTAAACATGCCAATAAATATTAATTATTGTAAGAATTTAACATTTATTATGAGTTATATTATTTAATGACTTGTTAATTTTTTTAACTTATTTATTTGCATAATATGAGAATTTTACTATATTTAGTTGCATATATTTTTTATCTTTAATATAGTTAAGTTTTATAAAATTGAAATTAAAATGATAACAATATAGAATTGTATATTTATTTATGTTATTATAATTATGGATAATTAAAATAATATTTAATAAGTAATTTAGATATTTAATATTTTATTATTTAAAAGTTAGGATAATAATTTATTAGTTAGATAGATGCATAGGTTAACATAAGATATTTAAAATAATAATTAAGATTATTAATTAACTAAGATGATAATTATGATATATTAAAATAATTATGATAAGATACTAAGATAGCAATTAATTAAAAATAATAATTTAATTATAATTAATACAATAACTTTAAAATGAAAGTATTATTATTAATTATTATTAAGATAATAATAAAGCTATTTAATTAATTATTTAAATTTATATTATTTTTTAGATAATAAATTATTTATGTTAATTTATTCATATTTTATTATTATTATTATTATATTATTACTTATAAAATTTAAAGTTCAAAATTTTAAATTAACAATGCTAATTTATCTTATATTATTATTATATTATTATTATATTATTATTATTATAAATATTTGTTATATAAATTTTTTAAGACACTAATTTATTAATGATGATATCTATATATTGTAATTATTCTTTATTAATCTATATTTTTATATAACTATTATTATATTTTATTATTATTATATTATTATTATTATATTTTTGGTTTTATATATATTTTTTATTAATATATGTATTATATCTTATATGATAAAATATATATAAGAACATTTGGACTAATGTATATATCTAATATAATAATATTATATTTGATATTATGTGTGTGTATGTATGTATGTATATATATATTATAATGATTATTATTAATATTATAATTATTATTATTATAACTAAAATATTATTAAATAAAATAAAAAAATTATTTCCTCTCTTCCTCTCTCACCTCGTCTCTCGCTTTCCTTCTAGTTTCTTACAGATAAAGGGGACTGTGCGGGTTGTTAGAGGCAAAGGAGGGTTTGGCCAAAGAAGAAAATTAGTACTTGGTCTGTTTTGGGTGAAGATGATTTTGCAGCAAAGGAAATTCCTTAGAGATAAAACACAGCCAGTCTGGCAGTGAGCTTGTAGTGAGACCCGTCGGCGTCAGCTGCCGAGAAAAATCTGTGTCATCCTCGTGGGTGATGCAAGGTACCGTGTACGGGAAGAAAACTTACGTCAGTTATGGTACAAGAAGAAGAAAACTCTAGCATTTAAGATAATGATACTAATGATTATAATAAAATTTTATGAAATTTAAATGTGTTGTATTTTTCCATCATTTGGATTTTAAATTTTATAAAATATATTTGAAGAGAAGTACATAATCGACTCTATAATTTTAAAGTTTAAACCTACATTTTAATTTATATTAATTTTTAAATGTTAAAACTTCAAAAATTAATTTCAGGTAATTTGTAGCTTAAATTTTAATGAAATACATAGCATTCTCTTATCGTGCTCAATACTAAAATTTATTTCTTAATATATGTTGATGATGCCTTGTTGTGTGGAACAGTTTTTTAATTACTGCAGCTCATATTACTACCATATTGCATATAGGTGAAGTATCTCAATTTCTTGGTGTCTCATTCACCAAGGTTTCTATTAGCTATCACCTTCGTAACATCAATACATTCAATCCCTACTTATGATGCATATCTAGTTGCTAACCTTGCTCCACACCTATGCAGGTCGACTTTTCTATTTGCCAATTAGAGCATGCTATTTGATCCTACACCATATTGTCGGTCAGTTGGAGCTCTTCAGTACCTTTCTCTCACATGTCCATATATAAGCTACAATGTAACAAAGTTTGCCAATTTCTATCCAAACAAACTACGAACCATTAAGTAACAGTTAAACGTATTTTACATTCTTTAAATGACACCCTATATCATGGTCTTTTCATCATCAAAACCAATGCTCTTGAGTTAAGTGCTTTTAGTGATGTTAATTGGGTGATGAGTCCCAATGATAGAAGATTTATGATTGTTATTTTGTATTTCTTGATTCATTTCATCTCCTAGTCCTCTAAAAGCAACCACTGATTGCTTGCTTTAGTACAGAAGCTGAACATAAGGCTATTTTCCAAGCTACCTTTATGCCTCTTTGAATCAAGCACATTCTTGTCGAACTTGAGTTTTCACATATTTCTCTGACAATGTTGGTGCCATTTACCTATCGCACAATCTGGTTCTTCACACCTGCTTGAAGCATGTTCAAGTAGATTTTTATTTTATTTGTGACCTCACTATTAGAAAGGAGTTTCTTGACAGTATATGCCTACCACTTCTCAGCTCGCTGATACTCTTACAAAGCGCCTATTTCCTTCACTATTTCATTTTATTGCATCAAAGTTCACCATGTCATTATCTATGATGCACTTGTGGACTAAAAAATCTTGATTTTAACACTTTTTGATCATGAGAAGGAACTTTAATAATTAATCTGAAATTAAAGTATCTTTTACAAGAACGTGTTATTTTCTCTACTTATAATAAGCAATTTATTTATCAAAGAAGTATCAGTCTTGACACATCACAAAATTGATTAATGCTGATTGCACAATAATCATTTTAAGAAGATAATTACTAAGAATAAAACAAGTAAAACTATCTAAAAATGAGCATATATTCAAAATTACAATCCTTTTATAAATAAATTTTTTGAGTGCAAAATAATTGAAATCATGAATGGGATCTTGTAACAACCCTAGGTAGTTACCATGTTGATCTATAGTTTAATTGCCAATTAATTTCAATGCCATTATTTTTAGAACATCAAATTGAGCCTATTCTGCAAATTTTGATCAGTCTAAATGCCCTAGTTAGACCTAAAATATTTTGATCTCAGAATTAAAATCTGATTGCATTTTTGAATTTCTTACCCTAAAATTAGCTAGAGGTGAAAATTTGGTGTTGGAGATCATTTAGACCTTAATTCAGTTTAATTTATTTTGGTTTAATTGCAAATTAGGGCTTCCAACAAATTGAATTTGCAATTTTACCCTATACCCGTTTAAATGGCCGGGATCCGTTGTACGGACCGTGGGCGATACGCTACGGAGCCTGGGACGCGCGACAGCAGAGTCCTGCACCTCTCACTGTTGCGCCTTCCTATCCAACGGCTAAGATTAGATCCCGTGGAACCGAGGATCTGCCGTTAGATGCGCCCCATGAATCCTACGACACGAATTCAATCGGATCTGGCCGTTAGGATCCGTAGGGTCAGGACCATTCCACGGTCCTAATTGATCCATTAGATGTCCCACTGTTCACCCGCACTGTGTATCTTTGTAGCTCCCCGTCCCATCACCGTGCGTAAAAGACAAGTAGTAAATCAGATCAGCGATGGAGCAGTGCGCTACTCGAGACAACGAGAACAAGCAAAACTCATCTTCCCGAATAGGCTAAAAGACTGAGCTATATGAAGGCTGCTGACTCAACTTAAGAGTAGGATCGAGAGCCAATACTTAAGATAAGAGTAGAATACTTATCTAAGTATTAGGCTAATACTATATTAGATTTAAGAAACAAGTAAGGATCCAATATATGTTGTCAATATATCAGTATTTTAGTATACTGATCACATCACAATTTATATAGTAGTATAACAGAGTGCAGAAGCTAAAAGCATATCATCCAGAATATATTCACCACAGAGCAGTATGTAAATATTCATCTCAGAAAAGAAAGAAAAGTACATCCAGAATTATTACAAATTGATTTAGCATATGAAAAAATAAAGTTTACTGAAATAAAGCAAAAAGTAAAAGGAGGCAGTCAGATCCTCTAGGGCTCCACGTACTCCTCCTGGATCTCCTACAAGTCCTCCTGTCCTGTCTCCACAAGCTGCTCAGGATCTAGCAAATTGCCGGATCCCAAAAGTACCCGTGTTAGACAAGAAGTCTAACACATCGCACTAACTATGCAATACTAAGGTAAATGCAGTAAACAGTAAAGTAAAAAACTAAAGAAAGTTGAGAAAAATGCTAAGTAACAGCAACTACAAAGACTAACAGAGTAAAACTGCATCAACAACTAAATACTGAAAGTAAATGAAAACATTAAATGCTCAGAAATTGATATGAAAGGAATGCCAAATGATGTTCTATATGTCACTGTAAAGATGCACCAAATATGCTAGAATATGGTGTACCACGGATACGTAACAGAATGATCACTGAAAGGCTATGAGTAGTACGGTCCTATACACATACACCCAGTCGGGAAGACAGTACGGTGACGCAAATGCACCATGAAATTCTCCAGTCTGTGTATATAACATTCCGTAACCCATAATTCATCACTGATACATATGTGTCACTGCTGAAATGATGCTTCAAGTTCATGCTTATGCTTATGCTCATGCTTATATTATATGGGTAAAATTCAAAATTCATGAATACTTGGAATGCAGATAATGAATCCTAAGTCTCCACTGTGCAGAATCCATCTAAAGGATTCTGACTCCTAGCTTCTAGAACGATATTAGTTAAAGTTGCAGATTTAATTAAAGATCACTAGATGGGATGATCGTATACACATATTCAGCATATTTGTAAAAAAAGTGATTCTCATCACTTATTCACCGCCACACTTGTGTCTTAAAGAAGGTGAATCTCATTACTTAGTTTATTTGAGCCACACCTATTGAAGCGGTCTTCGCTAGGAGGCATTGCCCGTCGTCAATTTGTGTTTCAATCAAACCAAGGAATGAATACCTATTTAATACACTCTTAGGTTTGAATGATTTATTCTAACGGGACTGTATTTGTCTAATCCAGCAAGATAGCACCTGCTCATAAGTCCCCTTTAGAGTGAATCAACCAAGCCTGAATACTATTGGGGAACCAGTAATATGGATATACTATACTACACTACTACCAACCGTCCAATAATAGAGATTCAAACAAGTCTATTTAATAAATCAAGGAATTATCAAAACTATAAAGGCCTATACTAAATAAGTAAGTCCTATATAAGGTTTCACTAAAATGTGATCAAGGATCACTCAACATGGATTATACCACAATGAGAAGTATCATTCTAAGGTTTTAAGTGGTTACTACCATAAGAGATTAAGATCAACTTCTAGAGTTAAGGGATCATCTAAGCTTCTACCTCAATGAGTCATACAAATTCTCCTACCTCAAAGTATATGTAATTTAGGTCTTTTCAATATTTCGAGACGATCTTATGAAGAGATGCTTAAGATCTCCCATTCTAAACTCGGATATTAACATTTTAGGTTCTATTTCATAGTTAAGTTTAGAATGATCAGATCAGATGATTAAGTCATTCGATCACAACTTAATCTAAGATTATGGGATTTAAATTAAGAATGTTATTAAAATTTTAGTTCAATCAGTATGATTTTATTTATCTTCTTATGCTAATGATCTTATTTAGGAGAAAATCCAGGATCTAAAGATTAGATTCAGATTAGGAAATCATATGGCTTTATTAATAACCTTATCATGTCTAATTTAAATGTTTAAAGTTAATATAAAATCAAATATATTATTGGAGAAATGTCAAGCTAATTATCTTATAATCAAATCACTTTAGTTAAGGTTTTTAAGGATTTGGACCTTAATTAAGTAGATTAGGGTTTGACCCCTACTCTTATCCAATTAAGATCACATGTTTGGTTATAGATCGATGTCAAATCAGTAAGTTAAGAGTTGTTATTGGTGGCAATCTCAGCCTAGATCAAGTTTAAAAAGCTTGATCAAAGTCTTAAGATTTTTTAAGATTAATTATGAGTGTTAAGTTCTCATTTCTTTAATTTGTTCAATTTATACATCATAAGTTTGCATATATGATTTCAATATATCTAGCTTACTGTTATGCATCAAAGTAATAAGAAATTTTCAGAAAACAGAGAACACTTAGTGCTAATCAAATTCTAATTCAATCCAAAAGGGATTAGCACATAAGTTTAAATCCAACCATCAGAATTCCATACAACTTGGCATACAAGTTCTACATTACCATACAATCAACTAGAGACTAAGTTTGCTAAGATCCAGTGATTACAAACCTTAATATTCACTAATTATGGTTTAACAAGAGTAGGGAATAATTTGAAATATAGAGATTAGAAAATAATTCACTTAACATATGCATTATACTTATCATAAGTAAGCTAATGACACCCTAAACATACAATTTAGTTAAGTATAATTGCTAATTCACCATAATTAAGATATGCAATAATTATGCAATAATTTAAAATCTAACCATAAAATGTGCAATTTTATTTTATATTCAGATTCCTGATAATTTTCTGATTATTTTCATATATGATATCAAAGGATTTGGACCAGTCGATTAAAGGTTATTCAATTAATTCATTCTATATTGTTTTGATTTAATTTTCCTATGATTGGATTATTTGGATTATTTTCCTTAAGAAAAATAAATCCAATTAATCGGATTTAATATAAACGGGCTCGGCCCATTAGCCGAACCGTGTGGGTTGACCGGGGCCCGAGACACCCGGCACTGTCGCACAGCGCGGGTCATGGGCTGACCCGGCCCGCACAGTGCCGTCGTCCCCAACCCTTCTTCCCCGACACCCAGGGAATTATGGTTGGCTTCCATGGCAAAATCCCGAGCGCTGCGGCCACTCTGAGACCCCTAATAAATCCCCACGCCATCAGTGGGCCAAGACGCTTCGATTGAACCCCTTAGCCCCTTGTGAGGTGGTCGGGTTAGCCCGGACCTTACTCACCTGAGAGGCTTTGCCTCAGAGCTACTGTGGGGAGGTAATTCTCTCCTCAGAGACCTCACCAGACCCAGGGCCTGATCCCTACACCTTCAGGAAGGTGAGACATATCGAAGCCCTCTGGTCTGAGGACCTGAGGTGGGCCAGATCGCTGGGTCCTTACTCGACGAGGTGTCCTTAAGGGACTTAGCCCGATCGATCAAATTGATCGATCGGGGCTAGCTTATGTCCTAGCTATGATCATATTAGGTTCGAAATGATAATACACAATCATACGAATCAAATGGAAGAAGGTTTGAGCCTCATTAGCTCGAAATCAGCAAGCTGGGGTACCTAGTTTGACGGGGAAGCTCGGGATGATCGACTGGGACTTCGGCTGGCCTTGGCTGAGCTTCCAGACATTGCAAAGGATCCTAAACACCAGGAGAGCCTACTATTAGCGGTTCAGGAGCTCCTAGATCGTCTATGCAAGCTCGGACAGACAACAATGGTAGACGAGGGGAAGAGGACCCAATTGATCAGCAATGGATTATAGGGTGGAATACTGAGGCTATTTATAGCCTCAGCATGGAATTGGGAAGCTTCCAAAGCCATTGGCTCGGGCTGGGGAGGACCCGAGAGGTCAGGCCATGGCCGAGCTCTCTAAATTCCATTTCGAGCTCGGCCGGGTCAAGAGGCCCAATTGGGTCACCTGGCCATTAGGGGAGGATCAGCAACGACTTGGTGAGCTAGAGGTGCGAGTGGGGGACAAGGCCGGTAGCTGGCAGTACGGGGATTCTCCCTGTCGGGTGCGCGAGCAAGAGGAAGACGAAGGTCCACAGTAGCGGGACCTTCGAATGCCGTGTGATCTATCGATCAGATGGCGAAATGGCTCGGATTGCTCGGATCCTAACGACCGATCGCGGGAGCGATCCGGGCCGTAGGATCGGTCGGGTAGATCCAATGGTCGATCCATAGTTCTGTGGGATTACATCTCGACCGTTGATTGAAAAGGCGTGACGGCTAGATCTGCGGGATACCGCTGTCGCGCGACCCGGGATCCGCAGCGGATCCCGACCGTTTAATCGGGTATAAGGGTAAATTTGCAAAATCAATTTGTTAGAAACTCTTTTATTGCAATTAGATCATTTTAATTAAATATGAATTATGGCTTAAATGATGTTCAAATTGCACCCAAATTTTCACCCTTAGCAAACTTGGGAGTGAGGAATTCAAAAATGCACTCAGAATTTATTTTGAGATCAAAATTTTTTGGGTTAAAACCAGAGCATCTAGACTTGATCAAAATATTATTTTGGACTTTGAGAAGTCCAGTGGACTTCAAATTTTCAGGATAAGTTTCATTTAATGTTCTAAAAGTAATGGGATCAAAATAAATGATTACTCAGACTATAGATTAGCAGTGTAACTACCTAGGGCTGTTACAATCTTTGTCTTCACCTCACCGACGTCTGACCGAAGAAATCCTATGGATCCTGGATAGGTTGGCCTGTCTCCCCACTACCCCGTTCCACCTTAGCATGCCATTAGGGATCTTCCCTCAATGGCATATCAGTTCTGATCGGGCCCTCGTGACCCGGCCGAGCTCAATTAGGAAAAGTGAGAGCTCAGCCATGGCCCGACCCTCTCGGGCTTTCCCAGACGAGTCAACCCATATGGAAGCTTCCCTGAACTCGTCTGAGGCTATAAATAGCCTCAGCAATCTTCCCTTTTCCCCTTTGCTGCTCAATTGCCCTCAACTCCCAACTCTCTACTCCTTTACCATAACCGTTTATTTGAGCTCGCGTAGGCGATTCCAGGAGCCTCCGAACCACTGATAATAAGCTCTCCTGGTGCTCAGGACCCTTTGCACTCTCTAGAAGCATCGCCAGCACCTACCTTGCCCTTAGTCGACCACCCCGAGCTCAACCGTTGAATCAGGTACCCCCGTTTGCAAGTCTGGAGCCAATGAGGCTCGGGCTCATCTCCATTTGACTCGTATTACTGTGTATTATCGAATCGAACCTAATGATATCATAATTGAGCTGTGAGCTAGCCCCGATCGATCGAAATGATCGACTGGGCTAAGTTCTTAAGGAACGCCTTGGGTCGAGTAAGGTCCCGACGTTCTAGACCACCTCAGGCCCTCGGACCAGGGGGCTTCGATTCGCTCACCTCCTTGAAGGTGTAGGGATCGAGCCCTGGGTCTGGCTTGGCCTCTATGGGGAGAATTGTCTCCCCACAGTAGCTTCATTAAGGGAGCCCTTGGGTGAGTAAGGTTCGGCCGATCCAGACCATCTCACAGGGGGCTTCGAGTGTCAATCGGTGCATCTTGGCTAGGGGATTGATTCTCGATCAACCCGAGGTCGTGGCGTGGTCCCTAAGCCACAAATGTGGCTAATTTGGGTTACCCTAATCGGTGAGGCATCGGGGCTGGCAAGGGGAAGAAGACGGACTGTGCGGATCGGGCTGACCCATGACCCGCGCGGTTCGACAGTAACGGGTCCCCGGGCCGAGCTGACCCGCGTGTTTTGGATTTGGGTTGATCCCGTTTTAAATAATATTCGAAGAACTGTAATTATTTCCTTAAGGAAAATAATTCAATTATTCCAATCATAGGGATTTAATTAAAAAAAATACAAAATGTATTAATGAAATAACATTTAATATACTAGTCCAAATCCTATGATATTATATATCAAATTGATCAGAAAATTCTCGGGAATAAGAATATAAAATAATATGGAACATCCAATAGTTAGATTTTCTATTTTTGCTTAATTATTACAAATCTTGATTAGGGTTGTTTAGCAATTATACTTAATCAAATACATGTTTAGTATGCCATTAGCTTCCTTATGATTAGTAGAATGAATGTGCTAAATAGTTTATTTTTCTAATTTTGGTTATTTCAACTTATACCCTAATCTTGTTAAATTATGATTAGTGAAAATTAAAGTTTGCAACTATTGGATCTTAGCAAACTTAGTCTCTAATTAATTTTATGGTAAATTAGAACTTATGTGCCAAATTGTATGAAATTTTGATGGTTGGATTTGTATTAATGTGCTAATTATTTTGGATTGATTTAGGGTTTGATTGGCACTAATTACTTTTTGTTTTTTGAAAATTTTCTATTAAGATAGTTCATAACAGTAAAGTAGATGTATTGAAATCATGTATGCAAATTTATGATGTATAAATTGAACAAATCTAAAATTGAGAACTTAAACCTCTTAATTAACCTTAAGAAGTCTTTAGACTTTGATCAAGCTGTTAAGACTTGATCTATGTCTAAGATTGCCACTAATTATACATCCTAAATTCACTGATTTGGCATTGATTTATAAATAAACATTTAATCTTGATTAGACATGAGTAAGGGGTTAAGCCCTAATCTATTTGATTAATATCCAAACTCTTAAACTTAATTAAATTGAATTGATTATAAGAAAATGCAATAATGCATCTGATTTGATATTGATCTTAAACATTTGGATTAGACATGTTAAGATTAATAATAAAACTATGTGATTGCTTAATTTGAATCTAAACTTTAGATTCTTGATTTTCTCCTAAATAAGACTATTAGCATAAGAAGATTAATAGAATCATATTGATTGAACAAGTGATCTAACTCTAATAACATCCTTGATTTAAATCCCATAATCTTAGAATAAGTTATAATCAGATGACTTAATCATCTGATCTGATCACTCTAAACCTAAATGATAAATAAAAACTTAGAATGTTAGTATTAGAAGTAAGAGTGTGAGATCCTAAGTATCTCATCATAAGATTGTCTCTGAAATATTTAAGACCTAGATTTAAATATACATTGAGGTAAGAGAATTTTATATAACTCATTAAGGTAGAAGCTTAGATGATCCCTTAACCTTAGAAGTTGATCTTAACCTATCGTGGTAGGAATCACTTAAGATATTAGAATGATGCATTTCCTTGTGGTAGAATCTATATTGAATGATCTTTGATCACATTTTTCTTGGAGCATTGTATAGGACTTGCCTATTTAGCATATGGATTAATAGTCTTGATGAATCCTTGTTGATTAATAGAGTTGTCTAAACCCAAATTATTGGTTAGTATATTATGGTATACCCATACTACTGAATTTCTTTAGTAGTATTCAGGATTGGTTGATTAACTCCAATATTAACTTAAGAGTAGGTGCTATCTTGAGAGATTAGACAAACACAGTCCCGTTAGAGTAAATCTTTCAATACTAAGAGTGTATTAAACAGGGACTCATTCCTTAGTTTGATTGAAATACAAATTGCCAACGGGCGATGCCTCCTAGCGAAGACCGCTTCAATAGGTGTGGCTCAAACAAATTAAGTAACTATAATCACCTTCTTTAAGACACTGAGTGTAATTATGAGTCGGGCATCTTAATGACTTAGTTTGAGATACAAATTGCCAACTAGCGAAGCCTCCTATCGAAGATCGCTTCGTTAGGGTGGCTTAATCAAACTAAGTGTTAAGAACCACCTTTCTTGCAATGTGCTAAATATGTGTATACAATCATCCCATCTAATAATTTTTAAGTAAATCTTCAACTTTAACCAATTATCGTTCTAGAAGCTAGGACTCATAATTTTTTTAGTAGGATTCTGCACAGTGAAGACCTTGAATTCATCATTAGTATTTGAAGTTTTATGGATTTCTGGATTGTCCTCATATAGAATAGAAGCATGGGCATAAATATGAGCATGAACATGATGAATGATTCAGTGGAGACGTATGAGTATCAATGATAAAGGGTTACAGAATATTACATACATTGACTGAGAAATTTCATGATGCATCGGCATCACAGTAAACTGTATTCCCAACTGGGTATATATATACATTGGATCGTATGACTCATAGCCTTTCAGTGATAGTTCTGTTACATATCTGTGGCATACCGTGTCTGGCATATTTAGATCATTATCCCAATGACATATAGTACAGCATTGGACATTTTTACTTTGAATTCTGAGCATTTGATATTTTCATTTACTTTCAGCATTTAATTTTCAGTTCATTTTTACCTTATTTAGCCTTTACCTTTTTCAGTGGTTCATTATTTTACTGATTTTATACAATTTTCTTTACTTTACTATCTATTTGTATTTACTTTTGTACTGCTTAGTTTAGTTGCGATGTGTTAGACTTCTTGTCTAACACAGGGTACTTTTGGGATATAGTAATTTGCTAGATCCCGAGTAGCTTGTTGATACAGGGCAGGAGGACTTGCAGAAGATCCAGGAGGAGTACGTGGAGCCTTAGTGGATCCATCTTCCACCTTTTTACTTTACTATTTCTGCTTTAGTACTTCAGATAGATTTTACTTTTGCACCATTTAAATCAGTTTGTAATAATTCTAGATGTATTTACTTTTTGTTTAATACTGTTCTGTGATGAATGTATTATGGATGTTTTGCTTTAGCTTCCGCACTCTATTATACTACTATACCTAGTATTGTGATGCTAGCAGCATATTGGAAATGATGATATATTGATAATGTATATCAGATTCATATCTACTTCTTTAAATCCAATGTACGTGTTAGTCTAATACTTAAGACAAGTACTCTACTCTTATCCTAAGTATTGACTCTCATTTCTACTCTTAGTTTCGAGTCAGCAGCCTTCAATGTGGCTCAGTCTCTTAGCCTATTCGGGAGGATGCTATTATCAGTTACTCCCATCCCTGAGTAGCACACCGCTCCGCCACCGATCTGTTATATATACACTTGTCTTTTGCGCACAGCGACGGGATGGGGCGTTACAGATCTACAAATGGATAGCTTCACAAATAACCCAAATAAAGAATTTTTAATAATAACATTCACCACTTATTCTATTGTCATCAATTTATAACTAATTTGAGGTACATTGTGCCATCAAAAAGTTTGATTATAATTCCTTTATGAATCCCTTAATTGTTCCAAATGGAAGTTTTTAATAAGGAGCAGTGAATCCGCAATTTTAATATAGGTCACTTAGTTAAATTCCTACTCATTTGGAACTCTCAATAAATAAAATTTGAACCTCTCTAAAATTGCTCCTCATTCATTGGCGCATTATGCTGCCTAATGCATCTTCCTTCTTGGTTGCATTCATTTGTGCATCCAATTCATGACTTAGTAAGAGAGATTTATGATATTGTAAGGGAAAAAATGGAGGTTTCATCTTCATTGATAGCTAGATAGAAGACTTCAACAATTTCAATTTTTATAATGCTCTAACTGTGCTTTCTTTCACTGGGAATCTTTCACTTATAATCAACAAGAATCTAATCTCAATTTTGGTCAATAACCTTTGGTATAACAACTTTCCCAAGCTTATTATAAGATTGAAACCCTAGGCATTTTAGATCATTCCCCATTGATTATTTCCCTTATCTCATATTTTATGAAGAAAGTAATATTTTATCTTTCCAACAATTAGTGCCTCATGAACAACTTCCATTAGCTATTTCAAATGCATAGAACACTTATTGCAAGAGGTATTGTAACAACCTTAGTTGTTACCCTAGCTAAATTCAAATTTATTAAGCTAAATCAAGCTTTGATTTTCATTCTATTAGATTAATTGGGTCATTTAAACTTAACCCTAGAATTTTAAAACCTATCAGAGCTCATTTGAGCATTTTAGCTATTTTTGTATATTTTGGGATCTTGAAAATTAGCTAAATTAATTTAATCTCCAATTTAAAATTTGAGTTTATTTTTGAATTTCTCATACCTTAATTAGCTAACGGTAAATTTTTGAAAATTCTTGGAGTTCATTTGATCCTAAATTGGATTTAAAACTTATAAGAATTATTATTTAATTATTAAATGATTTAAATTATTAATTAAATTAAATAATTAATATTATTTAAGCCCAGGATTTGCTGTCGGGACCACGGCAGATCTACTGCGGGGTCCCAACAGCGGCGCAGCATGATCTACCTATGGATGCCTTTGAGCTAATCACTGCGTGTGATCAAACGACGCTGATCATTAGCACATTGATCCTCTATCACCCGTCGGATCTAATAGTCGATCCAACGAATGAGGATATGCCCGTGGTTTTGTTAACTAGATATAGCATCATGCCATCCATCTTCAACGATCTCTCAATCAGACGACGGCAGATGGATCAACCCTATTCACCTTTGTCTCCGCTCAATCGTTGGCCCAATAGGGAGGTTGCGATTGTACATGCTATGGGGCCCCCGTACTGACAATAAGGAAGTACGGTGCTCCAACTGTAGCAAATCCCCAACTTAAGTAAAGTTAGGCGAACCCAATGTACCTTAAGGCAAGGACTTGTCACCAAGTGCTGTAACATTCATCAATATAGATATCAAAGTGGCGGAAGCAATATAACATAGAGTAACATCTACAAGCATACGTAGTAGGAAAAGAAAATGCAATATAGTAACTCATCACAATGTAGAAAGTAAAGTACATTCAGAAAGTTTAATTATTACAAACTGAAATGAATAACTAAAGAATGAAAGACTCTCGTCCTCACTGGAATAACAAGGCAAAGCTAGCTAGACAGCAGCTGGAAGGTCCTCCTCCTGAACTGGCTCCTCCTCAGTGACATTGCCCACGACCAAGTCTGAATCTGACATTTGTCGGTATCACAAATGCCAGGGCCCCAGCCAACAAAATAAAAAGGTTACAGTTAGACAATTGTCTAAGTACATTTTAGGCTATTTAAAGTGAACTGAATATTAAAGGATATCACATTTAAATTTAACTATACATTCAGCAGTAAAGGGGTGCAATAAGCTATGAAAGAACTGGGATACTATAAACTATTTATTTATAGCATGCAACATGTATGTAAAGTAACATACATACTCAAAATAAGCAAGGTAAGGCTAAGAGCAAAATAACTGCAACTACTGAATAAACATGATCCTAACATGATTATGATCGAAGTAAAATATGCTGAGTATAAAAGAATATGAGTACAGAATATAATAAAATTCTAGCATCCTAAATATGCCATTTATACATATATCTAAGCCATAAAATATACATACAACATGTATAATAATATGAAAAGAAAGGCCACTGAGATATGTGGCGAAAAGCAAAGCAATATATAATAAGTGAAGCCACTGAGACATGTGGCAAAGCGAGCAAATACTGAAAATAAGGCCACTGAAGCATGTGGCAAAACAAACCAGAAGTCAAAACAATACAATACAGGTAAAGTAGTAATATGCTTAAGTTCTAGTACTGTCATACCAGCCAATAGGCCATACAGGGCCCCCAATATTAATTAATCAGTCAATCCCTAGCCTAGCCATCCAAATATGCAAGGTCTGAGTCCAATCTATACAATACTACTACTGAAGAGGCAGACTAAACTAGGTCATATTATACTAACTGTGATAAAACAAAAATGAATGATATGTAAATTCAATACTAGCTTAGGATACATCATCATAAGTTCTCCTATTATGCTCAAGGGCTAAAGCTCAAAATCCAAGGTATGCAAAGCAATCTAATCAAAGTAAGTAAGAGACTCAATCTAAACTTATGTGATATTTGCTGTTGTCTAATTTCCAAATCTAACTACTCTGAGAAAGTACAAGCTTAGGATCTCCGATATCCATCTATCGAGTAGAATCTCAGATTTACATCCTTAAAGTCAAATATTAGAACTTAACAAGTTCTAATCAAAAATCATGTGATGACTATATGGTTTAAATAAGCAAATCAACGACCTAATTTTATGAATATTTTACTCTCTTACCCAAATCTTGATTAAATAAATCAAGATTTAAGGATTTAGAACTTAAACCCTATGTTGAGTTCAAATTCTTAATCCAAGGTGATACTAAAATAGGATCTAGGTTTCTCACTTAATCTCAAAGGGTAAAGGTTCCTATAAGTTAGAAGATTTAGGAACTACGATCTTAGTGAAAGGCTATTTAATTAATTATAAGATAAAATAATTAGTTAAGAACTTGAGACTCTAAGATCTATATTCAGTCTTTAAGATAATTTTATTATCTTATTGATTGAATCATCCTATACCCGCATGGAAGGTTTCAAAAGATTAAACAATCAATCATTAAAGAATTTCAATTGGAGGTGGTTTGATTTCAAATTGAAGATCTAAGTTTAAGATCTAAGATCCAAAGATCTGAAGTTTGATCACTTTAGACATTAATTAGATTTTTGTTTAGGAGAATCCAATTGCATTTTCTTTAGCAATTAGGTTCAACATCTAGCTATGTTAGGCTTAATTGCTATAAGGGTTAATAGTTCTAAATATTAGGTTAACCATTAACTCATAATAATCTCTTTAGATTACTTAAGATCTAAGAGTCTAAATTTGATCACTTTTAGATGTTAAGCTGGATTCTTAACTTAGACTTTTCCAATTCCTTACCTTTTGATACTAAGCTCTTAAGTTATTTTATCTGAGTTTATTAATGATACAATTGACAATTCTTATTATTATATTTCAATTTTTTTTTTCAGGTCAAATGATCCTTAAATGGAATGCTTAAGAGTTAAGCATCTTATTTAAGGATTAAATGAGGATTTGATGATTTAAGGATCATATGAATAATTTTATTGTTCTAAGATTTTAGAGAACATTTTTAATTTAAAGTGTATTACTGAAATTTTCAATCCTTGAGGGACATTAATCCATATTTTGGTCAAAATGACCAAAATGCCCCTCTTAAGGCTAAAATTGGGATTTTAGGGTTTACTTACCCGAATTGGTCTAATCTATTTTAATATGTTTCACATGACTTAGTAAGGTGGGAAACACCCAAATTCTAGGTTTTGAAGACCTAATTGATCTTAATTAGTACTAATCACTTAATTAAACCACTTAGGGTGATTAGTGAAATTAAGGCAGTTTAGGGCAATCCAACTCTACACTTAGATTCTACTTGACTTAATATAAGGTTAGGAACAACCCTCTCTCAAATCAGAGGCTTAATTAGGGTTAAGTTCACTAATCCTTATTTAGGGTGATTAAGGAGTGATTAAGAAAATTAATTATCCACAATCAACTTTAAGGGTCTGGAATTGTTCCTTAGGGTATAAGGAGCAATCAGAGCCCTTAATTTCATAAATTGGATAATTATATGATTTTATATGATTTGTTTAAGAACAGAAAAGGTTTGGCAAATAAATTTTAATTCAACCATTGGATCTGGAATCTTATTTTATATTCAGATTCTCTGAATTTTTCTGATTCAAATGGTATATTGGATCATACAATTTGGATCTGAATAACTAAAGTTATTTAATTAATTCATTCTGAATATTTATTTAAATTAAAACTATAGGAATCTAATTACATTAAATCATAACTATTAAAAATACATTCCAAAAATTGTTTAATTAACCGCGGCCCAAATACCAAACCGCGCGGGTCGGGGCTCGGCCCGGCCCAAAATCGCGTCTTCGTTTTCCTCCCGACGCGCCCGCAGCCCTAATTCTCGAGGCGGACTTCCAGCGCCAAATTCGCCGCACTCCGGTCATGCCACGCCGCGATTTCAACGGCTACACGTTCCCTGACCTCAGACGCGTCGATTGAGGTAAGAAGCCCTCACTGGGATGCTCTGGTTCACTGGATGCCTATTCGGCCTAAATCCTTCGGCTGGCGCACCTGTGAGGAGATAATTCTCCTCATAGAGAGCACGGGTCGCCTTGACCTTGACCCTTACACGTTCAAGAATCAAGGAGGAAGCGATAGGACGACATGTGAGGCTCTGGGGTGGTCTAGATCCTTGGGGTCTTACTCCACGTTTTCTGTCGTTCAGAGCTTCGACTGGATCGATCAAGTACAGTCGAATTGATCGATCTGGTCGAACCTGACCCTCAATACCAGCTTACAATTATTGCTCTAAGGGTTTCGATACCAATCAGAGGGCTAAATGGCTCAGGAGCTCACCGCATTCGCGCGAATTGGCCCGACTGGCAGTGTGCTCCCAGACAGTTCTTAGGCCGTCTGGCGCACTGCCAAGGCTCACTAGAGGTCCAGGATGACCGCTAGGAGCTAAGAAAGAGTCCTAGCACAGCATCTATGGCTCGAGGAGAGGCAAATCGAGCTGAATTCAGCTCGACAGAGAGGAGGAAAGAGCTGTACCTCGGTTCGAAGATTCGCAGTGAATGCAGGCCGCCTCGAGTGAACTTAGAGGTTTCAGGAGCTCCGCAAGGGGGTCTGAACTCCAGACCTCACCCTCAATCAGCAGATGCAGCGGGTTCGTTCGCCGGGAGAGCTTGGAAGAACTGGGAGCTGCGAACGGAGGGCAGTGGGGAAGATGAGCCTCTCAGTGAGCAAAGGAGCTCACTGAGGGGTTAATGGGGGTATTTATAGGCTGCTGGGAGGTCCAGGGTGGCTGCCGAGGTCTGGAGCCATGGCTTAGGCTCGGCCCGAGGGGTCACTCGCCATTCCCTCTCAGGGAATGGCTCAGCCATCCCTGCGGCTCGGCCACAATGGGAAAGACCTCTAACGGTCCAGCTGACCTGGCAGGAGGGTGGCTGACAAGGTCGACGTGGCTGGGTACGGAAAATTTTCCGCTGTCGGGCTGAATCTCTCGGGGACGAAGGTGAACAGCGACCGGGAGATCGAGGGCCGTCTGATGCGCGGAGACGTTGGGATTCGACGGCTTGATGGAAGTCCTGGGTAACGGCCGCGTGGATTGAATCTCAGACGTCGGATCCCAGATGCTGATTGAGCGTCTAAGATCAAATCACAGGTGGAGTGACGCGGGCCGCTGGATCCTGCGCTGTGATGCGCGTTAGAGATCCTGCTGGCTTAACACCGTGCACCGCTGTCGGGACCCCGCAGCGGATCTGCCGCGGTCCCGACAGTAAATCCCACAGAGTTAATTTCTTAAATAATTTAATTTAATTAATTAAAATCCATTTAAATAAATATTAATTATTCCAAAATTTCCCAAATTCAATTTAGGACCTAATGAGCTCCAAAAATTCCCAAAAATTCACCCTTAGCAAATTTGGGTATGAGGAATTCAAAAATGAAGTTAAATTTTAATTTGGAGATCAAAATAATTTAGGTATTTTTCAGGGCTTAAAAATAGCCAAAAATATCAAATTCTCCAAATTAGCTCCAATTGATTTTCAAACTTCTAGGTTTAGGTTTAAATAACCCATTGAATTCAATGGAATCAAAATCAAACCTTTGTTTGGCTCAGCTAATCTAGTTTTAGCTAGGGTAACAACCTAGGGTTGTTACACATGCCCTGTCAGCATTGCCTGTCACTCTCCCCTACCATATCCATTAGGCTGTTAGAATCCTTCCTCTAGTGGTCAAACCCATCTTGGCAACCCAGAGGATTGGAACCTTCCAATTGAGGAAAGCTGTGTGTGTGGCGCCCCGCCCCCTAAGCCCACAATCGTTAAGCTAAGGAGCGGATGGTTACTTGTGCAAATCCCTCTCTTATCATTGGATTAGGTAGATCCACAATCTACTAATAAGGGAAGGACATGCACAGAACATTTAAGGATCAGTCACTAAATCTGATATACAGACAGACTCATCACATAAGAAACAGTAATAAGATAGCTCAGAAAATAATAAAGTGCATAAAATAAATCACAGTCACAGTACACGTATTATTACAATATTTAAATAGTTTAAAAGATTGAAAGATATATCACTCATCCTCACAAGCAGCTAAAAGGAACTAAGCAATATCCGGCTCTCCTGGCTGAAGCCCCTCCTTTAAGTAAGGCACCTCTGCTTCAACACCTAGCTCCTCAAACCTATCGGAATCTGAAATTATCAATTTCATAATGCCAGAGCCCCAACCAATAAAAGAAAATCTTGTTAGACAATTGTCTAATTACATTTTAGGCTGAATATTTTATATGTGTTATTAATGACATAATTTTTATACATAAGCATAACAAAGAGGTAAACTAAAGTAGTAGGAGCAGTAAGCATACAAAGAATAGGATAAGTTATAAATACAGCATTTATAACTAAGCAACAAATGAGACAAAGGCTCACCTCAACAACTAAGCGAGAAAAGGGCATATACATACATATATTGTAGTAAGTAAAAGAACTGAAAGTAAAGTCTAATCCTAAACATGCTGATGATCATATGACATATGCTAATTAAAGGCAGAAATCTGAACATGGTACATATAGTAAGTAGTAAAGTCTAACATCTTATAAATATGTACAAATGAGCATGTAAGTAAAGAAACATAGCTGACTGAAATATGCATCAAAGTATAGTACACAATAAGTTAAAACTGAAATAGGTATATAAAGACTGTCATATCAGAAGGTAGGCCATCGGGCTGGTGAAATCCCCAAAGCCTTTCTGGGCTTGGGCAGATAGAAACCCCCATAGCTTTTCTGGGCTAGGGCAGATAGAATCCAGCAGCAGAACTGAGGAGACAGTAAATACAAATACAGAATTTTTTAGTTATTTTATTTTGTTTCTATGGACACGTCCAGAAACAGCTGAGAAGTCAAGCACGTCTACATGACTATATGGGTTCCAAGCTTAACACACACTCCTCAATGAGTAATGTTAAGCATCATTATTACTCCGTACCCCTGTCCATTAGGGTAAATGTGCACATGAATCTACTAAATATACTGAACCCAAAGGCAACTATTATCCTAATTATTCTAAGTTTTCATTTCATGTACAAAGTTCTCTTATATGATATGTCCAAGGGATTAAGAACAAAATACAAGAAATGCGTAGCAACAAAAATTAATCAAGTAAGCAAAGGATTCTTTTATACATGGTGACACTGTTGTTATCTAGTTTAACCATTCTAACTATTCTAAGTTACACAAGTTCAGGATCTCCAATTCCTACTATCGAGTGTAGCTTAGAAGTACGACCGTATAAGTTAAAAGGATTAGAACTGATCAGGTTCTAATCTAATTCAATCAAACACGACTATAAGTTCAATCAATGAATCATGCATCCTAGTTTTATGAATTTAGATATCCTATCTAAGATCTGATCAAGATCTACTAGACTATAGATTATGGATTAAATATCACGAGATTGGGCTTAATCACATAATCCAAAAAGGTTAAGACATAAGATCTAGGTTTCAATCTAAAAGTGATTTATTGATTAAGGTAGATCCTATTAAGTAAATCAAACTTAATATGATGAATCTCCTTATCCTAATCTAGGGATAAAAGATAAAATAATCAAAATAAGTTATAAAATTTCTAGAAACTAATAAACCAAGGATTCATTCATTAGATAACCCACTTATCCCATAAATGAAATCTAACCTATGAGCTAGTCCTAGTCTCAAGAATGGTCCTAATATAAGGTGAAAAGATCATAAGAAAAGACTTAAAAAATTTTTGGGAAAATTTTGATGAGTTGACCTAATAGTTGATTTTTCTTACTTAGACAACTCTATTATAGTTCTAATACTGATTTTAGTAATTTAAAATACAGATTAGAGGTTAATGGCACTTAACCTAAATTTTGAGTAAAATGACCATTTTGCCCCTAACTAAGAGTCCAAAAATTTACTTTTTATTTAAGGGCTCCAAATGGGAAATTTCTTATTGCCAAATGATTCTTTACTATCTAACATGAAGATAGATAGTAAGTACACCAAATTTGGATAAGAAATTGGTCCTATAGGTACATACTAAAGTTTTTGACTTAAGGGGAATTTTAGTAAATTACACTCAATAAAATCTAAATTTTTATATAGTTAACTATTGGTTGCCATTCAAGGATTCCATAGAGTCTAAGAACATTAAATTCTGAGGTCTAATTAATTAGTTATAGCCATTTGAATTTCTTAGGGTATATTTGTAATTTTCTAAGTTAAGAGGGGTCAAAAAGCTAACTCTTCCATTTGGTGTCCATATTCAGCAAACTCAGTGGCTATAGCTTTCCTATAGCACACTAAGTACTTTAACTGGGAGTAGACCCAAATTGGACTTCAAGTGGTCAAGTTATGGCCTAATTAAGGTTAGGGGTATTTTGGTCATTTCTTCTAATTTTCTAGGTTCAAATCTTAAATATTATTTTAGGTTATTATTGGCACTAAAATTCTAAGCTACCTAGCAATTTGCACAATACATTTTAGGTACAAAGTAAGTTTTGAGCACTTATTAAAAGAATGACAAAGTTTCAAACTTAATTTTCATATAGAATTTTATGCAATGTTCAATTTTAACAACTTTCCCAAGCTTATTATAAGATTGAAACCCTAGGCATTTTAGATCACTCCCCATTGATTATTTTCCTTATCTCATATTTTATGAAGAAAATAATATTTTATCTTTCCAACAATTAGTGCCTCATGAATAACTTCCATTAGCTAATTTCAAATGCATATAACACTTATTGTAAGGGGGATTGTAACAATCTTAGTTGTGCCCTAGCTAAATCCAAATTTATTAAGCTAAATTAAGCTTTAATTTTCATTCTATTAGATTAATTGGGTCATTTAAATTTAACCCTAGAATTTTAAAACCTATCAGAGCTCATTTGAGCATTTTAGCTATTTTTGCATATTTTGGGATCTTGAAAATTAACTAAATTAGTTTGATCTCCAAATTAAAATCTGAGTTCATTTTTGAATTTCTCATAGCTTAATTAGCTAACGGTAAATTTTTGAAAATTCTTGGAGTTTATTTGATCCAAAATTGGATTTAAAAATTATAAGAATTATTATTTAATTATTAAATTATTTAAATTATTAATTAAATTAAATAATTAATATTATTTAAGCCCAGGATTTGCTGTCGGGACCACGGCAGATCTGTTGCGGGGTCCCGACAGTGGCGCAGCATGATCTAACTATAGATGCCTTTGCGCTAATCGCGGCGTGTGATCAAACGACGCTGATCATTAGCGCATTAATCCTCTATCACCCGTCGGATCTAATAGCCGATCCAACGAATGAGGATACGCTCGCAGTTCTGTTAACCAGATAAAGCATCATGCCATCCATCTTCAACGATCTCTCAATCAGACGGCGGCAGATGGATCAACCCTATTCACCTTCGTCTCCGCTCAATTGTTGGCCAACAGGGAAGTTGCGATTGTACATGCCCTGTCAGCATTGCCTGCCACTCTCCCCTACCATATCCATTAGGCCGTTAGAATCCTTCCTCTAGTGGTCAAACCCATCTTGGCAACCCAGAGGATTGCAACCTTCCAATTGAGGAAAGCTGTGTGTGTGGCGCCCCGCTCCCTAAGCCCATAATCGTTAAGCTAAGGAGCGGATGGTTACGTTGTAACAACCCGTGTTGTTACCCAAGCTAATTAGGACTAATCATAGTCCTAATTTTTATCTCAATACACTAATTAAGCTATTAGGAATTCACCACCAAGACCCAGTCCAAACTAGGGGTCAAACGGAGCAAATCCTGATTTCAGAGAATTTCAGGAATCTAAAAAATTTACCTATCTAAATTGACCTCCGATCAAAAAACGGACTTCGCCATCGCGCTCATTACCCCCAAATTAGCTAGGGGCGGATATTTGAAATTTTTTTGGAAATCAATTAATTAATTAAAATTAATGATTAATTAATCAAATTATTTAATATTTAAAATCGTTATTTTTAATTATTAATTTAATTTTTTTCAAACGTGTGCGTGTTGTTACCTGCCCTCACGCCGTCCATCCTAATTAAGTCGCACCGTTTGGATCTGACGGCTAATCAGGACCGTTCGATCAATCGATGGAACGGCCCTCGGCTGTCGTCCCGGAGGCCGAACGCGCGCTGGCACGTGGCATGCTGCCGCCGCCTGCGTCCAACCAGCGCTCACGGTCGCCTTAGGAATCTCTTCGGTCTCCCTTAAGTCCGCCCAGCCGTGATCGCCCCCCTCTTCCGAGATGAACTGAGGACCCGTGTGCAGCCCTAAGTCCGCGACTCTACCCGTCCTTCCTACCTCTTGCTGCCGAATTTCAGGTACTTCCCTAAACCCCGATTCAAATCCAATCTCAATTCTTACTGCTCGTATACCTATTTCGTAGTATCGATTGCGTTATGTGCGGTCCGATCGAAGATCCATTGGCTTGATCTAGCCAATTCGATCGATCGTGTACAACGGTTACCGTTAGGATCGTCATCCCGTGAGTCGTCGTCTATGGCTAGGTATTCCGGGTGCATCCGTCGTTCTCCGGTCTCGAACCAGTCGCCAATGGGGAGCCGCCGACGTCCTCTTTCCAAAGCTGGGCGGGTCGAGCCTTGACAGCCACCGGAGGCCCCCAATTTTCGCCGCCCTAGCTACCTATGTCCGGGGCCCTATCGGGGAGGGTGCCGCGCCTGGGTTCGGGTAGGGCTAAGCCCGACCCGCGTGAATTCGGGCCAGGTCCGCGTGGCGGCCTCTGCCGCAGCCGCGGATGGCGGGGCCCACTCGTCCCGTCGTTCGGACATGTGGGGCCCGCAGCTCTGCCCGCCCACTTGTCGATCGCCACGCGTCCCGAGTGGGACCCGCGCACAGTCTGCCAGCCTGCCCGGCTCTGCCGCGTGGCGTTGGGTCCCGCCACATTAATTGTCCGAATAAAAAAAGAAAAAAGAGATAATATATAATATATAAAAACGTAATACAATTATATATATATATATATATATGAGTATTAAAAAAAATAATAAAAATATGGCAGTTAGTGAGTGATAATGGTTACTAATTCCTAATAATATTATACTTATATAAACGTATCTATATCTATATATATATATATATATATAAAAGCAGAAACCTAAGGATGGCCAATATAAATATATATATAATAACAGAAAATTTAGATAAACAATATATGCTTAGACAGAGAATTCGTGCTAATTGATTTTCTTAAATGTAAACACTTAACTAATGATTAAATAAATATAATAGCTAACTGATTAAATCAGATAATTAGAATTAATTAGGGGAGAATAAGTTAATTAAATGCATTAGATTAATTAATATTATAAGACAGTAATTAAATTTAATCTAATTAACTAATTAAAATAAAAACAGCCAATTATAAATATACATATACATATATATACTAATAATCTTTTAATACACACATGAATTAATCTACAAAATTAAATAAATATATATGTATATTAGATATATATATTCATAACAAGATACTTATAATATATATATATATTCAAAGCAATCGGTATAATTAAATTCAAATTTTATATGTATAGTTGAACTTTATATTATTTAATTAAATAATGTTATAATACTATATAATACATCAAAAATGGCAATTGTATGACTATAGTTCAAAATAGTAGTTTAACTTAATTCAGTAAATTAAAATTAAAACAGACCATATATATATATATATATATATATATATATATATATATATAAACAGAAAATCTTAAGGTATTAATTAAAGTAATTAATATAACTTGGTCAATTAAGTTTAATTTAATGATATTCGAACAGTAAATGCTATTATTAACATTGTATTAATAATACTTAATTATGACTAATTAACATTAAGACTAATGAATAAATAAATATTTAGACAAATAATTAATACACTAGACATTAGATTAAGTAATAATTAAGAATAATTAAGGACTGATCAAATTAAATAATTATTAACAATATTTAAATTAATTAAATAATAGATTAAATATTAATTAATTATTAATTAATATTAATTACATATAATTAAGTAATTATATAATAAACATAGAAAAATATATTTAACTTTATGAATGAATAGTAAAATAATATAAATTGTGTTTTTGAATAGTAAAATTTAAAAGTTTAATAACTTTTTGTAGGATGATCCAAACATAACCAATATAGGTCTCAAAATACTCAGAAAAATAAAAAGAGTCAAATGACGTAGTGCAGAATTTTGTTTCGGGGTACGTATAATGAGGTAGCATTTTAGGACCTCATAACTTTTAACCTAATTGTCAGAATATAGTCAATATGGGTCTTAAAATGTTTAAGAGAGCAGCCCCATCACCATAGCAATATTAGTTTTCCCATTTGAGCATCATGATAAAAAGTCAACCCTAGAACTCAGAGTTGACTTTAGTGGAAATGACCAAAATGCCCCTAGAATTCAAATGACCATAACTTGGTCAATTCAACTCCAAATTCAAAAATTCAAAAAGTTAACTAGTTCAGAACTTCAATATCATTAATAAAGAGAAATAATATTTAGGATCTGAAACTTAGAAATTTAGAAAATGACTAAAATACCCCTATTCCTAGTTAGGTCATAACTTGACCAATTGAAGCCCAAATTGGGTTTACTCCCTACCAACATACTCAGTGCATTATAGGGAAGCTATAGAAACTGAGTTTGTTAAAATTGGACTTCAAACGGAAAAGTTCAGTTTTAGTCCCCCGTTGACCGACTCGAATTTACCAAATTGCCCTTTAAACTTAAAACGTTCATAACTTAGTCAATTGACCTCAGAATGCAGTGTTCTTAGACTCTATGGAATCCTTGAACAGTAATCTACAATAAACTGCATAAAAACCTATTTTTCAGTAGAGTGAAAATTTCTTAAATGCCCTTAAGTCAAAAACCTTAGTTTAAACTTGTATGACCCGTTTCTCGTCCAAATTGGACGTACTCACTGTCTATCTTCAAGTTAGATAGTAAAGAATCAGTTGGAATTAAGAGAATTCAATTTTGACCCTTAAATCAAATGTTGACTTTTCGGACCCTTAAGTAGGGGCAAAAATGGTCTTTTTGCCCAGAAATCTAGGATAAACACCCTTAACCTTTAATTAGTCTTTTAAAACACTAAAACTAACATTATAACCATATTAGTGATATTTAAGTAAGTAAAATCAATAGTTATGTCATATTTTAGAATTTTCTTAAGTCTTTAACACTACACCTTAAGGACCCTTCCTAAGACTAGGGCTAGATCACAGGGTTGATTTCATTCATTAAAAAATGGGGTTTTTCAATGAATGAATCCTTAGTTTTATTAATTTCTAGAATTTTTCAACTTATTTTTGATTATTTTATCTTTTAACCTTAAATTTAAGGTATTAAATTCATCTTATTAAGTTTGATTACTTAATAGGGTTGGCTTAAATTTTTATATCCCTTTTAAAATGAAACTTAGATCTTATGTCTTATCTATTTTGGACTATGTGATTAAGCCCAATCTTGTGGCATTTAATCCATAATCTATAGTTTAGTAGTTTTAAGTTAGAAAGTCTAAAATTATTAATTAGGTCATAATAATTTGTTACTCAACTTTTATAGTTGACTTTGATTTGGTATATTAGGACCTAGCTAGTCCTGATATTTTATAACTTATAAGAATGAGTTTCTAAGTTACACTCGATAGTAGGACTTATATAATTTAGAATAGTTAGAATGGATAATAGAAAACAAATGATATCACCATATTAGTAGTCCCTTGCTTATTTTGATATTTTGTGCTACACATTCTTTATATATTTGAGCTTACTTCCTTGGACATTTCATTGAAGATAACTTTATGTATGAAAATGAAAACTTAGAATAATAGGATAACAGTTGCCTTTGGGTCCAGTTTATGGTGATTATGGTGCACATTTGCCCCGATGGATAGCGGTAAGGTGAGATCAGGATGCCTAACATTCTCATTGAGGAGAGTATGTTAGGCTTGGGACCCGTATAGTCTTGCAGCTGTGCTTGACTCCTTAGTTGTTTCTAACAGTTGTCCATAGAAATAAAAGTAAAACAACTAAAATATGTTGCATAAGTATTGTCTGCCTCTTCAGTCATGCAGTATGTTTAGTATATTTACAGATTGAGATGTATATATGTGGGCCAGTTTGGCCAAGTCTTCTGATATGGAAGTTAGTATACAGAGTTTGATATGCAGTTTTAGTATTTGGCTATGTTTAAGCATTGCTTATTCAGTCAGCTATTTCTTTGTACAGCTTATATACAGTAGGATGTTAGATTTTGTTGCTATTTATATATATCACTGCTGAGGTTTATTATTATAATTTGCTTATTCAGTCAGCTATTTCTTTTGCTTAAGTTTTAAATGTTATTTATAGTTTTTTCCTCTTTCTTATTGTATTGCTAGTTGCTCCTTTATATATTGTTGCTTAGGAAAAATGTGTAAAGTGGTGATATTATAAAACATATAAGAATGTATCAGCCTAAAATGTACTTAGACAAATTGTCTAATAAGATTTTCTCTTTTTTGACTGGGGCCCTACATTGTGAAACCGATAATGGCAGTCGTAGAGCAGATAGAGGATCCAGTACCTGAGGAGGAGGAGCAGCTCGGACCAGAGCATATCTAGTCTTTAGATTTGTATGTGAGGATGAGTGCATTTGCATTTCCTTTTTCATTTAAACTTTAATTGTTATAATAATACAGGCACCCTTGACTGTGTATTTGAATTTATATGCTTATATTTTGAGCCATATTTTGCACTTATATTATATTGTGATGCTTTGTGGCGACCCTCACCCTTAACCCTCAATAGGTTTAGATTAAGGGTGGAGTGTCACTCTGGTTAACCCCTCACTTAACATTGGATTAGGATAAACTCCACAATCCACCTGATTAGAGAAAGGTTAACTCAGAATCAATCAAGCAGTCACTATATAAGTAAAAATACAGAGTGCGGAAGCGATAAATAAATGACATCCAAGCATCATAATATATATAAGAAGAGAAATATAACTCAGAAAAGTAGCATAGTAAAATATGAACACACAGTCACAGGTACATGTATTATTACATTAATTAAAATTTAACAAAATAAATGTTCAAAATCCACTCATCCTCACAAGTAGTAAATGACTAGATATCTTCTGGCCCCAAATGCTGCACCTCCTCTAAGTAAGGCTCCTCCTTGGGTGCAGGCTCCTCAAACTGCCCTAAGTCCGACATTGTCGGTTTCACAATGTAGGGCCCCAGCCAAAAAAAGAAAATCTGGTTAGACAATTGTCTAAGTATATTTTAAGCTGAATTTTTAATAAGGTTATATAATATCACCATTTTACCATTTACTTCTAAGCATGATGTGTAAATACAGGAGCAGTAAGCAATACAAGTAAAAAGGCAAACTATAGACTATGCTCTATAGTATAAACAAGGCAAAGAAATGAGGCTGAAGCATGCCTCGTATAATAAGTAATCAAGGAAAGGCATATAAGTGTAAATATAATTGAATAAATGCTGGAAGAAAAATTCTACATCCTAAACATGCTGGTGATCAATAAAAATAACATGCTAATTAAAAATGAATAACTCAGCAGTGATATATACATATAGCAGCAAGATTCTACATCCTAGATATATATAAAGCAGTACAAGGAAATAGCTGATTGAAAAAGAATATACTGAAACAACCACAACTGCATATAAAACTATAATACATCAATTGCCATACAGAAAAGAGCTACACTAGCTCGCCAAAAGAAACTGAAGATCTTAGCACAATACGGCTAGGGCTACTCCTAGCTCGATACGACTAAGCCAACAACAGTCACATATATGGCCCTAACACGATACGACTAGGGCTACTCCTAGCTCGATACGGTTAGGTCACCAACTATCATACCGAAATATCCTAGCACAGTACGGCTAGGGCAACTCCTAGCACGATATGGCTAGGGCAACATTCGGTATGATCAAAAGAACACTGAGAGGCAGCTCAATCACATCAATTCATTATCATTTCACTTATTTACTTTAATATTTTCATAAGGAATCTAAGGAGTCTTCATAATTTCCTAACATTTTATTTATGCATCAAATATCTTATATAATATGTTCAAAGAAAATATAAGACACAAAATTACAAGGTATGCGTAGCAACAAATAACAAGTAAGCAAGAGACTCGACTACACATGGTGATATCATTTGTTTTCTACTTAACCAGCTAACTATTCCAAGTTACACAAGTTCAGGATCACCATTTTCCTACTATCGAGTGTAACTCAGAAATTTGTCCTTATAAGTTAAAAAGGATTAGAACTGATCAGGTTCCAATCTAGTTCAATCAGATAGACGACTATGAATTAAACAAATAAATCATACGTCCTAATTTTATGAATTTAGATGTTCTAACTAAGATCTGATCAAGATCTTCTACACCTATAGATTATGGATTAAATACTACGAGATTTTAGGTTTAATCACATAATCCAAATTGGATAAGACCTAAGTTCTAGGTTTTATACTATAAGTGATCTACTAGTTAAAGCAAATCCTATTAAGTATCAAACTTAATAGGATGAATCTCCTATCTTAAATCTAAAGTTAAAAGATAAACTAATCAGAATGGGTTGTAAAATAAAATAATATCTAGAAATTACAAAAAACCAAGGTTTCACCCAATAGGACAACCCAATTTACCCAATGAATGAACTCTAACCTAGGATCTAGTCCTAATCTCAGGAAAGGTCCTTAAGGTAGGATGCTTGAGACTTAGGAAAAATTATTGGAATTCAATTTAATGACTTGTTTTATTTACTTATATGGTACTAATATGATTACATTATTAATCCTAGTATTCTAAGATTTTAATTAAGGGCTAAAGTTGCGCTTTTCCAATTTTAAGGTAAAATGACTATTTTGCCCCTACTTTACGGGTCAATCAACTTTTGATTTAGGGGTCCAAACTAAGTTTTATCTTCTCCAACTAATTCCTTACTGTCTAACTTGAAGATAGACAGTAAGTACGTCCAATTTGGACGAGAAACGACCGAGTTATGGCTAAAATAAGGCTAGGGGTATTTTGGTCATTTCCCTAAATTTTAGGGTTGAAATCCTAAATATTATTTCTGTGAAAATGATGACATTGAAATTATAAACTAGGTAGCTTCTTGAATTTTTGGATTTGGAGTTAAATTGACCAAGTTATGGCCATTTGAAGTCTTTTGGTCATTTTTCACTACAGTTAACTCTAAATTCTAGTTGACTTTTTATCCTGATGTCCAAATTGGAAAACAAATATTACCACGGTGATGGGGCCGCTCTCCTGAGCATTTTAAGACCCATATTGACTATGTTTCGATAATCGGGTAAAAAGTTATGGGGTTTTAAAGAGGCTCTAAAATGCTACCTCATTATGCGTACCCCGAAACAAAATTTTACATTACGCCATTTGATCCTAAATATTTTTCTGAGTATTTTAAGACCCATATTGGCTATGTTTGGATCATCCTACAAAAAGTTATTAAACTCTTAAGATTTACTATTCAAAAATATAATTTGAATTAATTTACTATTCATTTATTCAAATTGAATGATTTTACTGTTCATTCCTAAAGTTTTTATTTAATTAATAACTGTTTAATTATTAATTAATTAATTAATTAATTTTACTGTAGTAAAGTAATTAGTGCTAATTACTGTTTAATTAATCTTAATTAATCTCTAATTATATTTAATTATTTTAAATTTACTGTTCATTCCTAAAGTTTTTATTTAATTAATCACTGTTTAATTATTAATTAATTAATTAAATAATTTTACTGTACTAAAGTAATTAGTGCTAATTACTGTTTAATTAATATTAATTAATCTCTAATTATATTTAATTATTTAAATTTACTGTTCATTCCTAAAGTTTTTATTTAATTAATCACTGTTTAATTATTAATTAATTAATTAAATAATTTTACTGTAGTAAAGTAATTAGTGCTAATTACTGTTTAATTAGTCTTAATTAATCTATAATATATTTAATTATTTAAATTTACTATTCAAAAGTAATTAATTATCCTAATTACTGTTTAAGATTTAATTAACAGTTAATTAATCCTTAATTAATCTTTAATTATAATTATTTAATTAAAGTTACTGTTTAAAAGTAATTAGTACTAACCCTAACTTAATTAACCACTAACAACAATTAATTAGGGCTAAACAGTAATTAATTAACACTAACATTAATTTAATTAATTTCTAATTAACTTACAGTGGGCCGCACTAACACGTGGCACTTCCAGAGGCTGCCACGTGGTACTGTGGGTCCCACAGGCTGCTGACTCAGCCCGGCTGACTGGACAGTGGGCCCACATGACACGTGGCACTGCCAGAGGCTGCCACGTGGCACTGTGGGTCCCACGGGCTGCTGACTCAGCCCGACTGACTGGACTGTGGGCCCACCTGACACGTGGCACTGCCAGAGGCTGCCACGTGGCACTGTGGGTCCCACGGCTGCTGACTCAGCCTGGCTGACGGGGCTGTGGGCCCCACTTGACACGTGGCGGGCCCGTAGGCGGCCACGTGGCCGGGTGGCCCCACCCGCGCTGACGCGGACCCGACCCGGTCGGGTAGGGCTCGGGTCGGCCCGGCCCGACCCGAAGGCGTGACCCTTCGCCTACCGGGGGTTCGGCGGACCGAACCCAGTCCACTTCGGGGACCTGGTGAGCCCGATCGAGTGGGTTTTAGCCCGATCGGAACGGTGGATGTGAAGAAGACATGTTGAGCTACCTATCCTACAATTTTTGCAACGATCGAACGGTAAACGATGGAGATCGGGATACCTGAAGTTCGGATCGGCGAAGGATTCGGCGGAAAAGAAAGGCTGACTTCCAGGCTTGATTCCGGCTCGATCCGGGCTCCGATCGGTGAAAACTTGGAGCCTAGGGGTAGGCCGAGGTCTTATAGACCGGACGGCGACCTCGCCGAGGCCTGGATGCGGCCGGATTGGCCAGAAATGGCGACGGGCCGCCGCGTGTCACGCGGGCAGAGTCGTCGAGGAAGACGACTCCGCAGCCGTTGGATCTGGGCCGATCCAACGGCTGAGATGGCGCCGTCCAGATTGACGGCGCCGTCAGCTACAGTGACGGGTCTGTTAAGTACTTAACGGCACGCCGTTAGCTACAGTAAAAAAAATAAATTTTTTTTTTTTTTTAATTTTTTTTTTTTGAAAAAAAATTTCAGAAAATTTTTGAACATGTTTTTCCGAGCTAATTTGGGGTCAAGGAATTCAATGACGCAGTCGGATTTTTGATCCGACGAGTATTTTGATACCTCGATTTCCGTGATATTTTTATTATTAAAATATTCGTTGAAATTTCGACGACTTCCGATTGACACGAAAACTTCACCCCAAGCTAATTTGGGGTCAAGGAACGCAATGGTGCAGTCAGATTTTTGATCCGACGAGTATTTTGATACCTCGATTTCCGTGATATTTTTATTATTAAAATATTCGTTGAAATTTCGACGACTTCCGATTGACACGAAAACTTCACCCCAAGCTAATTTGGGGTCAAGGAACGCAATGGCGGTGTCCATTTTTCGATCAGAGGTCAATTTAAATAGGTCTTTCTAGGGTTTTCCGGATTTTTCTAAAAATCAGGATTCAATCCGATTGACTCCTGATTTGTGCTAGGTTTAGGAGGTTGACTCCATTGACCTAATTAGCACATCTAATTATGTTTAAGACTTAGGGTTAACCCTAATTATCTAAAGTAACAACTCGGGTTGTTACATGCTTGGATGTCATTTACTGCTTCCGCACTCTGTACGTTTACTTATATAGTGATTGTTAAATTGATTATGTGTTAATCCTTTCCTAATCAGATGGATTGTGGATTTTATCCTAATCCAATGGTAAGTGAGGGGTTAGCCAGAGTGACACTCCACCCTTGGCCTAATCCTTTGGCGGATTAAGGGTGCGGGTCGCCACAGTTGGTATCAGAAAATTCTATAAGGTGTCAGATTAGAATTTGCATTCTTATCTACCTAATGGAAGATTCTTCTACCAAAATAGTCACTATGTCCAAAAATATCAGAGTCACATCCAAGATACCACAGTATCATGAGCTCAGAATAATAAGAGTATGGAAATAAAACACGTTGTCATGATAATAGAACTTAAATAAGTACAAACTTATGATAAATGAGTAATTAAGAGGATCAAACCTAGGTATAATACGTAACGAGCTAATTTAAATTAAAACCTTCATAAGAGTTACAAGATCTAAAACTTAAGATGTTATGACTTAGTGGATCCATATAGGATTTTAAACTATCAAATAAGTCTTAATTCACTCCTAAGATAATAACAAAATAACATACCTTTAAGAATCATTAAGGCTAATAATATTTTCTAAGAAGTTTAAAGCTAGTCGAACTATTAGAACCTTAGTAGATAATTACCTAATGAGATTAGATTGAAAGACCATCGTCCGTTGCTTAAACTCACCAATGTTATTCATTAGTGTGTATAACTTCTATATCCTAGTACCTCCCTCAAAACTTGTTATCAATTCACTATTATGTGCGGCATAGTCTTATCCACTTAGGAATCCTGATTTAGGACTTCAATTCTCCTTGTTGAATCAAGTGCGTTCTTGCTCAAAAACTAGGTTCAATGCTCTTTAAAAAGAAATTTATAATACCCAAAAACATAATGATATTTAGGGTTCTGTGAATGGCTTAAGATTTACCAACTAGATTGAACTATGAATAGTGTGTAGCTTTTTTGGTCAAGAATAATGCTACGCTTTAAGGATGGTCATTTCACCTGTAAGCTTAAATCAATAGGTTAGGCTTAAACCTTAATTATCTAAACCCAAGTGTTATTTATAGAACAAATAATTCTACCCTATCTTGGTAGGGTAAATCCCTATATGAACCTACTACTTATAATGTGTCAGGTCTGGGGTTCAAGGTGTCCTCCCTGGACAGGATAGTTACTTCTTAGATAGTCAGTCAAATCTTAGATTATAAGTCGTAACTTGTGACTTATAATAATAATTCCTCTACCAAGTAGTAACTTACCCAGTTGGGTAAATGACCTGTCACTCCTTCAATTAACTGAACTATCAACTTTATTAATAGGCAAGTCATAATTATGACTTGAAGATGCTAGTTTAGCATTTTATTAGATCTCCAACACCTTAATTGTTGAAATGAGCACCTTCCATATCATGTTGAAATAAAAACTCATCACCATAGAACCATAATTGATCAAGTCATAGTCTTGATAGTAGCTTTATAGATCGCATTCTAGTACATCATCCTAATTGGATGAGAAACCTATCACCTTGATTCATTGAGAATCCTTTTGTCCTTTCGATATCAAATCATATTTTATGACTCGATGTATTGGACTTCCTTTTCTCTTGAGATTAACTTCCAAATTTTTCAACCACTTTCCCTAACTTAGCATTATATCCCCAAGTAAGGTTGATTACCTTGCCAAGAATAGGAGCCTTGGCTTGGATTGACCTCATGATTGGTCCATCCTAGTTCTTCCAAAGATGAGTTCACTTCATTGATTAAATTATTCTAGCCCATGTTTGTAAACTCATAAGTGTAGTAGCCTGTCTCATTAGACTTGGTCTAATTATGGGGTATTATCTAGCCTTAGTTATAGAATCTCTTCTAAGTCAAAGAATATTTGTTCTTTGAAAAAAATATAACATTCCTTTAAGTTATCGAGCACTTGAATTCTAATTTTGGGATTATGATTCTTAGATACCCTTAGGAAATCTTCTTGATTGAGTCACTTGTGGTGGCTTAATGTGATAGCCTTGTATCTTCCCTTGCCCATCCTAGTTGGATGGTTATTCCCTTCTCTTTAGCATAAACTTCCTTAAGTGATAAGTGTCATTTAATTGTAATATTTAAGTCATGAAAGATCTTATTCCCATAGAATAAGAATTTCTTCCTCACAAATAACTTAAGTCCAATCCTTAACACATGTGCTTGGGTCATGATGTGACTCAAGCAGCGTTGTTCATCTCCTTGGAATGAGCTCTCCTTTGAATCAGGATAATTTTACCTTTTAGGTCCTTAATGATCTGAGCCACATCTGTGACTTAGATGCTAACATCTAGTTCTAGAACCTTTGACCTGAGTCATAGATTATGACCTATGGTTATAGCATAGGTCCCTGCTGGGATCCCTAGCACTTATTCTTATGGATGAGTGAGCTCCTCGCCTTAGCCAAGCCATGGTTCATGACTTGTGTTAATGGCCTTCTTATAAACCCTTGGATCCTTGGTGTTAAGTCAGCATGTGTGACTTAATATTCTAAATTCTTCTTAACATTAAGGCTAAGTATCCTAATTGGATATCGACCCTATTTGCCTTAGTGCAACCCTTAGTAAGAGGTGAATGCCTCTTAATCCAGTATGGACTAATTCATATGGTTAGTTCATCTTAACCTTATTTTATAAGGTGGGAATTAATAGAAATCCCCTGGGCTTCCTTATTAGGCTTAGCCTAGTAAGTAATCCTTAGCCAGCTTCGAATCCTATACCCTATTAAAATAGGTAATCAAAAAGCTCTAGTTCTTTGATGTCAAAGAATCCTAGCATTCCTTAATTCTGGGTAAGACTTGTAATGACTTAGCCAATTTTCAAAAAAAAATATTTCCGCTGCAGCGCGCTCTAGTGGTCCATTTTGCAAATTTTACTGTTTAATTAATTTTATTAACAGATTTATTTAATTTTTTCGAAATTTCGCTGGAGCGCGCCAACTGCGGCCCACTGCAGCGGCCTATTCTTGTAAAATCGGGCGGTGCAGCGCCAGACGGCGATTTTGTCAGGATGAAACCAGGAAGGCCTACTTTCAAGCTCAAATACTCTCAATCCAGAGCATTAAATGAGCGGTGCCATATATTGATGGAAAGGTCTTTCCGATACCTTTCCATCAATACCAAAAATGGCACTAATGAAGCATCCTAACTATACGAAGAATGTGAATAAAAGACAAGGTATACAGAATACAAGAAAAATAGAGCATTAAATTTAATCTCTTGGAGAGCTGTAATGGCTTGCATACTTAAACATGGATATTTAAAGATGTATTCAAGCATTGTAGCTATATGAAGAAGACAAAAGAGAGGGGTAAATGGGTACCTTAGCCTTTAGGAGAGGAAGAAGAGGGAGCCTTTGCTTTCTTCAAGGACTTTGGAGGAAGAATCTCCTTTTTCAGCACAAGGGATCAATGGAGGGGAATATGAGAAAGTTTCAGCAAGCCCAAGAGAAGAGGTTGAGATTCCTTCTTAAAGGAGAGGAAGGAGATGGAGGCTTCATCATGAGCTAGAGAGCGGGGAGCCATCATGGTCTTAGGGGCATTGAGGCATGGCTAAGAGGAGGGGGATGGGATGGCTAGCCGAAAATGTAAGTGGAGCTGACATGATGCATTAAAGCATTAGGGGGAAATTGCAAATTTAGGACTAGATAATCCCTTATTTATTTATTTTGATTATTTAAAAATTCAGATTTTTGAAACGCACTCCGAAAATTCCCAAAAATTCACCACTAACTAATTCGGGGGTGAGGAATTCAATGGCGGAGTCAGATTTCAATTTTGAGGTCAAAATAAATATCTCAATTTTCTAATTAATTAAATAATAAAATATTCTAAGTTAATTGATTGAGCTCTAAATTGCTCCAAACCTTCAGGGTTTGGTTCTCATGACTATATAAACTTAGTGGAATGATAATTAAGACATGATTAGACTTAAATTAAGCTGGATAACAACCTTAGGTTGTTACAGTGTGTGCTCTCGGTCCAAACCTACAGCTTGGCCCCTAGCCATAGCACCCAGCCTAGCTTTGCCCTGAGCCCTATAAATACCACTAGAGCATCACAGTGAGTCCCTTTGCCACTGTGATCCCTTAGTTGTTTAGTTGAATTCCTTGAAGCTTCTGAGGCTCTCGACTGATCCTGTTGCTGCGAATCGCTGATAGTGGGAGTGGTTTGGAGTTCAAACCCCCAAGTAACCTCGAAGGAACTCTGGTATCCCCAAGTAACAACCTTAGTTGTTACACTAGCTAAATTTAGATTAATTAAGCTAAATTAAGCTTTAATTTTGATTCCATTAGACTCAATGAGTCATTTAAGCCTAACCCTAGAAATTTGAAATCAATTGGAGCTTAATTGATCATTTTAGTAATTTTGCCTATTTTTGGATCCTGAAAAATTAGTTAAATTAATTTGATCTTCAAATTAAAATTTAAGTTCATTTTTGAATTCCTCATACCATAATTAGCTAAGGGAAAATGTTTTGGAATTTTTGTAGCTCATTAAATCCTAAATTGGATTTAAATTTTATTTGGATTTTTTATTTAATTAATTAAATAATTTGTATTAATTTAATTATATTTTTTTTTTCTCTGCGGGATTTGTTGTCTGTATCGCGGCAGATCTGCTGCGGGGCCCCGGCAGCGGGGCAGCTTACCCGTCGTACGGATGCCCTAACACGCACCCAAACTCATGTAATCCTACGACGCTCTCTTCCCCGCGCTCTGATCAAATCCTAGCCGACGGATTGAGTCCCTGCATTCGATGGCTAGCATCCCTCTCGCGTTCTGTTTAATCCGACCCTCCATCTCCAATGGTCTCGCGATCAGGCGGTGGACGCAAACCCTAACGCTGTAGACCGTCGTCCCCAGTTTGCACGCCCAACATCCAGGGTATCCTTCGTACAATTCGCTGCCATGGTTGTCCCCCACTCCTCTCTACTGCTTCCCTTAGCCGTTAGGATCCTTCCCAATAGTTCCCAAGCCTCCTTAGCTAGTCGAGAGGACCAGAGACCTCTAATTAAGAAAAGCTGAGTGAACCTCTCGATCCGAGCCAAATTCCCAAACCTCAGTCATGGCATCCATATCTAAGCCTTCTTTCATCTATAAATAGTTTTCCCTCAACCCTGTGAGCTCCTTTGCTCGCTTGAACTCCCATTGAATTTCCTTCTTCTTCCCTATCAATCCCCATTGGAGGTGCTTGTTGTTCGGTGATTCCAGTGCTATGAACCAATGATAGTGGGTGTGTGTTTGGCGTTCAGACCCCCTATTAGCTGATGCGATCATCTGGAGGCCTTAGCCACCTTCAATTTCTCCCGACTGTGTCTACAACCCCTATCCAAGGTACAACTCCTGACCTCTTCTCTGTCGAGCTGGGTTCAGCTCGATTTGCCTTTTCCTTATCTTAGATGCTGTGCTAGAATCGCACTTTAGGATTCCAGAAGACAGACATTACCTTGGTAGAGACTAGCAATAGACCAGACGGTGCGATTTCCATCTAAGAGTGCACTGGCAGTCAATCCTTAGGCCAGTGAATTGCAGTGATTCATCATGCTTACGAGTCCCCAATGGATGCTTGAACCTCTCGACCAATGATTGTAGACTCATATCGATGTTTGGGTTCAATCAGATCGATCGATTTGACTGGAATCGATCGACCCGATGGTATCTCCCATCTGCGTTCCACGATGAGTAGCATTCTAATGATCTAGACCTCCTCGAGACCTCTCGACTCAGCTAATCGCTTCCCCTTCAATCCCAGAATGTGTAGGTTTAGATCCTTGCTCGTGGCATCGACTATGTGAGGATAATTCATGTAACAACCCTAGTTGTTACTATAGCTAAGTTCATATTAATTAAGCTAAATCAAGTCCTAATTTTGATAACATTAGACTCAATGGGTCATTTGAATCTAACCATAAAAATTTGAAATCAATCGAAGCTAACTTGAAAATTTTAGTATTTTTGACTATTTTTGAGCTCTGAAAATACTTAAATTTATTTGATCTCCAAATTAAAATCTGATTTCATTTTTGAATTCCTTATTCCCTAATTAGCTAAGGGTGAATTTTTGGAGCTCATCTAGTCCTAAATTGGATTTATAAAATTAATTAGAATTTAAGTTAATTATTAAATGAATTAATATTGATTAAATTAAATATTTTTATATTTTATATATTTGGGGTTTGTTGTCGGGACCGCGGAAGATCCGCTACGGGGTCCCGACAGTGGCGCATTGGATATAGCCATCCAATGCCTTAGCACGCATCTTTACGCACCTAATCCTACGGTGCGATCTACCCCGTGCCATGATCAAATCCGAGGCATTAGATTGTTCGAGCATATCCAATGTCTAGCATTCGATCTACAGTTAAACATCTAAGTAGCACATCACAGCCTTCAAATGCCAACGGCTCGGTGATCGGACGGCCCGGAGCAACCCGAACACTGTGAACCTTCGTCTACCTCTCACTCATCCGCGCGTCTGGTCCCCCCCAACAGCACAACCTTGGCAGCCCCCGTGGCAGTACGAGAAAGCTTGGTCTTCCGTTTCTACCCTTGAACACGATGCCTTGCTGGCTGCCATCTCCCCAAATTGGCCCTGGCCGTTGCATCCATCCCTTACTTTCGGCCTGAGCGAATTCCTCAAACTTGAGCCATGGAAGCCACCTCTACGTCTCTCTTTGGCTATAAATAGCCATCCCTCAACCCTGTGAGCTCCTTTGCTCACTTAAACTCCCGTGAATTTTCTTCTTCTTCTCGGTCGATCCCCATTGGATGTGCCTGCTATTCCCGGTGATTCCAGTGCTACGAATCGCTAATGGTGGGTGTGTGTCTGGCATTCAAACCCCTTGATAGCTGCTGCGATTATCTGGAAGCCTTAGCCACTTTCAATTTCTCTCGACTGGGTCTGCAACCTCTATTCAAGGTACAGCCTCTGTCCTTCCTTCTATCGAGCTACTTTCAGCTTGACTCGCTCTCAATTGAACCCTAGGTGCTGTGATAGGATCATACCCCAGTGTCTGGCTTGTCTGCTAAAGTACTGGGGAGGACTGACAGTGGACCAGATGGTGTGATTGTCATCTAGAAGTACACTGGCAGTCGGCCCTTCAGCCATAGAATTGCGATGATTCATTGAAGCATTGGGCCCTCATCAAGAGTCCCAATCCCTTCCTGAGTGACTGTTGACTTGTGGCAATCACTGGGCTTGATCTGATTGATCGATTCAACTTGAATCAATCGACTCAGCGCAAGCTCATGTCTGAAAAATTTAGCAAGTAGTACCCTAGTGATCACCCCACTCTCAGGGCTAGCCAAGCTGTCCATTCGAGTCTCCTTGGGTCCCTGAACGTGTAGACCTAGCTTGTAGCACCTGGCGTTGGCACGATGAGGAGAATTCAATCCTCACAGAGGCGCATTAGGAGAAAGTCTCGGACGAGTAACACCCCGGCGATCCGGCGCATCCCAGGTGGATTTCGGGTTCAGTCGATGTGTCTCACACTCCTGAAGGTGTAGCCATCGAGTTCTAGGCAAGGCACAGTCTGTGGATGGAGAATTTGGGGTTTGATGTAAACCCTAATCCTTCCCTCTATCGGGCATCCCCACGTGGAAGGCGAATAGTGCCGGGTTGGGCCTAACTCCGACCCGCGCCTTTTGCATTTGGGCCGACAGCTAATATAAGGAATTTTTGAATTAAATTCCTTAAGGAAATTAATTCAGTAAATCAAACCTATAGTTTTAATTTAAATAAAAATACATAATAAATTAATGAAATAACTTTAGCTATACTTATCCAAATGGTATGATCCAATATACCATTTTAATCAGAAAAATACAATGAATAATAATATAAAATAAAATTAAAGATCCAATGTTAGATTTTAAATAATTATCTAATTCTTTTCTATTTGTTTTTAAATCATATTAAATTAATTAATTATCCAAAAGTGTTAATTAAAGTCTTTGATTTCTCATGAGACCATAAAAAACCTATGTAGACCATTAAAAATAATTTAAGATCTTTAATTTTGTTAATCACTCCTTAATTACCCTAAAATGAGATTAGTGAATTAAGCTTTGATTTAACCTTTAATTTTGGGAAACTAAGTTCTTAATACCTTATTAAGGATAGTAGAACTTATAAATGTAAATAGATCCCTCTAAGATGCCATAATTTCCTTAAGCACCTGTGATGACCCACTTAAATAGTAATAAGTGAAACTCTTAAACATCGAGGCGCCTTTTCAGATAACGGTGGAGTTCCTGATAAGAACTCCAAAGTTAAGCGTGCTCATGTGGGAGCACTCTCAGGATGGGTGACTTGCTGGGAAGTTATCTTCTGAGGGCAAAACCGTGAGGCCTTTCAGGCCAAAGCGGACAATACCTTGGTGTTAAGAGTTTGGACTATTACAAATGGTATCAGAGCAAACTATAGGATGTCAGATATGAGCTAAGTGCCATACAGGGCAAAGTACCACTTCATGTGAGTAGCCTCTTGAACCCATAATAGTTAAGGTGCTACATGGTTGTGGGTACCTCTTGTGCCTGTAGGGGTCACCTCTAGTCCTATCTACCCAATGGATTGTTCTTGGATCTGTGTGTGGATACTGATGAGGACGTCAGTTACTTAAGTTGGGGAGATTGTGATGACCCACTTAAATAGTAATAAGTGAAACTCTTAAACATCGAGGCGCCTTTCCAGATAATGGTGGAGTTCCTGATAAGAACTCCAAAATTAAGCGTGCTCATGTGGGAGCACTCCCAGGATGGGTGATTTGCTGGGAAGTTATCTTCTGAGGGCAAAACTGTGAGGCCTTTCAGGCCAAAGCGGACAATACCTTGGTATTAAGAGTTTGGACTATTACAGCACCTTAATTTGCCTTAATTTGAGATTAATGCTAATTAAGCTAAATTAAATATCCAAATCCTAAGATAAGTGTTTATCCTACTTCATTAATAAATATGAAGTTCATTAAAATAGATTTGAATCAATTTGGATGATTAAATCCTAAAATCCCTTTTTTAGCCTTAAAAGGGATATTTTGGTCATTTTGATCAAAATGTGCTTAAGTACCCCTAAACCCTAAGAATCTCAAGTAAAATGATTATAATCAGTAATGAAAGATATTAACATCAATTATTATGTGGTATCACCTCATGATTGAATCTTAGTGTTTAAATCTTAAAATCCTTAAGTGTAACAACCAAAGGTTATTACCGAGCTTAATTTTAGCCTAATCGTCTCGTGATTATCATTCCATCAAGTTCATCTAGTCATTAGGACCAAACGCTGATGGTTTGGAGCAATTCGGAGCTAAATCTAATAATTTGGATTATTTTAATATTTCATTAAGTAGAAAATTGAGGTATTTATTTTGACCTCGAAATCAAAATCCGACTTCGCCGTTGCGATCATCACCCCCAAATTAGCTAGGGGTGATGTTTTGGACGCGTTTGGAAGTTGTCGAATTTTCGCGAATATTTTAATGTAATTAAATGCGTCAAAAATAGGAAAATTAAATAATCGTCGGAATCAAATTCTGACTTCGCCGTTGAATTCCTCACCCCCAAATTAGCTAGGGGTGAATTTTTGAGAATTTTCGGAGCACATTTCAAAAATCAAAATTTTTAAATAATTAGGGAAAAATAAATAAGTAATAAGCAATCTTTGAGTCCCCTATCTGCAATTTCCCTAATTTCTATTATTTTTGGCCGACAACCCCAAGCAAATTCGGCTAGCCATCCCCTCTTTTCCTCAAGCCATGCCCCATTAATGCTCAAGCATGATGGCTCTACTCCATAGCCCCCTTAGCCATGATGAGGCCTCCCTCCCCTCTCCTCCTTTAAAAGGAGAGCTCAGCCCTCCTTCTCCACTTAATGAAATTTTCTCCATTTCCTCTATTTCTCTACTGCTGCACTTTGAGAAGAATAAGAGGAAAAAAAAGAAGAAGAAGAAGATAGAGCCTTCCTCATCCACCTCTAGCAAGGCTCAAGGTACCCATTTGTTCCCCTCCTTTTTGCCTTCTACATGTTGTTATCATGCTTGAATGTACCTTGGAAAGCCTATAATCATGCATGAAAGTTATTGAGACTCTTAAAAGTTGCATATAAAGATGCTCTATTTTCATTTATTCTGCATACTCTTGTATTCATCGTCATTTTTAGTATAACTAAGATGTTTTGTTCGTGCTGATTTTGGTGTCGATGGAAAGGTATCGGAAATACCTTTCCATTGATATATGGCACCACTCATGCAACTCTCTGGAGTGAGAGTAATTAAGCTCGAAAAATGACCCTCACGGGTTTTGCACCTGGCGAAATCATCGTCTGCAGCTGCAGCGGGTTGCCACGGGCTGCAGCGGGTTGCCACGGGCTGCAGCAGACAGGAAAACTTAGGGAAAACATACAAAATTGCACCTTGAACTAATTGAATAGTAATTTGTGAAATGGATCGCTATAGCGCACGGTCGCGCGCTGCAGCGGCCTACAGCGGCATTTCACGGAACTTAGGGAAACGGCCAATAAAACTAATTGAACAGTGATTTTGCAAATCGAACCTCTACAGCGCACCATAGCGCACTGCAACAGATTGCAGCGGTCTACAGTGGTAATTTTGCGAAAAATCATAAAATCATTAAATAAAAGTAATTGAACAGTGATTTTTGCAAATCGAACTGCTGCAGCGCGCCACAGCGCAATGGCGCTACCGTGCGCTACCGCATGGAAAGCGTTACAGCGCACTGCCGTGCGAAAAGCGCTGCAAGGCCCAAACTTGCAAAATTTCCAGAAATTCCAGAAATTGCCCAGATTTTGTAAAACTGCCCAGTCTTGGCTAAAATGGATAAAACTCAACTGTTTTGGTATTTTAAGACCCCTATGACCCTAAAATTGAACATTGCATAAAATTCTATGTTAAAATCAAGTTTAAAACTTTGTTATTATTATCAAATGCTTAACACCTATCATATAGCTTGAATGTATTGTATCTATTGCCAAATAATAGAGTCTTAAGTGCTTGAATTAAATAGGTGTATCTTAATAACCAAAATAGTATGAAACTTAAGTCATTTAGATTTGTGATTAAATGCTAATCCCTTTAGTTTGATTCTAGAATTTGATTAGCATTAATTACCTCTTTATGTTATCTTTTCATTTTTATGCTTTTATAACTTTAGGATGTATGTTAGAATACCTTAACATTTAGTTGGACACTTAAAGGTGCTTACTTGAACTTAAGAATCTTGATAGCTTGATTAAGTAGATGATACTTAATCCAAACCTAAGTTTGACATCAATAACACACTAATAATACATTGATTTGTCATTGACTTGTAAAGTAACATTTGGTCTTAATGATAAGAAGGTCAGGGGTTAAACCCTAGCTTGTCTTAGCTAAGACCTAAACCTTAATCACTTAACTAATCGATTTGATTATAAGATAATTCAATTAACATTACTCCAATAATGCATATGATTTGATATTGATCTTAAATCATTGAATTAGAAGTGCTAGAGTTAATATTGAATATGTGTGATTGGACCATCTGAATCCAAACTTTAGATCCTTGATTTTCTTCTTATATAAGAATATTAGCATAAGATGAATAATAAAATTGTAATGATTGATGAAATGACTTAACTCCAATAAAATCTTTGATTTTATCCCATAATTATAGAGTGAGAAAGGATTAGATGAGTTTCATCCATCTAACATGATCATTTAAATTCAAAGCTAACAAGTAACCCTTGAATGTTAACATAAGAAGTAGAAAAGTGAGATCTTAAGGGTCTTACTTTAGAATCATTCTTGAAACATTTAAAAGACCTTAATTAATGATACCTTGAGGTAGGAAGAGCTCTTGTGACTTATTGAGGTAGAAACCTAGTTGATCTTTCATTAATAGTTGAACTTGACACCTTATGGTAGGAATCACCTAAAGTACTTAGATTGTGACTCATTCCTTGTGGTACCAACCTATGTTGAGTGATCCTTTGATCACATCATTGGAGCCTTATATAGGATACACCTACTTAGAGTAAGGATTAATAGATTTGATAAAATTAAATAGAACCTTCTGAACTCAGATTGTTGGTTGGGTATAGTATGGTATACTCATATTATTGGATTAATTTAGTAATATTCAGGATTGGTTGATTCACTCCAATGTGGACTTATGACCAGGTGCTATCCTGCGGGATTAGCCGAATACAGTCCCATTAGAATAAATCTTCCAAGACTAAGAGTGTTACAATTAGTGAACAAGATCCTTAGTTCGAGATGTAAACTGTGATCAGGTTCTGCCTCCTATCATATTGTGCTTTAATAAGTGCAGTTTAAGCAAATTAATTATAAGAGTCACTTTGTGTAGACCACTAAGTATGCTTGTAATTAGGATATTTAACAGCTTAGCTTGAGATATAAACTGTGACCGGGTTCTGCCTCCTATCATAGTGCACTTCGATAAGTGCAGTTTAAACAAGTTAAGGGTTAAATCTACCTTTCTTGCAAACATGCTAAATATGTGTATACAATTATCCAAACTAATAATTTTCAAGTAAACTCTCAACTTTAACCAATTACCACAATTATAATCTTAGGAGTCAGAATCCTTTTAGCAGGATTCTGCACATTGTAGACTTTGGATTCATTATCAGATTTTAAAGTATTTTCTGGATTTATCTCATGTTGTTTAGAAGCATGAGCATGAGCATAAGCATGATGTGTAAATATCAAAAGGATGTATGAGAATCAGAATGATGTATAAGTATCAATGATGATCTATGAGTTACGGAATATTGCATACATTGACGAGGAAATTTCTGGATGCATCAATGTCATCAATAAATAGTATTCCCAACAGGATGTATGTAGACAATAGACTATACTGCTCATAACAATTCAATGATATTTTGGTAGCATATCAGTAGCATACCGTGTTGAAGCATATTCAGATGCACAGTTTCAGTGACATATATCATAGTTTAAAGATGATTACTCAGTTTTAGATTTAGTACTATTTTTGGTTTACTTTCAATATTCAGTTATAGTTCAGTTTTACTTTATTTTACTTCAGTTTTGTACAGTTTTATACAGTTTTACATTTTTAGATATGTTACAGTTTTCCTGCAGTTTTATACATGTTATGTAAATGTTAAGTAAATAATTAGAACTATTTAGAATAGTTTCAATGTGTTAGACTTATTGTCTAACACGAGGTACTTTTCGGATCCAGCAATTTGCTAGATCCTGAGCAGTATATTGAGAAAGGTCAGGAGGACACCCAAGAGTTTCAGGAGGAGCCCGTGGAGTACTAGTGGACTCTCCTCTAGCTTTACTTTATGTTTAGTATCTTCAGTCCAATATTTAGTTTTATGTCTATTTCAGTAAACTATTTGTAATAATTCTGGATGTATTTTCTTTTTTTTTTTAGACGAATATTTTCATATAGCTTCTGTGATGAATATTTTTTGGATGTTTGCTTTAAGCTTCCGCACTCTGTTTTTATACTACTTATACTTAGTATTGTGATGTGATCAGTATACTGGAAATGCTGATATCTTATACATAAATTGGATTCTTATTGTATTCTAAATCCAATGTATGTATTTTCCTAATACTTAAGATAAGAATACTACTCTTATCTTAAGTATTAGCTCTCAACCATACTTGAGGTTGAGTCAGTAGCCCTCCGGATGGGTTTGGTGGTTTTCAGCTGTTCGGGGAGACGGGATATTCCTCCCCGAGTGGCGCATCGCTCCGCATCCGATATGATTGTACTTAATTCTTTTGCGCGCGGCGACGGGGCGGGGCGCTACATTAAGTAAGCTCTTAAGAAAAGTGATCTTAAGACCCTTCCTAAAAGTCTTAGCTTAATCAATATTAATGTTAAGGTTTATAATCCTAGTTATCTTACCAAAGTTTATTCATGAATTATAATCTTAAAGATAGTAAAAGCGAGAGCTATAAAGAACCCTAAACTAGACTTATTAGTTTAGATCTAAGTGATCAAAATATTAGACCCTGGATCTTAGACCTTGGATCTTAGCCTTTAGATCATCTGGTTGAATTGGATTACCTTCATTTGCATTTCCTTACTTAATTAACTATTTAATCCTATTTAAACCTTCCTTGTGAATGTAGGATTGACTCAATCTATAGGATAATGTAATTATTCTAAAGATTGGATATAGATCTTAGATTCTTAGTTTTTAAGTGATTATTTTGTCTTATAATATTAGAATGGCCTTTCATCAAGATCATAGTTTTTAAATCTTTCAGTTTATAAGATCTTATACATTTAGATTATGTTTGGGTGAGAACCCTAGATCCTTATTAAGATACTACCTTGGATTCAGGATTTGAACTCCAAAGTGGAGTTTGGATCCAGAATTCTTAATCTTAATTTACTTAATCAAGATTTGGGTTAAGAGAGAAAAATAATAATAATCAAGTCATTAATTTATTTACTTTAACCCTTTATAATCGTCATATGATTATGAACTAGAACTTGTTAAGTTCTAATATTAACATTAAAGTCATAAATCTGGGATTATACTCGATAGTTAGATATTCGAGATCCTAAACTTGTATCTTCTTAGAATAGTTAGATTTAGATAAATTGGACAACAACAGATATTACATGAGTCTAGTTAAGTCTCTTGCTTACTTGACTTTGATTTCTCTGCACACCTTGAATATTGAGCCTTGTTCCTTGAGCATAATTAATAAACTTAGGATATGAAAGATACATCCTAAGTTAGTATTTGAAGAGCATAACATTCATTCAATTCTTTCAATGCTTTCAGTTAGTAGAGTATGTCCTAGCTTAGTCTGTCTCTTCAGTTCTAGTTTTGTTATAGAATAGACTCAAACCTAGCTCTGCGGATGCCTAGGATGGATGCATGTCTTATTCTATAAGTTTAACTCGGACTTAGCTCTGTGGATGACTAGGATGAACACATATTGAACTTTCAGTTCGGAGGCTCTGTATGGCCTGTTTCTATTATGGCAGTACTAGATCTTAGGCTTACTTCTACTTAAGTTCAATTTTTAATATTTGTTTTATTTTGCCACATATTTTAGTGGCTTTACTTTAGTGCTTGGCTTGCTTTGCCACATGTTTAAGTGGTTTTACTTTTGCTCATTCATGCACTTAGCTTACTTTTGCCACATGCTTCAGTGGCCTTTTTTATATTAAATATGCATGCTTTTATATTTGCTCTTATTGACTAGTTATTAAATATTAACATATTTAGGATGTTAGTTTTGTATGTTTATTTCAGCACTTTTAGTACAGCTTACTTTTAACAAATCAGCATGTATCAATGTGATTATAAGCATGTTAGGATCAGATTTATTTTAATAGTTACATTTATTTTACTTTTGGCCTCACCATGTTTAGTTATTATTTTGTATATTATTTTTACATATATGTTGATTAGTTATACATAATTAATTTATGGTTATCCCATTCTTTGCAGTTTGATGCACTTATAATGCTTGCATGTTTAAACCTTTAGATGTGATATCTTAAATATTCAGTTTATTTAAATAGCCTAAAATATACTTAGACAACTTGTCTAATTGTAACATTTTTCTTTTGTTAGCTGGGGCCCTGGCATTTGTGATACCAACAAATGTCAGATTTGGAGCTGTTCGTTGGTAGTGCTGCAGGAGAGGAGCAGGTGCATGAGGAGGATCTTCTCACTGCTGTTTAGTTAGATTTTCTTTCTTATAGTGAGATTTTGAGAGATCTTTCTTTTAATTCAGTCTATAATAATTAAATTAAGAATATATTTACTTTGCTGCATTTGATCTAAGTTACTATTTATTTTACTCTTTTATACTATATTGTGATGTTGATGTTATATTATATTGTTTTTTGCTTCTGCTACTTTGATTTGTATTAATGTATATTCATAGTTCCAGATGACAAGTCCTTGGCCTAAGGCAGGCTGGGTCTTACCTGACTTTACTTAAGTTGGAGATTTGCTACAGTTAGAGCACCACACTCCTCGTGCTTATGCTAATATCAACATTAGCATGGCCACAGAAGGTACGGGGCCCCACAATTTACTCTTCATAGATGCGCCTTAGAAGACACCTCGGTCGAGTAGCACTCCAGTGATCCGGCGCGTCATAGATGGGGCTTCTTAGCTGAATCAACGCTCCCTGAGCCATTGATGGTGTAGCCGTCGAGACCCAGGTGCAGTGTGGTTTGAGGACGGAGAGTTTGGTGCTGGAAGCTTAGAATATAAATCTAGGGTTTAAGAACACTTAAACCTAAATTTGGACAAAATAACCATTTTACCCCTACATATAAGGGTCTAAAAAATCTACTTTTTTATTTAATGCTCAAAATTGGAAATTTTCTGTGGCAAATGACTACTTATTGTCTAATTATATTAGAGAGTGCGTACACCAAATTTTGATAATTTTTAAGCCTTATGAGCTCAATTTAAGGAAATTGATTCATAAGGGTAAATTGATAATTTGTCCTAATGAAATCTAATTTTTTTGTTAGTTTACTAATGCTTATTGTCTAAGGGTGTGACGACCCCAATATTGAGTAATCACTAAACTCAATATTGATACGTCACCACAATATCTAATACTAGATTAGAGGAAAGCAAATCCAAATCATTAGATACTGTGTTTGGCCAAGGATTTAAAAGAGAGTCTTAAGTTAAGATGAAATGAATTTTGTGAAAATATTACATGAAATAAATATAAAAACATGAATTTAACAAAAAAAAAAGTGATATAGGTACTTGCATTTTTAGATGTGAAAATTCTAATGATTGGTATACGAGATATGAGTATACAATATGCAATATAAGTTTTTAAGTCAATTAAATCTTAAAATTTTTGGCATGACCTCTACTATATTTGGTCAAATGTACACCTACAATTTTAATATACAAGTTTTCTATTTCAATGGAAGATTAATTAAAAGTATAGAAACTTTCCAATTCTAATATAAAGTCAATCCGTTATATGGGATTGCTTATTTCCAGTTCTAATATAAAGTTAATCCATTATATGGGATTGCTTATTTCCAATTCTAATATAAAGTCAATCCATTACATGGGATTAGTTTTTTCCAATTCTAATATAAAGTCAAGTCATTACATGGAATTGCTTATTTTCAGTTCTAATATAATTTGAAGTGATAAAAAAATATGAAGTTATTTTATATTTTAAGATACACACATCCTACATCATTTACATCTATAAGAAAATGAAAAAATGATAACTAAATTTCTAATTAAGTATGCAACTAACTTTTTATTTAAGTATCCATTCATCTATATATATCCATTCATCTCTAAACAAGCATTTAAGTGAGGAATTTAACTTACAATATAAGCATAGTAAATACAAAGTAAAAGACTTTAATTAATATAGGCCATGAATAAACATTAGAAAGTAATTAAATTAAAATCTCTCTATCACTTTTAATATAAAGCAAGAATTTTTATAATTTAAGCATAAGCAATTATATTTCTTTAAGTGCTTGGTCTAGCTCTACTAGCCTCCAAGTGCACCTAATTTATCATATTTTAGCATTTAAATGTGATAGGGCAAAACTAAAAAAAGAGAAAATATGGTTAGACTAAACAGTCCAAGTACAATTTAAGATTGGGCTAAATATTTTATTATTTAATTTAGATACCACAACTAGTTACAATATAAGCGCAAGTAAGGGTGCAAAAATGAAAGTATATAAATGTGGAAAAGAAAGTAAGGAAAGTAAGGAAAAAGTAGAGTGAGTAAGAATACTCACATAATTTGACAATCTAGCCTACAAGTAAAATAAGGGTAAAAACATCCTAGATATGCTAAAAAAATGCTAAAGCGTGCATATGAAAGTAAATAAAATGAAATATGTATATGTTCAATGGAATTATGCCAAGTAAGAAAAGTAAATAGTGAAGCATTTAAATAAAATTATAACAACATTCACTGCAATATAAAAGAACTGTAAACAAGTAAAGTATAGTACTAACATGAAAAGTGCAAAATATAGTAGTTGAAGGAAGATCTTAGACTCTTGGTTTAAGATACACATAGCCTGGGACTATATATGGTAACACAGCTAAAAAGCTATGATGAGTCTTCACAATCAATAAGATTACAGAGGATCTCACTTATTATTTAATTGAAGTTATTTTAGGAAGTTTCTCATTCTACAGGGACTTACAGAATGAAGCGAGGAGTTAAGCACATCAGCCTAATCGGTAAAGGAAAATGGGATACAGCAAAATACTCATATTCACCCTCTGAGAATATGAGGTCTCCTTATCTTTCCAATTTAGATTTCCCTTGGCTACCATAGTTGTCAACCCCTATAGTTTTAAATGTGAAAGTTTTATTTATGCACAATGTCTTGTATGAATGATTCAAATGAAGAAGGCTCAAAGCTAAGCAAGCATTCAAGGAAAATTCAATAATTTCAACTAAGTGATATCCAAAGTTATCTAATTTTAATGATCTACTTAATGATTGGAGTTAATTGAGCTCCTAATTAACTTTGAGATATTAGTCTCAAATTAATTATAAGAAATAGCAGTGATTTGGGTTTTGAAAATAGTAGCATCATTTCATTCTATGAGATAACAAAATAATTTATAAATATAATAATAACAAAAAAAACTAGTTCTAATATAATCCTAAATCAAAACATAAAAATAGGTTAGCTAAATCAAAGTTTAGGAATTTAGTTAGGAAAAGCTAGGGTTAAATAAACACTACAATAAGGAAGCTAAGAGTTAAGATTCTACACACTAAACTCATCTATCTAAGCTAAATTAGAAAGATCTAATCAAATTGACAGTTAATCTAGCTAGGTTAAAGAAATAGGAAAGGTTTAAAGGAAAAAGGAAAGAAGGATTTGAAGCTAAACTCTATATTTTATGCAAGTTGAAGGTTAATGAAATCAATATGATTCCTAAACTATTCTATTGAATTTTGGACTCCTAACGTAAGTCTTTAAAGGACTTAAGAACTATGGTGGAGTGAACTAAGTTCTAACATAATTACTTAGGATTATGACTAAGAAGATCATAGTCTACACTAAACAAGCATTAATATTAAATACACTTAATGGGTATAATATCTAGCTCTAAAGGATCACCTATAATTTAAGGTATAATCAATCTTATAGGCTATATTCTAAAGTTGAAAGATGAATCCAGCAAATTTGCTAAAGATTCATATAATTAAATTATGAGAACTAAGCTCATAATAACCATGTCATGGAAAATTAACATAGGAGGAAAATAGTCAAGCAAGTTTGCTATCCTAGGGCTTTAAAAACCTATATCATGAAATTAAGAAACAAAGATATTATTTAAGTAATACTAACTAAAGAGTCAAAACCTAAAATCACCAATTGTTGTCCAAATGAAATAAAATTCATAAATATGAAATCTTTATTGTATAAGGAAAAGAATGACACTTAGTATGTCAAAATTGAACAATGCTGGGATTTTAGGATTTTCAGAACTCCTAATTATGGTTAATAAGTCATTAATAAAATTAGGATTTAAAACATAAATTTGACTTCATATTAATGTCCCTCACATTCTTGTGAGTGAAATGGATTATTGAAGTGTCCAAATTGGATACAAATTGATCAAGCTATACCACAATTAGATTTAGGACAAATTTACTTTTAATCTAATTTGAATTCTGTTTACTCGAAATGTTGATCAAACATTTTAATATTCAATAATACATTTTGATTAGCATTTCACTAACGTATGCATTTTTCTTTTAAAAATTATAATAATATATGTTAATTGTAAGCTTAAGAGTCTATTAAGGAAATCATTATATAAATAGAATTGATAAATGAACTTATAACTTAAAGTAAATTTTAATTGCAAAACAATTATGACAGATTTATCAAATTTCCTTTTACTTTATCATATTACCTTTTACTTTATTAAGAAATTTCTACAAAGCCATTTTAAATAACTCAAATTGATTCGCAGAGGAATCAATACAAGTTAAATTTTTATTTTAGTTACTAAACAACATTAATGTAAGTTTGAATGCAATAGGATAAGTAATGATCGGTGTACCTTGCATGAGTATTTTGAATATGAAGCTAGAAGATTAGTTGGGACAAGACATTAACTACTGCACCTGCAACATTTAGACAAGATACAACTAATTTATAAGTACTTTTACAAGTGTTGCTTACTTAATAACCTTCAAAATCACTAGAACTCTATTCAGAGAATTCAACAACTAAAGATGGAAGATTGAAATTTAACATACTAAGGAGGGATCTACAATAACATAGGAAATAGTTTGGTAATAGTGATAATAATTATTCCTATGACATGATTAACATTTTTAGTGCATAGATGCTTGAGAGAGAAGATATAAGCGCTTGAGCAAGTGACACAATATATAGTCTACCATATTAGGCATGCCTGGGCACGGATTGGAACCAATCGAGCGCATTCAGTTTAAGGTTTGGGTGCCAGCCCACCTTCCCGTGAGTTGGTCTGTGAAAATCAAGTTGCGCATGGACACATGATTGGCATGTTCATCACATTTGATGGCACGTCTAGAGACATGAACAGATTTAGTAAGGACTTGTTATCTCTCAAAATTTAGTAAGTATACAAAGATTAACATTGATAATAAATACATCCAATTACAGGTACACTAAATATAAAATAAATAATATCTTCAGTAGGTTTAAGTCTATTTCTTAAAGCATACAAACAAATTAACTAAATTTAGACAACTATTTTATTTTATATTAATTTTTAAGTGAAAAACTTTGAAAATTAATTATGATAAATTAGGAGCTTGAAAATTAGTGAAACTTAAAACATAGCATCCTTAATTGAGGCATAACTTAAATATACAAAAATTTTCAAACTCTAATTTATATTTTTCATATTATTAGCCTTTGAAGTTTAAACTTCACAAATTTATTTAGGACAATTCGGGGTCCAATCGTGTTCAAACTTTCATAGTAGGATCCCCTCAATAGGTATTATAAGATAAGATTTTTATTAAATTTTTATTTGACTTGAATTGAGATCTTTATTTCGACTTGATTTTATTAGCGCTCGAAATCAAAATAAATTTTTTTTGGAGAAATTCAACAACTTCCAAAAATTCCAGAACAACACTCCAAGCTAATTTAGAGTTGCTGAATTCAATGGTTGATTCTGTTTTTGATTCTGAGGTCTAAATAAATTAGGCATTCTCAGAATTATTAGAAAACCATGAAATATTGGAAATTGCTAAATGATCTCCAATTCACACAAAAACTGAAATAAAAGCTCCTAATACTATTATAAGACTAATAGAAAAAGATTATACTCAATTAGGTCACTAATTGACGGGTGATAATATTAGGGTTATTACAAAGGGTTCCATAGAAACAAGATTATAGTTCTAAAATGAAATTTAGGGTTTTATAAATGGAGTCAAAAACCTAATTTTTCTATTTGAAGTTTAAATTTAGTAAAATCAGTGGCTATAGCTTCCTTATTACCCATTGAGTACTTTAATTGGGAATTGACCCAATTTGAACTTCATTTATTTAAGTTAAGATCTAATTATGGCTTATAGTGATTATTGAAATTAATCATAGAATCACAAAACTAACCACACAATTGGACTTTATTCTACTCTAAGAGTTATCAAAAACTAAAATCACTCAATTTGGATCATTAAATTTGTTAATTTTTGCTAATCAAATTTTATGGTGATTAGGGTTGATTAAGAGATCTAACTATTAATACTTACTTATTTTTGTAGTTTACTATTTATTAGGTCTTCCTTATCAAAATGGTATATTAGAAGACTTAATTTGGAGCTCAATTGACTAAGTTATGGTCAATTAAAGTTCTAGGGTTAATTAGGATAATTAGGGTTTAGTCATAAAAGTGATTAAATAAAATAAAACATAAACAAAGAAATAAATACTATCAGATTAATCTAGAGGTTTTCCTGATTACTTTAAGACCCATATTGGTTATGTTTTGATGAGTGCGTGCAAAGTTATACTTTGATTATTTGGGCAATTATAACATAAATTTAGAGTCCTAAATATCCCTATGAGAAATAATGATCCTATTGAAAATTGGATAGCACCATAATATTCCTCTAATTTTGTTGAATAAATTGACATAATTTTGTGTTATATTGATCATTAGATTAGAAGATATTAATGCTTAAAGTTTAGTATTTAAATAAATTTAATTAATCAAACTAAATTATATTAATTAACTTTGTTTTTAACATTAAATAAATCCATTAAATTTTAAAATTCTGTGGCAGGACACACGCATTTAAATTGGCGGTAGAGGCGGGACCCACGAGAGCTACGTGGCGAGGCGCAGTTTGCTGGGGTCTGACTGGCAGGCCCCACTAACGCCCACTGTAAAGGACAGCAGGACTCGCTATCGGCTGACGCAGCGGAGCCCGAACCCGAGCTGACAGGTCAGGCCTGACTCGACCCAAAACTTGACCAGGCGCAGCGAGAATGAATGCCCGATGGCTAGGGCTCCAAAATCGGCGGCCAAGATGTGTCTCCGGGGGCCGCCCCACACACCGATCGAAAGGTCTCAGAGAGACCTTTAGATGGGTACTAGAAGCGCAACCTAAGAAAGTGTATAGCTCCAGCAAAGACAAGCCCTAACAACCTCTATCGAGACAAAATGATTCAAATGGTTTGTACTGTGGATACAAACTTGATTCACACCGATCGAACTTGTTTGAGTTTGATCATGTCCGTTAATTCGACAACCAAGCTTACGAAATTAGGAAACGAAACTATATTTGCAATAATTGATGTAGATCGAGGGTATATGTGTGTACCTCAAATGAACAGTCCAAAACTTAGGGTTCAATCCGTGGTTCAATTCGCAGCTCCTCGATAAGATCAATCCAAAGTGTCCGATTGATAAGGTCAAGCAGAGCAATATGGGAGTGTAGAAGTGGTGGATATGGTAGATGGACGCACGGACGGGAGCTCGGGGCGACGTGAGTATAAATACTTAAAATAATAATATTATTTAAATTATATTTCACACCTTTTATTAATTAAAAATAATTAATCAAACGCATTCATAAAATTTTCAATAAATCACCTCCAGCTAAATTATGGGTGAAGAACACAATGACAAAGTCAAATTTTTTAAACGATGAGTATTTAATTATAGAATTTTCAGGGGTATTTACATATATTAAAATATTTGTCGAACATCAACGACTTCCAAATGCATCCAAAACATCACTCTTAACTTATTTTAGGGTGATGAGCGTAATGGTGAAGTCGAATTTTTGATTTGAGGTTAATTTAAATATGTCAATTTTTAGGGTTTCTAAAAATTCTCAAAATCAGAATTTGGTCCATTTGATTCCTGATTTGGACTTGGCCTTAACAGTGAGTTTATAATGACTTAATTAAATTATTAGAATCACGATCAAGGCTTAGTTTAGTCATAATTAACCTAAGTAATAACCTGGGCTGTTACAGTAATGGTTTGTACTGTGGATGATCTTCCAAATCCGCTCGATCGAACTTGCTTGAGTTTGATCACACCGCACAAATGACAATCAGTAATATGAAATAAGGTTTCGAAGCAAGATAGTAGCAATCGAATGTAAATCGGGGGAGATCGAGTGTGTACTTTGATTGACGACAAGGAAGATTTAGGGTTCGAGCGAAGCTGCTTCTGCTTTCAGAGGGGTCCTAGCTTGCATAGCAACGGACGAGAGCGTGGATCAGCAGGTTAAGAAGGCTCAATAAACTCGTTGAGGGAGCCTCCATGCACTGTGACAGGCCGACCCGGTGGCACCCGCTCACTGTGAGCCACGCGGAGGAGCGCGAGGGGACGAAGACTCTTTACCGTTCGATCACACCAGGCACGCTGTTTGTTCCTGATGGTGAGGGCACAACGCTGCTTAAGGATTTAGACGACGGGAGATGGCGCCGTTAAGGATTTTAATAATTAATAAATATTTAAATATGAATTTCCCATTTTTTAATTAAATTTAATAATTAAATGACTTTAAAAAATTTCCAAATATTCACTCTTGGCTAATTGATGGGTGAGGAACACAACAATGAAGACGAATTTTGGTTTCGATGAGTACTTTCTTTTTCTTAATTTTTGGGGTATTTAAATATTATTAAAATATTTGATGGATTCTTGACGACTTCCGATTGCCTCCAAAATATCACCATAGCTAATTTGGGGGCAATGAGCGCAATGGCAAAGTATGATTTTCGATCTGAGGTTAAAATAATTATGTTAAATTTTATGGTTTCTAGATTTCCTAAAATTAGAGTTTGATTCACTTGACCCTTGATTTGAACTAGGTCTTGGTGGTGAACTCCTAATGACCTAATTAATGCACTAAAATTAAAATTAGGACTTGGATTAGTCCTAATTGGCTTGGTAACAACTTGGGTTGTTATAGTTAAAGGTCTTAAATCCCATGTTAAAGTTTAATCTCTTAACTTCGAATCTTGATATGTTATATCAAGATTGGTTGTAGTAATGGAAAATTGCAAATTATGATGATTGGTTAATTTATTAACTTATGTAAGCGACATTGTTTAATTGATTTAAATTAGAACTTGATTAGTTCTAATCGTTTAATCTTTATAGGATCATAGTTCTGAGTTTATATTGGATAGTAGGATATTGGAGATCTCGAGCTTGGATAATCTTAGAATAGTTTCAATAATTAAATTAGAAAATAAAAGATATCACAAATTTTTGTGTAGTATTACTTATTCCTTAATTTGTATGCACTGCTTCTCTTAATTTGAGCATTTACTATTTTGACATATTAGATAAGACACAAAATATTTGATAAATATTCTGTGTTAGTTTTTGGAAATTTTAAAAGTCTTGAACATTAATAAAAATTAGGTAAATTTGTAAACCAAATAATAGTTCAGTGGAATGTGTCATAGTTAGTCTATCTCTATAGTTCTACTTTTGAGATACAGTACAGTTCTGTTCATTTCAAACCCAAGCATTAGTGCCCTGAAGGATATATCTGTTGATCTAAGCATTCGTGTTATAGATGCTTGCATTTTGGATTCGATGGCTAGTTTAGCCAGTTTCTATTATGACAGTACTAATCTAGGCACATGTCCAATTAAAATCAGTTCAGTTTCAGTTATTTTCAATTTAGCATTTTCAGTATTTTTCAGTATTTTCAGTATTTTTGTATTTTTAGCAGTTTTTAGTTTTATGTGTAAGTATGTTAGGATACTAACTTTCAGTACATTTTTATGTATATTGTAATTTATTCAGAAAGTTAGCATAAATAATTTGATCATACATATTTAGGATCTTTCTTATACTTAGTAGTTTATATATAATATACTTGACCTTTTTTGCATCTTTGGGTTGATGTATGTTTTTTTTTGTAATAATCCAAGGTTGTTACCCAGCTTGAATTTAGACTAATCATATCATAATTATCATTCTATTAAATTCATTTAGTCATTAGAACCAAACCCTGAAGGTTTGGAGCAATTCGAATACCAATCGATTATTTTGGAATATTTTAATATTTAATTAATTAGAAAATTGAGGTATTTATTTTGACCTCGAAATCGAAATCCGACATCGCCGTTGCGATCGTCACCCCCAAATTAGCTTGGGGTGATGTACGTTTGGAAGTCGTCGAATTTTTGTCAATATTTTAATATAATTAAATACCCCAAAAATTAGCAAAATTAAATAATCATCGGAATCAAATTCCGACTTCGCCATTGAATTCCTCACCCCCAAATTAGCTAGGGGTGAATTTTTGAGATTTTTCAGAATACATTTAATTAATCCAAATTTTTAATAATTAAATATTATGAATAATAATTAATTATTAATAATTTTGTATTTACCTTCTCTTTTCTCTTTGGCATTTTTGGCTGGCCATCCCTTCCATATCCTTCCTCCCATGCCTCTTCCCTCACCTAGCTTTCTAGCCATGATGGAGCCTCCCCTCCTCTTCTCCTTTTAGAAGGGATCTAAGCTCCTCTTTCCTCTTCTTGCTGAACCTTCCTCATCCTTTTCTCCATTTGCTGCACTTGTGTTGAAAGAGAAGGCTCCACTTCAAGGTCTTGAAGGAAGCAGAGTACCCTCTTCCTCTTATTTCTCTCCTTCCAAGGACAAAAAGGTACCCCTTTATTCCTCTCCTTATCTTCATTATGTTGTTACAAGCTTGAATGTATTTTTAGAAGTTCATAAGTATGTATGAAAGTCATTAAGACTCTTAAAAGCTTCACAGAAATCTACTCTATTTTTGTTTATTCTGCACACCCTGTCTTTTATCCATATTTTTCATATAGCTAGGATGCTCTGTTTGTGCTAATTTTGGTGTCGATGAAAAAGTATCAAAAAGTCTTTTCCATTTATATATGGCACCGCTCATGGAACTCTCTGGATTAAGAGTATTTGAGCTCGAAAATAGGCCTTACAGTTTTCGTCCGGGCGAAAATCACCGTCTGGCGCTGCAGCGCTGCAGCGCCTGAATTCGCAAATCGGCCCACTCCAGCACGCCACAGCGGGCTGCAGTGGTAGTTTGGCAGAAATATATAAAAACATATATTAAAGTAATTAAACAATAAATTTGCAAAGTAGACTGCTAACAGCGCGCTGGAGCGCGCTGGAGCGCGCTGTAGCGCGCTGCAGCGGTATTTCATGAGGAACCTTAGGAAATCAGAAAATAAATTAATTGAACAGTAATTTTGCAAATTGAACCGCTGCAGCGCGCCTTAGCGTCTACCACGCGCTACCGCGCTAAAAGCGCTACAGTGCGCTCCAGCGCCCAAACTTGCAAAATTCCCAGAATTTTATTTAAAATTGCCCAGTTTTGGCTGAAATGGCCAAAACTTACCTGTTTTAGTATTTTAAGGTCCCTAGAACCTTAGTGGGACTAAATAATATCAAATTTGAACCTATTTTAGCTAAAATTGAATATTACATAAAATTTTATATTGGAATTAAGTTTGAACTTTGTCACTTTGATCAAATGCTCAAAACCTCTCATGTACCTTAAAAGTATTGTGCTAATTGCTAAATAATAGAACCCGTATATGCTTAGGTTAAATAGATATACCTTAACAACTAAATGGCATGAAACTTAAGTCTTTTAGATTTATAATCAAGTGCTAACTTTTTTTATTTAATTTAGAATTTAGTTAGCCTTAATTACTTTTTATTTTATATCAAACTTACATATCTATACTTTTATAATTTTAGGATGTATGTTAGAGAACTTTAACATTTAAATGGGACATCTTGATATGTAAACTAAACTTGAATATAAGAATCGGGATAACTTGATTAAGTAGATAATACTTAACCAAATCTAAAGTGTGACATCAATAATATACTAATAATACATTAATTTGTCATTGACCTTTAAACTAACATTAATCTTAATGATAGAAAGGTTAGAGGTTAAACCCTAGCTTATCTTGATTAAGATCTAAATCTTAATCACTTAATTAACTAACTTGATTGTAAGATAATTTAATTAACATTATTCCAATAATGCACATAATTTGATATTGATCTTAAATCATTGAATTAGAAGTGCTGTGGTTAATATTGAATATATGTGATTGAACCATCTGAATCCAAACTTTAGATCCTAAATTTTCTCTTATATAAGACTATTAGCATAAGATGAATAATAAAGCTATAATGATTGATGAAATGACCTAACTCTAATAATATCTTTGATTTTATCCCATAATTATAGAATATAGTTGGATAAGATAAATTCTATTCACCTGTTCTGATCACTTTAATCCAAAACTAATAAGTAAACCTTGAATATTAACTTAAGAAGTAGAAAAGTGAGATCTTAAGGGTCTTTCTTTAAGATCGTTCTTGAAATACTTTAAGACCTTAATTACTGATATATTAAGGTAAAAAGAATCTTTATAACTTATTAAGATAGAAACTTAAATGATCCTTTAGAACTTTAGAAGTTGAACTTGATATCTTGTGATAGGAATTACCTAAAGCAGTTAGAATATAACTTCTCCCTTGTGGTAGAATTTAATATTGAGTGATCTTTTGATCTCATCCTTGGAGCCTTGTGCAGGACACACCTATTTAGAGTAAGGATTAATAACTTTGATAAGATCCTTGTATATTAAATAGATTTGTCTAAACCCAGATTATTGGTTGGGTATAGTAGGGTATACCCATAGTACTGGATTAATTCAGTAATATTCAGGATTAGTTGATTCACTCCAATGTGGACTTATGACTAGGTGCTATCCTAAAGGATTAGATGAATACAGTCCCATTAGAATAAATTTTCCAAGACTAAGAGTGTTATAATTAGTGAACAAGATCCTTAGTTTGAAATATAAACTGCGACCGGGTTCTGCCTCCTATGGTAGTGCGCTTCGATAAGTGCAGTTTATGCAAACTAAGTATCATAAGTCACTTTGCGTAAACCATTAAGTATGCTTGTAATTAGGTCATTTAACGGCTTAGCTTGAGATGTAAACTATGATCGGGTTCTGCCTACTATCGTAGTGCGCTTCGATAGGTGCGGTCTAAACAAGCTAATGATTAAATCTACCTTTCTTGCAAATATGCTAAATATATGTATTCAATCATCCCAACTAATGATTTTTAAGTAAACTCTCAACTTTAATCAAGAATCAAAGTTAGAATTTTAGGAGTCAAAATTATTTTAGCAAGATTCTGCACAATTGAGACATTGAATTCATTATCAAATTTCAAAGCATTTTTGAATTTATCTCATGTAGTTAGAAGCATGAGCATGAGCATAAAAATAATGTATGAGTATCAAAATGATGTATGAGTATCAGTGATGATTTATGAGTTATGAAATATTGCATACATTGACTGGAGAATTTCAGGATGCATCGGCATCATTAGTAAGTAGTATTCCCAAATGGATGTATGTATGCATTTGTAATAGCCCAAACTCTTAACACCAAGGTATTGTCCGCTTTGGCCTGAAAGGCCTCACGGTTTTACCCTCATAAGTTAACTTTCCAGCAGGTCACCCATCCTGGGAGTGCTCCCACCTGAGCACGCTTAACTTTGGAGTTCTTATCAGGAACTCCACCATTATCTGAAAAAAGGTGCCTTGATGTTTAAGAGTTTTACTTATTACTACTTAAGTGGGTCTTCACAATCTCCCCAACTAAAGTAACTGACGTCCTCGTCAGTATTCACACACAGATCTAAGAACTATCCATTGGGTAGATAGAACTAGAGGTGACCACTACAGGCTCAAGAGGTACCCACAACTATGTAGCACCTTAACCATCATGGGTTCAAGAGATTGCTCACATGAAGTGATACTTTGCCCTGTATAACACTTAGCTCCTATCTGACACCCTATAATTTTCTCTGATACCATTTATAACAGCCCAAACTATAGGGTGTCAGATAGGAGCTAAGTGTCATACAGGGAAAAGTACCACTTCATGTGAGCAGTCTCTTGAACCCATGATGGTTAAGGTGCTACATAGTTGTGGGTACCTCTTGAGCCTGTAGTGGTCACCTCTAGTTCTATCTACCAAATGGATGATTCTTGGATCTGTGTGTGGATACTGACGAGGATGTCAGTTACTTAAGTTGGGGAGATTGTGAAGACCCACTTAAGTAGTAATAAGTAAAACTCTTAAACATCAAGGCATCTTTTCAGATAATGGGGCGTTACTTTGTTACTTCACATCTTGTTTAAGTTATAAATGTATGGTTTATAGCTTTTATCCTTTCATTTGATGCTTTGTAGCTCCTATTTATTTTGGATGATTATGTGATATCTTAAATTTATATCCATACTTAAACTTATTAAAGTCTAGCCATATTTTATTTTTTGACTCTGCCCTATCATATATATACATATGGCAGATCAATGGTATATGTCAGATCTAGCGCTTGAGGATTAAGCTTATAATTAAAAATTTAATATATTGTATGTGAATGGACAAATGTGGATTGTGTCTGGATTCATTCTCTTTATTTCCTGCACTAATATACGATATATGTTTCTGATAGGATATTACTCACCTCATGATTCATATCTTGGATATCTTGTTTAATATCTGTGATACTAATGATGAGCACCTCTTAATCAAAGTTGAGTTAATGATAACTCAACGACAATTAGCAGGTGGGCATCACACTTACTTCCTTAAAGCCTGTTACTAAGCATACTAACTCAGATGATAATCAGAGTTTTGATGCGAAGAATGTGAGAGCAGGAGAAATTCTAGTATGGAAGTCTATTATTAACAATAATATCGGGAGGGTAAATATTCCAAAGGCTGCACAGCTAAGGGATGACTTTGGATTTTCTTTGGTAATTTCTAAAACTAAAATTCCATGCTAATATAAGGAAGCTTCGAGAGCCCTGAGAGTGAGCACTTGAAGATAATAATGGATGAAAAGATGGAGTCTTTTCGTGAAATTACAAACTGGAGTTTGGTGAAGCTTTGTAACAATCCGAGTTATTATTTTAGATAATTAGGGTTAACCCTAAGTCTTAAACATAATTAGATGTGCTAATTAGGTCAATGGAGTCAACCTCCTAAACTTAGCACAAATCAGGAGTCAATTGGATTGAATCCTGATTTCTAAAAATCCGGAAATCCTCGGAAATTGACCTATTTAAATTGACCTCCGATCGGAAAACAGACACTACCATTGCGTTCCTTGACCCCAAATTAGCTTGGGGTGAAATTTTCGTATCAATCAGAAGTTATCAAATTTCGGTGAATATTTTAATAATAAAAATATCACGGAAATCGAGGTATCAAAATACTCGTCGGATCAAAAATCCGACCACGTCATTGAATTCCTTGACCCCAAATTAGCTTGGGGTGAAGTTTTCGTGTCAATCGGAAGTCGTCGAAATTTCGACGAATATTTTAATAATAAAAATATCACGGAAATCGAGGTATCAAAATACTCTTCGGATCAAAAATCCGACTGCGCCATTGAATTCCTTGACCCCAAATTAGCTAGGAAAAATATGTTCAAAATTTTTTTTCTGAAAATGTTTAAAAAAAAAAAAAAATAATAATAATAATAATTAATTAATTAATTATTAATTAATTAATTAACGGCGCCGTCAGATGGGACGGATCCATCCGGACCGTCCGATCGCGCGCAGGGATCCCACGGCCCTCGGCCGCGATCCGCGTCACGCGGTCTGGAGCGATCGGGACCGTCCGCGATCGCACTGATCCGACGGTCCGGAGGCGTCTTCCTCGCCCTCTCCGCCCACGTGACACGCGGTGGCCCGTCGCATTTTTTGGCAAATCCAGCCACATCCAGACCTCGGCGAGGTCGCCGTTCGGTCTATAAGACCTCGGCCTACCCCTAGGCTCCGAGTTTACACCGATCGAATCCCGGATAGAGCCGGAATCAAGCCCCGAAGTCAGCCCTATTTTTCCGTCGAAACTTTCGCCGATCCGAACTTCAGGTACACCGATCTCCCTCGTTTACCGTTCGATCATTACAAAAATTGTAGGATATGTAGATTAGGATGTCATCTACACATCCACCGTTCCGATCGGGCTTAAACCAACCCGATCGGGAGCACCAGCTCCCCGAAGCAGACTGGGTTCGGTCCGCCGAACCCCCCCCGGAAGGCGAAGCGTCGCGTCTTTGGGCCGGGCCGGGTCGACCCGAGCCCGACCCATCCGGGTTGGGTCCGCGTCAGCGCGGGTGGGGCCCACCCAACCACGTGGCAGCCTCTGACAGGGCCACGTGCCACGTGTCACGTGGGGCCCACATGTCTAGTCATCGGAGCTGACTCAGCCCAGGTGGGGCCACAGCACCACGTGGCAGCCTCTGACAGTGCCACGTGTCAGGTGGGACCCACTGCCCCGTCCCCGAGCTGAGTCAGCAGCCCGTGGGACCCACAGTGCCACGTGTCAGGTGGGCCCACTGTCCAGTCAACCGATCTGAGTCAGCAACCTGTGGGGCCCACAGTGCCATGTGGCATCCTCTGGAAGTGCCACGTGTCAGTGGGGCCCACTGTCAGTTAATTAGAAATTAACCCAGGATTAGTGTTAATTACTTTTGAACAGTAACTTTATTTAATTAAAAAATAATTAGAGGATTAATTAATATTAATTAAATGTTAATTTAATCCTAAATAGTAATTAGGATAATTAATTACTTTTGAACAGTAAAACCTAATTAATTATATTTAATTTAATATTAACAAATAATTAAGACTAATTAAACAGTAATTAGCACTAATTAATTTGCTATAGTAAAATTAATTAATTAATTAATAATTAAATAGTGATTAATTAAATAAAAAACTTTAGGAATGAACAGTAAATTTAAATAATTAAATATAATTAAAGATTAATTAAGATTAATTAAACAGTAATTAGCACTAATTACTTTGCTACAGTAAAATTAATTAATTAATTAATTAATAATTAAATAGTGATTAATTAAATAAAAACTTTAGGAATGAACAGTAAAATCATTCAATTTGATTAAATGAATAGTAAATTAATTCAAATTGTATTTTTGAATAGTAAATCTTAAAAGTTTAATAACTTTTTGTAAGATGATCCAAACATAGCCAATATAGGTCTTAAAATGCTTAGAAAAATATTTACAATCAAATGGCGTAATGTAAAATTTCGTTTCGGGGTACGTATAACGAGGTAGCATTTTAGAGCCTCTTTAAAACCCCATAATTTTTTACCCGATTATCGAAACATAGTCAATATAGGTCTTAAAATGCTCAGGAGAGCGGCCCCATTACCGTGGTAGTATTAGTTTTCCCATTTGGACATCAGGACAAAAAGTCAACTCTAGAACTTATAGTTGACTTTGGTGAAAAATGACCAAAATGCCCTTGGACTTCAAACAGTCATAACTTAGTCAGATCAACTCCAAATTGGAAAATTCAACTAGCCTAAAATTTCAATGTCATTATTATAATAAAATAATATTTAGGATCTGAACCCTATAAATTTAGGTAAATGACCAAATTACCCATTGCCTTATTTTAGCCATAATTTGACCGTTTCTCGCCCGATTTAGGCGTACTTACTGTCTATCTTCAAATTAGACAGTAAGAAACCAATTGGAACTAAAAGAATTCAATTCTAACCTGTAAATCAATAGTTGCCTTTTTGACCCTTAAGGTAAGGGCAAAATAGTCATTTTGCCTTAAGTTTGGACTATGTACTCTTTACCTCTAGTTTACATTTCAAAACTCTTAAACCAAGGTTATAATCTTTTTAGTATCAATTAAGTGAGTGAAATCGACTCTTAAGTTAGATTCCAATAATTTCTGTTAAGTCTTAAAAGCACTACACCTTAAGGACCTTTCATGAGACTAGGACTAGATCATAGGTTAGAGTTCATTCATTGGGTAAATTGGGTTACCCTATGGGTGAAACCTTAGTTTATTAGTTTATAGACCTTCTTTTATTTTATAACTCGTTTTGATTATTTTGTCTTTTAACCTAGGTTTAAGGTAGGAGATTCATCCTATTATATTTGATTACTTAATAGGATTTGCCATAACTAGTAGATCACTTATAGAATAAAACCTAGACCTTAGGTCTTATCCTTTGGATTATGAGATTAAACCTAATTTTCGTAGTGTTTAATCCATGATCTATAGGTATAGAAGATCTTGATCAGATCTTAGTTAGAATGTCTAAATTTACAAAACTAAGATGTATGATTTATTGATTTAACTCGTAGTCATCTATCTGATTGAACTAGATTGGAACCTGATCAGTTCCAATCCTTTTTTAACTTGTAAGGATGAATTTTTGAGTTACACTCAATAGTAGGAAAATGGTGATCCCGAACTTGTGTAACTTGGAATAGTTATAATGGTTAAGTAGAAAACAAATAATATTACCATGTTTAGTAGAGTCTCTTGCTTCTATTTGATACTTTGTTGCTTACGCATCCCTTGATTTTTGTGCCATATTTTCTTGAGCATATCATATAAGACATTTGATGCATAAATAAACTATTAGGAAAATATGGAGACTCCTTAGATTCCTTGTGAAAATATTAAAGTGATTTATAAAAAGATAATGATTTTATGAGCTGCCTCTCAGTTATATTCTTATTGCCTAGCCTCCTTATGTCGTTAGAGGAAGGATCCGTTTTGTTGTGTGCCTAGTTTACTAGCCTCCTTATGTCGCTAGGGGTACACCGTTGGTGCCTTAGCCGTACTGGCGTTAAGGTTGTCTTGTATACTTATTTTATTAGTCTCCGTATGTCGCTAGGGGAATACAGTTGGGCCTTAACCGTACTGGTGCTAAGACCCTTCGCTTGCTTTGTGTGCTTATATGCCTAGCCTCCTTATGTCGCTAGGGGTACATAGTTTATGACTTAGCCGTGATGGTGCTAAGCTTCTTTAGTATTCGATGGGCTTGAGTAGCTCTTTTCTGTATGGCAGTCGATGCACGTGTGACTTTATATGCAGTTATTGTTGCTTACTTTTCAGTATTCTTATTCCTTCAGCTATTTCCTTGTACTGCTTGATATACATATTTAGGGTGTTAGAATCTTGCTGCTATATGTACTTACCACTGCTGAGTTGTTTATTTATTTTAATTGACATGTTTTCTGTTGATCACCAGCATATTTAGGATGTAGGATTTTTCTTACTGCACTTGTTTAGTTACGTATATTTATACGCCCTTCTTTATTTAGCTTGTATGCGAGGCATGTCTCAGCCTCTTTTCTTTTTTTTGCTTAAGTTATAAATGATAATTTATAGCTTCCCTATTTCTTTTGTATTGCTTGCTGCTCCCTTACACATATTATTGCTTAGATATTGTAGAATGGTGATATTACTTAATATATATAAAAATTTTCAGCTTAAAATGTACTTAGACAATTATCTAACCAAATTTTCTTCTTTTTTTGGCTGGGGCCCTACATTGTGAAACCGATAATGACAGACTCCTTACAGTTAGATGAGCAGGAGTTAGGTGTGGAGCCTTATCCCGAAGAGGAGCCCATAAAAGAAGTTGCCGTTTAGTCCATTTATACTTCGAGTGAGAATGAATAGTTTTCATTCTTTTTTTTTTATTTAAACATTTTAAATTATATAATAATACAGGTACCATTGACTGTATATTAGATTTTATGCTTATATTCTGAGTCTATTATTCTTATTTACACTGTGATGCTTGGATGGTTTACATTTCCTTAAATCGCTTCCGCACTCTGTTTATTTACTTACATAGTGACTGTTAGTTTGATTCTGTGTTAATCCTTCCCTAATCAGGTGGATTGTGGAGACTATCATAATCCAATGATAAGTGAGGGGTTAGCCAGAGTGACACCCCACCCTTAACCTAATCCTTTGGCGGATTAAAGGTGGTGTGCGCCACAAGCTTCCTCCTGGTAGAATTGTTATTGTATGCAAACTAGTGTACACTAAAGGAAAATGATCTTAAGGAGCTGTTGATGTGTGCTATAAAGCGAGATTTATTAATAAAGGTCTTGCACAAAGAAGATGGATAGACTATGATGAGTCTTTTCTTCTATTGTTAGATGTCCCACCATCAGTGTTCTCTTAACACTTGCAATGCAAGTAAAGATAATCTTGGAGTAGGAAAGAAAAATAGATTTCGACATGGGAAATTTGATGAAGAGATCCATATGCGATAACATTCTGGGAATATCTTGATAATATTAAAGCTCACTAATTGCAAGAGATTAGTGAGCATGGAGAAGCTTTGATCAAGGCTTCTCATTTGGATGAACTACGTATGGCTTGATTCATTTGAGAGGAGGATATGTACGCAACCATTTCAGGTGCAGTCGCTACACTACTCTTGTGAACGTATTGGGGTCAGCTCTCATGTGGCACACATGAGATCTATGGTGGAAATTGCTGATTTAAAGAGTTTTTTGATACTTAGGCGCTCGAGCACGCTCATGAATCCCATGCTCAGGCGCGCACCGGCGCCTGACAGGCAGAGACCTGGGCGCTCAGGCACACGTGGGCACTGATCTTGAGATTAACTATTAAAAATCAGAAGTTTACTTCTCAAAATTTGTGAAAAATACTAATGATCTCGCTAATGATACAAAGCTTAGTCATTTATTTAGGCCATTCACATTCTTAGACACACCTTTATCTAACTAAGGGATGAGTAAGGAAGATTGTGAATGCTTAATTAGAAAAATTATAAATTGATTGTCATGTTGGAGTATTTTTTTTACTTTTGAAAGGCGTCTACAATTTCTTTGGACATCCGTATAGAATCTAGTTATCATGCTAAAACCGCCCATGTCCCAATTTCTGTTAAAAAAACCAATTCATTATTAGATTATAAATTTGTTTTTCATATGAAGTGTGGAGGGGAAAAATTGCATATCATTAGTTGGTGTTAACACAACAATAATAAGGTTATATGGAGGATTAGGAAGTCTATATGGTGCATACTATAACTATAGGCTATAGTGGTTTGTTTTTCTTTTTTGTCCCTCTTAAGGTTTTCCAAATATTGTATATATATATTCGAAATAAGTTAAAGGTGTTAGCCCATCTTTTATTCCACTAATGAATAATAATCACAACATAAACGACTAATATTGTTTAAAAGTGAATTTTAAGCTATGCAGAGATAGTAGCGGTCACTACACTAACAACCATAAAACACAACAGTTTTGTGCCATGCTAAATTAAACTCAATGTACTTTAATATTATGCCAATATAAAATTTGTTTTGCAATGGATTTTGTTTGTGTAAATATAATTTTGGATATAAAATGTGATTGTTGTGAAACAACATAGCTGAAGATCTGTTACAGAATTTAATGTTTATATTTTTTTGCAGAGCTTTTGATGCACTTTTTAATTATTCTTAGGTAACGATAACTTTTTTTAATTTAAAAAATTAAAATGTTTTTTATTTTGGAATATCATATCTATATCTATATAAGTATATATGTAAATGTGTGATAGAATATGGAGAGAGAAATCAACAATACCTTAGAAATGCAATAAATATGAATGTATTTATCTCAAATTTCTTAGACAGGAGAGAGAAAGTTCTGTGCATGCTCAAAACAATTTAATTCTCAAATTATATTTTCTCAATTTTTTGAATTAAAAAAAAGTAATTTAAAAAGACATTAATTTTGGGAAAAAAAGGAATGGAACCAATCGGGAGTTTGACACCTCCCTTTTTTTAATCCGCGATCTGTTTCCTCCTTGGGGACCTGAACGATGAACTGCTCCTTCTTCGCAGTCGAAGTGATTCACCTCCTGTACGTGACGGACACCGGCAGTTGGCGTCGTACACCTTACTTTGATCATTGACAATAATTTATATTTCCCTGTTTATTTAACAACCCTATGTTGATATATTTATTTTTTAATTTAAGAAAAAAAATTGAATATAGAGAGAAAAATTGGAGTGGATTTATAAGAGAGAAGAGTGAAAGAGATATGTTGTGGGATTTATAGAGGGATAGAGCAGCATGACTGATGCACAAAATATTCTCGATTGATTGGAGATAATCTTATCATGTCTTTCAAAATTTAAATATTTCTTTCTTAGCTTTCGTTAGATTTGAAATTCATTTTGTAATTGTACATAATCAATTGAAATATACCACTTACTAGGTATTATCTGGTACATGCATAACTAAAGAGTACATCAAACTTGAATATTTCTCATTCGCTATGGTTTGTGGTCTTTAAAATTTTTTTGTACAGATTAACATATTCGCATATTATGCGAGTTTTATGCTACGAATTTTTTTTTTTTTTTTTTTTTTTTTTTTTTTTTTTTTTTTTTCGATCAGTGTGTTGCTGCCGCCTCAACAAATTGTGAGGAGTTCATACTTGTATATTGAAATGCAATTCAAGGCCTTGTGCTATTAAATTAATAATTGTAAAATAATCATTTGGCCTCTTGCTATCTATACTATATATATATTCATATTAGAAAGAGAAAATCTATAAAAAAAGCTATAAAATTTGTGAAAGGAGGATTTGTGAATACTATTTTGTAAAATTTTTGATTTTTTTTTTCTTCAAAATCCAACAGGATAAATTTTAATACTTTTTATATTATATACCCACACCGATGAGAAATAAAATATTTAAATTTATAATTTTGATACTTAAATCATATTATATAGGCAGCGCTCATAAGGAAAGAGAATATATTTAAATTTATAAATATAATATACTTACCGATAGATTATAAATTATAGATAGTTATATTAGTATTTAAAAATTTTATAAAATTTGAAAATTTTGTATAAATTTGAAAATAAAAGTTAATAAAAATAATTTGTTAAATTTTTATTAAAATATATTTTGTTATTTATTAATTTATAATATTTTATTTCTATTTTTTTCTTTTAAAAAAATTAAGTGCATAATACTCAAATTTAAATAATTTTAAAGAATTTTTATGTATTAAATAAAATTATAATAGATTTAGCTTGATTTAGCTAATATATAAATTCTATTTTTATAAGAAAAATATTATTATCTCTAATAATATCTTAGGGACTAATAATGTATATTTTAATTATTTATGTTTATCTCTAATAATATTTTGGGGGCTGAATAATATATATTTTAATTATTTGTGTGTATCTGTGTAAAAGTGATAATATATAATAAAAAATATAGATTTATAAAAAATATATTTCTCTCTCTTCTCTGTTATTGGCAGTGTCATGTCAAGATAATGTGCAAGTTTCATACTTTTATATATATATATATTATTTATTTAAAATGCATATAAAAATAAAAAATGGAGCAACTGTTTCTCTATTCGGTTTTTATATCGTGGCTCTTATTATTTATTTATGAGTATTGATATAATATATAAATGATATGTATTTTAATTATAGTTGAATATATTTTTTTTATGTGATTTATATATAAAATTTAAAAATAAAAATTCAAATTAATCCTGAATATATTTTTAATAAATATTCTTGTTTAAACCTACTATTTTATTTTGGTTTTTATGAAAGAGAAATATTATTTGTAGTTGTTAATATGATACTTAAAAAAATTCATCATATAATATTTGTATATGATTTTAATACAAATATTAAAAATAATATTTATATTATTTGAATATAAATACTAAAAATTAATAAAATATACTCTAAATTTTAAATTTTTTTTTTAGTACCATAACAGCAGATCTAACATTTTTATTTATGAAATTGAATGGGGTTGCTTAATTAGTTATCTAGTACACAAAAGTGGTAAATGCCATTTTATGTTCTACTCGTTTTCAGTCTTTTGGAGATCTCGACCACGCCTTCCAGCGGGCTGAGAGAGAGAGAGAGAGATCTGTGCGTAAAGGCAAAGGATCTCAAACCGAAACCGAAAGAAGTTCGATGAAGAATATTTTTCGGAAGTTTCACATCGGAGGAGGTCACGAGCCTAATCGATCAGGGGAGGTTTCTTCGTCTTCGGCAGCAGCCGGTGCTGCAGCAGGCTCTTTGCAAGCTTCCGATCATCGAACGGCCGCGGCAGCGCCACCCTCGCCTACTATGCCGTTCCAAACGGAAGGGGATAGAGCCGTGTCGGCGCCTGCGGAAAGGGCCGATTATTTTTCGTCTGAGGAGGAATTCCAGGTGCAACTAGCGCTGGCAATCAGTGCTTCGAAGTCGGAGTTGAGAGAGTATCTTGATGGAGATCAGATACGCGCTGCAAAACTGTTGAGCTTGGGAACGCGTGATCAGGGGCGACAAGACGAGGGGGCGGCCGAGTCTCTTTCGCGGCGATATTGGGTGAGCGCTCGTTTTCATGAGCTGTGATATCAGACTTTAGCGTTTTTTTGTTGGGTTTGTGTGGGGATGGTTACGTCAGAGGAGCGGTTTGTTTTAGAATTTGGTTTTTTGTTGAGTGCGGGGAGAAATATTGGTTTTGTCATTCCATTGTTAGATTTTCATGATCCAATGGGAAAATTAGGTATTTTAAACATGGGAATGATATACTTTATAAAATATCTTGATAAATTTTCAAAGGTTCGATAGTTATTCACATGGCGCCCCTATTTTATGATAACCGTTTTTTAGCACCCGTACAATGCCAACAAGACATGTCATATTTTTGGGAGACAAGGGAGAGATAGCTAGCAGCATCTTTTTTATTTTCTATTTTTTGGAAGCTCTGCTCAAGTTTGATAGTCTACATGTATACAGTTTCTGAGTGATACTAGAATGTTACTAAATAGTTCAAAATGGCTTGGTGACATCATATTTAAGGGACTCTTTGGTTGTCTGTTATTGGAGTGTTATACCATGCTATTTTCTGATGACAAGGAGATTAAGTTTATTTGGTTTGCTGATATGCTATCTTAATATCCATAAATTATCCAAAATGCAATCATATTCCCCAGCATCTATATGGCAGCTGTTTTTTTTTTTTTGCAGACCAGAAGTTAATTTTGACAATATCAGGGTTAAGAACGTCTTGTTGCCCCCTTTTTGCTCAATTCATGTTCATTGTCATCGGAATGAAGGAATTGGAGTCCCGATTTCTTTGTTGCCATTGTCACTTATTAATTTTTTATTTTTTCAGCCATCGGTATAGTTACCGATCATGAAAAAATGGTTAATATTTTAGGGAGGTATTATTGACTAAAAATTTATTAACAAATCCATAATATGAAAGTATCATTAAACTAAATATTCACTGCAATCTTAATAGCAATGCTATCTCAATAACTATTTTTTAGTTAATATGTTGTTGCTATAATTTTGTTCATGAAATGCAACCAAACATTTTGCAAGTGTTAGTAGTGAATTGATGCAATACCCATTCAAAATGGCCACATAATTTTCTCATTTTATTTTCTTTCTATTCTTAATCTTTTTATTATGCTTCAAGCTATTTTTTGGGGCTTATATGAGGGCATCATAGATTTTCTCATAATGTATGTTTGTTACAGTGGGGTTCATCAACACATCATGAATTTTGTATTGGTCCATATATTTTTTATTTTCAATGGCTTACTAAAATGGATGCCAGATGTGGCCTATTTGATTGTAGGACATCTTGATGTTATGCTATCTATCTTTTAATAAAAAAATAGCATTTTATTTGCTGCTATGTATCAATACTTTTTGCTTATTTACAAAGCTATAATTTTAATTGATATAAAATTCAAATTTGGAGGACATTTCAATAATAGGTTATTCATTTCGTGCATAAAGTTAGGGTTCTTTGTCGCTAAAAAACGTGCGAGAAAGAGAAGAATGTGAGGTAGATTGGTGGTGTTTAATGTGTTTGTCATGATCCTCACTTGATTTTCTTAGAATTATTTTGATTTTGTGCTAGGTAGATTACTTATGTAGGCAGGCATTTGGTGAGGGTTTGATGGAAAATTTTAGAGAGAGAAAATATCGCTATTTGATATTTGGTTATTTAAGAAATGCATGTTATAAAGTACCATGAAAGGTTTTCTAGAGAGTATTAAAACAAGGAGTTTTGCATATGTTGCAGTTATTAAATATATGTATGAATAACAATATTATATAAATACTCTTGGCTTATGTTTGCGGGCTAGCACACGCAAGTGCACACACCTCAAATAACAAAGACTGAGTTGAGCATCATTCTCTTGAGAGTTAATTAGATTTGGATTGCTAATTACCAAACTTTTATTTCAAAATTGTTTTTAAGTATTCAATTTTAAAATTTAAAATGCAAGGTTGAAAAAAAAAAACTATAATAACTCAATAGAGAAAATGTCATGAATTATTTAATTACTTATGATTGTTTTGATTAGAAAAATTAATTCACCAATTTTATGCTAGCCAACAAGAAGTATTAAAACCATTATACGCCTCTCTTATGCTCTTACAATAATGCATGTTTAGGTGCTTGCCATAACAATCAAAATAAAGTTCCAATTGTTGCCTTGGATATTAGATATGTCATTATCCTAAATGCTACTTAGGTTTAAAAATTTATGTCTCTCTCAAGAATACCAATCTATTACAATTATACGAACAATAGCTTAATGCTTGCAAGCATTAATTGCAAAATAGCATGAACTTTCATAAAATTTCTCTACGGTTTGATCAAACATGCCACAAGCAACCAACTCACTGTATGTCTTGTGAGGAGATTATAATAACTAAAAGAGCACAAGTCATAATATAAATAAAAAAAGTAGTTAATTTAAAAAGTTCTGGTTTTAAAATAAATTAAATACTTCACTGCATCTAATAGTCAGACATTTTTTTCTCTATTAATTGCTTTAAAAGCAAAGTTTTCTTCTCTTTTATGTAAGATGGCAGATTTTCCTTTTCTGAATTTTTTTGTTTGGGCATGTGTTCTTTTCTAGCATGTAATTTATTTTTTGCAGAGAAAATTGCTTTTCTTCTTATTGTTCAAGTTTTCCTCATTTCTGGTTCTCTCTAAGTTCAGGTACTTCTGAATTTCAAACTTTAGTTTTGTGTTAAAACTTACATTCTCCCTCACAGCCTCGGAACAAAGGAACCTTCCTTTATCTTCCTGCTGAAAGCAGTTCCTACTCTATATTATGTGAGATCCACTTACAGAAGAAAACTTTTCTTCTATTCAGCCTCTTTTTTTTTTTCTGCGTGAGCCTCTACTGCATACAGTTATTTTCTTAAAGCTGCGGTTTCTGGGGCTCTTCTTTAATGTGGCCTATTATTAGTAATTTCTATTTTAACTGCTTGCTTCGTGCATAATATGTGCTCGAGTAATGAAAGAAGATGTTATTTCTAATTTCAAAAGATGTCCTTTCTGTTTATTGAAGACTGCTTTTTAAACCTTTACTTAGGTGTTCTAAATCGAATTTGTTTGATTTATTTTAATTTAAACTAAGCTTATAAATTATTATATTTAGGTAATTGATATCTAAAATTTAATTTTACAAAATACACACCACTATGAATATAAAAATATAAATTTTATAAATAGAAATAACTTCATTAAAAATATAAACATGATATTATATCAAATTAACTATCAAATTTTATATTTAAGAGCTCATTTTATTGAGTAATTTTTTAACATCTTAATAAATGAAATATGGAAATATTCGGAGCAAATTAATCTTAGTAGAAGTTGCATCCTGTTTTCAAGGAAATCGAGAGGCTCAAATATCTTTGCTTATTTGCACAAATAATGTCAAAATTGATATCAACGTAATTAAAAGGCCCATGCAGATTTGATGAAATTGAAGAATGATTTTGAAATGTTAAAGGTTTTATTGAATAGCTATAAGACTAGAATGTTTTAAAGAGTAGAATGTTGGTCTGAAGTGTGTTGATAAATTTAGTATTGTTGAGATGAGAATGTTAAGGTGGATGTGTGAATTTACATGAATGGTTATGGTGAGAAATTAATTCATCAATAATGAGATTTGAGTAGTTCTAACTGAGGATAAGTTTAGTGGAAGTCATCTTAGATGGTTCAGGCATACTTATAGGTAGACCATTATTGTGACGGCCCGATGCCGGTTCGGCAGAAACCATTTTGGCATCGGGTGACTACTTACCGGGATCATATTGAGCAATTTGAGAGAAAAAAAATGCATATTAAAGTAAAAGATATTTTTCATTTATCAAAATTCATATTACAAGATCATTCATTGTACAAAACAAAAAAAAAGAAACAAGAAACAAAATAAGCAAACAGCGCCGCCGTCAATCCATTGAAAATTAGGGTTCTTGTTTAACCTCTTCCAGGAGCACCTGACCTGGTATTGTACAGAAAACAATATCGGGATTGGAATTCCCAATAATTAGAGAATACTCTAAATACAGCAGTACACAATAGATGCGATTAGCAGAGGTAAGATGTAAATAAAATGCAGGATAGGTAAGGCAACCACGCAAAATAAGCAAGCAATTTTCTGCAAAAAATATTTATCACAAAATAAAGGTTACTGATGTTATTTTCCAGTAACTAACCCCGATTGTTACTGATGTCATTTTTTCAGTAACGACTCCGAATGTTATTGATGTCATTTTCCAATAGCAATCCCGAATGTTGCTGATGTCATTTTTCCAGCAACAACTCCTAATATTACTGATATCATTTTTCCAGTAACAACCCCGAATGATACCGATGTCATTTTTCGGTAACAACCCCGAATGATATTACGTTGGTTCCGGACAACCAACCAAGCTTCAAATGAATTTGGCTCAAAGCAAATACGCGAAGCATAGTAGTAATAGAAAAATGCAAGATGTAATGCAAGTCATATACTGGGTACCTTTGTTCCTTAAGTTCAAAAGTTCAATAGTTCTGATGAGTGACAGTTCGCTCAATCTGCATTTGGGTTTAGATATTTTTAAGTTAGCTTTTTAATCAAATGATTTAGGAGTCAATTTTCATTTTTTTTTTATTTTTTATTTTCATTCTGTTCTTCTTCCATTTTTAAGATTGAAATTTAATTTAATTAAGCTGCTATTAAAACAGTTATAATCATTAAATGTTTAAGATTATGATCATAATAATGTATGAAGGAAAAAGTCAAAATCAAAATGACTGAATTAAAATTGACAAATTGAAAATAATAGTCATTTTTATAATATTTGTATTATTCTTATTATTAATTAATGAGAATGATAAAATGTGAAATGACTAAATATAACTATTTTATAGTAATGTAAGATTAGAGAAAAGAAATGTGTTCTTCAATTTTCTCCTCTTACTTTAGAATTAGGATCGTCGGAAAAACGAAGGGAGGCCGGAACGGGTTGGCCGAGGTGACAGCAGCAAGGGGCTGGCTGAAAAGGGTTGTCGTTGGTTGCCGGAGGCTGCTGGCTGGCCGGCAAGGAGGAGTTAGCAGGCTGTGAGGGAGGGAGGCTGGCTGGAATGAGGAAGGCTAGCTGCCGGAGACTGCTGGAAGGAGCTGTCGTTGGTAGTCGAAAGCTGCTGGAGGCTGTTGGAAGGAGGGGAAGGCTGTCGGAAGCTGCTGGAAGGAGGGGAAGGCTGTGAGGGAGAAGATGCTGCTGTGGGTGAAGAAGGAGTGGGCAGGGGTATTTATAGGAGGCGAGGGGCGTAGGAGGCGTGTGCCGCTTTAGCGCCATAATGGCGCCTAGCGTGCGCCAGAAACCCCTGGCGCGGAAGGTTCTTCCGCCTGGAGGTGGAAGGGGGTCGGCCCCTTTGGCCGACAGTCTGTGCCAAAAATGGCGCAGGCAGGTGCGGAAGTCTCCGTTGTAGGCTCTGTCTCGGGACAGAGCCTGCGATCGCATCGTGGGATGCGATCGGTGAGCAGAAGGGGGTCGAGCGAATGAAGAAACAGGGGAAGAACAGGGTTTTTTTTTTTTAAAGAACTTAAATTTAAAATCTTCTCATATTTTCAGTCGTTTGGTGTCCAAATACAACGAGATTTGACACCGAGGCGTGTTACAACATTATGAACACCATCGCGCCGAAAACCTTTGATTCGGAGCAAAATTTTATTCTTTTTTAATTTTTGAGGTTTAAAATTTTGAAAATTTGACACGATCAAATAAACGCTCAGAATTTGATGAAACTTCTCGAGCAGTCTTTAAATAATATACTTAATACAACGATACTGAAAATGATGAATTTGGACACGTATTTCAATGTTTTTAATTTTTATAATCTAAATATTTCTGAGAATAAGGCGGGAGTTTCTGTCTTTCGAATTTTTCTCAAACTAGGGCACTTTGATCTTTAAAATTGTTTCTATCTATTGGTAATTTTGTTTGCCCTAAAATGAAATTCCCCGGGGTTCTAATGTTAGCGTCGAAATTTAACTTAATTCGCAAAGTAACGACTTTGGGTCATTACAATTATATTGCCTAATTAGGAAAGTTGAGTTAATGATTTTTCCATGTTAAAAGAAACGACTTCTCGAGCAGTCTTTAAATAATATACTTAATACAACGATACTGAAAATGATGAATTTGGACACGTATTTCAATATTTTTAATTTTTATAATCTAAATATTTCTGAGAATAAGGCGGGAGTTTCTGTCTTTCGAATTTTCCCAAACTAGGGCACTTTGATTTTTAAAATTGTTTCTATCTATTGGTAATTTTGTTTGCCCTAAAATGAAATTCCCCGGGGTTCTAATGTCAGCGTCGAAATTTAACCTAATTCGCAACGTAATGACTTTGGGTCATTACAATTATATTGCCTAATTAGGAAAGTTGAGTTAATGATTTTTCCATGTTAAAAGAAAAAGAGGAAGACAAAAGACATTGCAAGCAACTATTAAGTATGATTTCACATAATTGAAACTTAACAAGGGATTGCTATTTGATTGAGTGGGAACTAAAGTTTGGTGTCACTGCTGTTGTTGTTTTATACCTATTTTTAAACATCATTTTTAACACCCGAATCATTTACCTAACCCAAACGTATACCAGCGTCAATATAGATATGAAATAAAATAGTCTATCCACCAATGACAAACTCAAGTAGACTGACTATGTTATTTAAGCTTCTATGTTGGCACATTCTCATCATGGGGGATTTTTTTTTTTTTTTTTTTTGATGTTCTAAGGTTGATTAACTCTTTAGACTGAATTTTTCTCTAAAGTTGATCTCATAATTATTGTTAACAATTGATGTGAATTTGATTTTATTTTATTACTTTTCTTTGAAATCTGAATGCTACATTATTTAGTGTAGTTCATGTCAAATCTTTCTTAGTTAGTCATGTTTTTATATTGTATAATACCAATGCATATTAATTATTAAAAAACATTGCTTCTGTATTTCTCAAAGTCAATATTAAAATATAAAAATTAATTGTAAATTTTATAATAAGCCTCTTTTGCATTTATTATAAGTATTGAAAATTTATTATTTATATATGCTATTTTGTTATATTAATGCCGCTATACTAGTATACTTCAATAAAGAAATTAATTTAATTCATGTAAAATGTATTTGTTACTCTAATTTTTAAAACAAAAAATTATAATAGGTATACATGTAAATACCCATTCAATATGTGTATCATATTTTAATAACGAAGGCTGAATCAATAATAATTTGCAGCCTATGCGTTATATATGCTTAGAAGAGCTGAGCCGCATTGTACTATTGATTTATTTTCTCATTAATTATATTGATTTTTTTATTTATTTTCAACCTTAGGCTTTCAGAATGATATTGTTGATGATATTTTTTTTATCTTTCTGTTTGAATCTAAGTTGTGGAAAGTTAGCATCTATCATTTTTTGAAAAGCATATTCTTTCCCAAACAAGATGTGTATTTTTTAGCTCAGTTTTTTGTATTACAACATATTGCCCACATATTTATTTTCTAACCAACTCGTTGATTCTGCTATTTGTACTTTGAATGACTAGGACTACAACGTGCTTGATTATGGTGAGAAAGTTGTAGATGGGTTTTACGACATATTTGGGCTTCCCAATAAGTTGACAAACCTTGGGAAGATGCCAACACTTCATGATCTCCAAACGAGCATTGGGGATCTAGGATTTGAAGTTATTATTGTCAATCGTGCCATAGATAATGCCCTAGTAGAGTTAGAGCAAGTTGCTCACTGCATTTCCTTGGATTTTCCTGCTGCGGAGGTCATGTTTTTGGTGCAGAGGGTTTCTGAGCTTGTTTCCCAGCATATGGGTGGTTCTGTAAGGGATGCAAATGACATATTAGCTCGTTGGACTGAAAAAAGTACAGAATTAAGGAGTTCTCTTCAAACAAGCTTATTGCCTATTGGATGCATACATATAGGTCTTTCGCGTCATCGTGCTCTTCTCTTTAAGGTTTGTATTTCTTGCTATATTTCATTTCAATCAAATGGCGTTTGCGTGTAATAAAGTTGACGCAAGCTTTAATATGCTGATGCTTGTTTCTTCGGGTGGTCTTCTTAGACATGCATTTGGAAGCGCCTATGAAATTCAAAAGCTTATTCACACAAAATGCATTTTTTCAGTTTATTTCTATGTTTTATTGCTTTAAGATTCATTGTAGTGGTGTTTCTGCTAAAGTCTGGTTAAAATTTTTCAGAAGGATAGCTGTCACCATCCTAAAAACTATTACAATTAATTGTCATTTCTCATGTTTACAAATTCGCTTTTACTTTTTTTTTTTCTATTGGAACAGTTGCTGTTGTACGTTGAATGTTTTAAAGAAGATATACAGTTATTTATTTTCTTAAATTATCATGAGATAATCATTTGAAACTAATTTTAAACCCTACAATCACATTCTTTATACATGTTAGATTGTTGAGTGGTGAAATTTGCTTAGTAGCATTTTAAATTTCTGCTGGTAAAGGTAAGGATTGCACAATGGATTAGGTGCAATAATTGTTGACACAATTGATCATATGTGTTGGTCATGGCAAAATGTATATTGTGGACACAGTTGCATTGTTAAATCACATGGACGCCTGTAATATTTCTAGCATGTATTTCTTAGAATAATGCATTTGAAGGTGTTTAATTTTTTTTCTCGCTAGTATTTTCTTGATGTTATATGCTGTAACAAAATGGTGAACAAAACTTGCATTTATTCTGCCCCCTCTTCATAATTGCAGGTCCTTGCCGATAATGTTGGCATTCCATGTAAGCTTGTCAAGGGAAGTCATTATACAGGTGTTGATGGAGATGCTGTGAACATAATAAAATATGGTGATAATAGGTGTGTACTCATTTAAATAGTATTTTGTATTTTCATTTTATTGTCATGTTTTTCCTTGGAAGTTTGTTGTCTAATTGCAGCATTTGAATTGAGGTTTTGTAGGTGTTTGCTAACCATGCTATTCCTTGATGCTATCATATTAATTTTAACATTAGAAACAGTGGAACCTTTAATTAAGAACCTTTCGTTTTTTTTCTTAATTATGTTTCCTATTCAGCAATTAATTTTTTTTCAAAAGAACTTGAAAGGTTACCTGTGATAGCCGGGATTTAAATATGAGCTTCTCATTTACTGCATCATTATTAAGACTGATTTCATATTCTATGTGCACATCTCATAATATCCTTGAGGCTGGCATATATTTATCACATTCTCTAGATTCTTACACCACATTTTTAGGGTGTTCAGACAGGCTGGGGAACCTTGTTACTGGCAAGGAAACTAACTCTTCTGTAAGGAGATTATGATCATTGGCATTGCACATATTAGATGTTGGAATGTCAATGTACTTAATAATGCATTGAAAATTCAGATCTGCTGATTATATTTCACTGAAGGGTGATGCTGAGACCTTCCGATGCAACTGACTCCTATAATAGTCAGTCATCTCATTCTCTCTACCTGTTAAATATCTAATGTTACTATGCAGAAAACAAGAACATTCAGATGAACGATAACTATTGTTTAAGCCTTTTATTAATGCCTTACGTTTGTATATTACTGGATTCACTTTACTTTTCGTTTATTATTTTTGGCTTATGAATTTACTATCCATTTTGTGATATTTATTATTTTTATCTTAAACTCCTATGTGACTTTTTAATATCATGATCATTAGCGCTGTTTCATTTGGAATTGGTTTTAAGCTTCTTTTTTCTCCCTTTACAGCCTTCTAAAAGTGATTATCTGTTGCCGTGCAAAGTCTTGTTAATGAAATTAAGAATGTTGATTGAGATGATCTATTTTAGTACATACACAAGAAATTAAAGCTTATTAGTCTATTTGGGGGTTTCCCTTATGATCCCATCTATGTTTATTCACACAGCTTTTGATATCACCGATTATCATTTGTTTTGCAACAACTTCTTGTTGACTGTGTAGTTGGGAATGAATATTGGAAAGTTTGTTTTACTTCACTTTTTGACATGAAAACTGTGAAGTTGACATTCTTAATCTATACATGTTTTTCCACAAACGAAAACCTAAATGAATATAACCTAGTTTCCTTTCTTTTCACTAGAGCTGCAGAAATGCATTGGGCAGTACTGCCATTTTATTCTATTCCAATAGAATATACTTGGGGCTTTTTTTAATTTAAGAATTTACATTTCCACTCTCTTTCACTTTTCTGGTCCCCTTTTTTATATTCCAATACCATTCCACTATTATTATTCAATAGCCTACATTCCATTTGATTAATTGCTTGACAGCACATCTAGCCAATATTAGCATTTATAAACTTGCAACCAATTTACCATCAGTAGCATAAAAATCCACCACTATTAATAGGGCTGTTAGAAAGGGATGTTTTCATACATACCTCTTAAACCTTTCATATTTACGTATCTAACACTCAAACATATATATTTTTAAAACTACCCCCTTATTTTCATCATCAGCCGAAACTATCACTTGCTTAGGTTCTTTCAATCATTACCATCGAATGAGATTTCATATATTAGTATTATTAGGTGATAGTTTGGTAAAAATCAAAGTTAAGGTGTATATATGAAAATAGCCAATATTTTTTTGGTTGTAGAAAGTTTGTTCTTTTGAGATTTTTCTAGCACACATTGATATACAAGATTAAATGAATGGATGTACGGACATTATAACATTAGGAGCTTGAGGAGTTGTGATCGGCCAAGGGATTTATTAGGACTTTTGGTTTTTGTTTTTGTTTTTTCTTGGGTTAGGATTTTTTATTCATTTATTAAAATATTTTCCAAATTGCATCACTTAAAAGCTAAGGGTTTTGATACTTCTAATAATATCAATAGTATGAGTTTGATATATCGAGATGAAAAAGCTAGAGATTATTTGAGATACAAATATGTCTTGAATTTTGAGTTGCATATTGTCAAGTACTTACTTTTTCATAGAATACGGGCAACATAAAAGATTAAAATATCCTCATTAATTTGTTAAAAAAAGTCAAAAGTAGGGTTCAAATCTTTCAAATAGTAAATTTCATAAAAAGCATCCAAAACATTCTAAATTTACATATAAACCAATCTTTATATATTAATTATATATAGTATTAAAAACCAGCATTTAATAAAATGGCTGCCACGGCAGAGTGACGGTAGGGTGGGGAATGAGGCGATTTTTCTCTGGTGAAGTGCAAGTGTTGGGGGGAAGCATGGGCACAAAGGGGTCGGGTCAAGTTGTCACAGTTGCAGATTGAGGTGCTGGGTCGACCTAGGGCACAGGCTTGTCGCAATTTGTGCTAAGTGAGGACTCGACGAGACATAGCATAGTGGGCGATGGGCTGGTGTGGGAGTTGGTCACAGCGCAGGGGTGGGTTGTGGCTTCACAGTTCCAGAATGAGGCGAGGGGTCGGGTGTAGGGCGTGGGCGTGGGTCTGGCGAGGTGTGGTGCATAGCGCGAAGTTACATGGCAGGCCAATACTGGTGTGCTGCATGATCAGGACTTGCTGTGTGCTCGACGTGGTGTTTGGGTATGATGGATGGGCTGAATCGTTGCAGCTTGCGACAAAGGGTGATGTGGGATCCTAAGGTAGCCCACCCTCACGTCGTGCGGGTTGATGCATGAACTGGTTGTGACATGGCGATCCACGCTGCCACGAGTTGTGCTTGTTTCATCTTATAACTTTATTATCCAAATGGATATAATTTGCCTCTAGAATAAAAAAACTCAACTTTTGTTCACTAATTAGGAAGTAACTGTTTTTGGGCGGCTATTTTTCACCAATGTTTCTTCAACAACAATTTGTCACCTACCTTTTTAAACAATAAAATTGACCGAAAGGAAGCCTCACACTGTAGTAGCTATAACTACTTTTCTAAGAATGCAACTTTTGGTTTTGTTATTTGTAATCTATTTCATGGGGCATTAAACTAGTTTCAAGTTACACAATCTATTTGTTGTAATAGTTACCCGTACTGCAACTTTGATACCTTAAAAGAAAAACTTTTCCTCTCTTAGGCATCTCTGGTATGGCATTTCATGGCATGCTCTTAACTTAACTGATTTAATTCTTGACATTCACTTAATTTTATTGCCGGTAATTAGTGCATTATGTTATCTTTTACTTATAAATATTCAGCTCTCTATATGGGTGTTGAAGAGCGTGGTTTTTTAACACTCTTGTATCAAAATTCTCAAATTATTGCTTTGCTAGAATATTCAGCCAACAAAAAAAGAAACTTGCCGGTAAATTCAGTGTTACAAAGATGAGGATGCTTAGGTGGTTGAGTAGGTATACTCGTAAAGATAGAATTAGAAATGAGTTTATTTGTAGCAAGGTTGGAGTGGCTTTGATAGTGGATAAGATTAGAGAATGCCACCTTAGATGGTTTGACCATATTAAGTGTAGACTATTAAATGACCCAATTAGAAAAATTGAGTTTATAAATTTTGCTCATGTTAAAAAGGAAGAGGAAGACCAAGAAAGATATTAGACCAAACCATTAGAAAGGATCTCCTCTATTTGGGTCTTAGGGAGGGGCTGCTATTTGATCTTACACATTGGAAACAAATGATTCATATAGCTGATCCCACTTAGTGGGATTAAGGCTCGGTGTTGTTATCTTTGTATTGCTTTGCTAAAAAGTGTTCTTATTTCTCACTCTACCTGTTGCTGGCCATGATTTTAGATTGTTTTCCATAATTGTAATAGGAAGCCTTGCGAAGACTGTTTTACCAAATTTAGTTATAGACATTTGAACTAAACATCTTTATATTTTTATTTTCACAATTTGAAGAATTAATCGCTCTGACATTTGTCTTTTTTTTTCGCCTCAGGGAATTTTTGGTTGACCTTATGTCTTCCCCAGGCACTCTTATTCCAGCAGATGTACCGAATACAAAGGATACTTCATTCAATTCCTCTGATGCAATGGCAAGTCAAAACCTAATTTCTTGGAATATGAATAATACGGGGGGCAATTTTCTGAGTGGAAATCACAACTTAGATAATGATAAGATACTTGACAGAAGATCCACTCATGGAAAAGTGGTCTTGCTTCCATCTGCACGAGGAGAATCATTGACTACTGCTAGCAGCTCAAGTGGAAATGCAGAAAGTGTTTTCCTGCATGAACTTCCAAACCAATTTTTACCATCTACTAGTGGAGCTCCAAGTTCAGGAGATTCCTTGGATCCAAAAAGCCTTTTTGCTGAACTTAATCCATTCCAGGCGCTTGGAGTTACAAAACCTTCTCCAGCTTATAAAATTTCAGATCATAGAATCAATGAATATCAGAGGTCCCGAGAGCCAGGTGCCTCAGGACCCGAAAGGCTGCATAATAAGTCGCCACTGGTTCGTAAAAGTCATTATCCATACGTTGATAATTCGAACATGAAGCATTACAACTTTGCTGAGGGACTCATTCCAAGGAAAAATGTAGGGGATAGAGATCAAAATACAAAACCCTATACATCCAGCTCAACTGGAGGCACTATGGCCAATCCTGTATCCAGTTCTGCCACTTCATTCCCAGTCAATGTTGATGATATTACTAGGTCTGCTGAATTTTCTGCTGGAGATATGAATTCATCCATTACTGCAGGATCTGCTCAAAATGGTAAACTAGTAAATGGTTTTATTGATCATCCACTAAATAAAACAGGATTCCCAAATCACTCTGAAAACCACAGTGCATTGCGTGACTATGCGTCCTATGAGACAAAGGAGCAAGGAAAAAATGCCAATACTAAACAAGGCAGGAAAACACGCACGCATGATAGATTTGTGGGTACGCATACTGTGTTAGAAGATTCAAATGCACCAGTTTCTCACGCACAGGGTAGATTTATTGGGAGAGAAATGATGGAAAATACAGTTCACCCTGCTCCTCTGCCACCATTCAGACCAAGCAGGATTGATCCGATGCTTGACGATGTAGCTGAATGGGAAATTCCATGGGAGGATCTTATAATTGGTGAAAGGATTGGATTAGGTAATCCTTTTTTTTTTTTTTTTTTATTTGCTTAATAGCTATCTTGTAATGTACCCAAACATGATGGCTATTTAGCAGTACAATTTGTTGTTTTTAGCTTTCATCTATCTTTAAACATGAGGTCCGGACCAAAAGCTTATATTACTATGTAAAAAAAACTATCTAAAAATGTTTGTGGCTACGCTAGTTTTGATAACTTTGACAGGGGAAAAAGAACTTTAATTAATTCATCTCAAAAGATTCTTAAGAAATATAATACATCTTCCAGGAAACATTATTAAAATATTTTTTTTCTTATAAATAGGTTCATATGGAGAAGTGTACCATGCTGATTGGAACGGCACTGTGAGTTATCTATCATTCATCATGCTATTTGTAGTTTGAATGTCCTTGTATTTTTACTCGCTTCTTTTATCGTTGTTCCTCATTGTTGAAAAAATAGTTTTTCTTAATAAAAAATCATAAATGTTTTAGTATAATTATTATCAACTGTTCATTTGCCAAACAGACTTTTTTAGTCATTTATTCTGCTGCAATTACTATATTAACTCGGTTTCACTGTCTCAAAGGGCACTCTGAAATTCTTTTCAGTTAAAAGAAGTGCAGAAATTTGAGAAAATGTTGTTTGTTGGGTGAGAAGATGGATTGCACTAGAGTTTTGGCTTTGAGCTTGGGAATTATTGCATGTTGAGTCACTTTGGGTTGGTTGGAAAATTATGCTGTTTGTAGGAAGACACTTTGATACTTTGAATCATTTTCTTAGAATTGAAGTGCTTTATAGCAAAACTAATCCAGCAAAAATTTTCCCTTGTAATAATGAGTAAAGTGGCAGAAGAGATCATCCTTTTTCTTAAGGGACAATGAGAAAGCTTTTATTCCTTGAATTTGAGTGGGGGTGAAGGGTAGTAGAGTTTTTTTAACGGGGTAAATTGTTTTTGAGATTATGAAAGTGTATGTTTAACTTTCGGTTGATCCTTGGATTAAAAAATGAGATTTGATTGGAATCTGACTGCTGGCTGGTTCAGCACTTGCTGAAGGATGTTGTATGGGCTGGACTGTTAGATACTGTTTGATGTCTCATATTTTGTGGTTAAGTTATAGGACAGATTGATTTGTCTTTACCTGCCTTGAAACACTCTGATGGTTGGGTTTTGGAATTATTATTTTCTTATCTTGCTTTTTCTTTGCTGAGATTGTAATATTTAATAGGGACGTATCTAGAACAAAAAAATTTTCTGTTTATTTGTATTTTCTCTTCATTTTGTTTGATGTTAATAAAGAATTTTACAATTTCTTCTCTTTTATTGGAGACAAACAGGCCATAGTGCATTGTACCTGTGAACTTTTGTATCAACACTAATACTAGTGGTGGACCCAATTGTCTATGAACACCCAGAATATGGTGTTTGACAATGCCATCTTAGAAGGTTTCTTTTGTAAGATAGGTTGACTGTTACTTTTCTTTCAAGATCACCTGATTTATGCCATTCAGCATTTTTTGCTACGTGTTTTTATTTGGATGAAAAATAGCTGATCCCAAGTCATTTTCATTATGAAATAGTGGCTTTCAGGTTCTAACATTGTTGCTCTTTTGTCAATATAGTCTATATGAGTTATGCGGTTGCATTGCTCTCTTTTTTTCTTAATCAAGTTTATGTAATAGGCTTTTGTTGATTTGTTTGGTGCATTGATTTGGGGTAGCATTGTGTTTTATATTTAGTGTAATCAAAATAAAAGAGTATGCTTGAACGTTGTTTTGAGCAAATTAAATAACATAGAGCACTCTTTGGTGGAGGGTTAAGGCACATGCCAGTTGCTAGGGAAGAAGTCCTGTCTCCAGGAACTCTCAACACGAGAAAAAGGACTGCCCCCAGATTTTTTTATTAAAAAAAATTTATTAGAGACCAAAAACATCTTAAAATAGAACCATTTATAAAATATATTGTAGTAAAATATTACCAGATATAATTATACAAAACATTTAGGACATGCCAAAATACATGAAAAAAAATACAACAGATGACAATACAATACTTGAACAGAACCTTGATCCTATACTGCATTTATTATTCTTGGCATGAAGAAAGCTGCTTTTGTGAAATTGTGATCATTATGTTACTGTTAACGGCAGGTGAGGCCAACCATGAAGTACTTCAGTATTTTGTATTAATTTTTTACCACTTGTAATAATTCTTTATACTAGGTTATTAGTTGTAATAATATCTGAATGATTTCTAGACTTTTTACTTGATCTATTGCAGGTGGTGGTGAGATATAGTCATATGCTGTAATAGTGGGAAAAGAGAGTTGTGTTGATGGAATGAATATGTTAACACCCCCTTTAACCTCTCTAAAAGTGGGTGCATAGGAATATCAATAACTATTGAATCATTTGGAGTTATAATTATAGCTGGGTAAGTCAATTGTTGAGATGGGGGCTCAAATATCAAATTTGAGGAAATACTAATGAACTAGTTCCATTGTCTATTAACTTCTATCAACACATGATTTAGCGTAGGCTAAGTTGGGAAGTTTAATTAAGAATTTGAAATCATCATGGGTGGAGAACAATTGAGGTTCTGTTGAGCATAGTATGATGCGGGCAATTTAATGGATTGTCTATTATATAATTTATCTACATCATAAAATAATTGGATTGTCTATTATGTCTATTATATAATCTACATCATAAAATAATTGTCATCATGTGATTGGTAATCATAGAGCTTAGAATAAACGCTAGTCAACAAATTACGATCTATGGATCGAAGGATTACTCAGATAACTGAAACACAATCAACTTATAATGATGGAAATTATGATGAAAGTTTTTGTTTATTGTTTTAGCAACAATAGAAACTACTATGATGAGGGAAGGTTCCTTAACATGGAAAGAGTTTTTATTGAAGGAAGAGAAAGAACTACAACTACAATAAGTGAAGAACTAAGAAGCTGTACCTGGAGCCGAATCCTTTTTGCTGTTCAAAATATGGCTATTTATATGGTTCAACCAATACTACAGCGTCACATGTTTTTCATGCTAATAGAGTTCTGTTAGTTGTCTCCATGCCTTAGATATTTGCACATTGACTTTTAGAGAATTCCTTGGTAAAGCGTCTAAGCACAGCACAAGTCAGGGAGTCTTGGGTGAGCGTTGAGTGACTTGTCTGGAAGAATGTGTAACCCTCTCTTGTTTTCCATGTGACTGTTATTCTGGACAACCGATACTCATCTGATCATGTGAAGCAATCGTCTGGAAAGCGTGAGATTCGATCACTTTGGAAATGGCTCAGCAAAGCTGTGAAACACTCGTCCAACACTTGGATGATTTTTTGGCCAATTAGGCGGCCCTCAGGACTGTTATCCTGATCATGTGAGTTGGAAGTGGTAGGTCATTGGAAACCGTGTGATGGCATTTGATTGGCTGTAAAGTGAGGCATTTTAATGCACGCATGAAGTCAAATTGTGGTGCTTGTTAATATTCAAAATTTTATTAGATCTTTGAATCATATTCTCAATTTCATCGTGATCATTTTCTCATACATTTTGAAAGTGATTTCTCTTTCATGAATTGATATTTTTCATGCTTTATTTTCTTAAATTGATTGTAGTTATGCTCAAGTTGTCACTGATTGCGCATGCCTTTCTATTTTTCTCTATTATTAAAGCTTCATCGAATTCTATTTAGATTTTCAAATGATTTGAATTCTATTTAGATTTTCAAATGATTTGAATACCCGCTTAAAAAGAAAAAAAAATGCTTGATAACTAAATGCCAGCACTTAGTTTTTGACTCATGTATTGTATTTTGGGAGGGCAGCTATCAGAACCTCATTTAATTCAAATCACGGACCGTTACATTCTAAAAGTTCGGAACTAAAGGCTCCTTGATGTTCATTTTGGAATCCACGATAAACTTTTCTCTTTACAAGATTTTAATAGCTCTTGCTCTTATTTTTAGCTCCTCTTCTGCGTCTGTTCTTCACTCTTATGTCCTACAACAACTTCTTTACTGCAAGAGGTTGTCATTGTTGTTGCTAAGATGATACTCTTTGGTTATTAGCTTCACTATTGCCGTCACATTCTTTGTAGCATGTGTTTAGTCTAGCATCGCTACTCTTTGAGCCATGGAAATGCGGGTACATCTGTTGGGTATTGAGAAGAGTTATACATTGGTTGACAGATATTTGAGTCCAAATGAGTTGTCAAAAGAGGAAGAATCATTTATGTTCCTGAAACAAGTTGATCATATTTCAATGGTGGAAAGGATTTCTTGGAGGGATAAATTGAGATGAGGCAAAATAGAGAGGTGCAAGTGCTTCACGGCGCATGTTGGTTGAAAGAAATTCTTGTAATATTTGTTGAGTTAGGCACTTACAATCTAAGAAATCTTGAAAGGGACTACTTTCAGAATGAAAAATCAGACTTGAAGGTGCCATCTAGTGCAATGTTTGAAGAATATTCTAAGCTAACGGAGGGTGCTAGCAAAATTGCATTGGAGAAGGATTTGGCTGATTGAAGACTAGTTGAAGGAAGTTATGTGTGACTGTGCATAGAGTAAATACTTTGAAAGTTGGAGACATTCTAAAGCTGCAAGTGCTGCTCAAATAATCATTAAAATCTAGACATTGTGGGGTACAGACTCTTTAAATTGTATAAAGAGTTGGTCATTTAGTTGCAAAGAATCAGAAAGTAAAAAACTAGGTCATTGCAATCATCAACTACAATTGCAAAGAACAAAGGAAAACTACCGATGTGGTTATATCCTAAATATAAATGCTGGCATCTCCCTTTCTGTGTTACAAGGGCTTGATAAGATTTTAGTATTGTCTTTTTTTTTTTTTTACTTTTACAATCATTTTCTTTTAGTTGATATGTAAAAAGAATTTATTATTAAATATTTATTGTAAATATTCTAGTAATCTTTGTAAATCAAATAATAGTTGAATTCGTTATCTAGTATAATATATTGAATCAAAAAAGTTAGACATTAACAATAAAAAGCAGAGTTATTCTTGAACTAACTTCTGAAGCTTATATTATTAACCATACTACATCATGAGCAAAGTTTTGTATACTCTAGTGGCCGTAAATGCTGGTTGAATATGTGCTAGGTGACCAATATCACATTCAAACATGGAAAATCTCTCTACGCCTCTTGCTTATCATGATTTGCTTACCGAGGTTTGCATTTTAATTCTATGCTTCTCATTCAAAGCAACATTTTTTTTGTTCATGTATGCTTTTGCAGTTTGATTAGATAGGTAATGCTTCTGTTATATTAGCAATGTACTACGGAAGATTTTTTCTTAATATTAAAAGCAGAGTTATTTCATTTTTTGAAATTACAAAATTTAAAATATTAACTTAAAAAGACTTGCTAGGGTTTAATTTTTATTTGCTGATGGTCCTGGCCAGAGTTTAGAAAGTTAATGCACCTTAGCATGACACATGATATTAAATAATTTAAATAAAATATATATATGAACCACTAATAAGCATTGAGACTTAAATTATATGGTTTTCAATGGGTTAGGGAGTTAATTAGTGCTCATATTGGATGAAGCTAAGCCTTAAGGTACATTTTTCAATTCTTTGCAGGATTGAGCTATCATTGCCACCCTCATAGCTACTAAGAGTGTGTATAAGTTGACATTGTAGTTACTTTAAGTGTTGATCCGTGCGTTGATAAGCTATATTGCTAAGATGCTTGGCTAATTTGCATGATAAAGTTCAAAGACTTGGTGCAGTCGGCTAGAGCAAATAACGCATTCAAATAGAGAATAGCAATATTGGAAGCTTTTTACTAGATTAATAATGGAAGATTACAATGCCATAGGCTTGGCCGAGTGATCTAAGACTCACAGAACAAAAAGCTTTAAGTTGCTAAAGTGCCAAACGGTGCCTATTGATATGTTCTCAATGTTATATATTAGCTAAAAGGACAGCCCTAGGAATGGACAATGCTGCCTACTTATTGTCATTCCACAATCTTCTACCATCTCAGAAATAGTCATTATGTCATGAAACATACATTACAATTATGTGGTGACATATGGCATCTTTTGACTAATCTTGAGAATGTATGCTTTGGGGTCTAATGAACTAAATTTTGGTTAGACCAGATTGTTCTATAAGATGGTTTAAATATCTTAGACGAATTGGATTGTCTAAGACAGTGTACGATTTTTCCTAGATTAATTTGGATCAATAGAGCAGGATTAAACGACTACTTAGCTGTAGTTGCCATGATAGGTTTTAAATAGAGGCCATCACTCCTAAGAGAAAAAAAGGAGTTTTAGGAGCTGTAATCTCAGCACAGATTACTCTTTGACCGGAGAAGAAAAGGAAGGTCTCTTGAAGATGTTTTTTGGGAACATAAACATACTTTGGGAGTTTTGATCAGCACTGGATGTTCTCTGCCAAGCATCTGGTCAGCACGTGGTAGGCTTTGGAATCCTGAATGAACACTGGATCAGCATCTGGGAGCTTCACCAAGTTCTGGATTTGCTTTGAAAGGTACTATATAGATCAGTACTGGAACAGTTGATATGGTCTGGAACACAAAATCAACACTGGAAAATACTGGATTTTTGAACTAGAACAGTGAAGGGTATGCTTCGTAACCTTTGAACGGAGAAGCACTTTTATTGTGAGCTATGGGTTAGATAAGAAGCAGCTTTGAGACCTTTGAATAGAGAAGCTTGGGGAACTCCAGTTAGTAAAAGGGTTACTCTGATACAGTGAAGAAGTTACAAATTATTGCAAGAATTGACTGAATGACTACTCATTGTTGAAAATAAGTTCACATTCGTATTCTTGCACATCCAACTACCTAACCATTAAGATAGTTAAATCCATCTACCAATTGTCTATCCAATAAGTCGTTATATGTGTTAACAATTAGCTGGGGAACTAACTTATAACAAGCCAATTTATAACAATATTGTTACTAACTCATATCTGTACACATAACAAACGTTACAATAGATATGGTTTTTTGCATGTTGCAGTGCTTTAAGTTGATAGGATAAGAAGCAGATATCATGAGATACTTCAGCTTTTGACAGATTATAAGGGCAGCTTGAGATAGATTTTGTAGTTTCATGAATCTTTTCTGATGTGGAGTTTCATATTGATCAAACAGCAGTAACCTGAATGTTTTTTTATTAGACACTATTGAAGATAGAAGCTTAGTGCCTTGTCAATCAGCACCAATATGGTCAACCCTGTAACTGATTTGTGCAGGTCTAAAAAGAACTCTTGAAATGATTTTTAGTGCTTCAAAGTATTAATTACATTCCTAGTGTTTTGAGATGAACGTGAAAAATGTTGTAGATGGAATAAAACATCAGATTGGAACCGTGTTTTGTGCTTTAACACCAAATTGATGGAGGCTACTCAAGTATCTAGGATGAGGGTGGCTGCTATTTCACCGTTGTTGGAAAAAGGGATTCACGTTCTGCTGGAGACTTTCAGCACATTATGGAAGAGAATTTCTTTCAAGTTTATCATCCACAAGATTTCATAAATTTAATTGTGACTCACTTTAAATAGGTTTCTCTATCTGTCCATGGGAGGAAATGAATAGAAAATTTCTAATATAAATTATAACATATTAAACATGGATCAAATATAACTCGTGTAACATATTTATCATATGTCAGTATATATGAGTAAAACAATGCATCGCAACTGTAAAATAAATACTACAAGCACATCCTGATTCAGTGTTGCATCACTCTAAAAGTTCAAAAGTGGTTGTAGTTTGCATTCTCTTTATTCCTTCAGGTCATCTGATTTAAGTATTCTTGGTGACACTGGTACTGACTAGCTCATCTCAATTTGAGCCACTGGTGTTATTAATTCTAAGAATTTGTCTAACAAAATTGTCTTTTGTTATCAAGATAACATTGTTATTTATATAACAATGCTTGCTATTGTGCTATAAAAGTTCCTACTATTCTTGATAATTAATGACTTCTACAGTATTTGAATGCGTTTCCTATGTTTTTTTTCATTTGCTTGTAAGCATTATGAATTGTCATTTGATTATATTGAAAGTGCACTTTTTTGTGAATAGCAGGAAGTAGCTGTGAAAAAGTTTCTTGACCAAGACTTTTATGGGGATGCTTTGGACGAATTTCGAAGCGAAGTAGGTGAAATATTAACTTTGATGTTAATAATTACCTTAACATTAAGTAAAACTTTAATTTCCTTTCTGTAAATTATTCTGCATTATTAAGTTTTTGCAAGTTGCTTTTTCTTCTTTTTATTAGGTTAGGATAATGCGTCGGTTGCGCCATCCTAATATAGTTCTTTTTTTGGGTGCTGTGGCCCGACCTCCTAATCTCTCTATTGTGTCCGAGTTTCTTCCAAGGTACTATGATTTCACATTGCTATCTTACTGGTGGCTATAGTTGGATAATTTAATTAGTATTAACAAAACCTTATTTAGGATTTTTGATTAACTTTATTATCCTCTTCCATGTTGGCTTTTTTGCCTTGGATTTTGTGCACAACTTTAAACTCAAATATGTTCTAATTATTCTTCTATTTAGAGTGTATTTTTATTGTGCATTTCTAAATCATTTAACTATTTTTAACATCCCATCTTTAAAGGTGCTATTCTGCCACTTAATATATATATATATATATATATATATATATATTTAATACTATTTTTTCTAATATACCTAATGCACTGCAATCTCATCTCTTAATATTCTAATGTGACTATTATAATGCATATCATCAACACCATGAAAGAAATGTGTATTCACTGATCACAAGCTGCAAAATAATTTATGCACCGACCTTCATTAAATACTGGCACCAATGTTAAACTCAAATGACAATGAAACAATTCAACTGAACTGAGAAATTCAACCATTGTTTGTAATTACATGAAAATTTAATATCCTCAAGCTGAATATTGAATGTGTAAAAATTGAATAAAATTACTAATGTCAGTTCTATTGATGAAATAGGAACAAGGATTGAAAGTAAAAATTTGTGAAAAAGGACCAAGCACAATTGTACGAGGATATGACTTCTAAAATTGCTAATTTACTTCTAACGCACTCAAAAAATTATGCATTCAATTTTTTATAAGATTGAATTTATCAAAAATAATTGGATATTCTCAGTTGTTCTCTTACGATGCTCGTCAGACTATTCTATCAAAACAAATATTTAAATCTAAAACAGGCTATCTATTCCATTCAGACAAATACTATCACAATAACTATAGAATTTACAAAAGGATAACAAAATACCTAATAATAAACATGTCTCAGTTCCATCTTGACATATATTTCTGCCACATTTAATATGGCTTGATTTTTCGTTAACCTTCACACTGATCCACCTACGTTGTTTTTTTTTTAACTCAATTTTTATGCGTCTATGATATTCTCTTACAGCACATGTTTTCTAGTTCGCTGTTTCAAGTATGTTTTCATCTACCGTTTATTTTTTTGATGGGGTAGATCTGTGATGCTTTCAGTTATCACTCCTAGTTATAATTTAGTTACCAAGCAAAGTAAATAATTTTTTTGTCAGTGGTTCCACACTTTCTTGATTATTTTGGTATCACAATATACAGAATTTGGGTTCTATTTGAAGAAAATTTTCCCATGCAGATAATGTAAAAGCTTTTTTCTTCTAGGACTCCAACAAAGGCTATCCCTTTTCCTTCCAATTGAGAGTGACAAGCCTCCATTGGAGTTATCCTAATGTAATACTTTATATATAGTTTCCTTTTTACAGTTGAAAGTTATGGTATTTTAACTCAGAATTGGTCTTATAGTTATCACTAGGTTTTATATGGTTTGAATTGTTCTTCTTGAATTTAGGTTTCTAGTACTTGTCCCTTTTTATTTTAATTTCATCGTTTCTGTTACTTTTTTCCAAAGTTGTTTTACCTTTTAAATTTATGTTGTGTTGAACGTGTGCTGTTTGCAATTCATTTCTTTTTCTATTTTTGCAGAGGAAGCTTGTACAGGATTCTTCACCGTCCTAATTGCCAAATTGATGAAAAGAGAAGGATCAAAATGGCACTTGATGTGGTTTGACTTCTCATTTCTTTCGCTCTTCATATTGGCATTGTTATACTATTCTTTATATCTCTAATGTCATTTCTATTTTGTAGGCCAAAGGAATGAATTGCTTGCATATTAGTGCTCCAACAATTGTTCATCGGGATCTTAAATCACCAAATTTGTTGGTTGACAAAAATTGGACTGTTAAGGTAAGGGGATCCAAAATTTCTTAAATTGTGCGGTGAGCTTTTATATTTTTTTATTTTTCTTTATCACCTATTAATTTATGATTTTTTTTGCCATCTTGTAGATTGTCCTTTGCTTTATCACGTATTAATGTACTATTTTTTTTTTCTGCCCTCTTGTCGACTATTTTTGTACTATTTTTGTATAATAATCCACTTAAATCACTTTCCAATAAAATACCTGTTTGCAAAACTTTTCTCGCATGAATACAATTTGAGAAAATTATCAAAGTCCCTTGACCCTTATAAAATGTTCAAAATAATCTTTAACTCTTCTAAAAATTATTTTTGGTCCTTTGAACCTTGCTTAAATATTTTTTTTGGTCCCTACCATTAACACACCGTCCATTCCGTTAACTTTGAGCAAGAATCGACTGTTGAATCCATTGGCCGGTCAATTCCAATAGAAATCGGCCGCTGACTTCAGCTGCCATTTCGATTTCCGCTGGAAATGGTGGGCTGCTGGATTCAGTGGCCGATTCCAGTAGGAATCCGCCATTGGAAATGATCACTGGATTCAACGACCATTTACAGCGGCAGATCGATTCCACCGGGAATCAGCCGCCGGATTCAGTGTCATTTTCAACGGTCGATTTCGACAACCATTTCTAGCGGCCGATTCAAATAGTTTTCAGCGATCGATTTCCTGTTGGAATCGGCTGGCCGCTGAATTCAGCGGTTGATTCTAGCAGGAATCGGTTGTTGAAAGCCAATTCCTGCTTAAAGTTAATGGAAAGGACAGTGTGTTAACGGCAGGGTTAAAAAAAAGTTTAAACAAGAGTCAAGGGATCAAAAAGAATAAAAAAAACATTTAAACAAGTGTCAAGGGACAAAAAGAACATTTGCAAGAGTTAAGGATTGTTTTGAACATTTTGTAAAAGTCAATTGATCATTTTGAAAATTTTCTCAATACAATTCCTATCTTGATAATGTGGGTTATTTGTGAAATTGTAGTTTCTTAACAGTCTTTTTACAAGTAAAGATATGGTTGCTACAAAATAATTGGTGAAGCAGTTGTTTTCATTTAGCTAATAAAAGCATGCTAACGATTATAATATTACTATGAAAATTAAATTTATGAGTTATGCAGTTAAATTATTCATTATGGTATTGGAATATTATGTAAATTATTTAGTATCAGAGATCCAATTTAGTTTTATGCTTGAGAATCTATGAAAATAGCAAAAAATGAATTTTCACGTTACTTTATTACTTGCTGACTGTGTGCATTAAGAAAGAATGTCTATCAAACATATGTTGAATTTATTAAAGTTATTCACGGTAAGTTTATGGCTAGTATTTGAAATTGACATTTAAACTCTGCACCGTGATGCACATTGATTGTGGGTTTTGGCTTCATATTCTTGATTATGTAGATGAGTAGATGATAAATATTTGCAAATCTTTAAATCTATTTTATTTGATGTTGACATCATTCTAATAACTGATATTTAATGAAATAGTAGTAAATTGGAACGTTGCATGAATTACAATAGTTTGGATAAAACGATTCCGTTTGCAAAATATTTGCTATGTAAAGTGTTTTCAGGTAAAGTATTAAGTTTAAAGTGTGGTTGGATTGGAGTAAGAGAGTTTTGACTTTAGAACTATAGTTGACATGTAAAATATAAAAATTCACATTATTATATGCGTTGTCTGCATGGGAGGCCAACAGTTGCATGGGGAGGATGGAGTTAGTAAACAGCAAAGGATGTTGGTGCTGGCACGGAGTGGGATGAAATGCAGTTTTTAATTTATTTTATTTAAATTTCAAGTGACAAGCTAATTTGATTTTTCCCAATTTGGACAAATGGACTATTGTGAGCTTATTCCCGTAAAACTCATTTAAATTTACTCAATTTCAAACATGTTTCAATTTCACATGTTCTTTTGTAAAACATTGCCCCAACTGCTTACTAAGGGGCTGATTGATATATAATGATTTTGGTGTGAAGTAATCCAAATCTCAAAATTTACAAATTGACTGTGTTTGGTTTGCAAGATTTTGCCCAATCTCGGGATTTACAAATCTCTATGTCGGTTGTCCTCTTCTCTATAGTATTGGTTGCGATGTTTCTCATTGGATTTAGTGAGTGAGTAGCATGCTTGTCATCTTCATCTCTCCTCTTTTATTATGATTTTGTTGGTTGAACTTCTGTTTGTCTGCTGGTCTCTTCCCCACCGGAGAAATTGCGATGCCCTTCAAAAAACCCCCTAAATTTTCACTACTCTGAGCTTGACTTTTCGGATAAAAAAATCTTCATCCTGTGCAGATTAGGAAGATATTCCAAGTATTATCAGCCTATTTGATTCATTTTTTCAACTTTGTCCATGACGAACATATTTGCCTAGCCTGGACATTGTCTCTCTCTTTATTTTAGGGAAGATTGTATTCTTTAGATCAAAGAAGTTGATTTTTCTTTTCCTCCTTGTTACTCACTTGAAGCATTAGGTACATTAGTTTCCATCAAGATAAATTTTTTTATTCATAAATTTCTTATGAATTTTGTTGATCTCCAACTCATTTCTCAATTGTTACAATATTTACTCTAATTTTGACGAGCACATTGAATTTATTTATTAATTGATAAATCAGGCATGCTTATTTAAGTTCAATGTCAATTTTTTTTTCATTCGTGAAGAACATTGCCACCCAAATGAACATTAACTATCTTTGTTGCAACATTGTCTTCTTTTTGTGAAGTTAGGTAAGATTATATTTTTTTTTGTTTTTTTTAAATTAATAGGGTCACATGCTTAAGAAACAATGAATACTATCAATGATCACTGCTAAATTTTAGACTGCTCCGATGATGGTATGGATGCAAGTTTTGTTTGTTAGGAAAAATCTAATATCTATGCTATGGAATATATATGAATTTTGATTTTGTGGTATGTTTTTTTTGTGTAGATTAGGACGGTTGCCTAAGTTTAACTAATGCATTGGACACATTTCATCTTTATTCGTGATGAACATTTTTGCGTTACACGAACATTACCTCTCTTGATTATAGTGCTATTTTCTTTCTAACTGGTTAAGATTGTCTTATTTTGATCAACACATCAACTGATAAATTAAGAATGCTTATTTAGATTCAATGCTTTATTCATTTACGTTTTAATCTATATTTCTAAAATCAAACTTTATCTTACATTTAAATCAAACAATTAGAGTGTACTAAAATAGAAAGTTAAAACAAAATTTGGGATAATCTCATTGCTGAATTACTTGAGTACACCATTCTATGCAAATCAATTAATTCTAAACATAAAACTTTTGATTACCTGTAAATTCATTACAGATAATCCTACAACTGCAAAATAATCAAGTTATAATGTAATCATATTATAATGCAATCAAATTATAATGTGATTATATTACACTTCAATTACAATATATTAAACTGTTCCCAAGTCAAATTTCCCATTAAGAAATTTGTAAAATGGCAATCTTGACATACTTTATAGATTCAAGCTCTATAATGAAGTCCATATTAGTAAATGCATGATATTAGAAGTCGTTCTTAAATTAAGGCAATGATCGATAGATTTTGGGTTAATTTTGTTACTTGGGGATAGAATGTTCTTCAACGAAATGAGTAGTACAACACAATTTTTGTGGAAGAGCTTGGTCAAACATATATAGATCAAAGGGATTGTACAAAGCTACATGCATAGCAATTTTTAATAACAACCCGAATTCATCACAACCTTTAACCCACTTGCAATTAAATATGAACCATACGCCTCCACCCTACACCTACTATAAATGCATATGTGCAGAACCTTTTCGTGTGAATAAATTTACTCATTATTTTCTCCCGCTTAATTCTATCTCTTCTTTATCTTGAGAGTTCTTCGTCTTTCGCTCGCTGTCAGCATGGTATCAGAGTGTCGCTCTTCCTTGACGAAAAGCTCCGATCATTCCTTGATTGTTCGGATCTAGCTTTCATCAACACATCTGAGCTCACAAATTTAATTTTTTGCCATATTCGACATATTCAGCCGAAGCCGCTCCGCTTTGCTACCTTCTCGTCAACCTAGCAGATTTAATTATTCTCGTCAGATCTGTCTCCATGGGATCAACTAACATGGATTCTCAATCCAACGACTACTCTAGCACACATCGCAACTCTGTCTATCGATCAGAACAAAAGGATCTCACATTCTTTGTCCAATATCAAGAAAATAATCCACACCCTGCTGACCTTCAAAAACTAATCCCATTTGGAGGGCTCAAGTAATCCAACCATTCAAAGCAATCAATCTATACAACCACCTCGACGACGCTGATCCCATTCCCCATGCCGCTGACGATAAGTATTCACTCTAGATCTCAACTTACCGAAATTTAATAGCAGCCCTCTACTCCACATTATCTCCATTAATTCTTCCTTGTATCTAGGAAGCCAACACATGTGATGAAGTTTGGCTTACCCTAGAAAAATGTCTCCAATCTTCAAATCGCTCTAGAGTCATCCAACTCAAGAATAAACTTCACAATGGTTTCCTCAAGGACCGATCCATGAGTGAATACGTATCCGACATCAAGTCATATTGATAGACAAGGCAACAGGCTCCAAATCATTAATGAAGACGTCATTCTCTCTACATTGAATGGACTCCCCTCTATTTACCAAGCCTTCAAAACAGCCATTAAAACCAAGATTGCGTCATTCATCCTAGATGACCTGTACTCCCCTTTATTTAGTGAAGAATTAACATCCAATAAGATCTTCACTAGGAAATTCCGCTAACCAACCCACCTCCTATCAGCAGCAATCAGCACCTCTCCCTTTTCTCTAATAGTTTCAGTGGAAGGGGCAAACAAAGTAGAGAGTATGGACGTAAACTACCGCTACACAAAGGCGCTTCACTCGGGCAAAGAACTACCAGATCTCCCTACATCAAATGTCAAATCTGTCGCAAAGGTTATTCAGCGAAAGACTGCTGGCATAGTATGGATGCCGATTGACACAAATTTTCTAATCAACTACCATATCATCCTGCAGCCTTACACACAGACGGGTTACCCGACCATTGCTGGTACCTTGATTCATGAGCTTCCAACCATTGTCGCCAACGACTTCGACAACATATCCATCATAGAAACCTATCAAGGTAACGATCGTGTTATTGGAAATGAATGGGATCTTTCAATCTTTAGCATTGTCAATGACATTCTCCCTACACTTAATTGTAAGTTCTACCTAAATCACCTCTTTCACGTTCCACAATGCCAATATAATCTTTGATTCACAAATTAACATCTGATAACTCTTGCTCCATCTTATTTGATCCACATGGGTTCACAATAAAGGATCTCCAAACAAACATACCTCTTTTTAAGGGCCACTGCATCAACGGACTTTGCACAAATTTTATTGTCACTAGAACCTCCTCCATCAAAGACCATTTTGTGATCTACCACATCTCCAATCAATCTACCTTAGCATTTACGGCCGAGTCATGACATCCATCAACTTCTCATCAAGCATCATCCAAGGATCGGCAAATGCAACACCTAATCTCCATGCTCTACTTGCATTATAGCAAAACACAACAAATTACATTTTCCTAAACATTTCAATAGAAATGATGATGATTTAAATTCTTACATACTGATGTATGGGGTCCTACCCCAATTATATCTAATGAATGCTACAAAATTTATCATTTTTGTGAATGTGCTCACGATTTACTAAAGTAGAAACATAAAACCATACACAAATTCATCCATTGTCAAAAATTGATGCAATGCCAATTCAATAAACAAATCAAAATACTTAAATCCGATGGAGGTGGAGAACATAGCTTAACTACCTTTCATAACCTAATCAAGAATCTTAGCATGCACCACCAAATGTCGTGCCCTTACACTCCACAACAAAACGGAGTTGCGGAGCGCAAAATCAGCACATACTCGAAACCACTTGTGCTCTCCTAGGTTTCTAGGCTCATGCCACTCTCACCTCTACCTATCTAAACATCCGGTCACCCTTTCCAAATACCCATAACATCTAACCTTTTCAAATTCTACATAAAACAAGACCGAAGTACATCCATCTTTGAGTTTTTGGTTCCCTATGCTTCCCCCTTCTTCCTCCCACAAAAACAATTAAACACGGTCCAAGAACTCTAGCATGCATTTTCCTCGATTACTTCCCAAATCACAAAGGTTACATTTGCTTCAATCCTAAAACCTCTACTTTTCTAATCTCTCGTCACGTACAATTCATTGAAAATGTATCTCTCTCACACGTACAACCAACCCATCTCCATTACATTCTTAACCCATCAACCCCACCCCAACCCGCTCACTCTAGTCCCAATATCAAACTCTATCACACACAAACCAAATTATAACTCAAATAAATCACCCAATCACTCTTGGCCATACCCCTCATCCAACAACTCCATTCAACCTCTACTTCCTCTACCTCTTTCCAATCATCCTCTCCTAATCAAGAACCCACTCCTCCAACGAAACAAAAAGCCACCCTCCCCACACATTCGATGCTCACCCGTCAAAATAGGCACCATAAAACCCGAACCATTTCTTAACCTCATCCAACCGAACCTACTTCCTACAATGCAGCGACCAACATGGTGCATTGGAGGCTTGCCATGGAAGATGAGTATCGTGCTTTGATAGAACAACAAACCTAGACCCTTGTACCTCCCCATCCACAACAAAACATCATTGGCTGCAAATGGACATTTCAAACAAAATTCAACGATGATGGCACCGTGGCTCGTCACAAAGCACGATTAGTGCTTCAAGAGTTCAATCAACATTAAGGTAATGATTGCTTAGAAACATTCAGTCCAGTCGTGAAAATGCCAACCATCCAGATTTCTACTCACCGTTACGACTAACTACAAGTGGCCCATACTACAAATGGATGTCTCCAACGCATTTCTACACGGAAAACTCAATGAAACTATCTACATGAAACAACCACGAGGATTTAAGGACCCCAGTTGTCCCAATCATATCTGCAAGCTCAATAAGGTGATCTTCGGCCTTAAACAATCACCCCACCAATGGTACTTTACCATTACAAATTTTCTCCATGCTAAAGGTTTTAGAACCAGCAAAGCTGATCCATCTCTTTTCATACATGACACTACAACCAACTACATCTACATTCTGATTTATGTGGATGACATTCTCATTACTGCTCTGCACTAAGCTGTCCTCATTTCTCTCATTCAACACGTAACCCAACGGTTTCAAATGAAGCATCTCGGCACCCCAACTGGAAATCAAACTGCTCCACATCTCTACCGAGAAGCAGGTTGCGAACATCTTAACCAAACCACTCTACAGCTCGATTCTACAAACATCTGTCCAAAATCACCACCTCGGCACAAGATGGTTTGTTTGCGCAGGAGGGGGGAGATGACAACAACTCGAATTCATCACCAGCCATTAACCCACTCATGATTAAATCTGGACCATACGCCTCCACTCTTCAGCGGCTAGAAATACATATGTACAGAACATTTTCATGTGAATGAATTTACTCTATCTTATCCCTCTTAATTCCCTCTCTTTCTCTCAATCGTCTCTCGCTCTCTCTCAACAATTTTAATGCTGTACGCAGCTCTTAGCATTAATTAACGGAGAGTGATAATTTTAAAATTGACTATTGATAATTGGTTTATGATTTATGATGGTGACGATGATGCCAATAGTGGCAATTATATATTAGATGCATGGGATTCAATTGCACAAACATAAATGCGAATGCACTCATGTTTTATTATTTAATAATTTCAACCAGTGCTATAATATCTCCATCAAGAGTGGCTATAGGATGATTTCTTCCTTAGTCAGTTTTATGAAGTTCTTGAAAATTGTTTTGGAGCATTTGAATATGAAATGTACTTTCATATGATATGGTTGATATGGGAAACAAATTAATTTTGATCCATTGATGTCTATATTTAATTTAAATAAAATATTCTTTAAAAGTTAGATGTATAGGGTGAGATTTATATCTAACATTTTCAAAATGCAATGTGATGTTCAAGGGATCTTTTCCTTCTTTAATGCACAATCATTGCACGAAGTGGTGCATTTATCAAATGAGCAAATAATTTGTATATGGTATTATCATTTGTACACATTATGCAATTAATCAACCAAATTTAAGCCACATCATATAATATTTAGCAAATATAGTAATGCATTTTACAGTAGTTTATTTCTTCAACAACTTAAAAACTAAAAAGAACTGACATTTTTTAAAATAAAGTGATGAAAGCATGTTTTAAAATAAGAATGTTGATGAAAGTAAGAGGTCAGCTAGAATTCTTGGCATGGAAGCAACATGAGAAGAGTGTGTGTGAAGATTAGCCAATAAGTGGCATTCAGGGAATATACTGAGTAACACCATTGGAAAGCATTTAAAAATAACTTTTATGAGAGAGCTTGAAGATGTGCTTCATTGAAAAGTGCTTAGCTATTGTGGAGAGTACGGAACCAATTAGAAACGACTTAAAAACTATGAGAACCAATGAGAATAAGCAATGTGATGCAAGATGGATTAGGGTGGGTTTCTAAGAAATGCATATGCAAAGGCCATTAAAAAGATCACGTGTGTTTCTTGAAAATTAAGAGAGCAATTATTAAATGTATGGGTGGTTGGTTGGGCAAGTTTAGAATTCACGTGAAAGAGTGCAATGTCAAAGAAATTGGTGTATTTTGTTTTCATTGTATTTTGTTGTTTCGTTGGGCATGGGACTTTGTTGAAGCCGACAAATGGGTGGGTGAGGAACACCTTTTTGTGCCTTATTTGGGAACCATAAAAAAGTGGAGAGGCTTTAAAGAGGCTATGTTGAGGACTATTTTCTATGCCTTATGTGAACACAATGGGATGACCGAGAGTTGGCGGAGCATTGACAAGTGTTGCCCATGGTTCATAGAAATGGGGGACAGTCGGGGTTCAAGTTTTTTGTTGACGGGTGAAGTTTTTTTCATCTAATTTGAGCAATAGGGATATCTCACAACATAACTTAAATAGTGCGAAAGAAACCATAAATTTTTACATCATTTGGTTTTGTTCATATCAAACTACTAATAAACTAAACCTATACATTCATATTACTTATCCACATATTACTCCAACCAACTAATTTTAAGAAAAAAGCTAGCTATATTCTATTATTAAGCCTTTTTTATTTAAATAAATTGAAAAATAAGTATTGCCTCATCTTTCTTACAAAATTTTAAGAAGTTCTTTGCAAGAAAATTGGGTATATTTGAAATTCACAATGCTGTTGAAACATTCCAAATGATTTCCATTATAATATTTTAAAACAAAAGTTAATTATGATCATAACTAATAACAAACTCAAAGAGTTAAAAATACATCATAAGGCCGAACTTTTCTGTTTTTATTTTTTACTTTATGAGGCAAAGATGTTTTTGTTGAAGAATTAATGGGGTTCCGAGGAACAAGAGTTCATGTGTTGTTCTTGATCAATGCATTGAATTCAATGTTCATAGCAACAAGCCATCTAGGATGTTGAGATGCTTGGGAAAAACAGGTAGGAGGAGGGGGAACAACATGGGTAATGTAACATTGACATCAATGGGTTGTTTTGAGGTTGTAATGGATGTTGAGCAGGAGTAAGATTATCATTGGGAACACATGAATGGACTTTTCATTTTTCTGCGAGTATATGTTAAAAGCCGGTGGGATGTAGAAGCTGGATCTGAGGGAGGGTATGTAGGAGTTGGTAGCAATCCTATGGAAGGAATGGTGGGGCAGACTGAGAATGAAGATGGTGTAGGTGTTGGGGATTACTGGAGATGAACATGTATATGAACATGAGTGGAGTTTGAGAAGGGTGGAATGATAGTTGTGGAAGGGATATTGAGAAAGTGTAGTTCATCGAAGACAACATGAGTGGAAATAAAAATACTGTTGGTATGACGGTCAAGACACATGCATATAGCATGGGAGCCACTGTAACCAATGAATGTGCAGTGTGTGGATATGTTGTCAATTTTGAATTTCGTGTGAGAGCGAAGCCAAGGGAAACAGAAACCACTGAAAGTACGAAGTTTAGAGGGATCAGGGAGTTTGTTGTGGAGAAGTTCAACGGAGATTTTGTGAAGGTTGTCGGTTGATTAAATAATTTGCAGTTTGAAAATCATAAATCCAGTAGGTTTTGGGTAGGGTAGAGATGGTGAGCAAAGCGCCACCGATTTCAGAGATGTGCCGATGTTTGCGATTAGCAGTTCCATTTTGCTTAGCAGTGTTGGGAGCACTGAAGCGATGAATGATGCCAAATTTATCAGCAGTAGAGGTAAATTTTAAAAATTCTCATCCGTTGTTGGGTTGTAATTGTTTTATACAATGCTCATATAAATTTTCCACCATAGTTTTGAATTTTATGAAAGTAGAAAGTGTCACTTTCATTTAAGTAGATAGAACCAACAAAAACAAGTGCAAGCATCTATAAAAATAATGTAATATTGATGGCCAATAATGGACGAAGTAGAACAAGGGCCTCAAACATCAGTATATATAAGCTCTAAAGACTTTGTGTATACATTTGTAGAATGTGGTAAATGAGATCTATGACTTTTAGCTTGATTACAAGAATGACGAGTAAATGAAGAAGAAGAAACATTAATTTTTGGAAGACTGCTCGCAATGAATGGATATTGGAATGCCTTGCTTTGGAAACCGGTAAAAGCCTTGATCAAGCGTCCCTCGAAAGAGTTCTTTCTTGCTGGAGATATCCTTCACAACACAAAAATTTGGATGGAATTCAATAAAAACTATGTTATCTTTTTATTAAATTGACTAATAGAGAGTAAATTCTTTGTAATTTGAGGCACACGTAACAAATTGGATAAAATAAAGTTAAAATTATAAGTGTGTATAGAAGAAATGCCTGTATGGTAGATGTCAAGAGCTTGGCCATTTCCCTCATGAACACTCTCAGTTCTGGTGTAAGGTTGCGACAGATGAAGGTGCTGCAGGTTGGATGTTACGTGATGAGTTGCACTTGAATCTGAACCAACCGTCTGAAGTAGTGTAAAAGGTGCGAGACGTTAGCAGTGGGCGTTGAGGTGGATAATGGTTGATGTTTTGATAGTGGTAATAGTTAATGGTGGTTTGATCGATTCGATTGCGTACTTGGCAAACATTGTTGTTTCGTCCATGTCCAGATGAACTGCCGCAACCTCTGGCTTGGCCACGACGTCGAAAGAATGAAGCCAAGGGCTGAATAGAAGGAACAGCGGGCTGGGCACCGCTCTGTCGCTGCTCTGCAGTGATGTGGTTATCAACGACGGGGACCGTGAGCAGGCATTTTGCTGGGTAGAGGAGCTTGTGGTTGAGAAGCATGTCACAGAGTTCGTCCACGGGGTGGGGTCCAGGTGGGTCACGGCGGTGGTGAGAGCGCTGATAGCCGGCTATGGAAAGTTTTGGTTTCTTGATGGAGTGAAATTGAAATTCTAGGTGCTGAATGCGAATCCGAGAGGTAGAGGCGTAGATTGCAGCAAGAGCGCGCCATATTGCGTGAGAGGAGTCACAACCAAGAACCCGAGCAAGCGTAGATTCAGCAAGGGAGGAGATGATTTTGCTTAGGATCTATTGATTGGTGGAGAACCAAGTTACTTAATCAGGATTGGGAAGACTACTCGGTAGGTCTGCGAGGGAGGGGTGAGTGTTCCATCTACCCACCCCATAAGATTATGAACGTGAAAATCTGAGATTAACTGTGATCTCCAGATGGCGTTTGTCGAGCTTGATGTTTAGAACGTGATGTATGCTGGACAGAGATGCAGCGTTGCGGAAGACGGAGGCGGGATGTAGCCGGTTTCTCCTCCGACGGGAGAGCTGGAGAGGCGCTCGGCTCCGTCCATCTTCAAACGAGAGTTCAGCATAGGAGAGATTGGGGGAGATCTGCGGAGAAGTGCATCTCGTTCAGCAGAGGTGAAACCCGAGGGGATCGGCGGAGAAGAGAATCTCGTTCAGCAGAGGTGAGACTTGAGGGAGATTGGCTGAGAAGAGAGACAACAGAGCGTTACCGGTCTCTCTGATACCATGTTGAAGAACCAGAGGAAGAAGCGAACACCTGATTTTTTTCTCTTGATATATTACACGGGCTCTGCCCGATATATATAGCGATTGTAAAGGAAAGTAAGACTCAGAAAAGGAAAGAAGCAAAGACGGGTAGGATTACAACACGGCGGGATACATATCGGCCGGATTAGATAAGTGCCGGTCGTATTTGTTTGAATAATTTTCAGTGTCTTTTTCGACGTGCTAGAAAATGGGGACAACTTCTTTTGCTATTTATCTTTGCTCTTGTTTCATACTCAAATGAACATAAGTGTGTACGCAATGCACACATTTGAGAGAATTTTTTTTTACTTATATATTGTTACTTTCTGACACTGCCACTGTTTTCATTATATCTGGGTATCATTCTCCCTTTGATTGCACATGCGATGGGGCCAAGGATGTGCATATATCTTCTTTCTTTTAAGGTCGGATATAACTGTTAGTTAACACTCGCTGATCACATGCGCGCTCGTCACTACACTAGCAGCTGAATGACTTCGTCAAAGTATTAGAATTCATGCTCCTGATAGTTTTACCGAAAAGATTTTTGGGCTTTTTTATTTGAAGGCAAAAAATACTCTTCACAAAAGTACCTTGAAATCCACACTCTGTAGTTGACGCCACCTTAATCTAGAAATATTAAACTGAGATAATATTTATTTAAATCAATAACAGGTATAATATATTTGTAATTAGAATTTTACGTGTTGTGAATATCCTCATGTAAATCATGGAGAATTTTTTTTTATCTCTTATGCTTTATGATAGTGGTTTTTATGGTTATATATTAATCTAGAAATCTCTGCAGGTCTGCGATTTTGGTCTTTCACGCTTGAAGCATAGCACTTTTCTGTCATCCAAGTCTACTGCTGGAACCGTGAGTGTCATCATAATACCGCATTGCTACGAATGCTCGATTACTTTCTAGAATTTTCTCAGCCTATAGTCTCCATTCATTTTATAATTATGAGATACTTAAGATATATATTTTTTCCCCATCAGCCTGAGTGGATGGCTCCAGAGGTCCTTCGCAATGAGCCATCCAATGAAAAGTAAGTTTTTGGTTGATTCCATTTTTTTTGATAAAACATAGTTTGGATTGGCTGCGTTTGGGGAAGCTATTTGGTGCAATCTTTTGCTAGCCTGTTGATTATCTATCTGCCACTGTCACCCAACGCTGAAGTTGTGCATAAGAGTATGACAGCATAGCATTCAAATAACAATGACAACAGCTTTTTTTGCTGTAGCTTTCACTACAACATTTTCATAACTTGTTTGAACACTTGCAGCTGCCCCAAATGAGCAGCTTCTATAAATCATGATTTTTTGATATAAAAAATATTTTTATAATAATATTTTTAATTATAATAAAACCATTTTCTGAAAAACGAATTTTGTTGTATTTCACGCAGATGTGATGTTTATAGTTTTGGGGTGATCTTATGGGAGCTTGCTACGCTGCGGAAGCCTTGGAGCGGTATGAACCCAATGCAGGTTGTAGGCGCAGTAGGCTTCCAGAATCGCCGCCTTGAAATCCCCGGCGAAGTGGACCCCATTGTCTCCAGGATTATCTGGGAATGCTGGCAAACGTAGCCTCCTCTGCGCCCTAATCATTTTATTGTAATTTTTTAATACAAAATGCTTTCTAATATGTTAATATGACCCCAACATTATATTTATTTTCCAGGGAACCAAGCCTGCGCCCTTCTTTTGCACAGCTGACGTCTGCTTTGAAATCATTGCAGCGCCTCGTCATCCCTGTATTCCACGACACCCAGAACCCGCTGGTCTCGCAGGAGATTCCGGTGAACTCCTCAACGCCTTAATTTCATTCACCTGTGCACTCATTTTCACGTGTATAGAGAGTAAATTTAATACTATTCAAAGGAGTGTTAGCTCTTTGTGTATAGGCAATAGTTTGGGCAGAGTTTCAGGCTCTCGGCCCTTTCATACAGAAGGTGAAAGTGCAGTTTTGATTGTACAGAGTGACTGGGCTGATAAATCATTCTCAAATGTAAAGTGTCTGCAGTCCATATTATGTTTATGTATTGCTAATAGAATGCTGCCGAAAAGGAAGTGAAGTTTCTCACTGAAAGTATCAGATGCAAGTGAGTTCATCCGGAGTTTAGCATTTGGATCTTTTTGTAGTTTATGTATTTGCATTAATTCTAGATCTGCTTTTAAGTAAATGATGATTTGAAAAGGGTGCATTATGTGATACTACTATTTGTTAACTTTAAAAGACTACTTCAGATTCAAAGAAATCATGAATATATATATATATATATATATATATATATATATATATATATATATATATATATATATATATATATATATATATATATATATATATATATATATATAATTTTGAATTCATCTGAGGTCCCCAGTGCTGCCTATCTAGAATGAAATCAACTGTTAAAATTTAATACCATCGTTATCTTAACGAATAGGATTCTGGCCAGGCTTCCCCTATGCTTAATGCCTATCACAATCGAGTTCTAATCCAAAAGGCCTCACAAAAGGCTTAAAAATCATAAGCATAGGCTCAAAAATCAGTCTTTTTAAATAAATTTCATAGCCGATAGTTACTTTTTTATACTTAATAGATTACCATTTTATTGACTGTATATATGTATTTACCATCTCTTTTATTATTTGAAATCTAAAAAATGTATGGTTGTTTTTATGTATTGATAAAAATTTGGCATTGAGGTATTATGGAAGAAAAACACCCTATTTAAAATGAATCATGATATTGGGTTCCAAAAGTTTCAAAAAAAAATTCAAAATAGGCAAAATAATATATCTTAATCATGATTAAATGTATTTTTGTCGTTTAAAATTCACATTTTAAATAAATATTTTAAATATTCATTATTTTTAGAATTATTTGGATATTTTTTCTAAATAATTTTTTTGTTTTGAGAGTTAGGGACATTTACTAGGGCTAAAATATTATTTTTCTTTGAGAATTTTATACTGTTAAGCCAGCAAAATTAATAAATAAGCATAAAATCACAAAAAAAAAAAAAAAGCGACATTAATTTCTTCGTGTGGAAAATTCAGAGTACGAAAAATTAGATATGTGAAGATGGATTTCATTGTCAACAATAAGTAGACAAAAATCCCTACAAATTATATGTATTTCCATTTGTACTTTAAAAGAAAAAGAAGGTACATACATTGTAAGTAATTATTATGTCTTATAATCCCTTCTTCACTGATGATACACTCCTCAAAGTTATTTTAAAAGCTTAAGAAGACCATAATTTTTAGATGCGCTAATTAATTAAGAATATATTCCATATTTTGACATTTGATTTAGAAAAATACTACCAACTCTTTTTGTATGTAATATCATAATCATTATTTTAATTAATAAATCTTAATTATTATCCCGTTAAATACCCATTAGGGTTAGAGTATTGCTACACTTACACATTAATATACACCAAAATATATAGATGATGTGTCAATCCAATGTGTAAGTAGATTATTGGTTGAATGCATTTTTTGATAAGACCTATATACAAAAATTATAAAAAATAAAAATTTTTAATTGGTCCTTAATACTTTTTGGTGTATATTTTTATGTAATCATAGCATTTTTCTTAGGGTTATAAGAAGGTTGACTTCTTAAGTAGATAATTTTTAATAAATATCTAATTTCTTATTAATTTTTTATTTATTTATTGAGATATATAATATGAAAAATGCTTATATCATGATTTTGACAAGTGAATCTCAATTAAAATAAATTTAATACTAGATTTAAAACTTTTAAAGATGATGAGATGCTATAGGAGGTATTATTGAGGATAATGTAGCATATTCATATAATATATCTCTTTTTTTGAAATAGGAAGTATTTGATTTTAATTAGAATTATTTCATTGTGTTTCTAAATATATAAAAAAACACCTTATTTGAAAGCATAAAACATATTCTTATTGTAATCTGAACAAATTTTTGTATATAAAAATAAAACATGGATTAAAATTTTAAGCTACTAATTTTCAATTTAAGAAAAATGATATATGATTACATAAGAATATATCCTAAAAAATATTAGAATCAATAATTTTTTTTTTTTTTAATTTTTATATATAAACTTCACAAAAAAAAATATATTTAACTAATAATCTGTATTTATATATTATCTATATATATATATTTTGATGTATATTATTATGCAAGTGGTGTAGCTTAGAAATTCAATAAAAATCACAATAAAAAAACAAAATTTCATAATGAAAAAAAAAAGAGAAGAACAAAAGAACTATCCTCATTAGAAATTGATTAGAACTGTATCATTATTAATCTGTGATCGACGAAGCCGGTGCTAATCAATAAGAAACCAACTGCCATTACATATAAAATAAGAAGCTTTCAACTTCTCTGTACACAAAGAAAGAAACGATTATTCCAAAGCAAAAGGAGAAAAGCAGGCAAAGAGAGGCTACTTGCTGTTGTTCCTGAAGGCCCGAGGGGCGGAGAGATCGCCGGACCTCCGCCTGAGCATCTGCCTCATCCCATCGGCAACTAAGACGGCGGGGTTGGATTTGAATTTGCTGCAGAAAGACATGTGAGCCTCCAAGGCATCCTCGTGAGTCTCTCTGTCCCCCCCCTTCTTCCAGCTTTTATCCATCTCTTCCCTCACAGCCTCAGAGCATAGGCCGCACAGCCATTTCCCCTCAAAGTTGGCCTTCACCTCTCTGATGTACTCATGAGTGCACTCTTCTCTCAGTCCACAGCAGTCGCACTTTGCTAAATCCACTTCCATCATATCATCACAGGGGCTGCAATAAGAGCCTCTCTCGCAGTACAAAGCCCTTTTTAAATGCATAAAAACTAAAATATTAGTCAGAAAAATTAATTATAGATAAATGAGAAATGCTCTTTAGATCTGTTGATTTGTTGTCAAAAAAATTTATCCAATAAAATTTTTTCGGTGCATTCAATACAAATTTAAAAAATAATATTTATATTATTTTAATATAAATAAATATACATTAGTGAAATATATCCAAATTCCATAGGATGAGCTTTTTTAGGTGTCATATCAACAGGTCTAAATAGCATTCCTGTAAGTTGCGAGAGATTTTGATATTATTTTGTTTATTTATTTATACTAAAATAATATAAATTTTATTAAATGAATTTTTAAGTCAAAATACCAATTTTCTAAATTCTGTACTTACACATCAAATAAAAATAAGTTAAATTCATTTTAAAATAAATTGTATCGAGAAATGATATTTAGACTGGTTGATGTAGCACCTAAAAAAATCTATCATATAGAATTTGAATATATATATATTAAAATAATACAAATATTATTTTTAAAGTTTATATTGAAATCATATCAAAATTATATTTGATAAACTTTTTTAAGTACCAAATCAATGAGTCTAAATAATATATCTCTAATAAAAATACAATAACATTTAGAAACACAAATCATGCTTCCGCCGAATGCTGCACTAATAATAGAGCCAACTGGTCATTAATTTAATTAGTGTACAGTAATTACTATTTTTTAATTAACAATAGTTATGATTTATTTTTTATTTATCTAAATCCAAAGATTTGGAGCATTATTCATTAGTATTTATTTATTTACATTAAAATAATATAAATATTATTTTTTAAAGTTTGTAATAAAATGATGTACAAATTTCATTGGATGTATTTTTTTGAATGTCATATCAGCGGGTTTAATTTTTATATTTTTCTTATTTTTAAACTTCACTTAATAAAAAAAATATGATATTGACATTTATTTATTTGTATATCACATGCATATTTTTTTTTTGAAACATTTCATTCTCATGAAATCCAATAAAATTTGTTTTATATAAATGATACCATAGCATGCTCAATGTATTAGCTAGCTTTATTCATAAGAAAATAGCTTATATTATTACTTTTAGATCCAACATTAAGAGATATTCTCTAATTTCTCCAAAAGTAAACCTTCATAGGGTGCAATTCACATATAATATTCTCTACTTTAAACAAAATTATCTATTTCTTGGTTAAATTTGCTTTGATTGATACATTTGTACATGTTTGTTATTGTTTTGCTTACTAGTGTTTCAACTTGTGAAAATTTGTGCTGAGGAGTAGCTTGCAGCAATGAATAATCAAAATAACTTACAAGAGTAGCCTAGGGGTAATATAAATTAAAAAGATTCAACAGGGATGCTTAATAGAGAAAACATGCTTCCTAGTCATGGCCTTTAAGGAAAACAATAAAGTTCCCCCTTCTACATAACCAAACCCACAAGCACTATAAAGTCCATAACCCTCGCATTATTATAGAGAGGAACAACAACATTTTGATGTTAGGAGGAACCCTAACTACAAGGACTATACATTTTCAGAAAAGAACCTAAATTGGACGAGTTTGATGATAATCGATATAATGGGAGAGATCTTATCCAGTTAGTGGTTGAGATTCTTAGGAGAGACCTAAGGCGGAACTATAGATTAGATAAACCATTAGGAAAGAAAGTAGAGAGAGATAAAGTTTTGAGCATAACCCACAGAGGGCTATAAACGTTGAGGCACCTACTTATGATAAGACCCATGAACTAGATCAATTTCTTGATTGGATGACACAAATTAATAAATTTTTGAGTGACATGACTTAAATGACTATCAAAAGATGATATTTACAAGAATAAAATTGACAAGTCATTCTAACTATTGAAGGAAGAAAGAGAAGGTAGGAGGAGAACTTCACACACACACTCATAAGAAGCTTCACACCAAGTTGAGACTTGGATCCATGAATGTGACTAAATATCAAAACACATTTTAAGATTTGATAGCTATGGCTGACTATTAGGACCACTTAGCAAACGAGTTTGTGGTGAAATTAAGAATATATTTTAGGCATCAACGAAACCTAGACATTGTAGAAGATATTGTATTTTATGCACAATTATTAAGGACTCGTCTAAAGCATCACTTCTTAGGTTTTAGAATATTGTCAAGCCATTCCATCTCTCATGATATCGATGGTTGCATAGAATATTCTTATTTCTAATGGCAACATTGTAATATTGTCTAAGTGAATTTTTATTATCTTTATTTAAGAATTATTTATGGTACTTAGTGACTAAATAATCTATTAACCATTACTAAATAGAATATAACTTAAACCATGTTTAAATAATCTTGATTAATTATTAATAAACCCAATTAAGACTTAAATGCCAATTTATATTAATTATAAGTTCTAATTAATTATTCCATGCAACATTTCCATATTATCGTTTTCCACATGAAAATCTTGAAGGGCAGTTAGGCAAAGCATATGCGTTATCATGATTTTGACATTTTATGCACAAATCTTTCAACTGTGCTGACTTTAGCAAAATTAATTGATAATAAATCCTTTTTTGTTCATACCACAAACGCTCTTTTATTATAAATAACTCCAAATTTATTAAATTTTAACTATATGCTAAACGAAAATATGCTGAATCCATTCATAAAAACTTATTTAGTTATAATGATCATTTTATTTTATATAATTCTCTAACCTTTAAGAATTTATTCATTTATTAAAATAATTATATAATTTAAGAGTTACCCATAATTTACTGAATATTTTATAAAATATATTCTTAACTTTGGAATATTTAGTTTATAAAAATATAACATATATTTGAAAATATTAAAATTATTTAAATATTTGATAATATTAGTCTTATTTGACAAAAATTAATTTCTTAAACTTGAGATCCCTCTGCGCAATGCCCCGTCCTGTCACCAAGTGCAACTGAGGTGATTTAAGAACGACTGGCAGCGGAACGGTGCGTTACTCGGAAAAGACTGCTGAACCTCCCCGAATACTGCTGACTGACTGAAACTCAATCCCAAAAGAGAGCTGAGGACTAATCCTTAAGATAATGGTAAAATACTTATCTTAAGTATTAGATATAGTACTTATATACGTTAAATAGTGAAAGTGATTTTTCAATAAAAATTCAATAAATACAGAGTGCGAAAGCTATATCATCTATCCATATTATTCAACACAGAAGCTAAGTAAAATCATTCATCTCAGAAAAGAAATAAATAATACATTTAGAGTTAAGATTATTATTGTAACAGCATAAACTCTTAAGCATCAATGTATTATCCGCTTTGGAATGAAATGCCTCACAGTTTTGCCCTCATAGGATAACTTTCCAGCATGTCACCCATCCTGAGAGTGCTCCCACATGAGCACGCTTAACTTTAGAGTTCTTATCAGGAACTTCACCGTTATCTGAAAAGGTGCCTCGATGTAAGAGTTTCACTTATTACTACTTATGTGGGTATTTACAATCTTCCCAACTTAAGTAACTAACGTCATCTTTAGTATTCACACACAGATCCAAGAACCATCAATTGGGTAGATAGGACTAGAGGTTACCCATACAAGCTCAAGAGGTACCCACAACCATGTAGCACCTTAACCATTATGGGTTCAAGAGGATACTCACATGAAGTGGTACTTTACCTGGTATGGCACTTAGCTCCTATCTGACACCCCATAACCTCGCTCTGATACCATTTGTAACAACCCAAACTATTAAGCACCATTGTATTGTCTGCTTTGGAATGAAAGACATCACGATTTTGCCATCAGATGATAACTTCCCAGTAGGTCACCCATCTTAGGAGTGCTCCCATATGAGCACGGTTAACTTAAGTTCTTATCAGGAACTCCATCGTTATTTAAAAAGGTGCCTCAATGTTTAAGAATTTCACTTATTACTTCTTAAGTGGGTCTTTACAATCTTCCCAACTTAAGTAACTGATGTCCTCGTTAGTATCCACGCACAGACCCAAGAACCATCCATTGGGTATATAGAATTAGAGGTTACCCTTACATGCTCAAGAGATACCCACAGTCATGTAGCACCTTAACCATCATGAGTTCAAAAGGCTGCTCACATGAACTGGTACTTCACCTTGTATGGTACTTAGCTTCTATCTGACACCCTATAACCTCACTCTGATACCATTTGTAACAACCCAAACTCTTAAGCACCATTATATTGTTCGCTTTGGAATGAAAGGCCTCACAGTTTGGCCCTTAGATGATAACTTCCTAGCAGGTCACCCATCCTGGGAGTGCTCCCACATGAGCACGCTTAACATAGAGGTTCTTATCAGGAACTCTGCCGTTATCTAAAAAGGTGCCTCAATGTTTAATACTTTCACTTATTACTACTTAATTGGATCTTTACAATTACAAACCAAATTTCTTAATATAAAAGATAAATATAGTCTCTCACTCACGACAAAAAGTAAACTAATGCAGTAAAAAAACTAAGCGGCAAGTGCTCCACAGACTCATCGTGGATCTCCTGGGTAGCCTCATGAGGTTGCTCCCCAAGCTGCTCTGAATCTAGCAAATTACCGGATCCCAAAAGTATCACGTATTAGATAATAGGTCTAACACATTTAAAGCTATTATATATTTATAGTTATATAAAGTTCAACATTTAAATAAACAACCAATATTATAGGAAAGTATTAAAATAGCTGAAAAATGTGAAATTATACAAAACTAAAAATAAGGTAAAATAGTGATTGAAAAACTAAGTATTGAAAATATAAAATAATAAAGGAGCTGAAATTGAAATAAAATATGAAATAAAATTGTGATATATATCACTAAATATGCATTTGATTATGTCACTGACTTATGCTGTCATTATATATTTGGTATCTCATGCCCCCCAAGAAATCACAATATCCATGATCTATGCTGTATCCCGTAGGTCCTACTCAAATTGATGCATGCTGTATCCCGTAGTTCATAATACTTTTGATGCTTATGCTTATGCCATTCATGTCAAATGCTTTCAAATCAATATGATTCTTAAATCATCAAAACTCAAGAAATAAACCAAAGTAAGACATAAAACTGTACATCCTGATTATCATAACAAGCATATTTTATTAAGACTACTATAATAAGAAATTTGATTATATATTACCTTAAATAAGATTGCCTAATTTAATAAAAATCTTATAACTTTCTAAGTTATCACATGATGAGAGTGCCTAATTAGTATGTTCTCAAGAAAGGTAATTTTGAATACTTAATTTGTTTAACTGCACTTACCAATGCGCACAACGATAAGAGGATGAAACTATTTTATAATTTATTCTCTCAAACTAAGTTGTTTAATATCCCACTTAATACATGACTAGTGTATGTCCTAAGAAAGGTGGATTAGAATACTTAGTTTGTTTAACTGCACTTACCAATGAGCACAAAAATAATGGGGCAAAACCTTTTTACAATAATGGGGCAAAACCTTAAACTAAGATATTCAATTCTCTAATTAACACATACTTGAAATTGCGATATTTTATCCCGAATTGATTGGCACTTATGGATTAGCACAAGAATAAGGGGACGAAACCCTTTTACTATCTTATTTAGGATAAAATAACTAATTTCATATTCTACTGAATTAAATCAGTTATATGAATATGTACTATATTTTTTATATGATAAATATTAAGGTTATCATTTATATGCTAACTATTTTAGAATCCAAGAAAATTTAGACTTATGAGTTTATCTCTATTATAGGTACTAAGCAATGGGGTTCTAAGATTATGATATAAAAGTCACTCAATATAGGTGTTATACTACGATTAAATAGTTTTGGAATAAAATGCCTCACAGTTTGGCCCTCTGATGATAACTTTCCAGCAGGTCACTCATCCTAGGAGTGCTCTCACATGAGCACGCTTAACTTAAGAGTTCTTATCAGAAACTCTGCCGTTATCTAAAAAGGTGCCTCAATATTTATGAGTTTCACTTATTACTACTTAAGTGGATCTTTACAATTACAAACCAAATTTCTTAATATAAAAGACAAATATAGTCTCTCACTCACGATAGAAAGTAAACTAATGCAGTAATAAAACTAAGCGGCTAGTGCTCTACAAACTCCTCCTGTATCTCCTGGGTAGCCTCCTGAGCCTGCTCCTCAAGCTGCCCTGGATCTAATAAATTGCCAGATTCCAAAAGTATCCTGTGTTAAACAATAGGTCTAACATATTTAAGAGCTACTATATATATTTATAATTATATAAAGTTTAACATTTAAATAAATAACCAATACTATAGGAAGGGACTAAAATAGCTAAAAAATGTGAACCTATACAAAACTGAAAATAAGGTAAAACAGTGATTGAAAGACTAAGTATTGAAAACAAAAAATAATAAAGAAATTGAAATTAAAATAAAAGATGAAATAAAATTGTGATGTATGTCACTGTATATGCATCTGATTATGCCATTGATTTATGCTATCATTATATATTTGGTATCTCATGCACCCCAAAGAATTATAATACCCATGATGCATGCTGCATCCCATAGGTTCTACTCAAATTGATGCATGCTGCATCCCGTAATTCATAATGCTTTTGATGCTTATGCATATGCCAATCATGTTACATGCTTTCAAATTAATATGATTCTTAAATCATCAAAAATCAAGAAATAAACTAAAGTAAGACATAAAACTGTATATCCTGATTGCCATAGCAAGCATATTTTATTAAGACTACTATAATAAGAAATTTGATTATATATTACCTTAAACAAGATTTGCCCAATTTAATTAAAATCTTATAACTTTCTAAGTTATCATATGATGGGAGTGCATAATTAGTATGTTCTCAAGAAAGTTAACTTTAAATACTTAGTTTGTTTAACTATGATTATCAATGTACACAAAGATAAGAGGACGAAACCTTTTTACAGTTTATTCTCTTCAACTAAGTTGTTTAATATCCCACTTAATACATGAATAGTGTATGTCCTAAGAAAGGTGGATTAGAATACTTAATTTATTTAACTGCACTTATCAATGAGCACAAAAATAAGGGGGCAAAACCTTTTTACAATTTATTCTCTCAAACTAAGATGTTCAATTCTCTAATTAACACATACTTGGAATTGTGAAATTTTACCCCGAATTGAACTTGACTTATCGATGCGCACAAGAATAAGAGGACGAAACCCTTTTACAATCTTATTTGGGATAAAATAACTAATTTCATACTCTACTGAATTAAATTAGTTATACGGATATGTACTACAATTATGTTAAATTTTATGTGCTAACTACTTTAGAATCTAAGAAAATTTAAACTAATGAATCTATCTCTATTATAGGTACTATATAATGGGGTCCTAAGGCTGTGACATAGAAGTTACTCAATATATTGTTATACCACAGTTAGATAGATTCAAACTAATGTCTCTTAGGATATCTTGCCACAAGATTATAAGGTCAATTATCGAATGTTTAAGTGGTTCATCTAAAGGGCTACCTCAAAATAAGTTAATAAGACATCTTACTACCTTAAAAGTAACCCTATTAAAGGCATAATATTTACTTAAGCTTAAGAATGTCTTTGCACTTTAAAGATCTAAAGCTGTTAATCATCACAATTAAATCATATGCTAAACTCTAATAATTCAAAATAATGAGATCCCATGTATGTTTAAAAATTCAATCATAAGATTCAGATGCAAAATTCAAGTATGCAAATTTTTCATATTCAAATTCAACAAAAAACTCTGATTATGAGGTAAAATCATATAACCCTTAGGAATCGATTATTTGTAAATCAATCATATTTATTAAGACTAATTTATGCTAATTATCTTACTTAGAAGAAAATCAAGAAAATCTAAAGTTTTGATTAAGATAGTAAATCACATTTATCATCATAAGGCTTAATTTTTTAAGATCACATGATATATTAGTAATGCCAACTAGAAAATAAATATTAATATTTACTAATTATGAGCTAAGGAAATTGGTACATAATTAACATTTTAACAAAAAAATTCAGGATTTAAATCTAATTGAACAAATTAAGTTTTAAACATCCTTGTAATTAATCATAATATTTCAAACTTGACATCCCACATTTTAAGCAACAAAATGAATCTATTTAACATAGTCATCTTAGGTTCTAAGAAATAATAATACACTACTTCAATCAAAGAAAATAGCTACAAGTGCAAGTTTGTCACACAAACATATGTTCAACAAGGTCTAAGCATCATAAGAATGGAGTTCATATTTAAAAATCATCTCTATATTTATCCAAAGCATGATTTCATTATAGATAATTTTTATTTTGGTATATTTTTGCATTATTAGGGTTATGAAGTCATCAAAATACGAAAAATATAAAGTTTGAGCAAAACTGGGCAATTCTGCGTGATATGGCGCTCTGTAGCGCTCGCCTGGCAGAGAGCCATACGCTATGGCGCACTGCAACGCTTTTAGGCGCTACGGTGCAATACACCAGATTTTCGGTAGTGGCGCGCTGCAGCACTTTTAAGCTCACCATCGCGCTACGGCACTGAACATCCTGAGGCGTGGGTGCTACGGCGCGCTACAACACTTTCAGGCGTTGCGGTGTGCTACGGCGCCAAATTTCTCTAAGCGTGGGCGCTGCGACGCGCTGAAGCGCCTATCTGGCCAAGAGCCAGGTGCTACAGCGCGCTGCAGCGCTCAACGGTGATTTTGCCTGGGCGAAAAATGAAATGTATCCCTATATTTCACCAAATTACTCTATATTCAGTGCACCTCAAGTGCGGTGTCATATATCGATGGAAAGATATTTCCAAAACCTTTTCATTAGTACTAAAATCAACACAAAAAGATTATTCTAACAATGCAAACAATGATGCCCTAGCTACCTATGCGTAATTCTCACTATGCAGCATTACTCATTCTCTCTTTAAAATAGATTCTGATTGAGCTCTATTGAGCTTGATCGCTCAAATATAACTTTATAAAGATGTGAAATAAGCGTGTGAGTAATAAGAAGTAGCCATTTGATTAGTTCAATGGGGTAAAGTAAAGGTACAAGGAAGGATACAAGGGGGGTACAAGGAGAAGTAGCTGAGCTTACAAATGGAAAAAGAGCTCTAGCTAGAGTTCTTCAAGAGTTAAGGAGGAAGGAGCTTCTACTTTTTTAGCTGCTAACAATAGGCGAAAGAGAGCTGAGGGTTTTTTAGGAGTCTGGGAGCTTCTTCCTTTGACAGCTGAGCAAATGAAGAGGGAGGAGGGTTGAGGCTCCAACTTAAAGGAAGAGAGGGGGATGGCTTCGGCAAGAGGAAAGCATGGCTCTCCATAGACTGCTTGTGCAGTAGAGTCATATGCCTACTTGCATGAGAAAAAAGGCCTGCGCACGGGAAGGGAGGAAAGGGAGCCGACGGGAGAGGGGGAGTGGGTCCCAGGCGCAGGAGGAAAGAAAATAAAGCAATTGGGATTTTAATTAAATATTTCTGTAATTAAAATTGGATGAATAAACGGGCTCCGAAAAAATCCCGAAAATTCACCCATAATTAATTCGAGGGTGAGGAACGCAACAACAAAATCAGATTTTAATTTGGAGATCAATTTAATTATAGTGACTTTCGGTGAACTTAAATACATTAAAATATTCGGGAAATTCAACGACCTCTAAATATTACCAAAATATTTACTCCTAGCTAATTTCGGAGAAACGAGCGCAATGAAAATGTCAGATTTTAATTTCGAGGTCAAATTAAATATCTCAATTTTCTAATTAATTAAATATTATTAAAATAATCCAATCATTCGATTGAGCTCTAAATTGCTCCAAATCTTCATGGGCTGGTTCTAATGACCAGATGATCTAATGGGAGGATAATTATGATATAATTAAGCTAAGATTAGGTTAAGTAACAACCCTAGGTTGTTACACTATATATATATATATAGTTTACTTTGGATCAAGTTCGAGTTGTGTTCGACTCAAACTCGTTCGAGTTCGAGTCATTTTGAGTCAAATAGGAATTGTCGTTCGACTTAAAATTTTCAAGTTGAGTTCGAGTTGAGTCAAAATATTTCGAGTTCGAGTTCAAATTTCGAGTTTTAGGTAAAATTGCAAGCCATACCTTTATATGATGTCGTGCTTGCAATTTGTTTGGTCTCGAAATTGTCCTTTGTGTGCCCAATTGGGTTTTACATATTTTAGCTTGTGCATCCTCTTAGAATAGGGATTCTCATTTAGGGATATTTGTTTTGAAGTAAAATCGGGGTAAATTAATTTTTTTGGGGTAAATTCAGATTAATTGTGTTTGGTTTGAAGTAAAACGGGTGAAAAAGTTTTTACAGTGTAATTTAATTTGTGCTCATATATAAGAAAATAACGTAATCTAGTTACGCTTGAATCAGACGTAACTCGCGATTACGTCGAATCAGACGAACTCTCGATTACGCCGAATCAGATAAAGAAGCCAAACGAGATGCGAGAAGACCTCCGTAGGAGAAGCCGAGTTACTGCAATTGCGACGTGAAACATGCCTCTTCTCCAGCAACAAATCGAACGTGAAACCAATCATTTTCGTTTTTCTTGAGAAACCTAAATTAATTTGTGCTCATATATAAGAAAACAACGTAATATAGTTACGCTTGAATCAGACGTCACTCGCGATTACGTCGAATCAGACGAACTCTTGATTACGCCGAATCAGATAAAGAAGCCAAGCGAGATACGAGAAGACCTCCGTAGGAGAAGTCGAGTGACTGCAATTGCGACGTGAAACATGCCTCTTCTCCGGCAACAAATCGAACGTGAAACCAATCGTTTTCATTTTTCTTGAGAAACCTAAATTTTTTTTTTTTAGGGTTATCTTGACTGCCTAATTTATTCAAGACACCACACTTTGTTTTTCTTACTTACTTTTCCTCATTTGTATGCTTACTATATTACACCCATGATTGTGCTTATTTTGTAACTAGTAGTGATATCCATTAAAACAATAATATGCTTAGCTAATCTTAAATTGTACTTAGACTATTTAGTCTATCCAGATTTTCTATTCCTTGACTTTGCCCTATCACATTTAAATGACAAAATGTGATAGATCAGATGCATTTGGAGGCTAATGGAGCTGGACCAAGTGCTAAAAATTAACTGCTTTGGCTTATCATATACTAAAATTATATAGCTTAATATAACTTTCAAGTGAGCTTTCAATTTCTTTCTTTCTCTTAAGTTTACTGCTGGTTTGTAATAAACATTGTTTACTTTACTTTTATTACACTTTGTTGGAGCTTAAATTATATTTAAATTCTTATAATGAATGAATAGATGAATATGTTGAATGAATGGATGATTATAAATGTATAAAAATGATTATTAACTAAGTCATTAGTTGTATACCTACTTAGAATATTAATTGGAATTAGTTGTATATTCAATTATTTATAGAATTGGAAATTAGTTTCTTATCTAAGTAATAATCTTTTCATATCTACATGTGATTGTTAAATTTTATGATGAAGCAAATCTTAGGGTAGACAATTATTACACATGTGATTTTCTCCCTTTAAACTTTTAGAATTATAAATGAGCAATTCTATGAAATGGATTGAACTCTATTTTAGAATTAGATATGAGCAATCCTATGTAATGAATTGAACTCTATACGAGAACTGGAACTAAATAATCCTATGTAATGGATTGATTGCATGTTAGTTTAGGTTGTCTTTCTTTCAAATTATAACTTCCATTGAAATGGAAGTCTTGCATGTCTATATTGCAGGTGTTTCCTTAGCCGTTTACAAAGGAGACTCTGTCAAATTTTTTAAGGATTTTAGTACTTATAAATTTTATTGAAAAATATTGACTTATAACTCAGATGTTAAATACTCATTAAATATCTAAAATTTCATATCTAAGATTGAAAGTGTTCATTTTAATTGATTTAAATTATATTCTCATGTCTTCTTACATAGATCACATGCTCATTTTAAGGATTAATTGATTTATTTTAACTAAATTATCAAATAACAATAAAATAATTTCATTTATACTGTAATTGTATTATTTTAACTTATATTTTCTGATGCCAAATGACTTATTAATATATTGTAAGTTTTCTAATTTTTTTATATTGTTCTATTATTTTTTATGTTATTTGTGGATCCCTAATGATTAGGAATGTATCAAAAATATATATGATATAATAATAATAATAATAATATTATTATTATTATTATTATTTTATACAAATTTTTGAAATTTGGTGTTTGAAATTTTATTGAGTTTATATTTTTTTTTCTTAATACCATATGCACGCACAAACACACACATATATATATATATATATATATACATTAGGTAAGGGAGGTAGCAGAGAGCGCATATTCTTCTAAAGATAATGACTCAATGATTTCTCACATGGATGTAGAACAATTAAATGTAAAATCACATGCAGCACACATGCAGCTGCTTTTCAGAACACAGAACTTTCTGCCTATTTTAGTATCCGATATTTTCATGTTCCATTCAAAAATTATGAAAAAATGTTACATTTACAATATTATATGCACAATCATCCATATTATTAATTAAAAATTATTAATATTATTATTATTATTATTTTTTTTTTATACATGTAAAAAGTGAATTGCATCAATCATATATTTAGATATATGATTATCACACTATTCTTATTTTAATATGTATATGATGATTGAAGTGTAGCAAAATCCAAAATTATGAAAAAAACTTTTTGATCAAAAACTCTCTTTGCATCAACTCAATTTAGTTGGGTTTAGCCTTAATTGACTTAGTAAGGACTTGAGTCATTATACCTTATGCTGCACATTAGTTCCAGAAGATCCTCCTTTCTTAGCAAACATCTGCTTGCAACAAGTTGGCCTTTCAATTTATTGTTGGGTTTTGTTTCTTGCAATTGACCTTGAATAGGGCCTCACCAGCAGTATACATTATTTCTTTTTATCACAAAGTGGTCATCAGCTATAGGTACATCATCAACAACTATGTCTTGGTGTGATGAATCATGTGGAACAACTGGGGTTTCATCAAACCGCATTCTCTGCCCGCTTGTAGAAATTTCCACGCTATCATCCACCTGCTGTGAACTTCTCGGTGTCAGGAAGAACTCCTCGACAAATGTAACATCCGTGCTGATGACAATCTTCCAATCAACCAAATCATATAGTTGTAGCCTTTGACCATGTGTTGAAAACCAATGAAGATTACCTTTCGTGCTATTAGCTCCAATTTATCCTTTTTCACATGATAATATGCTGGACACCCAAATAATTTTAATTGATCATAATCTCCAATAGGTCGTCCATACTGCAATTCCATAGGAGTATTCTTATTATGCAGCAAAGGGCAAACAATTCACCAAATAACATATGTAGTTTAGGGCCTCCTCCCAATAAATTATTTTTGACCCAGCATTGGACAACATGCACCAGACTTTTTCCACTAAAGTTCGATTCATCTGTCCTTCTACCTTGTTTTGCTGTGGTGCCTCTAACAGTGAAATGACGCTCAATCCCAGAATTGTCATTCTTGAAAAAAAAAAAAAAAAAATCAGAAGTATACTCTCCTCCATTATCAGAACGGACCTTCTTGATTTGTTTGCCAATTTGATTTTCTACCATTTCTTCCAATTCTTGAATATCTACAATACACAGACTTTACTTTTCATAGTGTACACCCATACAAATATGGAGCAATCCTCTATAAGAAGACAAATTGTCAATGACCACCAGACGATGCCATATTCATTGGTGCCAAACATCTGTATGCATATATTCTACTATATCATTGGTGTTGTGGAGGCCAACCCCAAAGAGTTTGTCTTTTTGCCAAAAATACAATGTTGATAAAATTATAATTTGCAAGAATTGATACCTTTGATGACCCTATCTTTCTCCAACACCCTCAATGAATGCTCTCATACATCTGCCAGCCTCATGTGTCATAGCATCATGGCAACATCTGAATTTTTTGCCACTGCTACTGATCTCGTCATTGTGTTCCCCTAAAGATAGTAAATGTTTTGTTGCTTGACTTCTCAAAAGTCATTGCACTGTTGCTAAGCTTCAAGACTCCTGCCTCAATTACTATCTTAAAGCCCTTGAATTCTAGGGGTCCAATAGACAATAGATTTATGTACTGTTCTCACATGTGTCCTAATCAGCATACTGCAAACACCAGTAATTCAACACGTGACATCATTCACCATCGTCACTGCACCATTGTCCGTCTCTCTATACGAACAAAACCAGTCATTCTAGGAGCATATATGATATGTCATACTCATGTCCATAATCCAACTAGAGCTATTTGCTAGTAATCCCATGAAAATAACAAGTGATATCTCTGAGTCTGGCACTTCCACTACATCCTAAGTCACATTGGCCTTCCTTTGGTGAGTGCAATAAATAACTTGCAACAAGCATTGGGACATTCCTGTTTGCCAATGATTTGCAATAAGCATTGGGCCATTCCTACTTGTTTGACTCCTCTACTCTTGCTTGCCAGCGCAATAAACATTTTCTTATGATGGAAAATTGAAAAAGAATAGATTACAAACCTCAGAGAATGCGAAGAATGGCTCAATGCTTATCGCAAATCATCAATTGCACTTACCAAAATTTTTTATATGTAATTTAGATGGTGCCATCCCAATCCACACCATTTGTTTGGTCACTTCACAATTGATATTCTCTTCACTTGGACTCAAATTTCAAGGCATTGCTTCCTCCTTCACTTAGGATAGAGAATAGTTTTCCCGAGCAAGCAATATTAGAGTTAAGAAACCCAAATTTTGTCCTGACTACTTACTAGTAAAATTCAACAACTACTTCAAGTCAACTTTGCTAGGAAATGATCCCAGATCATCAGACAATTTGAGAACTCAGGCTACTTTATAAGGGCGAATGAATTAATTGTGGCACAAATGGGCTAAATACACTAGTTTCCTTTTTATTATGAGATGTAGCACTAAACTGATCACTTGTACCTCAACGAATTCCCCTCATGTAAGAGAACAGCCCCACAATGACTATAACCTCCCTCAAATGAAACATTTTTAAACATACAAAGCATCATGCCTTGAGAGCTCACTCATACAAGAGTCGCAAACTCTTTCCTTTCTTAAATATCCTTAAAAGCACGACATCATAAACCATATAAACCATTCGATATTCACCCAAATATCAAGTGTAATACCATTTTAAAAACTAAGAGATGATAACCCTTTCTTTAAAACTTTTGCTTTTTACAAGAGAGATTTATTCCTATTTATAATGCATAAAGAAAATATATACTTGGAGTTGCAATGTATATATACATTATTAAGAACATCTGACAGTTGAGGTTTTTCTTTACACATTATTTTAAGCATGATAGCCATATGCTTAATGCTAGTAATCCTATAGTGATCCTATGTTGAGATTTTATCAAAATTATTATGATGGCTGGTGGACTAGTGCAAGCAAACCAATGGTGATAGCCCAGCGGTGACCCGACAATATTGTCCCTATCTTAAAATCCTAGTATCATCTCTGATAAGCTCAATATGCAAAATTTAGAATCAATAGATCTAACCTAATATAAAGTCCCAAAATTGATCACCACAATGCTTGATCCCCTAGCCAAACCAATTTTGAAAAAAATCAAAAAATCAATTTTTATGGTTCAATTTCACCCAAGAAAAACCAAATCAAACATCCCAATGCCAACACCAAGAATATGTTAACTATGCATTCAAACACTCCAAATTCATCACCACTAAACCCCCCACTCATATGTTCAAGTATAAGAAAAATTTAGAGTTGCTCAAATCAGTACACTTGTGCGTCCATTGCCGAAGGATTAATTTAGGCTGTTTTAGATCTAACAAGGTCATCCTCAAATTTACGTCGAAGCTGGATGGATTGGTGATAGAGATTTAGATCCATGCCATCCACATTCCTTCCAATGCGTGCCTTCAGCACAGTCTGGATTATAAGAGAAAGAAAAAGGAGTTCAGATTAAAGAATGTGTATATTTTCAAATAACAAGACTGAAAAATTGAAAAAAAGTGACATATAAGATTATTAGAGCATTCCTACACTTCCCAATAGGGGCCGGCCTTCGCTATCCTGTGGAATACTGAGTTCGCCTATAAATTGATAGATGGAACTGGTGCGGAAGCTTATGTCTCTTAAGTGCTTGGTGTCAATGAGAAGTGTGGCACCACAGTCAGCTATGACTGCAATGGCACTTTCAACGCTGTAAGACTGTAGCCTGAAGGAAGAATAAGATGGTAGCCTTTTAGTCATTAAGTGTTACACAAACTGAACTTTTTCATGCACAAAAATAGATATATAACTAAAATATGTACTGATTTGAGCAACAGAATGACCGGTTTACATTACTGGTTAAAAGAACAAAAAGAGGGAGGAAATTTAGATGTTCAAAACTTTAACAATGAAATTATTTTTGATTGTTTGCTTGAGAGAAAAAATCAAACACACTATAAAAAGTAAAACAACTGGCCCATAATTAAAGATTTAGGTCGCCTCACCCAATCATCGTATGTAATCAAAAACAAAATTTTGTTAGGAGATTCTTCATGCTGAAATCCCATTGTTTTACATGGCCTTCTTGTCCCTGTCGTCTGGGTAATTTTTTCTTCCCAATCTAATTTCTTGCTGATCTTTGATTAATTTCTTAGTTTGGCAGAATGATAAATGACTTACAATTCTTAATACTTTATTATTAGATAATTTCCCGAGTCATAACTCCAATCTTTGTTGAGTTTAATATCATGCGACTAGCTCCTACATATGCGCTTCTTTATGGTTCTTAGTAATTCAGATGACACCATTCCGATTCACACAATTTGTTTGGCCACTTCCCAATAGATATTCTATTCACTAAGAGGACCCGAATTTCAAAGTGTTGCTTCTTCCTTCACTCGGGACAGGGAATTGTTTTCCAGAGCATACAATAATTGAGTCGGGACACCCAAGTTATGGCCTCACTTCTTGCTGATATAACCCAACCACTACTTGTCAGCCAACTTTGTGAGGAAAAAATCCCTGATCATTAGGCAATTTAAGAAACTCAAAGAACATTTTAAGAGTGAATGAATTAATTAGGGGCCCAACTGGGGCTAAATACATCAACAAATATATTGAAACTCTAAGTCAAGGGTTTAAGCTTGCAAATGTAAGCCAATAAATGATACTTAACACTGCTTTCTTTTTTTTATTATAAAATGTAGCACTAAATGTGATGACCCATATTAGATTGGTAACAATCAAACTAACATCGGATGCATCTTTCCGCAGAATTATATTGGCAGTTAGGTAAAATAGCAGTTAAACAAACATCCAGAGTCATTCAAGTATAAGAAATAACATTCATTCAATTTAAAACAAACAAAATTCAAAATTTATTACATGACTTTCATTATACAGAAAAATTATTATCCCTTGAAGGGGTTAGAACTCGTAAATTTCACGCACCATGCCTTTAAATTAAATCAACCGCCTCCAACTGTATCTGATCTGACATTATAAAAATAATGCCTTAGTGCACATTTTAAATACAAAGGATATTAAAAATATACTTAAAGCAAAGCAGAAAGCAAAACTGATAACAATTGCAGGAAAATATAGTTTATAGTCAAAAGGTGATTATAACTCCTGCAAAATAAATGTCATTTTGTCATATGCCAAAAATAGAAAAGGAATGATAGCATTAAAATTCAAGTTTATGTTTATGACTTGATATTATGAAACAATGTTAGCAATTCTGATGGGCAAAATTAGAACCATGAGACTGAGTTCATAAAAATGCAATTAAGCATCACCTTCACCTGGGCCCCCCTTAAGAGCTCCAAATGACACCTTCATCTGGGCCTCTTTCAAGGCTCCAGATGGTAACCTTCACCTGGGCCCCCTTTAAAAGCTCCAGATGGCATAATATATGCAATTAAGCATGACCTTCACCTGGGCCCCATCAAAGGCTCCAGATGATACCTTTATAACTCCTGATGGACTAGCCCCATCCCTAACTTAATTCAACCTCCGTTTCGGAACCCTTTGCAACATTCACAAGATATATAAACATTATTTTGCCTCTCTTACATGATTAGCAGTAAGAGTAAAGCATAACAATATAGAATAGGTTCAAAGTGATGCTTAAGCAGCAAAAAGGTAGCAAGCATAAAAATAATATTCAGTGTACATTTTGTGTTTGACTTAATTAGAATCACTCACAAACTTGATGTGTGCAAAAATTATAATTGAGATTTTATTAAATCTTGAAAGTATTTGCTGGCTCTATGAAAATTAATATTTTTATTTATAAGCTTTTGTGTTAATTATGAATCTTGTGATCCCTCGTTCTTCTTAACCGATGATGCATATTTGTTTAAGAGATTGAATGAGCTAATGTTAGAGAAAATTAGTATTACAATTTGCGTATTATAAACCCTAAGTGAGCATTCTCTATGGGTTTGAAATGAAGCATAGGTTATTCTAAAGTATTTAATAGCATTGAAATCTTTATTTTCCCAAATTGCACATATATTGCAAATTGATTTCAAATGAAGAATTTCTTGATTCTATCATTAGTAGCTGTGCATGAATTTAATGAAACTATGTATTAATTAAGGACCTATAGCTTACAAATTTTGATTATGCTAAAATGCTTACATCTTATTATGAAAAAACTTCGATTCAAAGTGGCTAGTCTTTCGATCAAATAATTAATAAAAAAACTCCAAGGTTATTTCAACCTACTAAGTTAACTATAATGAAATCTTAAATCCCAATAATACTAATATAAAGGGTTGACTGAATTCACGGACAACTCTCCATAGAATAATAACTGAAATTTATCACAATAATCAAAGGACTTTTCCATTTAAAAGTTTAACAAAATAAGGGGCAAAATGAACTAGTAGGCCAAAGCAAAACCCTAACTATTAATTTTGATTATTATTATTATTATTATTATTTATTATTATTATTACTATTATTATTGTTATTATGACTTATTATATATATATATATACATATTCTATCCCTTTTTAATTGATCGAACAAAAGCGCTCTTACCTTACGTCGGGCGGGCAGAGATTTGAGCGATCTGCACGGAAAGGAGGCGGAAGGAGTCGGCTCAGCGTCGATTGAAGGCAGCCGCACGCAAGCAGACGTCAAGCGCTACGAACCTCTGACGTCCATCTCTCGGTGCCGAGCGGAAAGAGGAATCGCGTCTCCTGGCTCCTCGATCGGCCGCCAGGTATGCCCTTGTCGCCTGCTATTTCTTCTGTGAGGGATCGATCACCGAGAGGAAGAGGCGAGAGGACTCGAGAGTGGTGAGAACCTTTCGGCTCCTTCCGATTAAATAGGACGTGCGTATGTAACACACGTCCGATTTATTCGGCTCATTAGCAGCAAGTTACGGGTAACTACCCTTAATTACTCTAGGCATACATTCCTAATTCAGCTGAGATTTATTGGTTTAACAGTTTCAAAAAGGGACAGCTAATTCTTGCCTTGAATATGAGTCTAAATGAGGAAATTATGTTTTATTAATTTAAATATGCATTAATGACGGGTCTTAATTTCAATTTCAGCTTTAAACGAATTTTAAAACTTTCTAAATTAAGGTTTGAAACTGAAAAATCGAATTTTAGCGAGAGTTTTAACGAGAAACTGAAATTTGCGGGAGGATTTAACGAATTTGAATATTGCGGAAAATTAATTCTTACCTCATAAATGACCTAGGTCATTACAAACTCCCATAGTTAAAAATAATGTCATCATCAACATTTCACCACAATAGAAAATATTTAGTTGAATGCAAAATGATTTAATTATGAGTACCTAAATTCTGAAAGAATCTGGTAGATTCTTTTCTCATATCTTCCTCTCTTTCTCATGTTGATTCCTTAGCACTATGATTCTTCCATTGTACTTTGACCATAGGGATTGTTCTTTTCCTTAATCGACGATTATCTCGTTCTATGATTTTATCAGGCAATTCAACATATGTCAAATCTGGTTGGATAGCAATACTGGGTGCTATTATCTGTTGAGACGGTTTCTGTAGGCATCTGCGAAGAATCAAAATATGAAATACATTGTGAATTGCCGTGAGATTCTCAGGTAGCTTGATTTTATAAGCAGCAGCTCCAATTTTAGCTATCACCTCGTAAGGTCCAATATATCGAGGACTTAATTTACCGGTCACTCCAAATCTAAACACTCCTTTCATAAGACTTACTTTCAGGTATACAAAGTCTCTGATTTGAAATTCCAACATTCGGTGCGTGAAATCATGGCATTTCTTTTGGCGATCCTGAGCCACCACTATCCTGCTCTTTATCAGTTGAATCTTTTTATTAGTTTCTTCCACTAATTCGGACCCGTAAATTTGAACATCTCCGACTTCTGTCCATGATAGGGGCGTAAGACATCTTCTTCCGTATAAGGCTTCATAGGGAGCCATGCCAATACTAGCCTGATGACTGTTATTATAAGCAAATTCAACTGAAGGTAAATACTTTTCCTAGTTCCCACTGAAGTCAAGTATGCATAATCATAGAAGGTCTTCTAAAACCTGATTTACCCTTTCTGTTTGCCCGTCTGTTTGGGGGTGGAATGCAGTGCTCATTGCAAGGGTAGTACCCAGATCGTCGTGCACTGCTTTCCAAAATCAAGAAGTGAACCTGCTGTCTCTGTCTGACGTAATAATCTTTGAGATCTCGTGTAATCGGACAATTTCCTTAATATATATCCTGACGAGCTTCTCCACTAGATCCGTTTGCTTTATTGGGAGAAAATGTGCAAATTTTGTGAGCTTGTCAATGACGACCCATATGGTATCTGCTACTGATTTGCTTTTGGGTAAACTTACTATAAAATCCATGGCAATATCAATCCATTTCCATTCCGGGATTGGTAGTGGTTGTAAGAGTCCTCCGGGCCTTTAATGTTCTGCTTTTACCAAATTACAAGAATTGCAACGTGCCACAAATTCTCCTACATCCCTCTTTAGTTCTGACCACCAGTATATTTTCTTCAAATCTGGTACATTTTGAAACTTCCTGGATGAATAGTATAACCAGCACAGTGCGCTTTTTGTAATATTGCCACTTTTAATTCCTTATCCTCTGGTACCCATAATCGAGTTCTGTGATAAATGTAACCATCATTTTTCTGAAAATCTTTACTCTTCCCCTCCGACATAATTTTCTTCATCTTTAAATACTCTGTCCTTTCCTTGGGACAGTTTTATGCGCTGTTCCAACGTTGACTCTGTAGCTTCTGTAACTCTCGCAGCCAAAGGGCATTCAACTGGCTTGTAGTTACCCATTATATTTCTAGCTTATTTAGTTCATTAACCAGATACTTGTTGATAGTGATTGTGCTGAGTGTGCCGAGTGTACTGACTGATTTTCTGCTCAGTGCGTCAGCTACGTCATTTGCCTTACCGGGGTGATATTGAATATCCAAATCATAATCATTAATGAGTTCTAGCCATCGCCTCTGCCGACAATTTAATTCTCTCGAGTGAAAATGTATTTGAGGCTTTGGTGACCTGTAAAAATTTTGCATTTTATTCTATACAAGTAATGTCTCCATATTTTGAGGGCGAAGACTACTGCTGCCAATTCTAAGTTGTGCACCGGATAGTTCTTTTCGTGCAGCTTTAGCTGACGCGAGGCATAAGCAATTACTCTTCCATTTTGCATTAAGACACATCCAAGTCCTACCTTAGACGCGTCAATAAAAACTTGGTAGTCCATCCCTTCTTGAGGTAATGTAAGAACAGGAGCGGTCGTGAGAGCATGCTTTAATTTTTGAAAGGATTCTTCGTATTCCGAGCTCCAAACAAAGGGTACCATCTTCTGTGTTAGTTTAGTAAGTGGAGCTGAAATTTGAGAAAACCCTTGCACAAACTTTCGATAATAACCAGCTGAACCTAGAAAGCTTCTGATTTCTGTTACAGATGTAGGTTGCGCCCATTTTTGAATGGCAATTATTTTCATTTGATCCACCTGGATTCCTTCGGCACTTACCACGTGCCCCAGAAAAGCTACAGAATTCAACCATAACTCACATTTGGAGAATTTTGCATATAATGCACATTAGATCTCAAAGTCTCAAGGACTGCTCGCAAATGAACTTCGTGATCTCCTTCACTCTTAGAATATATTAGGATGTCATCGATGAAGACGATCACAAACTTATCCAGGTGAGGCTTTAAGACCCTTTGCATCATGTCCATGAATAACGATGGAGCGTTTGTCAGCCCAAAAGACATTACTAGGAATTCATAATGTCCGTATCTCGTTCGAAACGCTATCTTTGGAATGTCCTCATCTTTTATTCTCACCTGGTGGTATCCGGATCGAAGGTCAACTTTAGAAAATACTACTGCTCCAGCGAGTTGATCGAACAAGTCATCGATGCGAGGAAGAGGATATCGATTCTTGATTGTGACTTTGTTCAATTCTCGATAATCAATACACATTCTCATGGTACCGTCTTTCTTCTTGACAAATAACACAGGAGCTCCCCATGGTGACATGCTAGGGTGAATGAGCCCCTTGCTAAGCAACTCTTTTAATTAATTGTCCAGTTCTTGTAGCTCCTTAGGAGCCATTATGTAGGGTACTTTTGATATTGGTAGCGTTCCAGGAATTAGATCGATAGTGAAATCTATTTCCCGCACAGGAGTTATTCCTGGCAATTCTTCGGGAAACACATCTGAAAATTCTCTTGCAATTCTTGTCTCGGCTAAAGTAGTAGCTCTCTCCTCATTTCCCATCATCATCACTAGATAAGCTTCACAGTCTTTCTGTATCAGTTTGGTTGCCTGTAAGGCATTGATGAGTGATGCGGTGGTGCTTAGCCTTCCTACAAATGCCACTGGTCTCCCTGATTTCCTAAGGGTGACCTTTTTACGTTGACAGCCAATCACCGCTTGATGGCGAGTTAGCCAGTTCATCCCCAAGATAATATCAAAATTTTACAATAGGAAGGACTACTAAGGTGGCTTCAAATGCTTCGCCACTAATTGGAATATCACATTCACAAAATTCTCCCGCTCTCATGATGGCACCGGATAGTAATCCCACAGTTAGTTTCTCTTCTAACTCAAGGCATGACAATTATAACTTTCCAACGAACGATTCAGAAATAAACGAGTGGCTTGCACCCGTATTAAATAGAGTTATACACGGGTGATCGGGAAAATGTAAGGTACCTAATATTTAATGATATGATAATAATACCTTCTGAAAATAATTTATTGAGCAAGTAATAAAAAATACCTGTCACGATATTGTGATCCTCCGGAGCCATAACTGGAGTTAGAGTATAAACCCTTGCAGTGGCGGAAGGTCCTGTAACGGGTCCCTTCTTTCGAGCTGGCGTAGCAGCGGGGGTAGATGCTTGGGCATGCCTGTCCCCTAGGGCTGATGCAGAGTAATAAGAACATCCCCATCAATGGTTATGACGGCTCTGCAGACTTGATAATTATGACCCGGTCGATCACATCGGTAGCATTTGTTGCCGGTGTGATAACATCTGTCGTTATGGTGTGATCGCTTATAATGACCCTAGGTCATTATAAGGTAAACATTAATTTCCCGATTCGTTAAATCTCCCGCAAATTTCAGTTTCCCGTTAAAACTCCCACTAAAATTCGATTCTTCAGTTTCAATACTTAATGTAGAAAGTTTTAAAAACTGAAATTGAAATTAAGGCCCGTCATTAACGCATATTTAAAAAGTAACTTCATCATTTAAACTCATATTAATGCATGAATCAACTGTCCCTATTTGAAACGGTTAAAACAATAACTATCGGCTGAATTAAGAAGGTTTGCGAAGAGCTATTAAGGGAAGAGTTCCGTAACATGCTGCTCGAGCCGAATAAATCGAACGTGCGTTACATACGCACGTCCTATTTAATCAGGAGGGGGACAGAAGACCCTCACCACTCGAGCCAACCTCCACTCGCCTCTCCTTCTCAGTCGTTCGGTCATTACCACACTGACGAACTGCATCCGACGAAAACCTACTAGCGAGCGAGTGACGGGGGTCCTTACCTGCGACGGTGCGTCGATCCCTACCTGCGACCGACGGAAGGACAAAGACCGGAGCGCAGTCGACTCGATCCGACCCTCTCGTCCCATAGCCAACTCCTCCTTCCGCTCGACCTATTCTCTGCGCCAATCTGTCGCTCGACTCGCCCAACTCGTCCGTAAGGTAAGAATCTTCTGTCAATTAGAAGGAATAGCATACGTATTTACATATAGGGCTTTAGAAATTATATTTTTTAGAGCCCTATTAGTATTAGACTTTGATAACTTTCACAAACAATTTTGTATTTAGACTAACAATTAATAGTCATGCTATGAGGTACTGATATTTGCATCAAGACAATATAAGATCCCTCTTTTCATGGATCTCAAAATATTAGGAAATCTGTCTATCAAATAATTAAACCATAACAACAATAATAATAATAATAATAATAATAATCAAAATTAATGGTTAGGATTTTGCTTACTAGTGCACTTTGCCCTTTAATTATTTTATTATTTTGTTGTGTCAAAGCTTTTTATAATAGGATAAACTTTTAAATGAAAATTCCCTTTGAGTATTACGATAAGTTTCAGTTATTATTTATAGAGACTAGCTATATTGAATCAAAGTTAGTTCCACGATAAAATGTGAGTATTTTAGCATATAATCAAAATTCATAAGCTAGAGGTCTTTAATTAATATAAAGTTTCATTAAGTTTGTGTACAATTACTAATGATTGAATCAAGAGATTTTCTGATGGAAATCAATTTATGTGCGATTTGGAAAAATAAAGATTTCAATGCTATTAAACACTTGGGACAACTTATGCTTCATTTCAAACCTGTAAAGAAAGCCCACTTAGGGTTTAAGAATACGCAAATTTTAATACCCATTTTTCTCTACAATCTCTTAAATAAATATGCACCATCAGTTAAGAAGAACGAGGGATCACGAGATTCATAATTAACACAAACACTTATATTAGTTTTCATAGAGCTGGCAAATACCTTCAAGGTTTAATAAAATCCCAATTATAATTTTTGCAGACACATCAAGTTGTGAGTGATTCATCTAGTTAAGTCAAACACAAAAGGTACACTGGATATTACTTTTATGCTTTTCTATGCTTTCTATCTTTTTGCTGCTTAAGCATCGCTTTGAACCTGTTTTGTATTGTTATGTTTTACTCTTACTGCTAGAGAGATAAAAAGATATTTATGTATATTGTGGATGTTGCAAAGGGTTCCGATACGGAGGTTAAATTAAGTTAGGGACGGGGCTAGTCCATCATGAGTCATAAGGGTGCCATCTGGAGCCTTTGAGGGGGGCCTAGGTGAAGGTCATGCTTAACTGCATATATGATTCAATCTGGAGCCTTTAACGGGGACCCAGGTGAATGATACTATCTGGAGCCTTGAGAGAGGCCCAGGTGAAGGTGCCATCTGGAGCCTTTAACGGGGGCCCAGGTGAAGGATACCATCTGGAGCTTTGAGAGAGGCCCATGTGAAGGTGCCATCTGGAGCCTTTAACGGGGGCCAGGTGAAGGATACCATCTGGAGCCTTGAGAGAGGCCCAGGTGAAGGTGCCATCTGGAGCCTTTAAGGGGGCCCAGGTGAAGAACATGCTTAATTGCATTTTTATGAACCCAACCTCACGGTTTTAGCCTTGCCCGTCCGAACCACTAACATTGCTTCATAACATCAAGTCATAAACATAAACATAAATTTTACGCTATATTATTGCTTTTCCTTTTGAAAACTTGGCATGTGAAAAGAACAATTATTTTGCAGGGACATATTTATCTTGTATTTGAAACACTATTTTCCTGCAATTATTATCATTTTTGCTTTCCGCTCTGCTTTAAGTATATCTTTAATATCCTTTGTATTTAGAATGTGCACTAAGACATTATTTTTATAATGCCAAATCAATTACAGCTGGAGGCGGTTGATATAATCTAAAGGCATAGCGCAGGAAAATAACTGCCTCTTCCAGAATTAATAATTTGATGTATAATGAATTTCATGTAAATTTTTTTTGGATATTATATGCTTTAAATTGAATGAATGATATTTCTTATATTTGAATGGCTTTGGATATTTGTTTAACTGCTATTTTACCTAACTGCAAATATGATCCTGTGGAAAGATGCAACCGATGTTAGATTGGTTATTACCAACCTAACATGGGTCATCACATCGCTGGCACTCTGAGTTTGTCTTCTCCTCAGTTGATTTTGCCGTGATCTGGTACACTCTAGCTTGGTTATCGAATCGAGACCTTTTGAAAGTCTCTCAAGAGTTTGTGGAGGAATGTTATATTTTCCCTTGGCGTTCAGCTATGTGTTGCTCGTTGTATTCCAGCATGGTTGCACAGTCCAACAGCTCCGCAAAGTTGGTGTGCCTGAATAGTATTAAACTAGTCCGAATTGAGCCTCTTAACCCATCCAGAAATCGGTTGCACCGGGAGGCTTTAGTGTCTACCAGCTTGTGAGCATAACGGAATAACTTGGTGAACTCGGTTTCATAAGCCGCTATACTCCTTTCCCCTTGACTTAATTAGATAAATTGATCCTCTAAGATATTTCGAGCAGAGAGGGGTATATACCTAGCTCTGAATACCTCAGCAAATTCTTCCCAGTTGATGTCTTCCAAGTCCAACCCAGCAAACTTGGTCCTGTAGGTGACCATCCACTACCGCTCTGCTTCCCCTTTAAACAGGCTCTTGGCCAACCTCACTGCATCGGTGGCCGGGCACCTCATATTTTCAAGCTTGCCCTCTACCTCCTGAATCCAATCTTCCGCCTCCATTGGGCAAGCAGTCCCTTCATAAGACGGCGGTTTCAGCTTCATGAAAGCATTTAAGGCTTCATTGGTTTTGTGCTGATGCTCTGAGTGAGGTGCAGGCATAGACCTAGGCGCATAAACAGCGGTGTCATTTTGTTTGGCTAAATCTGTGTCATCATCTCTAATAGCCTTTTTGCTTTATTTTCTGATGGTCCTTGAGGTAGAGAGACCTTCACTGGTGTCTCCGCGGGTAATTCTGGATAGTACTTTTTCGGATTCATCTATAAGGAGGGTGATTGCGATAAATAAAGATTTGAATGCATTATTTAATATTTGATGCAAAAGAAAGTTAACAGAAATAAAGATACAATCAATTTCTCCTGTTACAAATAATTTCGCTCTTAAGAAAATATTATACTAAATGAATTTCTTAAGGCTTTCAACTCAAAGCTTCCTATTATTATTGGTCGTTTTTCTCTTTTTAGAAATTGAGGCTGCATCCCCCGTTCGGCGGGTCTCGTGATGCACTTTCCTTTCCACCTCTGAAATGCGCTCTTCATGCTCTTCTTCTTTCTCCAGAGTAAATTCTGCCAACTTAGAAAGTACCAACCTCAGTGTCTCCTTCAGTTCTTGCAACTCTTTTTGGAGGCTAGTAATCTTCTCGTAGGAGACACACATGAACCTTATCAGGCTCTCACCGCGTGCCTCTTCCTTATCCTCCAATTCTTGAAACTAATCTTCAAGAGTAGGGGGCTGAAATTAGGTTCGTGGAAATTCATTTGCCAAGATCCTTCTTGGCTTAAGTCAGTTTCTGAGTGTTCCGCCGAATGATTAGGGGAATTCATCTGTTAAAGAGCCAAACTTATAACTTGTTGAATAATGACCTTATTATGTCTCTAATTTTTTCTACAAAATGTTGTCCTAATAATAGCCTCATTGTGTCATTAGTTTTCTACAAGATGATTTGTTCCAACCATAGCCTTATTATGCCGCTAGTTTTCTACCAAGTATTTTGTTCCAGTTTATTTGTATTTTAAATTGAATGATTTTTCAATTATGGCTTTTATGTCAATTACTATTTTACTCCAACACTTCCAATCTTGCTCTGATACTAACTGTGATGACCCATGTTAAGTCAGTAACAACCAAATTAACATCGGATGCATCTTTCCGCAGGATCATATTGGCAATTATGTAAAATAGCAGTCAAACAAACATCCAGAGCCATTCAAGTATAAGAAATAATATTAATTCAATTTAAAGCAAATAAAATCCAAAATTTATTACATAACTTTCATTATACAGAAAAATTATTAGCCCTTTAAGGGGGGCAGTTAGAACTCGTAAAATTCACGCGCCATGCCTTTAAATTAAATCAATCGCCTCCAGCTGTATCTGATCTAGCATTATAAAAATAATGCCTTAGTGCACATTCTAAATACAAAGGATATTAAAAATATATTTAAAAAAAGGGAAAAACAAAACTGATAATAATTGCAGGGAAATACAGTTTATAGTCAAAAGGTGATTATAACTCCTGCAAAATAAATGTGATTTTGTCATATGCCAAAAATAGAAAAGGAATGATAGCATAAAAATTCATATTTATGTTTATGACATGATATTATGAAACAATGTTAGCAATTCTGATGGGCAAAGTCAGAACCATGAGGCTGGATTCACAAAAACGTAATTAAGCATGACCTTCACCTGGGCCCCCATTAAGAGCTCTAGATGGCACCTTCACCTGGGCCTCTTTCAAGGCTCCAGATGATAACCTTCACCTGGGCCCCCTTTAAAGGCTCCAAATGGCATCATAAATGCAGTTAAGCATGACCTTCACCTGGGCCCCCTCAAAGGCTCCAGATGGCACCCTTATAACTCCTGATGGACTAGCCCCATCCCTAACTTAATTCAACCTCCGTTTCAGAACCCTTTGCAATATTCACAAGATACATAAACATCATTTTGCCTCTCTTACATGATTAGCAGTAAGAGTAAAGCATAAAAATATAAAACAGGTTCAAAGCGATGCTTAAACAGCAAAAATGTAGAAAGCATAAAAATAATATCCAGTGTACCTTTTATGTTTGACTTAACTAGAATCACTCACAAACTTGATGTGTCTGCAAAAATTATAATTGAGATTTTATTAAACCTTGAAGGTATTTGCTGGCTCTATGAAAACTAATATTTTTATTTATAAGCTTTTGTGTTAATTATGAATCTTGTGATCCCTCGTTCTTCTTAACTGATAATGCATATTTGTTTAAGAGATTGAACAAGCTAATGTTAGAAAAAATTAGTATTACAATTTGCGTATTATTATACCCTAAGTGAGCTTTCTCTATGGGTTTGAAATGCAGCATAGGTTATTCTAAAATGTTTAATAGCATTGAAATCTTTATTGTCCCAAATCGCACTTATATTGCAAATTGATATCAAATGGAGAATTTCTTGATTCTATCATTAGTAACTGTGCATGAATTTAATGAAACTGTATATTAATTAAAGACCTATAGCTTACAAATTTTGATTATTCTAAAATGCTTACATCTTATTATGGAAAAACTTTGATTCAAAGTAGCTAGTCTTTCGATCAAATAATTATTAAAAAAAAACTCCAAGGTTACTTCAATCTACTAAGTTAACTGTAATGAGATCTTAAATCCCAATAATACTAATATAAAGGATTGACTGAATTCACGGACAGCTCTCCATAGAATAATAACTGAAATTTATCACAATAATCAAAGGAAATTTCCATTTAATAGTTTAACAAAATAAGGGGCAAAATGAAGTAGTAGGCCAAAGCAAAACCCTAACTATTAATTTTGATTATTATTATTATTATTATTATTATTATTATTGTTATTATAATTATATATATATATACATATTCTATCCCTTTTTAATTGATCGAACAAAAGCGCTCTTACCTTACATCGAGCGGGCAGAGATTTGAGCGATCGACACCGAAAGGAGGCGGAAGGAGTCGGCTCAGTGTCGATTGAAGGCAGCCGCACGCAAGCAGACGTCGAGCGCTACGAACCTTTGACGTCCATCTCTCGGCGTCAAGCGAAAAGAGGGATCGCATCTCCTAGCTCCTCGATCGGCCGCCAGGTATGCCCTTGTTGCCTGCTGTTTCTTCTGTGAGGGATCAATCACCGAAAGGAAGAGGCGAGAGGGATCGAGAGTGGTGAGAGCCTTTCGGCTCCTTCCGATTAAATAGGACATGCGTATGTAACGCACGTTCAATTTATTCAGCTCATTAGCAACAAGTTACGGGTAACTACCCTTAATTACTCTATATGCATACCTTCTTAATTCAGCTGAGATTTATTGGTTTAACAGTTTCAAAAAGGGACAACTGATTCTTGCCTTGAATATGAGTCTAACTGAGAAAATTATATTTTACTAATTTAAATATGCATTAATGACGGGTCTTAATTTCAATTTCAACTTTAAACGAATTTTAAAACTTTCTAAATTAAGGATTGAAACTAAAAAATCGAATTTTAGCGGGAGTTTTAACGGGAAATTGAAATTTGCGGATGATTTAACGAATTTGAATATTGCGAAAAATTAATTCTTACTTTATAAATGACCTAGGGTCATTACACTAAACCACTCACTTATACCTCAAATGGAAGAATTTCAAATCTATCAAAAATCATGCTCTAAGAGATTACTTATACAAGAGTCTCAAGCTCTATATTTTCTTTAATATTTAAAAAGGCACAACACCCTAAGAACCATTTGATATTCACCCAAATAGCAACTAAATATACATTTGTGAAAAAAGAAATGAAAAAACTTATAAACTTTTTCTTTTTACAATAGAAATTTATTCCTATTTATAATACTTGAAGAATATATATATATTTAGAGATGCGATGTATAAATACATTAATGAGAAACACCCGCTAGTTGAGATTTTTCTTTGCTAAATATTTTGAGTAACTTTAATACCATTTTCTTGTTTTGTATATAACTTGTAGACATCAAAAGCAAGAAATAAGATTTTAAGTATGCTTGAACAGCCCTTCATTACTTGCTTTTAATGTATATAAGCTATGGGAAAAGCTATAGTTACCATGCCCACACAAATCGCATGGGTGGGTGAATAGTGCCAAAACCCTTGGATTATTCCCATTTTCACGCGCGAAAGTGTATCACAGTCTTCAAATTTTTTTTTTGTGGACTGCAACAGCGGGCACTATGGCAGCCCCCATAAGTTATATACAAGACAAGAACAAAAATATACAAATATAGCAATAAATAAATAAAATGTGATGAAAACAAGATATAAGGTCATCGTTTCCTACTTTCCGGTGACTCGAATAGATTGCCCTTCTTTATAGTAAGGAGAAGAAGGTTCCAGCTCTTGTAAAGCAATCAGTATACCAGGTTTTATAACAGAGGATGCCATTTGGGTACAAGATCTTTATGAACAAAACCTTAAAATGCTCTTTGGGTAAAGCAAAGCCATACCAAATCTGTAAAGAGGGGAAAATAAATTGTAATAATATCTGAGGCATATAAACTATAGCGTCAATGACAAATTAAAAAAAAAAATTGTGCTTCACTGATTAATAGGCAAAAATAAATTTATTTTATAACTACAAAAAATTTTATCTGATCAGTAAGACATTCCCTACTGCGGAACACTATTTTAATTTATCTAGCAAACTTGACAAGAAATACTAATCATTTATCTAGTAAATTTTCCTTCTCATCAATTTGACTAGGGTTTTTTGCAGGGGTAGCAAAAAAAAATCAGTAAAGGGACAATTAAACTTTAATATAAAATTAAAATTAAATGTACCCTCATCATGCATCCATTCCTAGTCAAAAGAAACAAACTCAATTCCTGGTTAATCAAACTATTAAGAAATCACTAAATATCTCTTCTATTAACACAAGAATTTTCAGATATTCTAAACAGCTATTTTCCATTTCTACCAATAGTAATTATACTATTATCATTTGACTTCATCTCCAACATTGATTTGTAACAAATTATTGCTATATAAGAGTGCCATGAGCAATGTAAAGTCAAGGAAATAATACACTAAATCATTTCTATTTGCATTAAGCTTTTGGGCATCCATTCATCTCTTCTTCATGGTATCAGAGCAAGAGAAGCTCGGCTCAATGAATGGCAATTCATCCATGTTGAAGACAAGCATTGTGATCCCCAATCTATGTTGTCTTGCTACGGTATCCAGTTCGAATCCCTACCACCCTAAGCTATTGTTCGTCTCCTTTTTTTCTCATCTTTTTCCTTCTCAGTACGGCTACTTCCCCTTCAAACTCCATACAAATCTCTAACCTTAGAACTTCATATCCAAATCATATTATAGTAACTATACACCATTTAATATCAATCAAATTAGAAAAAACATCTATACTCTATGGATATCTCAGTTTCTTCCAATAATTTGAGCCCACGACTTAATGGGATACATCGATGGTAGCATCCCTCCTCCAACACTCATGTTGCCAATTCGACAACCCAAACCTGACCTACATATCCTAGACAAACAATACCAACTAATCCATCTCCAATCTAACCAAACACACCTTTGCACAAGTGCTCGGAAATGAATAAGTGTTGCAACTGGAAATCACTTGATACCATCTAAACCTCCACCTCTTAAATTCATCGTCAACAACTTGAGTTCCAATTGTGCAATATGAAGCAGGGATATCAGAGCATGTTCGATTTTATTCAAAATGCGACAAACATAGTGCATCAATTATATATTGTGAGGCATTCAACTTGTAGCACAGTTGGTGGAGGCTCTTTGCCTTACACTCGTTGCCTAGGTTCGAAACGCATCATTGCTCAATTGATCTTAACTACTCCAAAAAATTTATATATTGTGAGTACGCCTATAATTGAACAACAACTCATAATTAGCATTCTCACAGGCTTGGGTCCCGGATATTTTTCACTAGTCACTGCTATCACCGCTCATTTGGATCCAATACAACTAGACGAATTAACCAACATCCTACTCAATCATGACATGATGTTCTCCGAGTCCACTAATCATCACACTACGCACATACCATCCAACAATACCGAACAGTGGCTTTAGCCTCCGTTCCAAGAAACCTTCAATTCAACCACTACACCCTACTCTGCCTAACTTCGATGAGCATTCCGTGGAAGAGACAGTGGTCTGGGATGTTGTCGACCATCCAAAATGTAGCCAGAATTCTTCCCAACCATCTTCATACAATGTCACACACCTACAAGAACCACAGGTCTTCGACTCTGAAGCCGCTCACCACATAGCCCCCCAACATGACAATATGCATGTTAGCAAGTTGTATCAAAGTAGTGATCAAATTGAAGTTGCAAACATATCAGCCATCAACATAGAAAATTCAAATGCTACAACTTTATCTTATCCCACCAAATTATTTCATCTAACAAATCTTTTGCATGCACCCAAAATAGCTTGTAATCTCATTTCTGTTAGTAGATTCACCGTTGATAACAGCATCTTTCTTGAATTACATCCTCATTTTCTCTCAAAAGAAAGAGCTAATCTGAGCCAACCTTACTAATGGACTATATGCCCTTCCTCCAAATTTCTCTTTCGCTTCATAACACATTACTTCCAACATATGGCATGATTGCTTGGATCATCCCTCCATCGAAATAATCTATAGATAATTTCTAGCTCCCACCACTATATTACTACGTCGTCATCACTTTCTATATGTATTGCATGTTAACTAGCTAAACAACAATATTTCCTCTTCTAAGATCGGAAACTCTGTACAAAAAACTATTACCACTTTTTTGGTATGATAACTGGGAAGCTGCTTATGTTATGCCAATAGATGGGCATACATATTACATAATTTTTATTGATGTTTTTTTGAATTTTACTTAGATAAGCTCTTTCGATATTTCTATTTTTCAAAACTATAATTGAAAACAATTTGCTACAAAAATTATATCATCCCTATCCAATAAAGGCAGTGAATATAAAAAAATTCACAGTAGCCCTTACAAAATTCAGCATCCAACATTGCTTTTCCTACCATACACTCCTGCACAAAATGGTAAACTGAATGCAAACACCGCCACATCGTTGAGCCTAATTGAACACTCCACTTACAAGAAAATCTAGCTCAAACCTTTTGAATTCATGCATTCAATACAGCCACTTATCCTATCATCACACTCTTCATCACCATATGAGCTTATATTCCATCACCCTCCCAACTACAAATTCCTAAGAATATCTGGGTGTTTATATTTTCCATGACTTAAGCTGTATGCCACAAACAAATTAGCACCTCACTCCCTTCCAGCTGTCTTCATAAGGTATAATGCTCATCATCATGCATATGTATGTTACAAATCCTCAACCTTAAAAGCATTCATTTCCAATACATCACATTTGACAAAATTTCCTTCCCGTATAACAACCACCCCATCACCACACGCCAACATACAACCCACTGAACAAATTATACCGACCGTCATACCACCACCTTCCGACCATGCCATAACCAAATTACCAACCCGATCCTCCACATCAACCGAGCACTCTCCTAGTCCATCCCCATAAACTGAGCAACCTACAACTACACAAGAAATAGGCCTTTAGCAAGCAGCTCCATCCTATACCCTACTGAATTCCAACACATATCCAATGCTTACACGTGAAAAATTCAGACATTTGAAGCCCAAAGCCTACTACAACTCCAAACACACATTTTATGGAGCAGCCTCCTAATTTCACATCTACCACCTATCCTCATCATGTATGCAAGCTCCATAAAGCTATCTATGTCCTAAAATTATATCCTCGAGTATGGTATCATACGCAGTCTCTAGCTCTCACCAAATTTGGTGTCACCAATGCTACGACTAACTCCTTCTTGTTTATATTCAAGAGCAATGCTGACATTATATTATTCTTGGTGTATGTTGATAGTATTCTACTCACCAAAAAAACGAACAGCTACTACAGAAAACTATACACTACCTAACTCAGCAATTTGCTCTCAAGGACCTCGGCAAAGTCCACATGTTCCACAACATTCGGATCACACAACCAAAGACTACATCTTCATCTTCCTCTCGGAGCAACATTACATTGAAGAAATCTTCTCCAAACCGGCAACCACACTAATGCTCATCAATTCCAAAGACAACTCCACCAATACAACCCCATTCTCTGATCCTACACTCTATCGCAGCATTCTCGGAGCACTCCAATACCTGCAATTCACACATCTAGATATTTCAGTGCAAACAAAGTTTGCCAATCTATGAATGCATCAATTTCAACACACTAGCAATCGGTAAAACATATCCTTTTCTATCTCAAACAAACTCACTTGTTCATCCTAAAATTTTCACTGCTACAAGACTGCCAACTTACAGTCTACTCTGATGCTGATTGAGCAAGAAGCACCAATGATCACAAATCAACTAGCGGCTACCATATATTTCTATACCCGGTCTTCCAAGAAACAACAAAGAATGGCGTGCTCAAGAATAGAAGTGAGATACAATTCCATCTCCAATACAACAAGCGAACTCATGTAAATAACTCATCTACTAAATGAACTGTGAAAATTTAAGTTCCACTTACCTCACCACAAAGCCGATATTGAATACAAGAATGAAACACATCAAGATTGACTACCATTCTGTTTGCGATCATGTACGCAACCAAAAATTCAATTCAGCATATACCAGTTAAACTACTGCTAATTAGCAACCTCGCCAAAGCCCTACCTCCAGCTACATTTGCTAAGACTATATGCAAACTCATTACTCTGCCATAAGTGTGCGGGGAAGTATTAACATCACTTATAAGAATTTCCAGATTATTCCAAACAGCTAATTTCCAGAGCCAAAAATACGAAACATATTTGTTTGCATTTAGCTTTCAGTTCTGCAATCACCTCGTCTTCATCTTCAACCAAAGAAGTGGCAGAAGCAGCTTATCATTATATCACTTATACTCATGTCTTTTCTTGAAATTCCAAGCCAATGCCAAAAAAGTTGTTCGTGGGATCATACCGATAGACCATCATTCCCAAACACAGCCCCGCCACTTGTGCCAAATAACAAACAAGGAACACATATCAAAGCCAAGAACTAGAGCCAAAAACAAGATATACCATAGCACATATATTGGATTGTCCTAACAAACATAAATTGCATCCATACCATCACAACAGCATTATAAAACTCAGAAGCGATCAGCAGCATCGGTTGTTTCTTAAGCATGCAAGTCCAAAAAAAAAAAAAAAAGCATAAGAAAGTGGAGAGATTCTCACCGATGCAGGCCGATGTAGCGGGAGATGAAGGTGTCAAGCAAGCTACTCGGTCTCACCACTGAATCACTGATGAGAAGGATTTGAAAGAATTGTCGTAGCTGAAGTAGAGGACTCTATGGGCAAATCGGAGTGCGACTAAAACTGCCAAAATCTGTAGCGAATCGCCTGTACCAAAATTGTAGATGCTTAAAATTAAACCTTAAAATGTTTAATTTATTTTACTTAGGTTTCAGAACCGATAACCTAAGCAACATCACGCAAATCATGCCGACGAAGGGACTTATTCGCTACTGTAGCCGCACGGATTAGGGTTTGGGAGAGCTGAGAGAGAGCAAGAAGCGATGTTGATGTTCCAATTTCGGCTTCGCTCTTGTTCGCTCCACTCCAACAATACTCTCAGGGTTAGGGTTCCGGCGACTATCAACCTCCAAAATTTGTCCATTCCTCTCCTATCAAACCGCCCGTTCATTCTCCAGCAACCCCCACAGCCTCCATTCTTTTGATCTCGAAGGCCTAATCCTCCGCCAGTACTGCAATGAAAAATTCCGTGACATATTTTGTCCGGCTATCTTATATCACTTCTTTCTCTTCGTTGCTTGCTAGAGCCTTTGCACTGACCAAGCTCCTCCCTCTCCCGACTCCATCATCCGTTTCGTGTCAATTAAAGGTCTCTCTCTCGACATCCGCTCTGATCACTTGGATGTCGAGTAGTTGTGCATCAAGCTCTTGCCCACTTGGAGGAAGGGGCCGCATCTCGTCCTCCCTAATCTTAAGCTCAAAGTTGTAATCGAGGCTGTGCGCATTGCCCTGAAAATCGTGTATGAAAAGCGCTTGTCGATGTTCGCATAAGGCGGCCGAGTGGGCATGGGATGCCACAGCCGCTCGAAACTTGAAAACCACTTTCGAAACCCCAACTGGTGGTTTCGTCTCTCTCTCAGAAGACAGTTCATGAATCTTAATCGGTTGAAGATCGTTATGGAGGAAAAGATTGAGGATGATGCACTGATCGGCTTCATCGATCGGCTATTCACATCGGAGGTTGTTGTTATCGATTTGGGAGGGCTTGATTTGGGTTGAGGTTTTCCTCAAGAGAGCAGTTTGAGCTCAATTTTGGTAAACATCTATTTCGATGGCCTAGATCGGTAGATTCAAGAGATTCAGACGCACATACATCACCAGAAATCTAGAGATTGAAGATCTTGAAGAGTGAGATGGATCCTCAAGTTTTCAATAAGCCTTTGCGGGTTTATGCTGTGAGGTACTTGGATGAGCTACTGATTGCCACTTCAGGCTCTAAGTAAACATTATTGACATAAGATATTGAATCTTGAACTATGTTGAGGGTTTCATGAGTCTGAAGGTTTCACAATGCTGTCTCCGAAAAGATGAACTTTATAGGAATGGAGCTCCAAGATGTAACCCCCTCAGTCCTTAACCCCCCACTGTCTGAAAAAGCCATGAGAGAAAAGTACAAGCACCTCAAGCAGAAGGCAGCCAAAGCTCTCGAGCTGAAAAATGCTCAAGAAACAAGAAGAAAGAAGCTTGGATTGAGGATACTTAAACGCATTTTCAAGAGGTTGAAGCTTGATGGTGGGTTCAAAATTGATGTGCCTGTTGAAACTGAGGTTAGAGAACTGTTTAGTACTTGGATGGAGGAAGTGGTGGCCGAGTATTTGAAACTGAATGAAGAATGCAATTAGTGGCACAAGATGCACTCTTTCGGAGACTTTTTGTCACTGAAGAGAGTGCAGGATCAATTACTTGAATCTTTGGTTATTTCAGGGGAAATTGAATAAATATCTTGTGCCAATGAGAACTAACAAGCAACTAAATGAGAGTGAAATGGAAGAAGAAATTGAAGAGAAGAGATATTCAAAGAGGACAGTGGAGGATTTGACAGAATTAGTTGTTAGAGTAAGCACGCCAATTGAGCTGGTGAGAAGAGCTGTGAGATTGGCTAGGTTTACAAACTCGATGAGGCAGCCCAGGCTGATCAAGTTGCTCATCTGTCTAGATGATTTTGACATCATAAAATGGTATGCAGTTGTTGCATGGAGATGGTTAGATTTCTAATGCTGCTGCCGCAACTTCAAGATGGTTAAAACTGCTGTAAGCTATCACTTGTTGTTTTCCTGCATCCTTACGCTCGCTTGAAAGCATGAATTCACCAAAAAGCAGGCCATTAAACGCTATACTAAGGATCTAAAGTTTGTTGGTGCAAACGGAGAGGATGAAGTATGCTCCCCAACTGAGAAGGTAATAAGGATGATGGATAAAAGAAACCTTTCATATTCAAAACTAGTGGATGGGGCCATCCATAGAGGCCCGATGTCGGTTCGACAGAAACCGTTTTGGCATCGGATGCCTACTTACCGCAGGATCATATTGAGCAATTTGAGAGAAAAAGAATACGCATATAAAAGTAAAAGATATTTTCATTTATCAAAATTCATATTAAAAGATCATTCATCGTACAAAACAAAAAAAAAGAAACAAAATAAGCAAACAGCGCCGTCATCGATCCATTGAAAATTAGGGTTCTTGTTTAAACTCTTCCGGGAGCACCTGAACTGGTATTGTACAAAAAATAATACTGGGATTGGAATTCCAGATAATTAGAGAATACTCTAAGTACAGCAGTACCAATTAACAATTTATTTTATAAAGGTGCGTTTAGCAGAGGTAAGATGGAAATAAAATGCATGATAGGTAAGACAACCGTGCAAAATAAGCAAGCAATTTCCTGCAACAAGTATTTATCACAAAATAAAGGTTACTGATGTCATTTTCCAGTAACTAACCCCGAATATTACTGATGTCATTTTTTCAGTAACAACCCCGAATGTTATTGATGTCATTTTCCAATAACAACCCCGAACATCGCTGATGTCATTTTTCCAGCAACAACCCCGAATGTTACTGATGTCATTTTTTCAGTAACAACCCCGAATGATACCGATGTCATTTTCCGGTAACAACCCCGAATGATACCGATGTCATTTTCCGGTAACAACCCCGAATGATACCGATGTCATTTTCCGGTAACAACCCCGAATGATATTACGTTGGTTCCGGACAACCAACCAAGCTTCAAATGAATTTGGCTCAAAACAAATAAGCGAAGTATAGCAGTAATAGAAAAATGCAAGATATAATGTAAGTCATATACTGGGTACCTTTAGTCTTTAAATTCAGGAGTTCAAAAGTTCGGATGAGTGACAGTTCGCTCAATCTGCTTATAAGTCACCGATATTTCTTTAAATTAGTCTCTTTTAAAAGTGATGCGATAATTCATGATTTTTATATTTATTCTTTATTTTGTTATTTTCCTTTATAATGATTTCAGTCCGTATTTCATAATAATGTTACTGTATTAAAAGAGTAATGATAGAAATGAAAAGAATACTTAAAAATAGAAATAGCAGAGTCATTTATAGCATTTTGAATTGTTCCCATTATTAATTAATGAGAATGATTAAAATACGAATGACTAATAAAATTTGTATAACAATGCATATAAAGTTAGTAAGAAAGCGTTCTTTTCAATTTCTTTCATTTCCAACCTCTTATACCTTAGCTTTTAGGAATTGCCGAAAACAAGGGAGGATTGGAACGGGGTAGCCGGATGGCTGGCCGAGGTGGCAGCGGCAAGAGGCTCGCTAGCAGCGGTTACTAAGTGGTTTGGCGGCTTGATAGCTGGCTGTCGGGGGCTGCTGGAAGGAGGGGGCTGGCTGTTTGCTAGCTGTCAGAGCTGCCAGAGGCTGCTGGTTCAGCTGGAGAGGGAGCTGGCTAGCAGAGAAGAAGCTGACTGGGGAGAGGGAGGGAGCTGGCTAGGGAGAAGAAGCTGGCTGGCTGTTTGTAAGGAGGAGAGGGGGAGCGGATGGCTAGGGAGAAGAAGGGCTGGCTGGGTTCGGCCGAGGGGGGCCAACCGCACCCTGCGCCAAAAACGACGCAGACGGGCCCTCCTAGCAAGACAGAGCCTGCGATACGCAGGCGGGTCGGGCGAATGGGGAAGGAAGAAGAGGAGAAATAAAAAAGAAAAATTACTTAAAGTTAAATTTTTTGCATTTTTCCGTCGTTCGACGTCCAAATACAACGAAACATGGCACCGAGGTGTGTTATGACATGACAAACCCCCTCGCGCCGAAAATTTTCGATTCGGAGTAACATTTTATTTTATATTAATTTTTGAGGTTTAAAAAAACTTCAAAAATTAACCACGATAAATTCGGCGCTCAGAATTTGATGAAACTTCTCGAGCAGCCTTTAAATAATATACTTAGCACAACGACACTGAAAACGATAAATTCGGACATGCATTTCAATGTTCTTGATTTTTAGAATTTAAATAATTCAGAAAATAGAACGGAAGCTTCCGTTAATCGAATTTCTCCCAAACTATGACACTTTGATCTTTAAAATTATTTCTATCTATTGGTAATTTTGTTTGCCCTAAAATGAAATTCCCTGAGATCCTGATTCCTAAGGCGGGATTTTGACCTAATTTGCAAAATAACGACTTTGGGTCGTTACGCTCGCCTGAAAGCATGAATTCACCAAAAAGCACGCCATTAAACGCTATACTAAGGATCTAAAGTTTGTTGGTGCAAACGGAGAGGATGAAGTATGCTCCCCAATTGAGAAGGTAATAAGGATGATGGGTAAAAGAAATCGTTCATATTCAAAACTAGTGGATGGGGCCATCTCTATGATTTTACTAAGATCCTTCAATGAACATTCATCTGCCTGTTTTGCCAATTTCTGTGAAAGTACAGCCATCATTATTTATTCTGTGCATTTACTGCAAAACAGTTTGAATGAAAATCCTCTGAATGAGCAGAAATGGGTGCCAAGAATGGGTGCAATTCATAAGGCTTTGAACAGAAAGTGCTTGCCTCTATGTCCAAAGCATGCAACTGATTTGTTTTTGGGAAAAATTTGTCTTCAAAACTTTGACCGCACCTCATTTCTGAATATTGACTAAACAACAAAATATATTTAAATTTTATGCAAAATCTACAAGGCATTCTTCCTTGCCGCTGAATGCTCCTCTCATATGCTAAAAATTTCAGTTATCTAAACATTTTGCTTGACGACAGAAGATTTGACAAATCGCGACAGCGTCAACGTCATTGTGAGTTTTTCCCATTGCTAAATTTTTGGTTCATTGTAGTTCCAACTTCGACGGGCGACATTGTGCCTCCACAATCCTGCATTCGTGTTGGTTTTGACGGCACTTGCTCTGAATTAGAGGTTGCACAGATGCATGCCCGCCCTAATGATCTCGAGAGAGGCCAATCTTACATGAACCACTACCTCAAGAACTCTAGCTCTTAGATATTACTAAATTCCCTTGCAAGGAGGATCGTAAGCCTTAGCTTATTTGGATGCCCTTGCAGATTAGACAGTTCGGCATCTCAAGGTTCTTTGAAATTGGACGACATCATCCCTTGAAGAACATGATGATATTTGATTACAAGCGAATGTTGGCCTTTAAGATTGACAAATTAATATAATTACAAGACTACGTAGGTCTCTCAGCTTTCGTGATTGGTCTGACAAGTGAACTTTTATAGAACTTTAAGAACTTCATAAATAGTCATTACAAGTGAACAATGCTTTTTTTGTCAAACATTGGGCCATCAACCGAAGATTTTTAGCGGATGAGAGCATTTAGCGGCAACAGAGTGTCGCCCTTTCATGGTTCGCAAAGCCGTCGAAAAGAGAGGGCGGTGAATGGCTTGGGTTTTTTTAGTGAAAAAAACTAAACATCCAAACAAAATAGTAAAAAAAAAGTATTACCGTTTAATCTTACCGCCAGAATTCTAGAACAATGGTGAGGGGGAGAGCGAAGGGTCAGAGGAGGGAGAAGGATCGGAGCTCTATAAGTTTTGGAAGCCCTACCTATTGAGGAATAGTACCAAAAGGGGTTTTGAACACTTATTCCCTTATAAGAGATGAGTAGCAGAAGGAAGGAGGAGAGCAATGAAAAGATTATTAGGGGTCTTTTGAAGCTCCCCTCAAATCGTAGATGCATCAATTGCAATCACATTTGATTTGAGATTTTTTGCTTCTTTTGTATTTTTTAGAGCTAAGTTTTTTGCTTTCATCTTTACGGAGATAGGGTCCTCAATATTTCTGTAATAACTTTTGGACTTTTGTATGCACTGCTTGCAGTGGGATAGTGAGCTCCTGCAACTCTGTTATAACTTGAAAGTGTTGTTTTATCTTGCTTGCAAATTGTAATTATGCACAACATTTTTTCTTATTATTTTCTAGCTCAATTTGAAAGTTACGCCATGGTTTGGTTTTGCATGAATTATTTGCTTATTTCAATTTTTCATGGCGTGAACACTTTTGTCAAAAAGGGCGGCAAAGATGAATTTTGAAAGAAATACTTCAGTTTCAAGTTGTAGAAAACACATCAAATCTCTTTGTAGAGAGATCAATTAGCTCAACAGGAAATAAGTTTTATGATAAGGAAAAGAAGCACATTAAAAGAAGCAGCTCTCATGGTCTGTTGAGATGCACAGCAGTGATCTAGGATTAATTTTTGCTAATGATAAGAAGTTCCCTTTTGAAAAGTATCTTTATGTCTCAAAGTCTACAAGTTCAGTTGTTAATGAAGAAGGCAGTGACAATCTTGTAAACAATATGCTGAAGAACATGCTCAAGTCTTCAAGACTTCTCATTATTGAGCGTTGCATAATTTATGAGTGAAGTGGGAAGGTGCTAACTGCTTTTTAGGCAAGCCTAACTATCCTAATTTTCTGAAATTTGGGTCAATTGATCATGATGAATCTCAGAGATATTTCAATCTAATGGCGCTGTGAACCATCCTATCTTGAACTTGTGCTTCAAGTGCTGCTAGCAATGAAAATGTCATATGAAAACTCTACGATCTATCTCTCCGAATTTTCTAGATCATTCTCATTGCTTGAAAGTATGCTTAATTAATGGATTATACCACTTCACAAATCTAGAAGATTGCATGTTTTAATTAATGATTGGAGTGTAGTTCAAATGGTAGAGTGCTAGCTTTGCAAGTTAGAGGTTCAGGGTTCAATTTTCAATATTTTCTAAGCATATTTCATAATATTTCCCAATTAAGGACGTAGAACCCACACTTCAGATCGGGTGTGCCAGTCTTTACTCCACCATTTAGAATTATGAGTTTAGAGTTAATCTTTTGACAAAAAAATATACTGTTTGATGAATAAACCAAAAATTTCATGAATCTAGTTCAGTGTAGCAATTCTTCACGTAGTCACTGAAATTATGAATTTAGTTATTACTAAAGGTATAGTTCGATGCTAAAAACTTAAGCTTTCTAATTTAATTGCCACATTATTGAATTATGTGATAAATTTATTTCCTTGATGAATATAGAGTATGACTGAAAGAGTGAAATTAAGCTCACTAAAGAATAAACTCAAACTGTTTGAGAGGTAAAATCAAAATAAAAAATATAAAACATAACTGCAACAGATGCATGTACACCCGATCAATAACTTTAGTAATATATAATTCTTATTATATTAAGCAATAAATAGCAGAAAGTTAACACGAAAATCTAAGAAAAAGGACAAATGACGATGATAATTTCAAGGGCTCCAAACAATAAATCACAAGCAGATATGCATAAATCATGTATTTTGGAAGTCTTTTTATAATTGAAGAAGCAATAGGTCGAACCCTGAACCTCTCGCTTGCAAATGACGCTATACCATTTGAGCTACATCTTCAATGAAATTTTTTTTGCCATAATCATAAAGTTAACTAAATGGATGCCAAAGATTACATTGTATAAAATTAAAAATGACAAGTAAAATATATATATATGCATGCCATCATCATAACCCCAAAAAATATGGAAGTATAGAATTATTGTTTAGATATGTCCACGATCAATCCGCATATATTCACTTGGTTCCAATAATGAACAATCAACTATTTAAAGACAACATAATGAGAAAAGCTTGTGTTACTTGGGATTCTAACAATTACATTGTTGTCTATAAATCAAGTATTAAAATGCCCAAGAAATTAAGCAAAACACTCATAAAAATATTCAACGGGCATTTCATTAAAGGGTATTTAAAATGAGTATATATTAATAATCTGGTAAGCTTAAAAAAATAAAAATTACATTGTAAAATTAACAACAAATTCAAAACTATATAGTCTTGTTTTACAAGCTACTTTTTTTTTCAAGAAAATAAATAAAAGAATCATTAAACTGCAGAAAATGATATTGTTGCAATTTTGTGAAACAACAAAGCTGTTAAGAAATCATCTCAAACAATCATTTAATTGCAACTTTTTTATTTTAATGTAAAGTTTATTATAAATGAACTTATCACATGGCTAGTTCATTTACATTTGTTAAATCATGGAATGTCATGCTCATGTTATATTTTCTTTCAACATTCTTATTGACAGATGTAAAATACACGTCTGCGCTTGCACGCAAGTGTACGTGGTCTGAAGTAATAAGTGGAAGTTTAGTTCTGAGATTTATCGTCCTCTGGGAACGGTGGTATTGATACTAAATTATGTCTTCTTTCAATAATGTTTAGAAGATTGATTTTTGGGTTGAGTTGGTTCCTAAATTAACAATACAAATACCTTAGGATAAGATTCGGGTTGTTCAAAAGGAGAGAGTTGGTGTTTCATTGTAGTACTTGTAAGGACTTGGTATTGTCACTTCTTTGTTTAAATGTATAAATCGATTTATTTATGCCTAATTAAATCAAGTGAACACTGTCAGAATTGGAGCAATCCTCCCATTACAACAAGTTCAGATTTAGTGCAACAAGAAGATCTCTTGTTGGGGTTCTACCTCGGCACTTGAACCATTATGAGATCGTGGTTTAAATTGATCTCTGATTTCCTACGTCTAGGTTATCAAATATTTTCTTTTAATTGTTAGCTCTCACAAACATGATTTCCATCAACATTGCATCATGCACTTATACACGTGATTTAGCTAGATGAGAGGATGCGTTGGATCAATGGACTATGTCACATCATCCATTGCTGAGCAGCAAAGCAAAGTTGATGGAAACTTAGTTCACAAGCTTCAAATCTCTTGGTAGAGCTCTTAAGGAAAGGTGCAAGTGAGCTTGAGAACTTGTCACATAGTTCTCAGCTCTACTTGCACTACTTCCCTTGCTCTTGTCCAATTGATGAGCTTGGAACACAAGTTCTCTTCTTAATTGATAATTTGTTTAAGTTTCATTATAGAAATGTAATTTGACAAATTTTCATCCAAGCATTAATTCACAATAATAATGATAAACATTAACATAGAAATCAATTTTATTCATTCAAATATTTTCGTTACAATACCAATAACGCCTTACATTTTCCTACAACTACATCACAACCCTCTCCAAGGGGATTTAACTTTCCATTACAGAATAAATAAAAGCATACATGTAAAAGAAAGTAAACCTTGACATTAGTTTACAACAGAAAATGATCAAAAGAGAGTTTAGAAAAAATACTAAGAAACACACAGAGGTTTTCTAGGATTCTCTTGATCTTCCTCCTGCATTTCTACTTGACTTCTCCACTTTTTCCTTGATACCTTCTTCTCTTCACTCTTCACGGTTTACTGCTTGCCCCTTGGAGAGTTCTCCTCTTTTTCTTCCTGCAGCCTCTCCTTTTGGTCTTTTGAATATTGAAAATTGGAACCCTTCTTTGGCCTGAAATTGATCTTTAAATAGGGGAATTTTTAGCCCCATGCTTTAATCATCAATGACCCTTCATCTTCTTCTTCCTCAATGCAAGCCATTTAATTTATTCTACTTTAGTCTCTTGGGTTTCCTCAGAATTATTGCTTAACTCAGGTTTCAAGAGGTAGGGAAAAGCCAAATGTCTCAATTTGTGGCCTTCCCTATGCTGCATTCAATGCAAAATCTGGAATTTTCTGTAGCTGGCGCTGTGGCGCGCCACGGCGCGCTTTAGCAGCCTTGATTCAAACATTGTTCTGCTGTGGCGCGCTGCAGCAGCTGAAATTTAAATACAGTTTCGCTCTATAATTCACTCGTTTACCTTGAGGTCGCTGCTTATCCGTTGTGGCACGCTAAAGGCGCGCTGCGGCGGTTAGATTTTCGTAAAAGCGGAATAGTAAATGTTCTATTAACTCACATAAGATTTTCATAAATAATCAAGAAATTCCACCGTAGCGCGTTGCGGCGGTTAAACTATCGTGAACGCGGAATAATAACTGTTCAATTAGTTCATATAATATTTTTCATGATTAATCCGATATGCCGCCGTGGCGCGCTGCGGCGCGCGGCAGCAGTTTTGTCCTAGGTCAGTATTAATCCTTAGAGGGCATAGCGCGCTGTGGCGCGCTGTGGCGCGCTGCAGCGATTAATCTTTCGGGAAAGCGGATTGGTATTGTTCAATTAATTCATATAACGTTTTAATATTTATCCCGGGAAATGACGCTGTGGCGCCCCGGGGCGCTCTGCGGCGGTCTTCCTTCCAGGTGAGGGAATTTTAGTGGACCGCCATGGCGTGCTGCGGCGCGCCGCAGCGGTTTTCATCCAGAATTGTTCAATTCAGCTCAGGCTTGCCCTTTTCTTCATTTTTTCTGAAAATGTATAATTCTACTCAAAGTATACTGATTTATATAATGTTTTGAATATTTTTAACACTAAATTTTGCTATAAATTTCGGATATCACTTATCATACAATTTAATTTGATCCAAGGAGATCTACAATCATTAATAAATAACATGATAGGTGAATTTCTTTGCTCATATTAATACTATTCACAATGTTTTATTACATCAGACCTCTTTTAAATTGTTATTCTACCATATGAACTTTTCTTGTAATGTTCATGCTGTAACGTTATGCTTACCCTTTGGGTCAGAAATTAAAAGTGTTCCATTTTATTAATGTGATTTTACATGTTATTAGTATTGGAACCTCAAAAAGTGAGACCTTAGTGCAAACTTTTGCTTTGTGGTTGACCAGGTAATATATATTTTATGTATAAATAACAAATCAGCTCTTTGACAAGTGCTAATGCCATGAAAATTGAGTCAAGCAAATAATTAATGCAGCACCAAACCATGGCGTAACTTTTCATTTGGAGCAAGAAAGCAGTAAGACAAAAAAGGAACTGTGCATGATTACAATTTGCAAGCAAGATAAAAATAGCACTTTCAAACCATAAAAGAGTTGCAGGAACTAATTATATCCCACTGCAAGCAGTGCATACAAAAGTCCAAAAGTTATTACAGACAATTGAGGATCCTATTTCAGTAAAAATGAAGGTAAAAATTAGATCTTAAGAAAATAGAAAGAAACAAAAATTTGCAAACCAAATGTTAAGCATAATACCAGGCCAGTGCAGTTGATGCATTTACGATTTGGGGGAGCTTCAAGAGACCCCTAATAATCTTCTCATTCCTCTCCTCCTCGCTTCTGCTACTTATCTCTGACAAGGGAATAAGAGCCCAAAATCCCTTTTCGTGCTATTCCTCAAAATCGGTAGGGCTTCCAAAACGTCCAGAGCTCCGATCCTTCGTCCTTCCCCCACCGTAGTTCTAGACTTCCGGCGGTAAGAACAAACGAAGATATGATTTCGTTTCCATAGTGCATTTCGAATTTTGGGTTTTCGGCAAAGAATGAGAGCTGCTTAATCAAATGGGAAATTACCAATGATGAATGCGATGATGGAGAGAGCGGGAAGAAGAATGAAAGAGAAGAGAGTCAGTGCACGTCCTTCGCCTCCAAGGTCTCGAGGAGCTTCGTTTAAGGAGGCCGACGAACTGCTAGGGATCGTCGAGGTAGGTTCCACGGGGCGCTCGACGGCTTTCCATGATGCTGTCTGGGAGAGAAATCGAAGAAAGCAATGTGATGACGGGGATTTACGAAGATCATGAAAGAATGGAACAGCCTTACATACCCCGCGCCACGCGATCCTCGTATTACTTTAATATATTAATCGAAATATAGACTAAAATGATATTTAAATTTTATTGAATATATTTTTAAAGTGTCAGATTTAACTAATATTTTTCTGTATTAATATATGTGGTGCAAATTTGCCACGTCAGATTAATCCGATCACTTATTTGGCAACTGCAGCGTAAATATTTTCTAAAACTTTTTGCCAAATATAAAAAAAGCCCAAAAGGGAGGAAGCCCTCAGCGACCCATCCTCTTCTCTGTCTCTCTCTTCCTGGTGGTGATGGACGGCTCTGATGGCCCTTGGACGGACGAGAGGCACTCTCGCTTCCTCAACAGGATCGAAAGCTCTTTCGTCCGCCGAATGTTCGCGGCGAGGCTCGACCATCTGATTCCTGATAGCGCAACCGATGACTCCTGGATACGAACGCCGCCTGCTCCGGCAACGGATCCAGCAGGTACTTGAGATCTCTTTCACTTCTAGATTACTTTTTGGGAGGAAAAACGTCCAAAAAAAAAGCCAAAAAAAATGTATTACACCTAAAATTAGCACCTGCCCGAGGCAAAAGAAGCCTTCTTCTTCTCTTTCTTTTGTGAGTTAGAAGCACCTCCGGTGCCTTCACTGCTGCTGAGCTCAGATACCTACGACCCATTATATTTGTTTAGCAATTGATAACATTTATGCCTTTTTATTTCTTTTTTTTTCTTGGTTAATTTTAATTATATTATACAATCTCTTTTTAGTTTAGGTCAGATAGTATTCTGAAAATACAATTGGTTTAGATGTAATTAATTAGTATTGTTAAGATACAAGGTTAATGTCCGCTTAATCAGGTGACTGTATTAAAAATAATAATGATAATAGTCATTTGATTTTCATTAAAATTACACTAAGTTTGAACTTACCAATTTTTATAATATTTTATTCAATTATATTTATCGATAAAACATGTATAAAATCATGCATTTTTATTATTAATTATGTAATTAAGTTTAAGCTTCCTTTAAAAATTAACGGAAATTTATTTACATGGTATCTAAACATGTAAATTTAATATTTAAAAAAATAAAAGTTCTTACAGCAACATTGCTAGAGTGCTCAAAACGATCGTATTTATGTATGTAAATATCTCTTTGATGAATTTAAGAATTAAATTTATATTAATAATTGTACTTATATGATGCGTCGATTTTACTGCATTGTTTCAGATCTGCGGTGTGCTCCAATTGGAACGGGTACTCGAAAGCCATCGCAGAGACGGTATAATGCGTCGTTGGACCAGGTTAGTAACCGGAGATATTTTTTGAATAAAAATAAGAGAACTAATCATTATTTTTATGAAAATATTATGGTTACACAAGAATATACACCAAAAATTATTCATGATCAATTAGAAATTTTTTTTTTTTATAATTTTTGTATATAGGTCTTATCAAAAAGTGCATTCAATCAATAATCTACTTACATATTAGATTGACACATCATCTATATATGTTGGTGTATACTAGTGTATAAGTATAGCAATTTTTTTATTTTTATTATTATGGTATATATATATATATATATATATAGTTGAAGATGATAATATAATAATTCAATTTTACAACATTATCATCTAGATTATTTTTTATATAAATTTGTGTAAAAAGCAGAGCAAAATTCCAATTGGAAAATAAACAGTTTTTGAATGGCGTTCTGGAGATTGGGCTATAGGACAACTTCTCTTAATTAACATCTTATACTTTATAATTATAATTAATCTATAATTGCACCAAAAATTGTATTAGAAGCAAAGAAATGAATATTCTAATTGTTTCAATTGTTAAATAAAAATGCTATACTTACATCATTATATACATAATCATATTCACTACTAATCTAATTTTTTTTTTCTTACACATTAATTCAAATAAAAAATAAATTACATCAATCATATATTTGCACATTAAGATTATCAATCATTCTCATTTTTTAATATATAAATAGTAGTTAAAAGTACACCAAAGTCTATTGTTATATATCCTAGCATACACTAATGCTCATGGAAATTAGTTGTACTTATTGGAATTTATGTTCTTAGCTTCTTGTGATTTGACTTTGGCTTACTTCAAGCCTATTCCATTGACTTTTCCATGAGGTTAGCAACGCAATAATTCAGAGAATCCGAAGCTTTGTTGGAGGGAATCTCTTTGGCCGGATTGAAAGTGTTCGCAGTTACCTACTTCAGAACTTACAAGTTTCAAGACGTAATGAGCCAATTTGTGAATTCAATTTCGTATTTCGTCATCCTTTTTCCTCCTTGATATAGTCTGGTGAAGCTATTTTGCATCATGGACTGTGTTGAGGGTGGCACATATTTCATTAAAAATACATCCACAAATGATAAATTTATTCTAGGTGATCTCATTAATGTTTCTTCCCTTAAATTTGGATCTTGTAGTCATAAAGTTTCAGCTTTTCAATTAAATAAGTAGTTAACTTTGTTATGGTGCCGAGATCAAATTGGATCATCAAGGGAAAAGCAAACGGTGTTCCGATGAATTCTGAGATAGATCTATAGCAGCCAACAACGAGCATGGCACCCAGGAGCGCCCATAAGCCTACAAGCAGCAAGCCTGGCGCCCCATAGACTAAGCTGTTTAGGGCATTTTGGGGCTAGTTTGAGGTTTCATATAAAAGCTAACATGTTATGTTAGGGTTGTATTATTGTCATTTCTGCGGGAGAGCTATGTGGAGGCTAAGAAGCTTGAAACCCTATAATGAGAATAAAGAGAAATTTGGGAGAGAAGAAGAAGTTCAAAGGCGGTTCTTCCTTCATTTCTCTAAATGATTTATAACTCTGTAATTATTCTTTTGATAGTGAATTTTCTTGTAGTGGTGTGATTACATGATTTTTTTCATTCTTAAGTTTTATATATATATATATATATATATTTGTGTTTGTATGCTTGTATGATTGAATGTTTGTATTGTGACTGTCCTTGCTTGTGTTGATTTATATTTCGTATTTGCTTCGGTGACTCTCAACAGTCAAATCCCGATCCTACGGATTACGTCTGATCTCCCTTCTAGCAAGCTTCATTTTTATATTATCTAGGCATCACATACTATTGAATTCTTTCTCAATTATCAGTAGTCAATTTCTTGCAATATTAGGGATGCATATTTCATCAGTGCAATTCTTTCTCAATTATCAAAGTTTATTCTTTTTTTGGAGCTTGCAGATTTTGTTGATTCCTCATATATTGAAAAAAAGAATCATGAATTGTTGTACAGGGGGTTCCATGTCATTCTTGCTAGGTCTTTCAGTATAGAAGAGCTTGTGTGTTTAATTAAAAGTTTGAGCATCCATCCTCAGAGAATTGAGGAAATCAAATGGTTAGGCTTAGAAAGATTTTTAAGTCTCCCCAATCTAGTTATACACAATCCTACTTGTTTAATTTATTGCTTTTATTCTAATCCATTCATTTCCATATTCTATCTTGAATTCAGATTATGATAGTTGCACATCTAGGTCACGAATTAGGATGAATATCATAATAAATATAAGATTTTATTGATAATAAAGTATACATTACATCAGAGCCATTTCTTATTCATTCAGATACATAAACTATTCAAAATTTATTACATGGAAATTTTTATATAAATCCAGAATTCTTGAGATAAAGCATTGGTAGGTAATTTCATGGTCTTCTAGTACTCTAATACTAGATCTACTAGTATTTTTCTCCTTCTATTCGAGTACATGTTTTCAGTATTTTAAATATCAAGTCCATTGATTGATAACGATATTATCAAATGTTATTTTTGATAATATAACACTTTTACAAGCTTTATAAAGCATACTACAATTTACTAATTCCAATCTACCCAAATCTTTAGGAGAGGCAGCCACGTCTAAGCTTACTATGCTAATTATCAGGTTTGATGCCCATAATAAAAGAAGCATGCACATAAGGAAGTTAGAAGTTTTACAAGAAATATAGATAAATGTTTAGATACGTCACAATAAACAAGAAGATTCAGTATAGAGCCTTTTATGAGTTACAATTATCAACAAATGAGAGAAACATCTTTGTCTGGCCGCTCAACTAATATCTTAAGAGTTAGAGAACTATATAAATTATTTTCTTAGGAGATATTCAAGAAATTGGCATGCCCAAATTTAAAATGTGGGTATATAGTAGCTAGATTGATGGATGCCAATAATGAGGCATGATTATTTACATATTTAGAGAAAAAGATGTTTGATTTCTCACTATTCATACATAGTCTAGTAACAACTTTTTATATTATTTTTTGCTTGAAAAGCTTTCAAAATTGTGGAGGATTTCAACAACTAATAAAATATTATCTGGGATAAGCCTATGAATTATAAATGAGAGGTAACATAGATTTAAATTTTGAGCAATCAATTTAACCATTAATTTATAAAGAGTAATACATAAAGATATGCCTATAATCAGCAATATAAGAGGCTTAGGAATTTTTAGGTATCAAGACAATAGCAAGGTGTGATATCTTTGGGGAGAATCTCGTTAGAGAATAAATACTTGGCTACAAAACAAATATGTGAATCAATAATTTCCAATTTATATGTAGAATTTCATGTGAACCCATCAAGTACTACAAAGGCATTTATGTTGATACTTTTCAAAGATTCAATGTTATCTTCATTTGAGAAAAGTTTTATGAAGTCAATAGTTATATTAGATGGAGCATATTTTCCGCTAGTGATAGATATACATTCAGAGAAGTCATCCAAGATTCAATGTAATTTTTATTTCTTTTATCATTGAAGTACTTATGTAGAAAGTTCAAATAATCCTAACCAATTTAATCAACTGACTTTTGCTCCTTTAATTTGTCCATTCCAATTCTAAGTTTATTCTAGTGCGCGCACGCTTGTTTATACATATATATGTCTTAAGTGGAGAATGCGGTAGAGGTAAGAGGGATATCAATATCATAATAAGACAAAATGGATAAAATCCCTAAAATGGGAATTGCATAGCACTCTATTCAATTTATCAGAATATGATTTTCAATCTAGTGAATATACGACTCTGAAGAAAATAGTTTATCTAAATAAGCTACAAATTTAAAATTGTTGAAAGCATTGAGTTTCATATAATTGATCAAGTCTCATCCCTATCTTCATTAGTAAATCTGATGGAATTGCAATCACCACAAAAGAGCTAAGAAGATGAAATATTTAATGCCAATGTGTTCAAATCATTACAAAGTTTTTTCCTTCCACTCTCATAGTTGAGAGCATAGATGTTAGTAATTATAATCAAGACTGTTTATAAAATAAAAGAACCATTAGCATAGTAAGCACCATAAGATATGGCGGTAAATTTCATCTTGTTAGAATCTAATTTAGTAAAATTCTACCTGAAGTGGCTTTAAAATAATTTTGAAATGAGTTCATAAACAAAAGTTATTCCATCTCCATGCAATGAAAGCATTTAAAAAGACCACCATGGGCATTTCGATTGACTCACAAAAGGAATTTTTGAAAGGTTTTCAAGTCTCTTAACACTTATAAATTTAGTATATTTATAAATTTGTACCTCTGTTTTGACACTTGATAATGAAGGTGGTGCCGGAGCTCAAAGACAAGAAGGATAGCGAGGAATTATCAACTACTTAACGGGAAAGTAAGAGGGGATGAAGTGATGCAGGACAGCCTCTTCAACGAGGAAAATATTGTAGCTTACTTTTCTGTAGAAGTTTATAGCAGATTTATCTTTTGTTTCTTTTTTCTTAATTTTTGTGTGTGCAACGAAGAAGAAAGCTTTTGAAAATTAGTTTAATTTATAATCCTTGTTTTTTAGGCTAGAATTTGGATTACGATATGTGTATATTGTTCAAAGTTTAGAAAAAATAAATGATTTTCTAGGCAATTAATATGAATGTTCTGCTTAAGATTATAAACAAGATGGTGGTTCCCTCACAACGGAATAATAAGCCAAATTACTTGAGATTGTGATACTAAAAAGAGGTATGCATGTGTGACATCTATCATCATCAAATTTATCTTATATTTTAAGTATTTATTAAATGATATTGGGAAATGATTGTTTAAAATTATTTTGATCATTAATAGCAATAACATTAGACCTTAAATAGCGTTGGCTATATGAATTATCTTTTTGTATTGTGCACAATCTGTTAAAATTTAAGATGAGTTTATTTAGTTTCTTTTATTTTATTTATTTATTTTTATTTCTTCGTAACCTTCCACTCCTCGTAACCGCCCACTCCTCTTAACCACCGACTCCTCATAAGTGCCCACTCCTCATAACTGCCCTCTCCGCCGCCAATTGTTTAGTAATTTAACTCCTTTGCGCGCGGCGACGGGACGGGGCGCTACAATAACATTATTATTATCATTTTAATAATAATAATAATGTATGAAAGAAAAAGATAAAATAAAAATAACTGAATTGAAATTGACAAAAATAAAAATACTAGTCATCTTATAATAATTTCACTGTTATTCATTATTAATTAATGAAAACAATAATAATGTAAATGACGTAATTGAGATAATAAAAATATCATTATTATTAGCATAACAATAAATGAAAAAGAGCTAAATAATAAGATAAAGAAGGCAAAATTTCTCCTCATTTTTTTATCTTTTTTTTTTCGCCTCTTACCTAGTATAGTGTTGCCGAAAAATTGAGAGAGTCTGGACGGCTGAAGGGGGTGGCCGGGCTGCTGGGAAGGGGAGGGAGCTGCAATAGGAGGGAGCTGCGACAAGAGGGAGCTGGCTGGCTGGGAAGGGGAGGGAGCTGGCTGTTGGCTGCTGCTATGGGAGCCTAGGAGGTTGAGAGAATGTGGGAGGCTGGAATGGAGCGGTCTGTTGGCTACGATGTAACGAATATCTTTGCACTAAAAATTTTCAATTATGAGCAAAATTTTATTTTAAATTAATTTCTGAGTTTTAAACTTCGAAAATTAATTGAGATCGAACCGACGCTCCAAAATCGATGAAACTTCTCGAGCAGCCTTTAAATAATATATACTCAATATAATGACATAAAAATTGATGAGTTCTGACACATAATTAATAAATTAAATTTATTGAATTTAAAAGTTCAGAAAAATAAAGCAGGAGTTTTTGTTATCTAGATTTCTCTCAAATTAGGACACTTTGATCTAAAAATTATTCTCATTTAAAGGTATTTTTGTTTGCCCTAATTTGAAGTTCCCCGGGATCCTGGCGTTAGAGTCAAAATTTTGACCTAATTTGCAAAATAACGACATTGGGTCATTACATCTTGTGCCCAAGGTTGATGGCGTTGTCCCAGTTACTTGCAAATGAATTTATAAAGTGAAGAAGTAGGCGGACAATAGTGATGAACGCTTCAAGGCCAAGCTTGTTGCCCGAGGTTTCTTATAGAACTATTGAAAGGACTATGAATAGATGTTTAGTCCCGTTACTAAGATGATAACAGTACATGTTCTAATTGCATTGGCATCATGCCAAGGTTGAAAATTGTGGCAGTTGGATGTAAAGAGCGCATTTTCTTACAGGGAGATCAACAAAGATATCTTCATGGTGCAACCGCAATGGCGTGTATCCGAGAAACATTCATATTGCATTTGTAAATTGAAGAAAACGTTGTATGGCTTAACACACGCACTGCGGGCATGATACAGAAAAATAGCGGAGTACTTGCAGTTTTGTGGATATTTTGCTTCAGATTTTGGTTTGAGTATGCTTGTGAAGAAGTGTGGTGACCTACATGTTCTTGTGCTTTTGTAGGTCGACGATATGATCGTAACAGGGAATGACGATGGGGATGTGGCAATGCTTAGAGCAGAGCTATCAATTTGGTTTGAAATGAAGGATCTTAGTGAACTTTACCATTTCCTTGGCTTGGACGTTTAAAGGGTGAACAAGAAACTACTTGTTTGTTAAAAGGCATATGTCAGGAAGATCATTGAACGAGTTGCCATGAAGGAAGTCAAGTCATGCTCCACACCCTTTGAGATGAACTTGCAATTGAGCCATGAGGAAGGTAGGATTCATATCATGCGCTAATAGGGAGCTTGATCTATTTAACTATTATGAGGCCAGATATTTCATATCCAGTGAGTCTATTGAGTTGTTATATGCAGGAGCCATGAAAGTCACATATGGATCAAGCTAGAAGAATTCTCAAGTATGTCGAGTCAACCTTGGAGTTTGAATTGCTGAATGAGAAGAACACGGATTCTATGTTGCATGAGTTCACAGATGCAGATTTTTGCTGGAGATAAAGATGATCATAGATCGACATCTGGATATGTATTCATGTGCGGATCAACAGCGGCCTCATGGTGCAGCAAGAAGCAGGACTGCGTGTCCATCTCCACCGAAGCATAGTACACCCCTCGTAACCGTCAACTCCTCTTAACCGCCCACTCCCAGCATTCATTAAATACCACCACAACTCTCTATGCTGCCCAAAATCTTTCTTAATCTATGTGCAAACTATCTAATCTTTCTTCCTCCAATTATTGTGAATTGTAGTATTTATTTTTTATTTCTCTCCGGTTGTAGGCACACTTGAAATCTTGTAATTTATTTGATATTATATCAAAAACATTATTGCTAGTGTTTAATTGAGCGGATTTTGTGCAAAGAAGATGAAGTATTTTTGAGCGAGAAAATCTTAAGGTATTCTATATTTTATTTTTTGGCTCTTGTCTTCTTCTTTTAATATGTACGGCAATTCATAAATTTAATATTTATACATGAGGCATTTTTTTAGATTAAATCTTAAAGAAGTAATTATGTGGCTGCTTGGATTTAATTTCTTTAACTATCAAGAGTTTAAATTTAAAAAATCCTATTTTTTAGGCATTAATATCATTCATTTGATACATCTCATATTTTTAAATATCATAGCATAGCATCATTATCCTTATAATATTTATTTTGTTAATTTACTTATGTTGTATTATGACAATTATTATTCTTCAAAAGAAAAAATTACTATCTTTTTTGAAAATTTTCATAAATTTTGTATATTAATTTCTTAAAGTTCCACTTTATAGATTTCTGAGCAGTTTTATAAAACCTATGCATAGCTTAGATTTCTGTAAAATTATTGTGATTTTTTGGTAATATTTCAAGCTTAATTTACCCGCCACCTTTCTCTCTCTTTCTCTATCTCTCGCACTTTTTACGCGTGAACATGTCTGAGTTGCTTATAAGTGAGCTTTAAATTGATGAAAAAAATAAATATGAGCGGTCAAGAGTGTCCTACCATTATTTGTTGACAAGAGTTTTCCTCATTATTACACTTGCACATTAATATATTAAAATATATAGATAATATATCAATTTAATGTATGAATAAGTTATTGGTTGAATACATTTTTTGATAGAATCTATGTACAAAAATTACAAAAATAAATAAAATTTTTAATTAATCCTAAATATTTTTTGGTATATATTCTTGTGTAATAATAGCATTTTCCTTTCTAAAATAAAAACTATACAGAAATTTAATAGTGGAAAGTTCAAAACACTCAAAAACAAAAAAATAAACAAACAAGCAGCTCAAAACTCATAAGCCTGGGCACTTAGCAGCTTCAAATGTAGAATCTGAAACCTAGGAATTAAGAGCAGCTTATTTGTCATGCCAAATAATTGAGCATCATTGCTTATTATTGCTAAACCTCCCAAGCATAGTATATATATATTATTTTCTGCTAAGCTTCCCAAGCCAGATCCCAAATGCTCGATTGGAATGTAGAACGATTCTTCCTACACTATAAATAATAAGAAAAAAAGTACTTAAAAAAGTCTGTCCAATGAGGTGTGAGCAGACTTGGTGTCGATGGTTGTACAATGCCATCGTTGGCTCGCTCCCACTTTCCATGAGTACGCCGTAATTTGAAATACTTTTTGGGCTCAACCCTCAATGCTTGAGGTACAAACCACCTCACATGAACCTCTTCAATCGTTTGCTGACCATCGAACTCTTGTTAATAGAGAACATGACTCACTTTGTTGCTTGTTCATGCCATCTTCAAAGATGGGAGGTTTAGGCTCTTGCTTGCCCTTGTGCTTTGCCAATCGGTGCCTCGTTGCTAGGGCCAAAATTATCGCATGCAATAATCCTTTCTAACTCCCTCGTGTAGTCACCACGCACCCATGGTCACCTTCCAAGAGTCCTCTGTAACCATGATGGTGTTTCGAGGCCGTGGTAGTTGGCAAAAAAAATTAATTTTTTCTTCATGCTAGAAACGAGCCGGACAACTTCAAATGCCGCATCGATTTGTTCAATAATCTAATGTCCGCATCTTATTGCCTTACAATGTTGCATGTTCTATCATCTCCAAATCATCTGAAACGCACATTTACTTGGGGTCAGATGACATGATGCTCTATAATCTACCACTCAAAGACTTGATATGGTCGGTACATGACTAATGCATCTTCGAGATCCGCAAGTGTGATGTTCACTACTCCATTTCTCTCTTAATTCACACGTTCGATTTTCTCGGTGGCCACACAATCCTTCTTGAGATGCGCCTTCTTCCCACACATCCAACGCTCACCCCTTACTGCTAACTTCCCTCTTTTTGAGTGACCAATTTTGACAACAATCCAAGCTCTTCCTCTTGCTTTCAATATTCAAAGTGAATGTAACTACCTCTCCATTGGATCTATTCACACCTCTAAATTCAGAATGATCTCGATAACATTATCGAACTCCAGTGTTGTGCTTGATGAATTGCTCACCACTGTCATAAAGACATCCTAGCATATGCAATCAAGATAATAAAGACAAAACTCTTACCTCATCATAAAACTTAATGTTGATTGAGTTTAACTAGCTGGTAACGATGAACATTTTTCAAGTGCTCCACCAACAAAGCGTCTTTTGTCATCTTCATATCAAATAATTTATTCATTAGGAACGCCTTATTAGAAGCCAAAGATTCTCATACATTCTTGTGAGGGCATTCATAAGATATGCAGCAGTCTTCTTAATGCAAAAAGCAACCAATGAAGCTAGAGAGTCTAATTAAGCTCAGCATAGTCCTATCAAATAGCCTCCAATATTTATCGCTCATATTTTGCTGACTTCTTCTTCATGCTTTCTAATGACAAGTACAACTTATTAGTAGATTCTCAATCTTCATCCTCAACAGTGAAAAAGTTCGCACCATTAAATTTCTTATTCATGCGTCTCATATTGTACATCTTATCTCCCACTTGAATGAAGATTTTATAATACATTTAAAGTTTCAAATAGTTATTATTAAATAATCATATTTATATATTTTAAATTTTCATGTTCATTTAGAAATAATTAATTTTTAAGCAAATTACATTTTTTTTAACTTTTTTGCATTCTAATAATATTTGAAATTTCTATGGAATTATCACTTTTAAATATTTTAAAACAACTATTATAATACTTTAAGAAAATAAAATTATTTTCTTCCACATTCAAAATTAGAAGATTCAAAGGGTCAAAAGTAATTTTGATTATAATTTTTCATTAAAACAAAATATTTTACATATATCTTGATTGTTTAATTACCATTTAAAATTTTAAAAATATAAAAAATTATGGCTGCGCTTTTGATTTCAAAAATGGATTTGGGAAGTGGTTTCAAATAATTGGCATTTTTTCATCATGGAAAAGTCAAGAAAAAAAATAACAGTAATTTCATCAAAAATGTTGACTTACATGATAAATTCAATCCCCAAATTTAATATAAATTTCCCTTTCTGCCGCTCCTGTTTTGGTAGTTGAAGCAGAAAATATGAAACAGCTGCGCTTACACTGCAAATTTTAAAACAAATCAAGCACTTACTGGCTCTTGGCTGCAACAAGAAAGTACTGAAAAGTCTGAAACTCTTTAGAAACATACAAAAAGAAATGATGAGCCCTATTATGGGTTAACTTTCTCTTTCAGCCAAACATTGATAGATTGATAGCTCCTTTGACTTGAGGTGAACAGGAACCTCTCATTTCTTTTCAAGCTCATATAATCAACCTGAATCAGTTGGACTTTGGAATTTAGCATGAATCTCAATACTCTTGCTTGTCACAGTGCCCAACGCAGAGCAGAGCCCAAACTGCGGGAGCTGTAACAGCTAAGGAAAAAAAAAGTGGATAGCTTTGATGCAATTTTGTGCGAGCGGTGAAAGAAATACGGTGGCCTACGTACCATTCTCCCACATGTTTTGGGGAGGGAGTCGGGAACCGTAGCTTATTCCTATTATTTATAGGCATTTGGGTGCTATGCATGCAAAATTCTCAAATTATAATTTAGAATGACAAGAAGGCCAATGAATTAGTGAGGACTACTAAATGAGTTTATTAAGTTTCCATAATGATTAAGAAAGAATGTTAAGGATGAGTTGGGGAAAGCCTAACCTGTTGTGGGTCAAAAACCAGAATGCAGAATGAGTCAACGGGTCCCGTAGACGGATCGAGTTGATAGTCTTTGTTAGTTTCTTCGGAAAGGGCTGGAACATTGGGAGCAGGTCCCAAGTACTTTAGCCTTGACATGAGAGAACTCGAAAACCAAGATTTCTCTCTTTGCTGCAAAAATTATGAAGATGATTTAGACATAGTAACAATCCGCAACTGTGGAGAACAGATCTCAAAAAACATTAGCTTCCTTCGAAGCAGAGATCATGTAGAGATTATACAGGAATGCTTAAGCCACATACAAAAATTTTATAGTGTAGTCAAACGAAGAGCAACACTCAATGAAATAAATCGAATTAGATCAGCACATGAAATTTAGGTGAAAATTCTTGACGGAAAAAAATCACTGAAGAAAAAGAAGAAAACCGCTTTACTAAGGAGAATCAAATGGCAAAAAATTACAGCACCGGCAACCCTAATTTCCTCAAGCAAGCATACATAAGGAGACCGTTTTAGAAAAACTCAATATTTGATCCAAAAGGTTAACCTGTGAGTGTTGGCTCTTTCATATATATAAACCGCTTTACTTTTTCATCCACATGCGTGCAATTTCTCAACAATCTCCCTCTCACATGCACAACTGGGCTCCTCCAAAAACTCAAGTTCTTAGCTAACAATTACCATCACACTCTGAATTGATGCCAACTCAAGAATGAAGAACCACCGAAACCATATGATTTCCCTAAATGCTCCAAAATCAACACTTGCAGACACACCAAATGTGAGTAACAAGCTCTTCCGAGAGGCAATTAGGAGTAACAACCAAGTACAATCACATGACCAAATCTATTCTCGCTCTAATACCATTTATAAGAAAGAAAATGCAAGTAAAAATGGCCCAACACAGTTCAAAAATATATTATTTGACTTAAAAAGTTAACCCGTTAGATCTTGATCCCTTCTATGTATTTAAATCACTTTACCTCTCCATTAACAAGCAATGTGAGACTAATACACATGTGCAATTTCTCAACAATTTCCCTCTCATGTGTGTATTCATAACTTGGCTTCTCCTAAAACTCAAGCAACTATTCATAACTGGATAACTGGACTCCTGAAACTCAAGTTCTTAGCAATCAAACATCATACTTTGAACCAAAGTCAACTCAACTCAAGCATGAGAAGCTGCTGAAACCATGCAATTCACCAAATACCCCACCATCAAACCTGTAGGCTTACCAAATACGAGTAACACAAACACTCCACAGGAGAACATGAGAGCAACAACAAACTGTGATCAGATGACCAAAACGAATCATCGGCTCTGATACCAATTATAGTGGAGAAGCACTTGTGAAAATAACCCAGCACACCCCAGAAACCCAATATTTGATCCAAAAAATCAGCACATGAGGTCTTTCTTTCACTCACTTTTCTATCCACAAGCAATGTGTGACTAATACACAAACAATTTCTCAACAATATAAATGCGCACATTGCTGAAAGATCACTTGTTTTCTAAAAAAAAATTGCATTTTTTAAATTCCAGAAAATCCACATTTTATTGGGTATTGCTTTGGCATAATCAAGGCCAGGTGCTGCATCAGTCAAAAAAGAAAAGGACTGAAAGTAGAAAAATATTTCCAATTCAAAAATATTCAGATAGAGCGAAACAGTAGAATAAGATATCCACCATAATTTCAGATTCAATCTACTAGTAGCTTTGAATACTATATATATTTCAGATTCAATCTACGAGTAGCTGTAAATACAATATATATATATATATATATATATATATATATATATACCCCATGAGCTCTAAGCCATTCATTATACATAAATAAGAACATATGTGATTGCCAGAAGAAAACTCCACCAAGCATCAAAATTTTGAATATATTCAGGGAAAATAACGATTGCTTTTGTTAAAATTACAGATCAATGCATCAATGGCATAACCCACAGGCGCAGTACAGTCTGTGATCACAAGGAAATATTTATAATTGATGTTCGTGTTCAGCCATCGCAAGAATATTTTATAATGCCCCAAAAAATTTTACACTTCTAAGAACAATTTAAGAGTGTAGTAAGCAGTTAACAAAATGTTTGTTTAATGATCACCTGTAGTTTGGCTTTGTCTTTAGTAGAGCAATCAATAATTTCAATCCTTCCTTTAATCCGAAACTGCTCCCACGTTTCAGTAAAATACCAGCATATCTGACAAACCAATAATAACAAAAATAATAATTATAATAAGAGAATCCCAAGAGAGTATCATTGGAATCATTCAATTATTTGAACTAATCTTTACTAAATTTTCACTCTCCATCCATTCATATTAAGTGCTGTATAATAAGTAAAATCTATTTCGCACAAATCATTGTTCACCCTCCTATAATCTTATTGTGGTGCGAAGTGTCTTTTAATTATCCCTCAGTTTTAAAGCAATGTTGTTTGATTTAATCATGCTAGCATATTTCTAGGCATAATTTAATCTCAAAATGTGATTTGCATGTCACCCAAATTGTGTTTATTGTCATACAGATGACATTATCTATAGTGCACAAAAGTACTATAGATTTGCATGCCATCCAAATTTGATCTCAAAATGTGATTTGCATGTCATCCAAATTGTGTTTATTGTCACACATATGGCAATATCTCTGAATATCTTTGCCTTTTCTTCCTTTGAATCGATCGAGATCTTCATCCACATCTTCCTTCTCTCTAATTTCTTGTTCATGTCTTCATTCGAACCAAATTTTCTTGCATGTCACTCAGGGTGCGTTTAAGTTTCAATAGAGAAAATTCCCAATAAGAAGTTACTTAGAAATTGAAGATTATCTAAGTCCCTTTTTCTTTCACTCAGATAACGCTGGAAAGGTCGCAACATCTAACGGGAGACAACTATGGATCCTAGAACCGTGCTATGAAAATCGCACAAATCATAAAAAATAAATTACGGTTTATCTACAAGAAAAACATTCTAAGACTTTCTATTTCATGGATTTACAACAGTAATATAATAATTACATGGATTTTTAATTCAACCTCTAAGGAAATTTCTGCTAGTGTGTACAACAAAAGCAGCAGAAAAAATTCTAAGAGATTTGTGAGATCGTTTTCAGCAAAGCAGCGGGCCAAGAATTTTACAATTGAAAAGAGAGCTAATGAATCATGCTCAGAACCGGCATTCAGCGGATGTTGGCTTTGCAAAGCTTAAGGCATTATGAGGGGAGCTGAGCAAATATCCCAGCAACATCTATAGCTGCAGAAAAAGCACCTACGATTGGCACAAGAGGTTAGCTTTTGATTATCAGCAAGTATATGTTATATCCTATTCCACACGGGACTGAATATTTCATACTCACAAATTCAAGGTCAGCCTACTTGATCTCATTCCTGCCATCAATAAAGCATTTTCTTTAATACTAAGATTAAATATAATGAACAATTGATTTTCGCTCTGTTACTAATTAACCAGACCCTATATTTACAATTCGAGTACTTGCTCCCAGTTCAAAAATAATATTCTACATCCTGCAACTACTGATCGAATAAAAATTCAGTGAATCCAACTTTCTTAGTTTAACCTAAAATTTCAAAGGAAATGTGATGGCTCGATGCTGGCTCAGTGAGAACTGTCCCGGTATTCAGGTGTTCACATATCGCAAGATCCTATTGAGTAATTTGAGAGAGAATGGATACACATGTAAAGACAAAAAGACATTCTCATTTATTACAAGATTGCAGATTACATGATCCTTCATTGTACTCCTTTTACAAAAGTAAAAAATAAATAAAATAAAATAAAATAAAAGATAAGCAAAACAGCACAGTGGATCTATCAGTAAGATTGAAAATTAAGAATTAGAATTCTTGCGCGTATTCTTCCAGAAGTACCTGACCTGATATTGTACAGAAAACAATACCAGGATTGGAATTCCCAGTACTTAGAGAATACTCTAAGTACTCCGGTAAACAATAATATTACACTTTAAAAGATGCGATTAGCGAAAGTAAGGAGGTAATAAAATGTAAGAAAAGTAAGACAATAGCGCAAAATAAATAATCAATTTTCTGCGAAAAGTATTATCACAAAATGTAGGTTACTGATGTCATTTTTCCAGTAACCCACCACGAATGTTACTGATGTCATTTTTCAGTTATAACCCCAAATGTTATTTATGTCATTTTCCAGTAACAACTCCGAATATTATTGATGTTATTTTCCAATAACAACCTCAAATGTTACTGATGTCATTTTCCAGTAACAACCCCGAATATTACTGATGTCATTTTTCAGTAACTAATCCCGAATGTTACTGATGTCATTTTTCAGTAACAACCACATTATGTTGGTTCCGAATAACCAACCAAGCTTCAATATGAATTTGGCTCAAAGCGAAGCTAAGCAACAGTAAAGTGCAAAAAGTAATATTTGTCATGTACTGGGTACATTTTTTGTTAAGTTCAGAGAGTGACCATTTGCTCAATCTGCATTTAGGTTTTTGAAATTTTAAATTAACTTTTTAAAAGTGATGATATTTTTTTAAGGATTTTTACATTCTTCTTTTCTATTTTGTCTTTCTTTCATATTCTCATATTGATAGAAGTCTGTATTTTTAAGTTACTGATGTAGTAATATAATGTTATTATTATCATTATTTAATGATAATAATAATGCATGAAAGAATAGAGACAGAATGAAAATGACTGTAAAAATTTTTAGAACGTAATAAAATGTCAGAATAAAAATGCTTAAATAAGAATAATAGTCATTTTATAATATTTGTACTATTTCTATTATTGATTAATGAGAACAATAATAATGTGAATGATTAATAGAGAGGTAGAATATTTGAAAATAAAAGAGAAATAAAAGAATCAAAATATCTCATAATTTTTCTTCCTCTTATACTTCTCTTCTTACCTAGGATAGTGTTTGCCGAAAAGCTGAGGAAGGCCGGATGGCTGCTGGCTGGCTGTTGGCCAGCTGAGGGAGAGCTGCGGCCTGGGAGCTAGTTACTGGGTGGCCGGCTGCTGCAGTGGGAGGGGAGGTCGGCTGTTGCTGTGGGGAGGGAGTAGAGGCTGGAGGGTGGCAGGAGGGTGGCTGGGGGGGCTGGCTGCTGCTGGGGAGAGAGAGGAGAAGCTGGCTGCTGTGGGGAGAAGGAGGGAATGGGGGGAGTATAAATAGGCGCAGGAGGGGTATCATGCGCCAAAACTTAATGGTACATGGCCTCTGCGCCTATACATGCGTTCTGGCATGGAAGGTTCTTCCCCCAGATGCGCAAGAACCTTCACTCGATCGCGACCTGAGGGGCGATCGCAACCTGGAGGGGGGAAGGAATTTCCTTAAGAAAATTCTTAAAATTACTTAAACTTAACTTTTTTTTTTGCATTTTTCCGCCGTTTGGTGCCAAATATAACGAAAGTTGACACCGACGTGTGTTATGACATTTATAACACTCTCGCGCCAAAAATTTTAGATTCGAAGCAAAATTTTATTTTTTATTAATTTCTGAAGTTTTAAACTTTGAAAATTAATTGAGACCAAATCGACGCTCCAAAATTGATGAAACTTCTCGAGCAGCCTTTAAATAATGATCTTAACATAATGACACAAAAATCGATAAATTCGGATGAGTATTTAATTTTCTCTATTTATTAAATTTAAATAATTCAAAAAAATAAAGTGGGAGTTTATGTTATCTGAATTCTCCTAAACTATGACATTTTGATCTAAAAATTATTTCTATTGATTGGTATTCTTACTTGCCCTAAATCGAAATTTCCCAGAACCCAATTTTTGAGATGGGAATTTGACCTAATTTGTAGATAAAGACATTGGGTCGTTACAGGAAACAACAACGAATTTCAGAATTCAGCAATTTCAAAGGAAACAATAGCGAATTTCAGAATTCAGCGGACTTTAAAAATTAAACTCATAAGATAGATAAGCCGTTGTTGCACTCTTTGCCATTAGTTCGAAGATACTTAGTAATAATTTTAAAAATGCTATAATATGTATGGACCTTCCCGAATATAAGTTTCGGCAACATCAAAATTAAATTTCAAAACCATCAAATTCAAATAACTTAAGTAAATCAAGCCGATAATAATAGTGATGCTAGCTTCAATCAAGTTAAGGATACACAAGGGAATGTGGATAACTTTATCTAAGCCTTAGCGGTGAACATTACTACCAACTTATGACAGTTCGTTACAGCTAATTGACCCTTCTGCACAATCCACTAAACAAAATTATTAAATTATGCCGTGAAGAAATTCTGGCATATCATTCAATGAGTTTATGTTCACATATAAAATTAGCTTCTGGGCTAGCATCCTTGAACCATTAGATAGTAGATTAAAGTGCTTCATGACTTATTTGTTGCAATGTCAATTCATATCTAATCTTGAAACCTATAATAAATCAATGATTACACTATTAATGTATTAGAGATTATATTGGTAGGTTATAATATTTAAGTTTAGAAAACGGTAGAAATGTTTTATAATGCCAACATCACTTTCAAAGGCTAATAAAGATTTCAAATATGAATTTTGAAGACGCGTCAACTTTGTGAGTATTTCTCAGTCACTGTCAAAACAAAGGTACATAGATATTACTGTTTGCACTTAAATTTCTTTATTGCTGCTTAGCTTTGCTTTGAGTTTTATCCCTGTTAATGTTGAATGAAAAAATGCTTATTTATTGCCAAAATAATGTCATAGAATATAATGTATTTGTTATGTCTTTTGAATGCTTGCAAGGGCTCCAAAATGGTGATTTAATTAGGTTAGGGACGGGGTTAGTCCATCGGGAGTTATATGGGTGCCATCTAAAGCCTTTGAAGGAGCCTAAGTGATGAACATATTTTATTGAACCCAGCCTTGAGGTTCTGGATTTTCCCAACAGTACTGCTAACATTGCTCTATGACATCAAGACATATATTTATGGAAGTTCTCACGTGTTGATTTATTTATGTTCATAAAAATGACATGTGACATAATTGTGACAAGAGGAAATATTTTGTTTGCATGAATTTTTATTATTTTATATTGCACTAAGCCATTGTTTTCCTACAATTTTATTATATCCTTACCTTCGCTTCTTGCATTTTCTTAAGTGTAATAACTAGTATCATTTGTGCTTAGAATGTGCTATAAGGCATTATTATTATAATGTCAGACCAGGTACAACTAAAAAATACTGAGTTAACTTGAAGGCATATTAAGGAATTTGACACAAATTGAACTTTTTTTAATTTATTTTTATGCTTATAAGAGAACAATTGAAGATTTATATGTTGGAAACTTTTAAATATTATTGTAATATTCAGGATGCTTTTTATATTTTAAATTGAATGGATTGATATTTCTGACATCTTTTATGGCTCTGGATATTTAATTTATTGAGTATTATTTTACTTAACCGTCTAATAGGATCTTGCGAGAATGAACCTAATATTGGATTAGTTTCACTAACCTAACATCGAGTCATCACACCAACTAACATCTCCAGAATTGAAAACTTTGAGTTCACAATTCTAATTACAACAGTATGATGCTTGTATATGACGATGTTAAGGAATTATAAGCTTAAAATGAGATAAAGAATATGAATGAAAAATGTTACTTAGCTCCCAAATATCTCCCAAAAAGTATGGATGACTAGGATTTAAGATTTAAAAAATATATTTTTATGGGCCTCACAAGTAAAAGTGGATTTAATAAAAAAATTTTATTTCACTTAACTCCCTAAATCCTAGTCATCAATACATTTTGAGAGATAATTGGGAGCCATGTAACAATACTCAATATGAATTAGCTTTGGATAATGATGTAGAGATTTTATTGTAATGAAAATCTTGTAGCTAGGGTGTGTTTACGGGATCATGAGGTGAATTGACGGAACATTCAAGTGAATTAGTTTGAGAAGAATTGACAGTACTAGATTTAGATGTCGGTTTGGTGGTAAGAAGCTGATTTGAAGTTTTTGGTAAAGGTTTTGGTAACACTCAAGTCTTGAAAAAGATCCACAATGTATTTTCATCAGTATAGTTGTAAAAGGGAAATATTTTCTTATGAAATACCACATATCATTTTGAATTTTAAGTATAAAATTTATAATTTATCACACGTGCAGGATAACCAATAAACACATATTTTTGTTGCAATTCAAACTTTGAATGACGAGCATGAAGTGTGGATATAAAAGAAAGAGATCCAAATACCCTAAATCAAATGACATTTTGTAAAGAAGTTCATAAGATGGCTAGTTAAGTTAAAACATATCAGTGAAAAAATATTTAGTTTAGAAGATAATATGTATTTTTGTTTGAAAAAAACAAATTTTGTTCAGCATTCAACATATGTTGATGCTTAACTTGTAACTCGCATGCTTTATTTCATCATAATAGAAAAATTTAATGGTAGCAGTAGCAACTTCTAACTCATTCTTGAGAAGAAATACTCATGAAAATGATAATAATAAAATATTTGAAACCTAAATAATCACTCGCATGGTAGGGTCCCCAAGTCAGAATGAATTAGATCAAAGAAAGCTTAGAAAAATTTTAGTCAAAAATAAAAATTGTAATTTCTGTTGTTTTGCTAAAAGTCAAATGTAACAAGCATTCATATTGTAGTAGATCCAAACACTATACTTAATTGTTTATTTGAAAATACCTTACAATGCATGTTTTACTTTAGGTTTTACTTTAGAAATTCCTTACTTTGAACCATAAATTACCTTTGATGACTTATCTTTATACTTAATTCAAATACCTTTATATGTTCCCTTGAAGCAACTAGATGATTATTGTATTCGTAGTGTATTCAAATGTTCTCATCATATTAACACCCTACGATATGAAGTCTTATATTTTTTAGCTTTATTATCTAGATTGCACGTCATCTCTAGTATCATGTTCCCTTTGTAGATTATGTTTTGACAATGTTTCCTTATGATAATAAAATATTATTTCTATCTACTTCCTATCTGCAAGCTATTGAGAAATGATATTGAGAAAACACCACTTGACCATAAGCACCAGCGATAGGGACAACGACCAACGAGCAGATGACAAGTCAGTGTGGGCTAAATTCAGCAGCCTTAGCTAGCAACTAGTTGGTTGGCTATGATTGGTGGTTTACGTAAGTGCCGACAATAGCAACAATGGTTCTTAGCCGGCAAAGGCTAGAGTAGACACCCCTTGCTCAACAAAAGTGGGCGCAGCTAGTTGGCAATTCTTAGTTGGCACTTAGTCGGCTCCAATGGTTCTACAAAGTTTCTTTTTTTTTTCCTTATGTGCATTTTACCTGTAATGTTCATAATGCCCAATTCAAACATAAAAATTTAATGACCAAATCAAGCTTTTGAAATAATCCTTTTAACTCAACTCTTTGGCATGATATTATGTTTTGTCAAGCTAGACATCTGAAATGTGTAATTATAGGTTAATATTTTATTTTCCTCTAATTATACACCCAAACAAAGCAATAAATAATAGTTAAGAAAATTCTATGAATATTTGCAAGATTATTGAGAAAGTAGTGCATGTTACTGAAAATATTTATGATTTATCCATAATGGCTCTTAAAAAGTTAATTGGTTGTCTACAAAGCATAAATGGAAAAAATCATTAAAATCAATAAAACAAGCATTTCATGGTCAAGAGTTTGTCAAAAGATTATTTTGGTGCTTATTTAAATCTCAAAATAATGCACTCATGATGCTGCAGATGCTGCAAATAATATCTCCCAAAATCAAGATTAAAAGGAGTACAAAGATAATTCTAGAATTTTACAAAGCATAAAATGAACATTATTTTGCGCTTTGTGCAGGGAGGTACAGCATAAAAGAGGTTTTTAGAGCAAAGGATATACAATTTGATTGTTCATATCATCACCATAAGCCCTCAAGAACCTACACTAGCCAAATAATTTCATACTAATGCATACCATGGTGGGAACCGATTGTGATGTCCCGATGCCGGTTTAGCAAAAACCGTTCCGACATTGGATGTTCACTTACCGCAGGATCATATTGAGTAATGAAAGGAAAGGGACATATAAAAATTAAAAGACATTTCTCACTTATTTCAATAATTCATATTAAAAGATTTTTCATCGTACTCCTTGTACAAAAGTGAAATACAAGAAAATAAAATAAAATAAAAGATAAGCAAAACAACGCCGTCATAGATCCATTGGCAGATTGAAAATTTTAGGCATTAGGATTCTTGTTTAAGCACTTCTAGAAATACCTGACCTGGTATTGTACAACAAACAATATTGGGATTGAAATTCCCAGTAATTAGAGAATACTCTAAGTGCCACAGTAATCAATACAGTTTTACATTTTATAATAGCAGAGATGCGATTTGCGAATGAGATGCAGGAAAATAATAAGATAAAAGCGCAAGTGAAATAATTAATTTTCTGCAAAAATTATTAGCTCAAAGATGTAGGTTACTGATGTCGTTTTTCCAGTAACCCATCACAAATATTGTTACTGATGTTATTTTTCCAATAACAACCCACAAATGTTATTACCGATGTCATTTTTTCAGTAATTAGTCACGAATGCCGTTACTGATGTCATTTTTCTAGTAATTGGACATGAATGCTATTACTGATGTATTCTTTCTAGTAATTAGCCACAAATGTTGTTACTGATATCATTTTTTCAGTAACTAGCCACGAATGTTACTACGTTGGTTCCGAACAACCAACAAAGCTTAGGAATATTATTTTCTTTTAAGGATTTGCTTATATTCTTCTTTTCTGTCCTTCTCTTTCATATTATTATTATGATATAAGTCCGTATTTATTAAGTCACTTGTTGTAATCATATTTTATTATTATGATCATATTAATATTATGAAAGAAAAAGACAAAAAAATAATTGATTAGAAATAATAGATATCTTTATTACATTTTTACTGTTATCCATTATGATAATGTGAATGATGTATTTGAAAAGTTAATGCTATTATTATTATTATTATACTAATGATTAAGCACAAAAGAAAAATTTTATTTCTTTTTTTTTCCATTTCTTACCTTAGATTAGGATTGCTTGGAAAATAAAAGAAGGTCGGAGGTTGGAAGAGGGTTGTGGGGCTGCTGTTGGCTGGCAAGGTGGCAGCTGGCTACTGGTCGGCTGCTGTGGGCTGGGAGGAGGGCTGACAGAGCTGAGGTGGGGAGGTCGGCTATTGTGGGCTAAGGGCTGAAGGCTGGGGGAGCTGCTGTTGAAGTTGGAGAGGGCTGGAATGGTAGGAGGAGAAGCTAGGCTGCTGGCTAGGAGAGGGAGGAGAAGAGAGTACTGCTTGCTGGCTGTGGGAGTTGGTTGGAAATGGCAGTTTGAAGGCTGGGAGAGCTGCTGGGAGCTGGTTGGAATAGAGAAGGAGCAAGCTATGGGAGACTTGGCAGGGGTGGTAGGGGAGCTGGTAGGGGCTGTGAGTTGCTGTTTGAGAGGAGAAGGGAGGGATGGCTGCTGTGTGGGGAGAGGAGGAGAGGGCTGGGAGTGTTTAAATAGAGAAGGGAGAAAGGGAGAGGGAGGATGTAGGATAAGGGATGTTTAAATGGCTCTAACTGGCGCCATTAAGAAGCTAAGGGCTGCAGAAAAAGACAGAAGTTTCTTCCACCTGGAATCGGGACTTGCGATGGAGAGAGAGGGGGGAGAAAGGAAAATTTCAATGGAAATTACTTAAATTTAAATTAATCGTATTTTTCCGCCGTTTGGCGTCCAAATGCAATGAAGCTTGACACCGAGGTGTGTTATGACATTACGAACATCCTTGCGCCAAAAATTTTCGATTCGGAGTAATATTTTATTTTATATTAATTTTTGAGTTTCAAAACTTCAAAAATTAACCAATTTCAAACTGGCGCTCAGAATTTGATGAAACTTCTTGAGCAGCTTTTAAATAATATACTTAACATAATGATACTGAAAATGATGAATTCTGGCACGTATTTTAATGTTCATGATTTTAAAATTTAAATAATTCAAAAAACGAAATGAGAGCTTCCGTTATTCGGATTTCTCCTAAACTAGAGCCCTTTGATCTTTAAAATTATTTTTACCAATAGCATTTTTGTTAGCCCTAATTCAAAATTCTTCGGGATCCTGATTTCTAAGGTGAGATTTTACTTAATTTGCAAAGTAACGACTTTGGATCGTTACAAACTCCCCTACTTAAAAATAATGTCGTCTTCGACATCATAAGAAGAAAAAGAAAGCTTAAGGGAAGTTCTGGGTTACCTTAATTAGGAAATAACTTTGAATACTTTCTTCGCATAATATATTCTTTTTCCCACGTGGCTTCTTTTGCAGTGTGATTGTGCCACTATACTTTAACCATCGGAATCGTTCTGCTTCTTAATTTACGGCGAACTTTCTCAACGATTTGAAATGGCTTTTCGACATAAGTCAATGAACTTTGATTGTCGAATCATAAATTTGTTAAGAGGATTCTTGGAGGCATTTGCGGAGTGCCAAAACATGGAAAATGTTGTGTACAGCAGAAAATCTTTCAGGAAGTTTAAGCCTGTAAGCCGAGCTTCCAATTTTTGCGATTACTTCGAAAGGTCCAATATATCTGGGGCTCAGCTTACTAGTCACTCCAAAACAATGAATACCTTTCATCAGGCTAATTTTTAGATAGGCACGATCACCAAAGTGAAATTCTAGCATCCGATATTTGTCGTCATGATACTTCTTTTGTCGGTCCTGGGCTGCTGCAATTCGACTATTGATTTGCCTTATCTTTTTATATGTTTTTTAAATCAACTCAGAGCCATAAATTTGAATGTCTCCAACTTGTGTCCAGGCTAGTGGAGTACTGCACTTTCTTCTATATAAGGCTTCATAAGGGGCCATCCCAATACTTGCTTGGTGGTTATTATTGTATGCAAATTCGATTAAAGGTATGTGCCTCTCCCAATTACCACCAAAATCTAAAATACTTAATCGCAACAAATCTTCGAGTATTTGATTAACTCTTTCGGTTTGCCCGTCTGTTTGTGGATGGAAGGCGGTGCTTAAAGCTAGCACAGTTCCCAAATCGCGATGTACCGCTTGCCAAAATTGGGACGTAAATCTGCTATCCCGATCTGAGACTATGACTTTTGAAATCCCATGAAGTCTAATTATTTCTTTGATATAGAGCTTGGCTAATCTTTCAACGGTGTTAATTTGCTTGATACGAATAAATGGGCTGATTTAGTCAATCGGTCCACTATTACCCAACTTGCATCTGCTCCTGAACGACTTCTAGGTAATCCCATAACAAAATTCATAGAAATGATTGACCATTTCCATTCTGGAATCTCTATTGGGTGCAAGAGTCCATCTGGCTTCTGATGCTCAACTTTTACTAAGCAGCATACATGGCACTTAGCAATAAACTCGGCCACACTTCTTTTAAGTCCTGACCACCAGAATACTCGCTTTAAATCCTGATATATTTTGTTGTTTCCGAGATGAACTGAATATTCCGAGTTGTGAGCTTCACTTAGTATTTGGTTTCGAATGGATGCATTATTAGGGACCCAAACTCTATTCCTGTGGTAAATATAAATCTCTTGCTGAAATTATAAGTCTGATTGGCGCTAACTTTCTATGTTCTTCTTTAGCTTTGAATCCACCAAATTTTGTTCTTGAGCAATATATATTTGTTGCAGAAGAAAAGGTTCGATGGTACTTATCTGGAGTAGATCGTTCAATTGCTTGCTGTAAATGGGTTTTATCCCTAGTTTCAGGGGCTCTTCTACCAAAGGGCTTGCCAAGATCATTTCATTTAGAGATATTATTCTGCTGAGGGCATCAGCGACAACATTAACTTTACCGGGGTGATATGTGATACTAAGATCGCAATTGCAGATGAATTCAAGCCATCTCCTTAGCCTGCAGTTTAATTGTTTATGGGTAAAAATATATTTTAGGATTTGGTGGTAGGAAAAGATCTCACATCATACCCCATACAAGTAGTGTCTCCAGATTTTTAGAGCAAAAACAACTGATGCTAACTCCCGATCGTGAACTGGGTAATTCTTTTCATGCTTCTTTAAAAGCCTTGAGGTGTAGGCAATTACCTTCCCTTCCTGCATTAAGAAGCATACCAAGCCAATGTTGGACGCATCTGTAAACACTTGAAAATTAATCTCCTCTTGAGGTAAGATCGGGATTGGTGCAATGATTAGCAATTCTTTTAGTTTCTGAAATGCTTGTTCGCAACCTTGACTCCAGATGAAAGGTACTACTTTTGAGTTAACCTCGAAAGAGGTGAGGCTAATAGCAAAAATTTCTTAACAAATTTTTGATAGTAGCCTGCTATACTGTAACGACCCAAAGTCGTTATTTTGCAAATTATGTCAAAATCTCGCCTTAGGAATCAGGATCCCGGGGAATTTCAATTTAGGGCAAATAAAACTACCAATAGATAAAATTAATTTTTAAGATCAAAGTGCCCAAATTCGGAAAAAATCCGAAGGACGAAAGCTCTCGTTCTATTTTCTGAAACTTTAAATTCTAAAAAATTGAAAACATTTTTGAAATGCGTGTCCGAATTCATTGTTTTCAGTGTCGTTGTGTTAAGTATATTATTTAAAGGCTACTCAAGAAATTTCATCAAATTCTGAGCGCCAGATTTATCGTGGTTAATTTTTGAGTTTTTAAACCTCAAAAATTAATATAAAATAAAATATTACTCCGAATAAAAAAATTTGGCGCGAGGGTGTTCATTATGTCATAACACGCCTCGGTGTCAAGTTTCGTTGTATTTGGACGCCAAATAGGGAAAAATGCAATTAATTTAAAGTTTAATTTTTTTTTTCATTTTCCTTCTGTTTTCCTACACCCCCACTCTTAAAATCGCATTCTGCGATTTTCTTCCGCCAAAAGGGCGGAAGAAGCTTCCGCGCCAGATGGAAGCCTGACACCCTGCGCGCGCCCCCTTCGCCTGCTACCTGCGCCGTTTTTGGCGCAGGTTGGTCGGCCCTCATGGCCGACCACCCCTCTCCCTCCCCTCCTTTATTTAAACCCCCCACAGCAGCCATCTTCCTCAATTCCAGCAGCTTCCGACAGCCCGGCAGTCCCTTCCAGCCGCTTCCGGCAGCCCGGCAGCCCCGGCAGTACCTTACCAGCCGCTACCGGCAGCCCCCGGCAGTCCCTTCCAGCCGCTTTCGGCAGTCCGGCAGCCCCCGGCAGTCCCTTCCAGCCGCTTCCGGCAGCCCGACAGTCCCCACAGCAGCTCCAGCAGCTCTCGGCAATCCCCACAGCAGCTCCAGCAACCCCGGAAGCTCCCTCCAGCAGCTCCAACAGCTCCTGGCAGCTCCCGGAAGCCAGCTATTAAGCCGCCAAACCACTCAATAGCCGCTGCCAGCCAGCCTCTTACCGTTGCCACCTCAGCCAGCCTTCGGCCAACCCGTTCCGGCCTCTCTTCATTTTCCGGCGATCCTAAAACCTAAAGTAAGAGGAGAAAGTTAAAAAATACTTTGGTTTTCTCTAAATCTTATTACTCTCTTTATAACTATTAATTTTATAATTAATCATTCACAATAAAATTATTCTCATTAATTAATAATGAGAACGATTCAATTGTTATAAATGATTATTATTTCCTAAATTACCAATTCCGTCATCTTTATCCTGACTTTTTCGTCATACATTATTATGATCATAATCTTAAGACATTTTAATAATTTTAACTACTTAATAGCAGCTTAAATAAATCGAACTTCAAAAGCGGAAGAATAACAAAATGAAAAATTAAGCTCCTAAATCATTTGATTAAAAAGCTAATTTAAAAATATCCAAACTCAAATGCAGATTAAGCGAATTGTCACTCATTCGAGCTGTTGAACTTCTGAACTTAAAGACTAAAGGTACCCAGTATATGATTTGCATTACATCTTGCATTTTTCTATTACTGCTATGCTTCACTTATTTGCTTTGAGCCGAATCCATTTGAAGCTTGGTTGGTTGTCCGGAACCAACATAATATCATTCGGGGTTGTTACTAGAAAATGACATCAGTAACATTCGGGGTTTTTGTTGGAAAAATGACATCAGCAACATTCGGGGTTGTTATTGGAAAATGACATCAATAACATTCGGGGTTGTTACTGGAAAAATGACATCAGTAACATTCGGAGTTGTTGCTGGAAAAATGACATCATCAATATTCGGGATTGTTACTGAAAAATGACATCGATAACATTCGGGGTTGTTACTGGAAAAATGACATCAGTAACATTCGGGGTTAGTAACTGGAAAATGACATCAGTAACCGTTATTTTGTGATAACTACTTGTTGCAGAAATTTGTTTGTTTATTTTGCGCAGTTGCCTTATCTATCCTGCATGTTATTTTCACCTTACTTCCGCTAATCGCATCTTTATAAAGTAATTTGTTGTTGTATACTGTTGTACTTAGAGTATTCTCTAATTACTGGAAATTTCAATCCCGGTATTATTTTCTGTACAATACCAGGTCAGGTGCTCCTGGAAGAGGTTAAACAAGAACCCTAATTTTCAAATAGATTAACGACGGCGCTGAACTACTTATTTTGTTTCTTTTTAGTTTTGTACGATGAAGGATCTTGTAATAAAAATTTTTGATAAATGAAAATATATTTTTCTTTTATATGTGTATTTTTTTTCTCTCAAATTGCTCGATATGATCCTGCGGCGAGTAGTCACTCGATGTCAAAACGGTTTCTGCCGAACCGGCATCGGGACTCCACATATACCCAAAAAATTACGAATTTCGATCGCAGTAGAGGGTTGCGGCCAATCCTGAATGACGCTTATCTTATTCTGATCAACTTATATCCCTTCAGCACTGATTACATGACCTAAAAAAGCAACAGATTTAAGCCAAAATTCAATCATTACAAATTTTGCAAACAACTGATGTTCCCTTAATGTGCTCAAAATGAGTTTTACGTGATTTTCATGATCCTCTTCACTTTTGGAGTAAATCAGGATATCGTCAATAAACACGATCACAAATTTCTCCAAAAATGGTCTAAGAACTCGCTGCATTAAATCCATAAAGACTGATGGAGCATTGGTTAATCCAAATGGCATTGCCAAAAACTCGAAATGTCTGTAATGAGTTATAAATGTTATTTTTGGAATGTCTTCCTCTCACACTCGAACTAGATAATATCCTGATCGCAGATCTATTTTGGAGAAGACTTCAGCCCCAGCAAGTTGATCGAATAGACCATCTATTCGAGGCAACGGATATTTATTCTTTATGGTTATCATGTTCAATTCTCGGTAGTCAATGCACATGCACATTGATCCATCATTTTTCTTTACAAAAAGAACTGGAGCTCCCTATGATGACATGCTAGGTTTAATAAGACCCTTTTCCATTAGGTCCTGCAATTTCTTGTGAAGTTCTTGCAGCTCTTTTGGGGCTAAACAGCAAGGTGCTTCTGACAAGGGTTGAGACTCAGGCACTAATTCAATAGAAAAAACTACTTCCCTTACTGGAGGTAGACTAGGGAGCTCATCGGGGAAGACATTTGGAAAATCCCTTACTACTTTGGTTTCTAATAAAGAGATTTCTTTTGGCTTATTTATCATAAAGATTAGGTAGGCCTCGCATCCCTTGCAAATTAACTTCTCTTCTTTGAGTGCGCAAATTAGAGAAGCGTTAACACCTAATCTGCCTATGAATACATTTGATTTCCTTTCTTTCTTAAGAATAATTTTCTTTTTCTGACAATCAATGACTGCCTCATGCATACTTAACCAGTCAATCCTTAAGATGATATAAAAGTTTGTTATAGAGAGGATTTGTAAAGTAGCCTTGTAAACCTCATTATTGATTGGAATATTGCAAACGCAAAACTGTTGAGTGCTCATGGTGGCACCGGAAGACAGTTCAATCTTTAATGTGTTGGCCAAATCGCAACACGGAATATTTAGAGTCTTAGCGCAACTGTTTGAAATAAAGGAGTCGCTTGCTCCTGTATCGAACAAGACGTTAAAAGGCTTGCAATTAATTTGAATGGTGCCTAAAAAGAAATAATTAACATAAAGGTATGTAAATGTGGAAAGACTTAAGTAGGGAAAGGGATGTACCTAACACTACGTCGTTGTCGTCAGGTGCCATGACAAGAGTAATGGTGTACATCCTTGCTAGAACGGTGGCCCGAGGGGTCTGACCATTCCTTTGGGCAGGTGCTGCTGTTATTGCAACTTTCCTAGGAGTATTACCTCTTCGGGGGTTATTGGCGGGGGCTGCTAGTGCTGAATTTTGTCTTGGGGCAGATCTTGCCCTCGGGATAACATCTCTGTCTATTGTCTTCCTGGCAATACCATGACAATAACCATGACCGAAGCGCCCGCAGGTAAAACAGCGATCTTGCATATGGTAGCATCTTCCAATTGGGTGAGGTCGATTACAAACCACACCTTCATCGGTATTGGGAGCTCTCGCGGACAGTTGATATGCTTTGGTCGACCCTCGCGCCGAAAATTTTCAATTCAGAGTAATATTTTATTTTATATTAGTTTTTGAGTTTAAAAACTTCAAAAATTAACCACGATCAAACTGGAGCTCAGAATTTGATGAAACTTCTTGAGCAGTCTTTAAATAATATACTTAACATAACGACACTGAAAACAATGAATTCGGGTGCGTATTTCAATGTTCGTGATTTTTAGAATTTAAATAATTCAGAAAATAAAGTGGGAGCTTCCGTTATTCGAATTTCTCCCAAATTAGGGCATTTTGATCTTTAAAATTATTTTTACCTATGGCATTTTTGTTTGCCTTAATTCGAAATTCCCTGGGATCCTGATTTCTAAGGTGGGATTTGACCTAATTTGCAAAGTAACGACTTTGGGTCGTTACGCCGATGGCCACCAGTATATGAACACATGAGGCACAATGAAGGCACCCAAGCTCTAGGTTTAGTGCTTAAGGTAGGTAAGGTTACAACACAAATCTGCAATGGTATTCTTCCTTTTCAAAGTTTGTTTTATGAAAGTTTTTGATATGTGAACGCATTGGGAACTCACAGAAACATGTAGTGTTTTTGTAGCTGTCCTTGTAAGAAAACATTTATTTGGTGTTGCTTGGTTTGATCTTTCAAGTTTTTTTACGTTAAATTAAGCTGGAATATTTAATACCCCAAAAATTTTGATTTCTTATCTTCACATTCTGGCGATAATTTTTTCTGTTAGCCTTCATTAAATAAGAGCAATTTCCATCAATTAGAGCATATCTTTATGATGAACATTAGTAAGAAAAACTAGGAATTTATTATAACAAAAAACGTCTACCACAGGAAAACATTACCTCGCTATAAGGACAATGCTTAACCTCTTCAATCTGCTACAAATGATGGAAAATACCACGATTCAGAAGAAAAACTCTTTGCTTGTACGATTAAAAAGTAATTAGTATGCTACAGCTCCCAGATCATAGCCTAAATAAGCCTTTACTAGTTATTCATCCAACTGCACAGCAGCCGCCGCGATCATCAATTGAGCAGTGAAATATTTTTTTCAAAATTAAACGATAATAAACAAATATCGTAATAATTGAACCTTGCTGTTTCGCCTATCGGTATAAATCAGGATGTTATCGCTGCCTTCCTGAAAGCCTCTGTGACAATAAAAGATAAATAGGGAAGACCAAACGTTAACATTCAAGATATAAAATAAGGAGAAAAAAGTCATCTTCAAAACCTGAAAACCACCGTCCGATTTGCGGGCCTTCCATTATAGGATACAGTAGCCTAAATTCAAATTCAAATTCAAATCCAAATTCAGAGAGGATTCCAGAGAAATAAAACAAAAGGAGAAGAAGAAGAATAAGAGAAGGGAATCAGCAGAAGAATACGAGTTGGAAGTAGGAAGAATGCTGGAGGTGGGCATTAGAGGCCATGGCAGACGCAAGAAGAACTCTCCAAGGATTTGTCGCCATAGCCACCGAACCTCCAGCGGCCATCTCATTGGGAATTTTTTTCACTAGAGCACCAAGTTTTTTATTTAACGGATAAAATTTTTGTATAGATTACAATTTACATACATGCTACAAATCATTATATCTAACAAATTAAAATTTCTTATAAATTGCATAAGTACACTAATATCTTTAAAATAAGAATAACATTTATATTTTGTTTGGACTAATATAATAAAAAAAATTAAAAAAAAAAATTTACTTGATGATGAATATGATTATATATATAATATTATAATTGTAAACATATAAGAAATTAATTTTTTGATGTTTATGTATATAAAAAAAATTGAATAGTGTAATATTAAAATTTTTAAATTAAATATAAAAGTAAGAAAGTTTCTGATAGGTATGAAAGGTTCCAATTCTAAAATTTTAATATTAAATAAGAAATTAAAAATTATCATTAGTATGTAAAAATTCTTATTAATTTTTCAAAAAAAAAAAATTCTTATTAAATAGTTACAACTTGCACTTTTAATTTAATTCTATAAATAAATAAATATTTAGGTGATTATATGTAAATAAATAAATTTTTGAGTATTAGATAGGAGATCTATTATTCCAAAGAAAAATATTATTTAGATCTTTTGATGTACTTATAAAAATCCATCAAATAAAATTTAAATATATTCAATACAAATTTTAAGAATAATATTTATATTATTTTAATAAAAATAAAATAAAATACTAATGAAATGATCTCAAATTTTATTGGATGGGTCTTCTTAGGTGCTACGCCAACAAATTCAAATATATAAAAATGCTTAAAATTACATAATTTGGGTATGAGTTATTTTAAACGTTGTGTATTTATTTAAGCTATGATTTTGTATTTAAGAGTATTTTTATGGAATGTAAACTTTGGGGACATTCATCCATATTGTAAATTAGCTTGAATGTAATTTTTTTATTTGTTCAAAGTTTTTGTTGGATGTAATTTAAAAACATTAAATTAATTCGTGCTGTCTTTTCTGGACGCATACTTTTGCATCGGGATGCAGCAAATTCTGATACATTTTAGGCTACGCATTTAAGAAATGGGACGAAGATTTGGTTCACTTTGAAGGCCTTATCTTCTGGAAAAGACTTTGTGTGGCAACCAATCTTCTATCTTGTCAGATCTGTTGGCATGGAGATGATGTTCATATTTCTCTAATAGATGGTGATTTGAAGCTTGGTTTCAGAGCTACAAAAGTTGCATTATATGTTAGTTTTTAGAGGAATTTGGTAGCACTCAACAATTTTTTTATTAAAGATGTGTCTCAACATTGGCTATTCTGTACATTGGTGGAACTAAATGTGCTGCATGTAGGTGGAGAGTGCTAGATGCCTATCCTCTATTGATGTAGAGACCTTGAGACATTGATTGATTCATTAATTTAGATTACTGTGGAATTTTTGCTTAATCCTCCAACACTACTAGCTTTTGTTTAGTACCTTTTATGGGTGTCTCTCATTGATTAATGGAGCAGGTACTATTTTGGAGGCCATTGAGCCTTTATTGTTGGTTAATCCAGTAATTAATTGGGAATCACTTCCTCTACTGCCCCACCCTTGGTTATACCAAGCTTTTTTGGCAAACCGCTAGGATTAAAGAACCAATTGTTAGGCTATAACAACAACTCTTGATCTTAGTTAAATTGGATATAGCTTTTGATCTTTTTATTTTTTTAAAGAAGTTGAATCCTCGTACGTCTAATATGTGGCCGACGAGATTTCAACTCTTGGCCTGTTATCAATACAAACCTAAAAGCCAAACCACTGAGCCACAGCACCGCTCGCACGTCCAATCTTCCTTTTGACGTCTGGATTGGAACCGAAACACTGGTCTCTGGTCAAGGATTCTTTCGAAAGTTTGCATAAATTGTGAGAAGGCAAGCTTTATTTGACTATTAGCTTCCGGATCCATTTGAATAAAGCTTCCTGATAAGATCAAAGAAAAGTAAAAACAAATAATTTGTCAATAGATAAAAATATATATATATATATAAATATCCAAAATATCCATGGATGATATTTTCACAATAATATAAGCAAATACTTAAAATAAAGTAAATAAATACCAATAACAATGTGTGAACAAGAATGATGACCTCTAAAAATTAGTGTGATAATCCTTTTGCTCACTCATATTGCTTGATGGTGAACTCAAATTTGAATGTGAGCTTATACTCATATAGCCTAGTAAAGGTAAGATCTTCCTAAGAAAAGTATAATTTTGGTTATTTAGCTCTTCAAAAAGCTCTCAACCTGAAACAAATTCATATTCAGCAACTTTATTCAGCTAGCTTGATAAAAAAGCACCTATTATACTTTTATGTTTTTTTAATTAAGTGATCTTCAAATATAAATTAATGTGATCAGTAAAATTTAAAACCAAGATATAGAATAATAAATCCTGAACATAATAGCATTCACAGCTATTAAAGTATCCCCGCGCTGAATTCACTATTCAATTCAGCAATTATTAAGCTCAGTCAAACAGAAACTAAATTTTGAAGTTGAAAATGCTTTCTATCGACAAATTAAGCTTCTGTCAAACTTCATAGATTTTTATACTCCAAAATGTTAAAATGCTGCTTATACATATTTATATTAAACATAAAATTAATTAAAATGTATACTAATAATAAATAGAAAAGATAAATTTTATATGAATTTTGCAATAAAATGGAACTTCAAGTTATACAAGAAAGATGAAATGAGATGCCATTGGTGCTGATTATTAACCAATTTTATAGTGTAAACCATAATGTTGCAACGTGCCAACCGGAATCCAGATCAAATCAAGCCAACCAGCTAGAATTATAGCAATATGAAATATAATATAATATGAACGTGTGAAAGAATTGCTATAATAAATTTAAAATTTAATCAAAAAAGTTGAGCAACAAATACAAAACTGACCCAATCAGCTTCTAATAGCAGGAGCAAACAATATACACCTCAAAACAGCAAATAAAGGGTCTTATCATTCAGTAAACTGAACAAACAACCAATACTTCCAGCATCTGAGCAGCTCTTGCTTCCAGGAATCACTCCATTGCCTCTTCTTCATCAAAGCTGTAATGTGTTCCACAGATAATTGAGGAAGCAATTGAGCAATGGAAGAAATTCTTTAAAGAAAGAATTATCTACACAGCCTCAAAAATTTACAGCTGAACTGGCAAGCCATAGTTCTGGAACGTCCTGATCCTCCCGTCCCACCCGGCAGTCACTATTACTTGTCCCCAGGCATGGGAGGCATTCTTTGGCAATGAGGCTTTCAGAAGCTTGAGCTGCGGTTTTCTCAGGCCACAAGAGCTTGGAATGCTTGATGGAAGCTTCTCTTCGGGCCATGTTGCCGAACCTTTGGGCGGCGTGATCTCTGAAAAGAGTTCAGGCCAAAGAGTGAAACTAGGAGAATGGGAGCGCGCTAAGCTGCTCCCCAAAGATTGAGAATAGCCCGTTTTTGTAAGTTTGATACCACACTCTTGTGTTGGGATGGCCTTAGAGACGCCACACAACTGCAGGTTTTTAGAAATGAAGCCCTGCCAAGGTATGGCAACTGATACATGGTTAGAGGTAAAACGCTCATAGGACCATGAGCTCTTCAAGGACTTGGATGAGGGAATGTATTGCTGGTTTGAGAGGTTCCAAATATAGACATTGGAGTCCTCACTAGCAGAGACAATGTGCCGCCCATCAAACGTATACGTAGCTGAAATCTGACTACTGCAATTGTGAAGACCTGAAAGAAAGAGGAAAAGGAACAGGATTTAAAATATAATGAAATTACAGCATGCAGCCTATGAAACAGTTTTGAGACAGAAGAAAGCATTGTTCCAAACCTTTGTATTTAGAGACAAGGTCCATCCCATCAAGGATTCGCACTGTTGAATCCGCAGAAGTAACCATTAGTCTGAGATTGTTTCCGGGACAAAACTGTAGATAGGAAAAAAATTGTTGAGATGAATTATGAGTTATATCTGTGACTTCATATTAATAAAAATAGCTACCTGAAAGCCTGTTATCCTCCTGTCTACCGACTTCTTCCCGCCCTTAAAGGAAATCTCAGCATCCAATTGAAGATGATTATCTGGAACATGAAACGAAGAAACAAAGATTAATATTTTTTCTGCAATATTTTCTTGTGTTGTTCAAATTTCATCTTTGAATGTATCAGTTTGATCAACATGTGCGATATTTCCTAACTCTAAGTTAAATATAGCTCAGAGATTTTTCAGAAAAAAAAACAATACCAAAAGCTTTCCCATTGTACTATAATAATTCAGTTACAAGAATCGAATGACAGTTTAATGTGAGCATATATAACTTTTAAGAATATTACAGATTAGAGAATCTGCAACTTTTCTCCTTCTAGCGATATGGAAAATCAACAATCGCAATTCCAAGAAAAATCTAGTGTACCTGAAGCATCATAAAAGCGGCAATCACCCATCATAGAACCAACAACTACTACCTGCAAGAAGTAAAAGAAGAGCGTCACTCTTGAAAACTCTCCCAAGAGATGGATCTTCACCACCATTGACATCAACACTAGCCATTTACCTTGCCATCCGGACGATAACAGACTGCAGTTATAATTTGCCTAATATCAGTCCAATCCACAACTCGACATTTTGAAATTTCCCAGATTCGAGCTTTCCCATCTATAGATCCACTGATGAAATACCTCTCATCAATTGGATTAAACTGAATGGACGTCACTGCATAACACCATCAAAACAAAGATGTAAGTTTCAACAAATGCCCTTATTCTATAGTAAAGCAAATGATTTAAAAAGCAGTAAGAAACTAATAAGTTGATTATTCTTGAGGCACAAACCATAGTTACTATGAGGAAAGATTTTAACGCTATAATCACACCCCAATTTCCACAAACGAACAGTTTTATCAACGGAAGCTGATAGCAGATCCTACAAAAAGCAATCAGCCACAATCAAAAACATAAACTTGAAAATCTGAGATATATCTGAGATGTAAATCATATACATAGAAATAAATCTCTAACTATGCACCAAAAAAGAGATAATACTTCCTCCAAGCTTAAACTTACTGAGTCTTTGGACCAAGCAAGGTCCAATACATCCCCATCATGGCCATGGAACTCGTACAACGGCTTCTCTGATATTTCAAAGATCTCCTGAGGAAGGACTACACATGCAGAATCCTGCGTTCTTCGCAAACTTATAGAATTGATCTTTTTCTTCTCATCGCTGTACAAAGCCGACAGTTCCGAATCATTGTTCATGCTAAAATAAATACAAGAAGGATCATCGCCAGGAATGTCCTTTGTTTTGTTCCTTTGGCACTCCATCACCTTCCATACTCTCACAACTCCATCTTCACCCCCACTAGCTAAGTATTCTCCATTAGGGCTAAACTTCATGGTTAGAATGGCACCATGATGTGCCACAAAACTCTGTCCCAAGTAAACGGCAGAGAGTTCCTTGTACTCCTTCCTATATGGACGCACCGGGATCCTTTGAAACCGGTTGCTTCTTTTCTGATCATAATCGGAGAACCCTGGTTCAATTCTACAACCTTGCTTATCCACAATGCAAGCCAAAGAACCCAATCTCCTCAACCACCCAATCCTCCTCTTCATCGGCGTTAGATCGCAGTTTCTGCTCCGAGTGTTATCATCTTTAAAATTCTTGATTCGACATTCAAATTGCACATCGCAGGATCTATCTTCGGAAAGTCTTGGAACCTCATCAGAACAAGGAGATGCCGAGGAGTCATTCTCCCAGTCAGAGCCCCTCAGCACAGCGCCTTCGTCAAAGGATAGCCTATCGATGTCCACTTTGGCTGAATCGTCCACCATTACAATCTCATTATCCGTATCTGTAGAACTGGGTTGTGGTTTTCCAGCATGATCCAAACTCATCCACTTCATGAACTCGGATCGTCGCTGCTGAATGCTATCTGGACTCCTAACCCAAACCTGATAAAGGGGATCTCTCACCCCTTCGCATGAATCCAACAATGTTGATAGCTCTTCTCTGGAATCAAAGAAGTGTTCCAGCTCCACTTCCTGTGCCATCACAATTTCTCAGTCTAGCAATAGAGAAAACAAACCCTAATCGAGATTTCTTCAGGATACTACGCAGATTATAAACCGCAACAACCACCCTAAATTCACTCCGAAGCAAGAGGAGAACAAGTCAGAATAACAAAAAGGAAATAGCTTAACAAGAATGTGACAAAACCCACGATACATGATTTGTCAACAAGCGCCCCAACCGGAGGCCAATGAATCTAGCCCTCCACAGCATTGGAGTGTACCCAGCGCGCAACAATAAAAAATCCCTAGAAACTAAGGAACTAAGAAAAAAAATTAAAAAGAGACGCCCACTGTCTCATAAAAACCACAATCGCCGACACCGATCAAGGACGAAGAGGCACCAATCACGAAAAATAAACAAACGATCCAAAGAGGATCCCAAGAAAACCCGGAAATAAGAACGATCTGACCCTGAGTCCTGACTAGAGAGAGAAACGGAAGGCAGCAAGAAGGTGAAGCAGCAGAAAAACCGGGGGTTCTGACCTGGGCATCCGCCATGAAATGCCAACCCCAACAGCTTAAAAAGAAAGCGAATTCGACTCTGATTGCTGCTTATTATCACTGGAATACTGATTCCTGCACTCTTCTCGTTCTCCCTCAACTCGTCATTCCCCCTTCTCTCCAATCCATTAGCGGAGTCACGGCAGAACGATCGGATAAATCGTTTGATTAAAAATGGTTAAAAAACAGCATTTAGGTCAAAGTAAGAATTCCCAAGGGGGGAACGGGAAAGGATTTGGCTCCTTCGATGATCATGTGGTAGGTTTTTGGAGTGACAACGATGCCATTTTTGAGCTCTCACTGCCTTTTCTGTTTTTTTCATCGCTCTTCTCTCTCCTCCCATAATTCAGCTGGCCAGCAATTCTCGACTCCCTTAAAATATTATAAATAAACTGGATTATTGTCTTAAAAGTCATAAAATTTCTTAATTTATTATTATTATTGTTCGTTTAAATACATTCAAGCGTTTATATCTAAGGATCATAATCTATTATAAATCCTTTTATCTCTTAAATAACTAAATATTTACAATATAATTATTTAAATAATAATAATTGAACATTTTAAATTATCAAGATTCATCCGTCTAATATTTGTATGATTATCATTCAATTATTCATATTTTTTTCCATATCTTTTTAAAAAAAGAAATTAAGCTTTAGGAATTTATGCCATTTTGCCCTGAAATTTAAAATGTCAAAAATTCTCTCCTCAAAATAATTAGATTTGTACTTGGAAAATAAAATTAGAATTTAAAATAAATCATAAATAAATTTAAAACTATTATGTACATATATATATATATATATGATAACCTCTAAAATATAAATTGATAATAAATGCAATATTTGTTTAATTTTTTTAAGACTTATCAAATCTGAAAATTATTTTATATTATATTATTGGTTGAAAAATGATATATTTAAATAAAAATATGCATCAAAAAAAGTATTCATAACCAATAATTTTTTTTTTTAATTTTTGCATATAATCCAAACAAAATTATATTCAACTAATAATCTAATTACACATTATAGTATTTATATATTTTGATGTATACTTAGAAAGTAATATAGTTTTTTTGTGAATAAAATAATTAAGTATAACTAAATGCAAAATATTCTTACATTATTGTATAATTTAATGGAAAATAAAAAATAATGACCCACACTGATGTGGCATCAAAAAAAAATCATTTAATAAGATTTGGATATTATTTTAACAAAAATAAAGTTATTTAAAAATATCATATGAAAGCATATAACATACACATAATTTATAAATTATTGAGATTACTAAAGTGAATCTAGCTTTATAGGCTTATATGCTATTTCATGTGTTGATAATCGTGAAGTTAAAAAACTTTATTTATTTGTTTTAATTGTAAGTTATAAACATTCGAAATTTAAGACATAGAAAGGGTTAGAAATGTAAATAAAAGAGTTGGCGGGGATATGGATATAATTAGCTGCTTTTTAACCGCCGAAAATGCGTATATAAGTGACTTCATTTCGGCTGTTCTGCGGCTTTTATCCGGGAATGGAGCAGCCGGGCTCGGAAAGCGGGGACCGAAATAGGCGCCATTATTGCATAACAGACTTTATTTACAATTTTAGCATTTACTCCTCTCAGCTTTCATGTTTTCCCTTTTACGGCAACGCTTGCAAACATTTAGTGCTCCCCTCTGCCTTCACAGTAATTGCAACAAAACAACAGAACTCAAGACCTGAGATAACAAATCAGTCAGTTCAAATTAGGTCGAGCAAAGATCGGGTCGCCTCCTATTGAAAATAATATGATTCTTCGGGTTTAGATTTGAAGACCAAGTCTAAGGTAGGTCTGATCCCATTATTTATATAGATCATGCAAAGTTTATCGGAAGGTCAGGATTAGTTTCATGTTTGATCCGACGACACTAATTTGCTCGAAGCCTTTTTAACATTGGAAATAATTTTAAATAAATCCTAAATACTATAACTATTTATATAAATTGAATAGTACCTTTTTAAATCATTTATGTTCCAAAAATTATGAAAATATGTATAGGAGATTGAGAAATATTTCATTTTATATGATATTTTAATGAAATATATAAAGTTTTCAGAGAAAATTATTATATCGAAATTTGTTCAAAATTAAATTCAACAAATATACAAATAAATATTAAAACGTGTTCGATTAAATAAAACATTATTTAGAATTATTATAATCAAAAATATTTTATTATTGCAATAAACCCTAATAAAAATATATTCATTTAAATAGTGATCTCATTATTTACTCTCATATTTATATATATAGTATAAGAGTTTATTATACTTATATTATTATATACATAATAAAATAAAATATAGACGATCAATTAATTCAATGTGCAATCATATAATGGGTTCAATGCACTTTGGTTTAAATATATGTATATTTTATAGAGTATTGCTACACTTACATATTAATATATATCAAAATTTTATTAATTCTAAATATTTTTTGATATATATTCTTGTATTAATATAGTATTTTTCAATTATATATATGATAATGTACATTATTATAATAAGAGATTTTCAACGCATTGTTAAATTAAAGTATTGTCAAATAAGAGTATTCCTCAAATATATGTATATATCAAAATATATAGATGATGTGGCAATCTAATGTGTACAAGTAGATTATTTATAAATATATATTTTTATTAGATTTATATACAAAAAAAATTTTAAAAAAATTATATGTATTTGAAGGTGCAATGAAGTATTTGCACGGAGAAATAATGATTTTGCTACAATGACAGATATTATCTGAGCAACTTAACTTTATCCAAGTGGTCAATATCAAGGTATTTAATATGCTAGCAATTTTAATAAAAGAACTTCGTGCAGTCAACGTCAATAGTTGACTTAGGAGTCCATATGAACGCTTTTCTTTTCACCTGCTTTCCTCGAATTCGGGCTTTAAAATATATTTTTTTGGAAAGAGTAAAGTTTATACACAGCTCTCATGCAAATAAGAAATGATAAGCAAGCAGACACAGTACTAACAAATTCATAGTATATAATTCATAGTTCATCATTTAGGTTTATTTTGAAAGCTCTATAGTTCATTTCCATCCAAAGAGTATAAAGAGCAATACTAAGAGTGCTGAAGTGCTCCCATGATGAGAAAGATTAAGTTCGCAGCCTAGCCAAGTTCTTTGATAAGAGTATGACACTCACATATCCACACTATATACATGAATGATAGCAAATGGTTCGCCGTGCTTATGAATCTGAGGTTTGGAATGCTTTAAAGATTACGAAGAGCAGAAAAATAGTATGATCGGAAGATATCCCTATCAACGTATGAAAATGTTTGTGCACTTTCTAGGCTTGCCAGGTTATTTAATGCCATTTTATAGACTAAGAAGGTGCCAAATGAATTGAGAAATAGTTTTATTATACATATTTATTAGAATAAGGGTAATCCCGATTATAGAAAAATCAAGTTAATGTGTCATACTTTGAAACTTTAGGAGAGAGTATAGAATATATGATACAAAAGGATGCTTGCATTTTGCAAATCCAATTTGACTTTATGCCAAGTCTCTATCCCAAAAGTCATACATATATTAAGAGGTTTGATAGAGAAATTAAGGAAAAGAAAATATTATTCGTGTATAATTTTTATTGATCTTGAAAAGGCTTATGATAGAGTACCAAGAAATTTTTTTTGGAGAAAACATAAATTAGTGTTGCATATCTTGATATTATTAAAGATATGTATAAGGGGCTATTAAATGCATTCGATGGTAATGTGGCTTATCTAATGGTTTTCCTATTTCAATTAGATTACAAAATGGTACAGCTCTCATCCCATATTTTCTTGCTTTAATTATGAATCTTCTTACTAAGTACATTCAAAAGGGAACTCCTTAGGAAATTCTTTAGTGCATACTATTTGTAGATGATATTCAGTTAATTTAGAATCCAAAGATTTTCACTTTAGTAGATCAAAAACTACATATATAGAGTGTAAATTCAATTGTATTAGAGGCTCAATCTCGATGACATAACTATTGAGGACCATGTGATCAAGAAGAGCGAAATGTTCAAGTACTTTGGTTCAATCATTCAAAATAATGGCGAAATAGACGACGATGTGATTAATAGGATCCAAGATGGTTGGGTGAAATGGATGAGCGTTTTTGGAGTGTTGTGTGATCCAAAAATTTTTCTCAAAATTAAGGAAATATTTTATAGAGCAGATATACGACTAACTATACTATATGGGCCTGAAAGTTTGCCTTGAAAGAAGAAACACTGTAATGACCTGAAGATCGGGGTTGGGAGCTTTCAAGTAATAATTCAAAAATTAATATACATCTCAAAACATTAATAAGAGACAGCATCCATTCATCTCAGAGCCTGTGATATTTATCAACAATTATCAATTATACATGAGTACGTAAAATATCTAAAAGCGTTAATTTCATGCATCCTAAATAGATTATAATTCAAATGCATTAAAATTTAAAGGATATATCATACATACAAATTAAAATCTATGCCAATTTCAATAATAAATATTTGCAGTTTTAGCAAAGGATGTTTCGCAGTGCATTGCTCAAACGAGCTCAAATAATCTCAAAGTAATAATATGAAATGAAATAAATGGAAAACTTAACATAAACTACAATGTGACATAAATATCTCATTTTGGGCCTAATAACTCCAAGTTTCACTGGGAGACCCAAATATTAGCTTCAAAATTATTCTATAAATGTATACAATTATCTGTCGATAATTGTTCACATTTTATTTTATTTGGGTGAGTCTTTCCTCTAGATCTTCTGCCTATTTTTAATGGACTAGATCCTTTCTTATTTTGTCATGGGTTGCTAGCAAACCTTATATATACAAAGAAGCTGTGAATTTTGTGAATTTTTAAAATACATAACTCTTTTATGATTTCTCACAAACTACACTAATAAAAAAAATGTTACAGAGATGAGGATACTTAGGTGTATTAATTGGTGCGCTTTTAAGGATATAATGAGAAACAAAAAAATTTATAGCAAGGTTGGAGTAGTTTCAACAGTGGACAAGATTAGAGAATGTCTCATTGAAAAATTGAGTTTATGAATTTTGTTCATATTAAAAGCGATAGAGGAAGACCCAAAAATATATGAAAAAATACTATTATGTAGTATTATTTTCAATTTAGAACTTAAGGAAGTGCTTGTACTTTTGATAATGCATAATAAAAATAAGGATTCATGTAGTCAACCCCACATAGTGGGATTAAGGATTGGTGTTGCTGTTGTTGCTATTAAAGCCACTCCAAGCTTTCTCTGAATGAAGTTGTTTCTCATTATATCCTTTTTAGTATACCTTCTCATCCACCTTAGCATCCTTATCTCTACAAAAATAATATTATTGGTAAGTTTCTTCATTGTTGGCCAACATTCAACTCTATGTTATATAGTTGCTCTGTATCATTTTCCTTTATCTTTGAGTGGGATTTTCCATTAGCACAACACTTTTGAAGCACTCTATTTCAATAGAGACCCATGGATAAAAGTCAATAAATTATGTAACTTACAAAATAATTCACATTTCATTGCATTATTAAAAGTTATATGTAAAGCCTCTAATCATCCATTAATGTGTTTGATAATTTAAGTGTATTATGATATTCTAAAAATATTTGATTAAAATATTAATTAATTTAAAATCTAAATACATAAATTTAGATTAAAACACTAAACTTAATGTACATTCAGAGTTAGAAAATGCAAGTTAAATCAAATTACAAAGGAAAGCAATGTGCAATAAGTTTATAAACAGTACATCATGAATGAGCAAGCAATAATATATATAAGTTCAACATGATTACAAGAGTTTAGCTAAAGCAAGAAATAAATAATTATTTGTATATTAAGAAAGGAAGTTTATCATTGTAATATTAAAGAATATCTTATGGTATTCATATAATATGTTAGAATTTGTAACAACTCAAGTTGTTATTTAAGTCAATTAGAACTAATTTAAGTCCTTATTATGGTTCCAGTACACTAATTAAGTCATTAGGAACTCACCACCAAGACCTTGTCCAAATCAGGAATCAAATAGATCAAATTCTGATTTTAGGAATTTATAGAAACCCTAGAAATTGACCTATTTAAATTAACTTCAAATCTAAAATTTGATTTCACCATTGCGTTCACCACCCCCAAATTAGCTAGGAGTGATGTTTTTGAAACATTTGAAGGCTGTTGGATTTTATTGAATATTTTAATATTATTTAAATACTCTGAAAATTTGAATAATTAAATACCATCAAATAAAAAATACGAGTGCACCGTTGCGTTCCTCACCTCTCAATTAGCTAAGGGTGATTTATTGGAAATTTTTAGAATGCGTTTAGTTAATAAATTTTAATTAATTAATTAAGTAAATTAGTTTAAATTTTTGGAATGCGTTTAGTTAATAAATTTTAATTAATTAATTAAGTAAATTAGTTTAAATTAATTAATTAAGACCACGGGAAAAAGGTCGTGGTGTACAACGACCAGCCCTCTGATCGCACGATCGCCTTCAAGATAGAGGCGTACAGGGAAAATGTAGCGCCCCGCCCCGTCGCCCGCGCAAAAGAATTAAGTACAATCATCTCGGCAGCGGAGCGATGCGCCTCTTGGGGAGGAATAACCTGTCTCCCAAAATAGCTGAAAACTAAGCCCATCTGAAGGGCTGCTGACTCAATCTCAAGGAGAGTTAAGAGCTAATACTTAAGATAAGTGTAGTATCCTTATCCTAAGTATTAGATAAATACATACATTGGATTTAGAATACAATAGAAATCCAATATATGTATAAGATATCAGCATTTCTAGTATATTGATCACATCACAATACTAAGTATAAGTAGTATATAACAGAGTGCGGAAGCTTAAAGCAAATATCTAGAAATATTCATCACAGAAGCTGTATAAAATATTTGTCTCAGAAAAGAAAAAAAATACATTCAGAATTATTACAAATAGTTTACTGAAATACTGAAGTAAAATTAGGTACTGAACTAAAAATACTAAGCAGAAAGTAAAACTGGATGAGAGTCCACTAGTACTCCACGGGCTCCTCCTGAATTTCCTGAGTGTCCTCCTAACCTGTCTCAATATACTGCTCAGGATCTAGCAAATTACCGAATCCCAAAAGAATCCCGTGTTAGATAATAAGTCTAACACATCAAAACTAATCTAAACAGTTCTAGTTATTCATTTAACATTTGCATAACATGTATAAAACTACAAAAAAATTATAATATATCTGAAAATATAAAACTGTATAAAACTGTACAAAAATGAAGTAAAATAAAGTAAAATTGAACTATAATTGAATACTGGAAGTAAACTAAAAATAGTACTGAATCTAAAACTGAGTAATCATTTATAAACTATAATGTATATCACTGAAACTGTGCATCTGAATATGCCTCAATGCGGTATGCTACTGATATGCTACCAAAATATCACTGAACTGTTATGAGCAGTACAGTCCAATGTCTACATATACCCTGTTGGGAATATTGTTTATTGATGACACTAATGCATCCAAAAATTCCCTCGTCAATGTATGCAACATTCCGTAACTCATAGATCATCACTGATACTTATACATCATTCTGATTCTAATACATCATTCTGATATTCACACATCATGCTTATGCTTCTAAACTACATGAGATAAATCCAGAAAATGCTTTAAAATCTGATAATGAACCAAAGTCTCCATTGTGCAGAATCCTGCTAAAAGGATTCTGACTCCTAAGATTCTAACTATAGTAATTGGTTAAAGTTGAGAGTTTACTTGAAAATCATTAGCTATGATGATTGTATACACATATTTAGCATGTTTGCAAGAAAGGTAGATTTAACCATTAGATTGTTTAAACTGCACTTATCGAAGCGCACTATGATAGGAGGCAGAACCCGGTCACAGTTTATATCTCAAGCTAAGCCGTTAAATGCCCTAATTACAAGCATACTTAGTGGTCTACACAAAGTGACTTCAGATACTTAATTTGCTTAAACTACACTTATCGAAACGCGCTACGATAGGAGGTAGAACCCGATCACAATTTATATCTCAAATTAAGGATCATGTTCACTATTTGTAATACTCTTAGTCTTGGAAGATTTACTTTAATAGGACTGTATTCGACTAATCCCATAGGATAGCACCTAGTCATAAGTCCACATTGGAGTGAAAAACCAATCCTGAATATTATTAAATTAATCCAGTAATATGGGTATACCCTACTATACCCAACCAACAATCTGAGTTCAGAAGGTTCTATTTAATTAACAAGAATTTATCAAATATATTAATCAATCCTTACTCTAAGTAGGTGTATTCTACACAAGGCTCCAAGGATGTGATCAAAGGATCACTCAACATAGGTTGCTACCATAAGGATTGAGTCATATTCTAAGTACTTTAGGTAATTCCTACCATAAGGTATCAAGTTCAACTTCTAAAGTTTTGAAAGATCAACTAGGTTTCTACCTCAATAAGTTACAAAGATCCTTCCTACCTCAATGTATCATTAGTTAAGGTTTTTAACCATTTCAAGAACGATCCTATAGCAAGACTCTTAAGATCTCAATTTCTACTTCTTAAGGTTCACTTGTTATACTTAGGTTAAGGTGTAACAACCCAGGGTATTACCGTAGTTAATTAGGACTGATCCTAAGTCTTAAATATAATTATAAGTGCTAATTAGGTCAATTGGAGTCAACCTCTGAGACCTAGTCCAAATCAGGAGTTAAATTGACCGAATCATGATTTCTTAAAATCCAGAAAACCCTAAAAATTGGCCTATTTAAATTGACCTCCGATCGAAAAATGGACACCTCCATTGCGTTCCTTGACCCCAAATTAGCTTGGGGTGAAGTTTTCGTGTCAATCTGAAGTCGTCGAAATTTCGACGAATATTTTAATAATAAACATACCCCGGAAATCGAGGCATCAAAATACTCGTCGGATCGAAAATCCGACCTCGCCATTGTGTTCCTTAACCCCAAATTAGCTAGGAAAAACATGTTCAAATTTTTTTTTTGGAAATTAAAAAAAAGAAAATATTATTTTAATACTTAACAGCGTGCCGTTAAGTATTTAAAGTTACCGTCAACTGTAGTTGACGGCGCCGTCTATCTAGACGGCGCCGTCTCGACCGTTGGATCGCGTCCGGATCCAACGGCTCGGAGTCGTCGTCTTCGATGACTCCGCCCGCTCGCCACGCGGCGCGCTCCGCCGCCCCGTCTGGCCAACCGGCGGCCTCCCCAGCCTCGTCAAGGTCGCCGGCACCTCTTATAAAGCCTCCGGCAGCCTCTGGGCTCCGGGTTTTGCGAACCCGAGCCCAGATCGAGCCCCGAAGTCCCGACCCGAGCCGACCGTCCGTGAGCCGTCAATCTTCCAGGTACTGGATCTCCCCCGTTCTTCCTTCAATTATTGCAATTTTCTTTCGAAATGCTATTCCACGAGTCTGATTGACGATCCAACGGATCTGATCTAGGCTAGCCCAACCGGATCGACGGCAAATAGGTTTAGGTCCACAGTCGAAACCGTTAGCCGTAACCCTAAAAATCTAGGGTTCTGTTTTGCCGCCGATGCCGGCCACCTCCGGCGAAGGTCCGCCCACCGGCGCGTAGCCCTCATCGAGGGCTACCGTCGGCCGTGCGGGCCGAGGTGGTCCGACGCCGGGAAGACCAGCAAAAGCCGTGCCCTAGCCAGGCGCCCTCGAACGTTTCCGCGAAGGACACGAAGTCCGGGCCGGGCCGGGTCGACCCGAGCCCGTCCCGGTCGCGTCCGGGTCCGCGTAGGCCAGGTGGGGCCCACCAAGCCACGTGGCACCGTCTGGGTCTGCCACGTGTCCAGTGGGACCCATCAGCCGAGCCCGCGACTCTTCAGCTTCGACCGTGGGGCCCCTACGCCACGTGGCAGCCAGCCGGCTCGCCACGTGTCACGTGGGGCCCACAGCCCGAGCCCGCACGGCGCTTAGGCTCTCCCGTGGGGCCCACAGTGCCACGTGGCAGCCTCTAGGGCCCGCCATATGTCAAGTGGGACTCACTGCCCGGTCACTCGTGATGCTTCGGCTTCCCTATGGGGCCCACTGTGCCACGCGGCAGCCTCTGGCAGCGCCACGTGTCAGGTGGGGCCCACTGCCCAGTCATCCGAGCTGACCTAGCCTCCCTGTGGGGCCCACCGTGCCACGTGGCAGCCTCTGGCAGTGCCACGTGTCAGGTGGGGCCCACTGCCCAGTCACTCGAGCTGACTCAGCCTACCCATGGGGCCCACAGTACCACGTGGCAGCCTTTGGCAGTGCCACGTGTCAGGTGGAGCCCACTGACTGTTAATTAAATTAAATTAATTACTGTTATGGTTAATAAACTTCTATTAGTGATTAATTAATTACAGTTAGTGGTTAATTAAATTGGGATTAGTGTTAATGATTTTGGAACATTAATTTTATTATTAATTAATAGTAATTAAGGATTAATTAGGGATAATTTAAGATTAATTAAACCTTAACTATATTTAGAATAATTAATTATTAATAAACAAAATTAATTATTCTTAAATAAATATTAACATATGATTAAGAATAATTAAATAAGTAATTAGTGCTAATTACTTTGCTATAGTAAAATATTAATAAATACAATTTAATTAATTAATTAATAGATTAATTAATGTTAATTAATAATTAAACATAATTAATCACAAATTAATTAAGGATTAATAATGTCAGAAATTTTATATAAAATTTTAGGAATGAACAGTAAAATCATTTAATTTGAATAAATGAATAGTAAATTAATTCAAATTGTATTTTTGAATAGTAAATCTTAAAAGCTTAATAACTTTTTATAGGATGATCCAAACATAGCCAATATAGGTCTCAAAATACTCAAAAAAATGTAAAGAATCAAATAATGTAATGTAAAAATTTATTTTGGGTACGTATAATGAGATAATATTTTAAGACCTCTTTAGAGCCTCATAACTTTTTACCTCATTATCAAAACATAGTCAATATGGGTCTTAAAATGCTCAGGAGAGCGGCCCCATCACTGTAGTAGTATTAGTTTTTCTATTTGAATATTAGGATAAAAAGTCAACCCTAGAATTCTTAGTGAAAATGACCAAAAATGCCCCTAAACTTCAAACAGCCATAACTTAGTCAAATCAACTCCAAATTTAAAAATTTAAGATGCTAACCAGTTTAGAATTTCAATGTCATCAATATACTGAAATAATATTTAGGATTTGAACCTTAAAAAGTTAGGTAAATGACCAAATTACCCATAATCTTGTTTTGGTCATAACTTGACCGTTTGGAGTCCAATTTAGACGTACTTACTGTCTATCTTTAAGTTAGACAGTAAGGAATCAGTTAGAACTAAGGGAAATCAATTTTGACTTATAAGTTAAAAGTTGATTTTTTGACCCTTAAAGTAGGGGCAAAATGGTCATTTTGCCCTAAGATTGGATCAAGTACACCTACCTTTTAGATAATATTCCAAAATACTAAAACTAATGTTATAATCATCTTAGCGACACTTAAGTGAGTGAAATCAACCCTTAGATCAGATTCTAGGATTCTTCTAAGTCTTAAACACTACTCTTTAAGGACCTTTCCTGAGATTAGGACTAGATCATAGGTTAGAATTCATTCATTAGGTAAATTGGGTTACCCAATGAGTGAAACCTTGGTTTTATTAGTTTATAGACTTTCTTTTATTTTACAACTTGTTCTGATTATTTTGTCTTTTAACTTTAGATTTAGGATTGGAGATTCATCCTATTAAGTTTGATTACTTAATAGTATTTACCTTAACTAGTAGATCACTTATAGAATAAAACCTAGAACTTAGGTTTTATCCTTTTTGGATTATGAGATTAAACCTAAATCTCGTAATATTTAATCCATAATCCATAGGTTTAGAAGATCTTGATCAGATCTTAGTTAAAATGTCTAAATTCACAAAATTAGGACATATGATTTATTGATTTAACTCGTAGTCGTCTATTTGATTGAACAAGATTAGAACTTGATCAGTTCTAATCCTTTTTAACTTATAAGGACGAATTTATGAGTTACACTCGACAGTAGGAAAATGGTGATCCTGAACTTGTGTAACTTAGAATAGTTAGAATGGTTAAGTAGAAAACAAATGATATCACCATGTTTAGTAGAGTCCCTTGCTTCTATTGATATTTTGTTGCTACGCATTCTTTGATTTTTGTGCCATATTTCTTTGGGCATATCATACAAGATTTTTGATGCATAAATAAACTGTTAGGAAAATATGGAGACTCCTTAGATTCCGTGTAAAAATTTTAAAATAATTAATGAGAAGATAATAATTTGATGTGTTGAGCTGCCTCTCAGTATTTCTTTCGATCATACCGATTGTTGCCCTAGCCGTATCGTGCTAGGAACCGCCCTAGCCATACTAGTACTAGGATCCCTCAGTTATGACTGTTGGTGCCCTAGTCGTATGTGGCGGCCGCCCCTTCTAATCACAAGGCTTAAGGAGAGGTCGTTACTAAGCAGATCTCATACTTAACATTAGATTGGAATTTAAGACTCCAATCCAATCTTAAGGAAAAGAGGTGCTTTTCTGAATAAAGTAAATATTAACAATCACTTAATGAGTATCAGAGTGCGGAAGAAAAGTAACAACTGAAAGTAACATCCATTCATAAAATAAAGACATCCGGCACAGATTATATACAATGCAGGAAAGTAAAGTACAAAGTTCTGTATTATAACAAATGTTTAAAGTTTACTGAAATCAAAAGAGTCTCTCATCCTCATAAAATAAAGTAAAGCAATTAGAAAAACTAAGGTCCCTCAATAGTCTGGACCTCCTCCTGGACCTGCTCCTCAGAAGGCTCTATCTCCTCAAAAAGTTCAGAATCTACCATTATCAGTTTCATAATGGTAGGGCCCCAGCCAAGAAAATAAAAATCTTATTAGACAAAATGTCTAAGTATATTTTAAGTTAATAAATTTTAATATAATTTTAATGACATCACAACTTTAAGTTAGGCAAAATATAGCGGTAAGCACAAAGAAAGGAAGCACAAGTATTGAGGTAGAAACATACCTCAACTCAGGCTGCAAAATAAGGTAAGTAAAGCACAAAATAATACTACTAAGTACAAAGAAAGGTCCTAAAGAATATGATCAAGCTAACATGCCAGTATAGTATAAGTAAAAGTAATGTACTGAAAGTATAAGACTAGCACCTTAACATGCTCTCAAGTAGGTAAAATGACTCACATACAAAAAGTTCTAAAATGAAAAGGAACTATAGAAAATGAAAAATATGAAAGAAAGAAAAGTGCACTAAAACAGTAAAGTAAAGTAAGTCTAAAATGTAAGGAAAGTATGTAAGATACTGTAAAATGTATGAAATGTAAATGTAAGTAATATTTATTAATTTGTTATACTTGTGAGATATTCTTACTTAGTCTGCCAAAAAGTAAAGTCCATCTGGTAATCTAGGAGAAACATCCCAGATTAAAGTAAAGGTCATCAAAAAAAGGCATATAGGAGAAACATCCCATATCCTAAAGTAAATCCACAAAGTATCTAAAGGGAAAATAGGAGAAATATCCCAATGCCAAAGTAAAGTACCATAGGAGAAATTCCCTAGGCAAAAGCAGTCCTAAAGTAAGTCATACAAAGTGGCAGGCTAAGTAAAATATAAATCTCAAGTAAAATGTTGTTTATTTAATATTTCTTTTAAAGTTATGCAAATGAAATGTGAATGAAACTCAAAGTATAATATAAGTAAGTAACAAGTATTCAACTATGTCCCAAGGCATAAAAAGGCTCAAAAAGCAAGGAAAAGTATTGCATTTCAAATCAAAGAAATAAATAGCACTACACAAACTTTGTGATATCACCTATTTTCTAATTTAGATGTTCTAACTACTTTAAGTTACATAAGATTCATAATCAACAATTCCTACACTGTCTGTAACTTAGAATTACGAACCTACATGTTGAAGATAATTAGGACTGGCCAAGTCCTAACTACATGAAAATCAAAAGATGACTACTTGATTTAAATAAATAAATCATCGTCCTAAGTTATTATTTTATAAATCTCAAATAAACTTGATTAGCCAAATCAAGATTTAAAGAATTAAGAATCAAACTTCAAAGAATGAAGTTAAATTCTTAATCACAAGGCCATACTAAAAGGCTAAGGTTTAACCCCATCTTACTGAGTAAAGGTTAAGGCAAATCTTATTAAATTAAGTCAAATTCAATAGGATAGATTTCTAATCCTAATTCTAATGTTAAAAGATCAAATAATCAGTTAATAAACTATGAAAAATCTAATAAACTAGTAAGATGAATGTTTCATCTTAATGAGTAACCCAGTTTACCCATTAGATGAATTCTAACCTAAGATTTAATCCTAATCTTAGGAATTAAAGCTCTTAGATACTAAGAGTTTCACTCAGACACACATCCTAACTAAGGTTATAAGACCTAAAGGATGATCTAAGAAGTTTAAAGGAAATTAAATTTCTCTCATATTTTACTTAGGTTTTATTTAAAATTTAACTTAGGGTTTTCTTCAATTTTCTACTTCAAGACTTAAAATTATCTAAATTATAGTCAAAATCACTTTAATTACTATTTGATATGATTTAGAGATGAAATTAGGTCTTAATTTCATTGAACCCTAATTTTGGGCAAAAAGACTATTTTGCCCCTCCTTAAGGGTCTAAATTTCACTTTTAAGATTTAGAGCTTAATTTTGTATTTTAATGATGTGGAATGATTACTTACTGTCTAATATGAGTTTAGACAATAAGTTCATTAATTTTGGTTAAATATTAAACCTTATAGGGTCAAATTAAGGAATTTGACCTATAAGAGTATTTTGGTAATTTTATCCTAAGGACATATAATTTTTTCTGTCAGTTTATTAAAGGTTATGCTCTAAGGTTTTCATAGAACCTAATTTTATTGAATTCTGATGTGTATTGGCCAAGTTATAGCCAAAATAAGTTTTAGGGTTTAAAGGGTAATTAAGGATTCTTAATTAAGGGTCAAAAATCCTAAATTCTCCAATTGGTGTCCAAATTGATTAAAATTAGTGACTATGAATCACAATTGATCCATTGATTTCATTGACTAGTAGTGGGTTCAATTTGGACCTTAATTGGCTTAGTTATAGCCTAATTAAGGTTTAGGATGATTAGTGAGTGATTAGTGAAATTAATCACCCAATCACTAATCCAACCCTCCAGTTAGGTTCTAATAGGTCCTAGGAGTTCTCTGAAAGTTAATTTGTTCAATTTAGATTATTAAATTTGCTAATATTCACTAATCAAATTTTAGCATAATTAGGGGTGATTAGCAAATCTAATCTTTAGATTTTAAATATTTTGTAGATCTCTGTAGATTAGGTTTTGCTTATCTAAATTGGTGTTTGGATCACCTAATTTGGAGCTAAGATGACCAACTTATGGTCATTTGAAGTTCTAGGTTAAATTAGGCTAATTAGGGTTAGGTCCTAAATATCATTAGTTAAATGTTAATCCAAACAGCAAATTTAATACTACTAGAACATTTCTTAGGGTTTTGTGAGTATTTTAAGACCCATATTGGGTATATTTAGATTAAAGGTTACAAAGTTATGATGGTTTGAGTATTTGCGTTAATTAAGGCCTACTTAGGGTTCCTAAATATCATTAAGTAAATAATAATTCAAATAAAATGTTGATAGTGCCAATGTGTTCTCCTCATTTTTCTGATTCTAATGATATATAATTATGTTATTTTTGGAGTTCAGGATCAAAAATTATTAATGAATAAAGTTTTAATAATTAATTAATTATTAAGCTTCTGATTTAAGTTAAGTTATACTTAATTTTTAATTTGATTACAGCGTTGGAACCAAAAGGAGTGATGCGGCAGACTGAGCGCTTAGTAGGTGGGACCCACCGGATGAATGCAAGCTGCGCACGTGGACTCTAGCAGACCATCCTCGGACAGGCCCGGCCCGATGGTGACCCAGCCCAGCGTCGGTGTTTTCTTCCCTGACGGGTGAAGAAGCGCTAGGGCATCTTCCAGAATCGCTCCCACCGTAAATCAGGGCTCAAAATGCACGCCATTCGGAAGCCATCGAATAGCCGAACCTATGGATCTTGGAGATTCTAATTTAATCTTTCTAAGTGGGCATCACAATTCAAGCCCTAAACTACGAAATCAAGAGTCGACCACAAGCATGCGATGAGTATTTATACGATACGCTTAATTTCGATCATTCGATTGATCACAAATTACATACACAATACTAATTTCTAAGATACTATCACAGAATTAAAAAGTTCATTGGAACGCCAAGTGTCGTGCGTGAGGTTTAATTGGCTGAATTTGAAAATTGCGTGGATGAGGTTGATCGATTGCTTATGTAGAATTTCTAGATAATTGTCGAATACAATTGAATCAATATAATCGAATTTGAATGTTTAGACAGTAGGAAAATAAGGAGTACCTTAGGTCACCGATAGACTTTTAGGGTATTGTTCGATATCTCGATTGCTCAGGAAAACTTCAGTGAGGCAAAAATGGAGTCTTCGAATAATATACAGGGAACTTAAGACTTGGCTTTTAGGTAGTGCAGATGATGAAAAGCCTCCATCTTGCGACATCACGCCGCGTGCGAATGCAGAGGACACGCGTACGCCTTTTGCGTGACACGCGCAGGAACGGGGACGGAGGTGAGAGGGTCGTTCGATCTTCGTCATTTCGTCTTAACGGCAAATGCAAAGAAGCGGATGATGGTTACTGTAGATTAGCGGAGACCGTTAAGTATTAATTAATGTTAGTATTTAAATTATTATTATTATTATGTTAATTAAATTATTCAAATTTCTTATTTATGATTAATTTTTATCCAGAAAATTTCTAATAAATCACCCCTAGCTAAATGATGGGTTCTGAACGCAATGGCGCACTCAAATTTTTGATCTAATGAGTATTTAATTATTCAAATTTTCAGGTATTTAAATATTATTAAAATATTCGATGAAAATCCAACGACTTTCAAATGCCTCAAAAATTTCATCCTTAGATAATTTTGGTGTTTTGAACATAATGGTGAAGTCAAATTTTCAATTTAAGGTCTAGATAAAAAGTCAAATTTCTAGGGTTTGAGATTTTCTAGAATTTCAAATTTGACTCAATTGACTTCTAGTTTGACCTAGGTTTAAGAGATGAGTACTAAATTACTTAATTAGTGGCTTATAATCTCAATTAAGACTTAGATTGATCTTAATTAACCAAAGTAACAACTTGGGTTGTTACAAACTCCCCCACTTAAGAACGATGTCATCCTCGACATCACTCTAGTGATAAATAAATAGATGGATATAAAGAAATGAATTGTAATAGGCTAGAATTGAAGAATTACTTTAGTTAAAAAGGCTTGGGTATTTCTGTAGCATTTCCACTTCTTTTTCCCAAGTGGCTTCATTACATGATCGATTCTTCCACTGAACTTTTATCATATCGATTGCTCGATTCCTTAGTTGCTTGTGATCATGAGCCAAAATCTAAATTGGTTTTTCAGCATATGTTAGATCTGGTTGAATTTGAATTTCTGGGAATTGAACAAGATGTGAGGGATCTCTGAGGCACTTCCTTAAGGATGACACATGGAATACATTATGAACTGCTGAAAAGTCATCTGGAAGATTTAATTGATAGGCAGAGTAACCTATTTTTGCCAATATTTCAAATGGGCCAACATAATGAGGACTTAGCTTTCCTGCTATACCAAACCTGAAGATTCCTTTCATAGGACTTACTTTCAAATGTGCAAAATCTCCAGCTTTGAATTCTAAGGAACGATGGTGCCTATCATGATATTTCTTTTGGCGATCTTGAGCTGCACGAATACGCTGTTGAATCAACTGAATCTTCTTATTTGTTTTTTCTACTAGTTCAGACCCGTACAGCTGCACACTGCCAATCCCTGACCATGCCAATGGCGTATTACACTTCCTGCCATATAACGCTTCGAATGGAGCCATTTTTATGCTAGCTTGGAAGCTATTGTTATAGGCAAATTCTACTAATGGCAGATGATCTTCCTAAGATCTAGCAAAATCAAGAATACATAATCTAAGTAGATCTTCCAGAACCTGATTTACTCATTCTGTTTGTCAATCTGTTTGTAGATGGAATGCTATACTTAATGCTAGAGTTGTGCCTAGATCTTGATGTACAGCCTGCCATAATCTGGAGGTAAATCGACTATCTCTATCAGATACTATTGATCTAGGAATCCCATGTAATCTGATCACTTCTTTGATGTAAAGTTTGGCAAGTTTCTCCACAGAATCAGTTTGATGAATGGGAATAAAATGAGCAGATTTAGTCAATCTATCAATAATCACCCAAATTGCATCATACCCAGATTTAGATCGGGGCAGTCCCATTACAAAGTCCATAGATATATCTAACCACTTCCACTCAGGTATCTCAAGTGGTTGAAGTAAGCCACCAGGCCTTTGATGTTCTGCCTTAACCAAATTACATGCGTGGCATTTCTCAATGAACTCTGCCACACTTCTTTTCATCCCAGGCCACCAGAAGGACTGTTTTAGGTCTTGATACATTTTTGTGCTTTCGGGATGAATATGATAACCAGAATTATGTCCTTCATTTAATACCTCCTGTTGCATAGATTTAGGAACCCATATACGATTATCTTGATAAATCACTATCCCGTGTAATTGTAAATCATGACGGCATCCTCCTTCAATATCCATCTTAAACTTCAAGTATTCTTCATCTTTAGTTTGAGAGATGGAAACATCCCTATGAAATGTGGGTTCTACATTTATATTGGTTAATATTGAACTCATAACATTACTTCAAATAGGAACAATTTCTATCTTTTGAAATTCTTCTATTAATGAACTCGTAGTGATCAATGCTGATAAAGTTGCACTACAGCTAAGGGCATCTGCCACCACATTTGCTTTACCTGGGTGGTATTGAATTTCTACATCATAATCACTTAATAATTCAAGCCATCTTCTTTGACGACAATTCAATTCACGTTGAGTGAATATGTATTTCAGGCTTTGGTGATCAGTGAAAATGGAACATTGAACATCATATAAATAATGACACCATATCTTTAATGCAAAAATAACTGCAGCAAGTTCTAGATCGTGTACTGGATAATTTTTCTCATGAGATCTCAATTGTCTTGAAGCATATGCAATCACCTTCCCTTCTTGCATTAGTACACAACCTAATCCAGTTCCTGAGGCGTCTGTATAAACTTGATAGTTCATACCTTCTTTTGGCAGCACTAATACTGGTGCAGTAGAAAGAGCATCTTTTAAGGTTTGAAATGCCTTTTCACATTCAGGAGCCCAAATAAATGGAACAACTTTTTGAGTTAACTTAGTTAATGGAGCAGCTATCTGAGAGAATTCTTTGACAAATTTTCTATAGTAGCCAGTAAGACCTAAGAAACTTCTTATATCAGTTACTGTCTTTGGCTGGTTCCATTCTTGAATAGCACAGATCTTCTGTTGATCAACTCGGATTCCCTGAGCATCTACAATATGTCCCAAAAATGCTACTGACTTTAACCAGAATTCACATTTGGAAAATTTAGCATATAACTGATGTTCCCTCAAGGTTTCTAATACAATTCTTAAATGATCTTCATGATCTTCCATAGTCTTTGAATAGATGAGAATATCGTCAATGAATACAATTACAAATTTATCTAAGAATGGTTTTAGGATTCACTGCATTAAGTCCATAAAAATAGACGGTGCATTTGTGAGTCCAAAGGACATTACATGAAATTCGTAGTGTCCATATCGGGTTCTAAATGCTGTCTTCTCCATATCAGATTCTTTTACTTGAAGTTGATGATATCCTAATCTTAAATCAATCTTTGAGAATACTATTGCTCTGGACAACTGATCGAATAAGTCATTGATCCTGGGAAGTGGGTATTTATTCTTAATAGTGACTTTATTTAATTCTCTGTAGTCTATACACATTCGCATAGACCCATCTTTCTTCTTTACAAATAAAATCGGAGCACCCCATAGTGACATACTTGGTTTAATAAATCATTTATCCAATAATCCTTTTAATTGCTCACTAAGTTCATGTAATTCCTTAGGAGCCATTCTGTAAGGTGCTTTTGAAATTGGTTGGGTACCTGGTACTAAGTTTATTGCCATTTCAACTTTTCTTGGTGGAGGTAACCCAGGTAGCTCTTCAGGAAAAACATCAGTAAATTCATTAACCACTTTAATCTTAGAAAGTGGTATCTCCTTTTTGCTTTCTCCTAGCATAGTAACTAAGTGTGCTGCACAACCCTTGTTCACTAACTTAGTTGCTGTTATTGCATTAATAAGTGAACTCAAAGTACTGAACCTTCCTATGAATGTTGATGTAGTGTCTAGTGATCGAAGTGATATCTTCTTTTGTTGACAGTTAATAGTAGCGTTGTGAGAACTGAGCCAGTTCATACCCAATATTATATCAAAGTTTTCTATTGGTAAAATTATTAACTTAGCTTGAAACACTTGCTCTTTTAAGGGTACTTGAAGGTTACAGAAGTGGGTGGTATTGAGTTGGGTTCCCGATGGTAGCCCAACTGCTAAAGATCTTGCCATTTTGTAACGGGGCAAATTTAAATCTTTAACAAAATTTTCAGATATAAATGAATGGCTTGCTCCCGTATCAAATAGCAGTTTGCACGGATGATCATTAATACTTGTAGTGCCTAAACAAAATAATAATTACTTAGGAATTATTAATAGCTTGAAAATAAATGCAATATGAATTATGTGTACCTGATATCACATTATTATCCTCTGTAACTTCCACAGGATTAAGAGTATATACTTTAGCTGGTCCTGTAATCTTCTTAATAACCACTTGCTTTTGAAGATTTCTAGATGTACTGGGTTGATTTGATCTTCCTTTATCATTCCTCTGGACCATTCTTTCAGTTTGGGAAGTAGGCATAATGGTCAGTGGTTGATCCCGTTGATTGATTGGAGTTGGATTTAACATTTGTTTATGTTTGGAATGATCAATACGAACTCCATCTATAGTTTCCTCATAATTACATTGCTGATAGAAGTGTCCTTTGCGACCACATGTATAACAACATTATTTATTATGATAGCATCTTCCATATGGATGTGGTCTTGTACATCCATTGTAAGGATATTTTGGTGGACTCTCAGCTTTCATTTGATATACTTTTCTAGAAGAAAGCCTAATTCTTCTGGGGTCATTGTTTCTTTGAGAAGATAAATTGAAAGTTCTCTTACTTTTTTTTTGGGCTAGATTTCGATCAATCACACGAGCTGTTTCTATAAGTTCCATAAAGTTGGATAGTCTTAATGGAATAATTTGATCTCTTATTGATTCTTTAAGACCGCTGAGGAATCGGTGACATCGAGATCCTTCTGTTTGTACCATGATTAGTGCAAATCTGGATAATTTTCTGAATTATATCTCATACTCTGATAAAGTACAATTACCTTATTTGAGATTTAGGAACATATCTCCCAAATTATTTTGCACAGAGGGAGGCACATATTCAGCCATAAATGCTTCTACAAACTTACTCCAAGGGATTGTATTAATCCTGTACCCGGCGAATACTGACTGGCGGATATGATCCCACCAAAATTCTGCTTCTTCTTGAAACATATGTGTAGTTAAACGAACAGATTCTAACTCTGGACAGTTCAAACTTGTAAGGTTCTTTTCAACTACTTTTATCCAGTTAACTGTATCCATTGCAGACATAGTCCCATTGAATACTGGAGTTTTTAATCAAATGAAACTATGTAACAGTCCATCCGTATTTTGTTGATATTGTTGAGAAGGGAGATTAGATATTGGGTTAACTGAGGCAGTAGAAGGGTTTCTCTGTATAGCCATTAGCCTTTCTATTTTTTCTGCCTGTCTGGCATTGGCTTCCACTAATGTTTTGACAGTTTCTAATAATGCACTAATTTTTGATGATTGACTGCTTGACGCAGCTGGAGTTGATGAAGATTGACCGGGGTTCATTATTATACCTGTATTTAGATAATAACATTCTATTTAGAAGAATAAAAGGGTATTTTATTCAGTTATCCTAATCATGTAATATTAGAAAATATTTCTATGTTAATTTGTTCTTTAAAGTTCCTACTAAGTTTATGTATCTTTGTCTTATTGCCCTAAGTATTTTATTCCTGCTATTCTGAATAATGGATGATGAAAATATGGATGTTCATTCTAGTATTCATTCAGTGATTGTAAGGCAGAAGAACTATCCATTAGGTAGATAGGAATACAAATTCCAATCTGACACCTTATGGAGTTCTCAGATACTAACTGTGGCGGCCGCCCCTTCTAATCACAAGGCTTAAGGAGAGGTCGTCACTAAGCACATCTCATACTTAACATTAGGTTGGAATTTAAGACTCCAATCCAATCTTAAGGAAAAGAGGTGCTTTTCTGAATAAAGTAAATATTAACAATCACTTAATGAGTATCAGAGTGCGGAAGAAAAGTAACAACTGAAAGTAACATCCATTTATAAAATAAAGACATCCGGCTCAGATTATATACAATGCAGGAAAGTAAAGTACAAAGTTCTGTATTATTACAAATGTTTAAAGTTTACTGAAATCAAAAGAGTCTCTCATCCTCACAAAATAAAGTAAAGCAATTAGAAAAACTAAGGTCCCTCAGTAGTCTGGACCTCCTCCTGGACCTGCTCCTCAGAAGGCTCTATCTCCTCAAAAAGCTCAGAATCTAACATTATCAGTTTCATAATGGTAGGGCCCCAGCCAAGAAAATAAAAATCTTGTTAGACAAAATGTCTAAGTATATTTTAAGGTAATAAATTTTAATGTAATTTTAATGACATCACAACTTTAAGTTAGGTAAAATATAGTAGTAAGCACAAAGAAAGGAAGAACAAGTATTGAGGTAGAAACATACCTCAACTCAGGCTGCAAAACAAGGTAAGTAAAGCACAAAATAATACTACTAAGTACAAAGAAAGGTCCTAAAGAATATGATCAAGCTAACATGCCAGTATAGTATAAGTAAAAGTAATGTACTGAAAGTATAAGACTAGCACCCTAACATGCTCTCAAGTAGGTAAAACGGCTCACATACAAAAAGTTCTAAAATGAAAAGGAACTGTAGAAAATGAAAAATATGAAAGAAAGAAAAGTGTACTAAAACAGTAAAGTAAAGTAAGTCTGAAATGTAAGGAAAGTATGTAAGATACTGTAAAATGTCTGAAATGTAAATGTAAGTAATATTTATTAATTTGTTGTACTTGCGAGATATTCTTACTTAGCCTGCCAAAAAGTAAAGTCCATCTGGTAATCTAGGAGAAACATCCCAGATTAAAGTAAAGGTCATCAAAAAGAGGCATCTAGGAGAAACATCCCAGATCCTAAAGTAAATCCACAAAGTATCTAAAGGGAAAATAGGAGAAACATCCCAATGCCAAAGTAAAGTACCATAGGGGAAATTCCCTAGACAAAAGCAGTCCTAAAGTAAGTCATACAAAGTGGCAGGTTAAGTAAAACATAAATCTCAAGTAAAATGTTGTTTATTTAATGTTTCTTTTAAAGTTATGCAAATGAAATGTGAATAAAACTCAAAGTATACTATAAGTAAGTAATAAGTATTCAAGTATGTCCCAAGGCATAATAAGGCTCAAAAAGAAAGGAAAAGCATTACATTTCAAATCAAAGAACTAAATAGCACTACACAAACTTTGTGATATCACCTGTTTTCTAATTTAGACGTTCTAACTACTCTAAGTTACATAAGATTCAGAATCAACAATTCCTACACTGTCTGTAACTTAGAATTGTGAACCTACATGTTGAAGATAATTAGGACTGGCCAAGTCCTAACTACATGAAAATCAAAAGACGACAACTTGATTTAAATAAATAAATCATCGTCCTAAGTTATTATTTTATAAATCCCAAATAAACCTTGATTAGCCAAATCAAGATTTAAAGAATTAAGAATCAAACTTCAAAGAATGAAGTTAAATTCTTAATCACAAGGCCATACTAAAAGGCTAAGGTTTAACCCCATCTCATTGAGTAAAAGTTAAGGCAAATCCTATTAAATTAAGTCAAATTCAATAGGATAGATTTTTAATCCTAATTCTTATGTTAAAAGATCAAATAATCAGTTAATAAACTATGAAAAATCTAATAAACTAGTAAGATCAAGGTTTCATTTTAATGAGTAATCAAGTTTACCCATTAGATGAATTCTAACCTAAGATCTAATCCTAATCTTAAGAATTAAAGCTCTTAGATACTAAGAGTATCACTCAGACACACATCATAACTAAAGCTATAAGACCTAAAGGATGATCTAAGAAGTTTAAAGAAAATGAAATTTCTCTCATATTTTACTTAGGTTTTATTTAAAACTTAACTTAGGGTTTTCTTCAATTTTCTACTTCAAGACTTAAAATTATCTAAATTATAGTCTAAATCACTTTAATTACTATTTGATATGATTTAGAGATGAAATTAGGTCTTAATTTCATTGAACCCTAATTTTGGGCAAAAAGACTATTTTGCCCCTCCTTAAGGGTCTAAATTTCACTTTTAAGATTTAGGGCTTAATTTTGTATTTTAATGATGTGGAATAATTATTTACTATCTAATATGAGTTTAGACAGTAAGTTCATTAATTTTGGTTAAATATTAAGCCTTATAGGGTCAAATTAAGGAATTTGACCTATAAGGGTATTTTGGTAATTTTATCCTAATGACATTAAATTTTTTCTGTTAGTTTATTAAAGGTTATACTCTAAGGTTTCCATAGAACCTAATTTTATTGAATTCTGATGTGTATTGGCCAAGTTATAGCCAAAACAAATTTTAGGGTTTAAAGGGTAATTAAGGATTCTTAATTAAGGGTCAAAAATCCTAACTTCTCCAATTGGTATCCAAATTGATTAAAATTAGTGACTATGAATTACAATTGATCCATTGATTCCATTGACTGGTAGTGGGTTCAATTTGGACCTCAATTGGCTTAGTTATGGCCTAATTAAGGTTTAGGGTGATTAGTGAGTGATTAGTGAAATTAATCACCCAATCACTAATCCAACACTACAGTTAGGTTCTAATAGGTCTTAAGAGTTCTCTGAAACTTAGTTTTTCCAATATGGATTATTAAATTTGCTAATATTCATTAATCAAAGTTTAGGGTAATTAGGGGTGATTAGCAAACCTAATCGTTGGATTTTAAATATTTTTGTAGATCTCTGTAGATTAGGTTTTGCTGATCTAAATTGGTATTTGGAGCACCTAATTTGGAGCTAAGATGACCAACTTATGGTCATTTGAAGTTCTAGGTTAAATTAGGCTAATTAGGATTAGGTCCTAAATATCATTAGTCAAATGTTAATCCAAACAACAAATTTAATACTACTAGAATGTTTCTTAGGGTTTTTGAGTATTTTAAGATCCATATTGGGTATATTTAGATTAAAGGTTACAAAGTTAAGATGGTTTGAGTATTTGTGATAATTAGGGCCTACTTAGGGTTCCTAAATATCATTAAGTAAATAATAATTCAAATAAAATATTGATAGTGCCAATGTGTTCTCCTCATTTTTTTGATTCCAGTGATATATAATTTTGTTATTTTTGGAGTTCAGGATCAAAAATTATTAATGAATAAAGTTTTAATAATTAATTAATTATTAAGCTTCTGATTTAAGTTAAGTTATACTTAATTTTTAATTTGATTGCAGCGGTGGAACCAAAAGGAGTGATGCGGCAGACTGAGCGCTTAGCAGGTGGGACCCACCGGACGAATGCCAGCTGCGCACGTGGACTCTAGCAGACCATCCTCGGACAGGCCCGGCCCGATGGTGACCCAGCCCAGCGTCGGTGTTTTCTTCCATGATGGGTGAAGAAGCGCTAGGGCATCTTCCAGAATCGCTCCCACCGTAAATCAGGGCTCAAAATGCACGCCATTCGGAAGCCATCAAATAGCCGAACCTATGGATCTTGGAGATTCTAATTTAATCTTTCTAAATGGGCATCACAATTCAAGCCCTAAACTACAAAATCAAGTGTCGACCACAAGCATGCAATGAGTATTTATACGATACGCTTAATTTCGATCATTCGATTGATCACAAATTACATACACAATACTAATTTCTAAGATACTATCACAGAATTTAAAAGAATTAAAAAGTTCATTGGAACGTCAAGTGTCGTGCGTGAGGTTTAATTGGCTGAATTCGAAAATTACGTGGATGAGGTTGATCGATTGCTTATGTAGAATTTCTAGATAATTGTCGAATGCAATTGGATCAATATAATTGAATTTGAATGTTTAGACAGTAGGAAAATAAGGAGTACCTTAGGTTGCCGATAAACGTTTAGGGTACTGCTCGATACCTCGATTGCTCAGGAAAACTTTAGTGAGGCAAAAATGGAGTCTCCGAATAATATACAGGGAACTTAAGACTTGGCTTTTAGGCAGTGCAGATGATGGAAAGCCTCCATCTTGCGACATCACGCCACGTGCGAATGCAAAGGACACGCGTACGCGTTTTGCTTGACACGCGCAGGAACGGGGCTGGAGGTGAGAGGGTCGTTCTGTCATTTGATCGAACAGTCGATCTTCGCCGTTTCGTCTTGACGGCAAATGCAAAGAAGCGGATGATGGTTATTGTAGATTAGCGGAGACCGTTAAGTATTAATTAATGTAAGTATTTAAATTATTTTTATTATTATGTTAATTAAATTATTCAAATTTCTTATTTATGATTAATTTTTATCCAGAAAATTTCTAATAAATCACCCCTAGCTATATGGTGGGTTCTGAACACAATGGCGCACTCGTATTTTTGATCCGACGAGTATTTAATTATTCGAATTTTCAGGTATTTAAATATTATTAAAATATTCGATAAAAATCCAACGACTTCCAAATGCCTCCAAAATTTCACAATTAGCTAATTTGGGTGATCTGAACACAATGGTAAAGTCAGATTTTCAATTTGAGGTCTAGATAAAAAGTCAATTTTCTAGGGTTTGGGATTTTCTAGAATTTCAAATTTGACTCAATTGACTTCTAGTTTGACCTATGTTTAAGAGATGAGTACTAAATTACTTAATTATTGGCTTAGAATCTCAATTAAGACTTAGATTGATCTTAATTAACCAAAGTAACAACTTGGGTTGTTACACCGTATCGTGCTAGGAACCGCCCTAGCCGTACTAGTGCTAGAACTTTCGATTTTGATTGTTGTTGCCTTAGCCGTATCGTGCTAGGAACTGCCCTAGCCGTACTGGTGCTAAGACCCTTCAGCCCCTTTTTGGTGAGCTAAAGTAGCTCTCTTCTGTATGGCAGATTATACACGTTTGTTTATATGTAGTTGATGTTTGTTTACCTTTCAGTATTCTTATTCAGTTAGCTATTTCCTTGTACTGCTTTTATATATATTTAGGATGCTAGAATCTTGCTGCTGTTTATATGTACCACTGTTGAGTTATTTTATTTTAATTGGCATATTTTCTTTTAATCACCAGCATATTTAGGATGTAGTATTCTTTTTTAGTACTTGTTTTGTTATTTATATTCATATGCCTTACCTTGTTTAACTTGCATGTGAGGCATGTCTTAGCCTTTTTTTTTGTTTAAGTTATAAATAATGATTTATAGCTTTTCCTTTCCCCTTGTATTACTTGCTGCTCCTTTATATATATATATATTGCTTAGATGTTGTAGACTGGTGATAATACTTAATACATATAATAACTCATCAGCTTAAAATGTACTTAAGCAATTGTCTAACCAAATTTTTCTCTTTTTTTGGCTGGGGCCATACATTGTAAAACTGACAATGGCAGACCCTCTTCAGTTAGATGAGCAGGAGTTAGGAGTTGAGCCATACCCAGAGGAGGAGCCCGTGGAAGAAGCTGCCATTTGGGCTTCTTATATTCTTGAGTGAGGATGAGTGATTTACACTTTATTTTACTTAAACATTCGAATGATGTAATAATACAGGTACTGTTGACTGTGTATTTAGATTTTATACTTATATTCTGAGGTACATTTCCTTATACTCATGTTGTGATGCTTGGATGTTATGTATATTGAAAATCGCTTCCGCACTTTGTATGTTTACTTAGATAGTGACTGCATATTTGATTCTATGCTTACTCCTTCCCTTATTAGGTGGATTGTGGATTTCATCCTAATCCAATTATAAGTGGAGGGTTAGCTAGGGTGACACGTTATCCCTTAACTTAATTCTTGTGGATTAAGGGGTGGGGCGCCACATAAGGTGAGTAGATTAATTTAAAATTCATTTGATCCTTTCCTATTCTACAATCATGGGATAAAATCAAAGATCTTATTGGAGTTAGATCATTGCATAAATCATTATAATTTTATTTTCATCTTATGCTAATTATCTTATATATGAGAAAATCAAAGATTTAAAGTTTGGATTCAGATGCTACAATCATACATATTCAATATTAACCTTAGCACTTCTAAATTAATGATTAAGATTAATATCAAATTATATGCATTATTGAAACATGTCAATTAGATTATCTTTTAATCAAATTAATTAATTAAGTGATTAAGGTTTAGATCTTAATCAAGACCAGCTAGGGTTAACGCCTAACCTTTCTATCACTAAGACCAATGTTAATTTAAAGGTTAATGACAAATCAATATATTATTAGTGTATTATTGATGTCAAACTTTAGATTTGGATTAAGTATTGTCTACTTAATCAAGTTATCAAGATTCTTATGTTCAAGTAAGCACATTTAAGTGTTCAAATAAATATTAGAGTTCTCCAATATACATCCTAAATGTACATAGATAGAAGGATGACACAAAAGGGTAATCAATACTAATCAAATTCTAAATCAAATCAAAGGGATTAGCATTTAATCACAAATCTAAAAGACTTAAGTTTCATGCCATTATTGTTGTTAGGATATACATATCAATTCAAGCACTTAAGTCTCTATCACTTAGCATTTGGCACAATACATATTTAAGATCCATAGTAGGCTTTGTGCACTAATTTAATTTAAACATGGAATTTGATGCAATGCTCAATTTTAGCTAAAATAGTGAAGTTTTGGCCATTTCAGCCAAAACTGGGCACTTATTACAAAATCTGGGCAGTTTCCTGACATTTCTGGGAATTTTGCAAACTTGGGCGCTGCAGCGCTTTCTGCGCGGCAGTGCGCTGCAGCGCTTTCTGCCAAGTGCGGCAACGCGCGGTAGCATTTTCCGCGCTGAGGTACGCTGCGGCCCGGTGTGGTCCACTGCGGCCCGCTGCAGCGCGCTATGGCGCGCTGTAGCGGTCCGATTTGCAAAATCATTGTTCAATTAATTTATTTTGTCATTTCCTAAGTTCTGAAATATTTTCGCTATAGTCCGCTGCAGCGTGCGGCAGCGCGCTATAGTGACCCATTTTGCAAATCACTGTTCAACTAGTTTTATTGGCTGTTTTCCTAAGTTTTCATGAAATGTCGCTGCAGACCGTTACTGTAGCAGTCTATTTCGCAATTATACTGCTCAATTAGTTAATTTACATATTTTCTAAGTTTTCCCGTCCGCTGCAGCGGCAGACGGTGATTTCGACAGGCGCGAAACCCGTGAGGCCCTTCTTTCGAGTTTATTTACTCCTAATTTAGAGCGTTCCATGAGTCGTACCATATATCAATGGAAAGGTATTTCCGATACCTTTCCATGGACACCAAAATCGACATGAACGGAGTATCTTAACTATACGAAAAATATGGATGAATGATAGGGTATGCAGAATAAACGAAAACAGAGCATATTTTTTATGAAGCTTTTAAGAACTATAATGGCTTACATACATGCTTATGAACTTCCAAAACTACATTCCAATATTATAATAACATGGGAAAGATAAGGGGAGGAGCAAATGAGTACCTTAATTCCTTAGAAAAAGAGGAAGAAGGAAGCTTTGTTTTCTTCTTCTTCTTCTTCTTCTTACAGTAATGGAGAAAAAGAGGGAATGGAGAAACTTTCAGCAAGCTCAAGAGGAGGGCTGAGCTCTCCTTTTAAAGGAGAAGGGAAGGGTAGGGCTTCATCATTAACTCTAGAGGAGCTAGAGGGGGAGAGGCAAGCTCGCTCCCATCAAGTATGGGAGAGAGGGGAGGGAAGCAAGGCTCAGCCGAAAAAAAGAGGTGGCCAGCCAAAATTTTGGAAATAAAATGGGAAATTGCATTTTGGGGATCCAAAGATTGCTTATTTATTTTTCTTATTTATTTAAAAATTCGGATTTTTAAAATGCGCTCCAAAAAATCTCAAAAATTCACCCCTAGCTAATCTGGGGGTGAGAAATTAAACGACGAAGTCAGAATTCGATTCCGATGATTATTTAATTATGCTAATTTTCAGGGTATTTAATTATATTAAAATATTGACGAAATTTCGACGACTTCCAAACGCGTCCAAAACATCACCCCTAGCTAATTTGGGGGTGACGATCGCAACGGCGAAATCGGATTTTGATTTCGAAGTCAAAATAAATACCTTAATTTTCTAATTAACTAAATATTAAAATATTCTAAATTAATCGATTGGTCTCCAAGTTGCTCCGATCCTTCACGGTTAGGTTCTAATGACTCGATGATCTTAATGGAATGATAATTATGATATGATCATGCTAAATTCAAATTGGGTAACAACATTGAGTTGTTACAGAAAACTCTTTAACCGTTGGATCAGATGTGCGATCCAACGGTCTGATCAAACCCACTATGAAACTCCATCTGATATGGATCTAAAAAGGCGTGACGACTCAGATCAAGCCGCGCGGCTGTCCCGTGCATTGGACTTGCGCTCGGGATCTGCGCAGTCCGTATTTTTAGCAGATAAAATTAATTAAATAAATTATATACTTATATTAATATAATTACTTTAATTAAATAATTAATTATACTCAATTTATTAATCAAAATTAAATAACCAAATGCACTCCGAAAAATCAGATCAGGAAAACTTTAGATTGCACAATAAAAATTACATAATCATAGTTCTGGCTCTTGGATGTGTCGCAGCTCTCACGGTTCGAGACATGGTGTTGTGCGCTTCAAACAGTTCATGGCTCCTGGGTGTCTGTGCACTAAGACGCACTGTAACTCCTAGTTTTATGTTCCTTTGATTTGCAATTCTGATCATTTTTTGTTGAATCTTCTCTTCATGCTTCAAAAACATAAGATCATGCATATATGGCTCAAATAGACACTAATCTCTTCAAAACACCATAAATTAACATACAAAAGTATTATAAATATAGGGCTCATGATTCATGCACCAAGTTTTCAAAGTTAACTAATATTTTTGCCAAATATTTTCATGCTTATTTGAACATTTGTAATTATGCATATTTGTTTTGGAATGGAGATTGAGCGAAAGCTCTTAGCATCTTCCAAAAAAACAAAAACTAGGGTTGACTGAAGGGCAGTGCAGATAGGTGGTGCTTTGATTATGATCTTGGCGACAATTGGCCTCAGTTGATAGCTCTGCTTGCTTAGATTAATGAGATGGATGCAGGGGTGCAAAAAATAAAATATTGCTGCAATACCTCTATGACGGTGCTGCTGCTATTTCTTTTTTATTAAGTATCCTAATCAAACTAGATTTGTTAGTTTATGAGTAGTGTCTCTAACTGTGTCTCGAACTCTGCATGAAGCCGACATAATCTCAATTAGGGGCATTAATTCACGAGTAGCCCCCGCTCTTACTAAAAATTACTATTTCAATTCTTGCTGAGATAAATCTCAATTTAGGGGATAGATTTGTAGGCCCTATTTGGTTTGATGTTATTTAGTGTTATGTGATGTTATTTAAAACTGTTCATAAGAAAGTAGGTGTTTGGTTTGATGTCATTTGAGTAATGACATCTCAATAATTATGAAAATGCCATTGTATAATGTTATCTGAATGTCGGTCGAAAATCAACCGACATTCAGATAACAGTACGCCAATCTATCGTGGGAGAGATGGGAGAGGTAGGGTACTTCGCGCGCGACTTGGAGATTCGACGCCGAGCCTTGCCTGTCGTCGCCGCCATTGCCGTCGTCGCTGCCGTCGCTACTAGACGCATGGAAGGTTGCAGTCGCCTCTAACCGCTCGCTGAGATCGCTGCCTTCTTTGTTGCCTTTGCTGAGCCAGACACGCGGAAGGTTCTTCGTTGCCTTTTCTTTATATGTGATTCCATCTAACACATTTCAATTGCATAAGTTGGAAGATTTAAATTTGATTTCTTTTTTTTTTTTTTTTTGTATTTCATTACTTGCTGGCATAGATAAGTTAATTGGAATGAGCAATTAGATAAGAATATTGCTCATAATTTTTTGGATGAGATTGAGTAATTTGATTGATTCAAATGATGGATAATAAGGAGGTAAAAAGAAGATTTAAAGCTTCTGTCATAGGACATTGCCCGTCTTAGTTTTATGATATAGACAATTGATTGAAATTTCTAATGGAACTGAAGTTCAAGTTGATGTGGATGCTTGCAAGGGGATTGTTGAAGTTTAGCATGGTTTGAACAAGTTCTTAAGATTTTGTTATAGCTTGTGCAATTACATAATAAAAGAAGACTTGCGAACTTCATTTGCGAGGGATGCTAAACGAGCTTTCAGGAAAGGAAGGGAAACAACAAATTTTCACCTAATTTTGCATCTATCAAGTTGAAACAAAGATAAATTTTGTATGAACTAATTTATTATTGCATCTATCAAGTTGAAACAAAGATACGTTGATTTTAGTTTTAAGCTTTTGAAACAATCTAAGCTATTGAAATGAGGAGCTGTGTTTGCAATTAAAAATAATGTTGGTAAAAGAATATTGTATTGGTAAAAAGAGAAACTTGCACGTCTTTGATTTTCACCAAAGTTTGGATGCTATCAACCTTATCCAGATTCTATAGTCTCAAGTCATTTGGCATTATGAATTTGATATTTTCTGTCGGCTATATTTAGCTTTGCATGAACTAATTTGGCCAAATATTCTTCAGGTCCTCTGTATTGTTGTCGAACAATTTGATATGAAGGAGATTGTGTTATGTATATTATCAAGCATAATATAGTTTCCATCTTCAATTTGCAATGAATTTGGGAAAATCATTTTGAAAATTTTGTTCTAAAAGAAGTAAAGTGATAAATAGACGCTGTTGTAAATGTATAAATTGCTTAAGATCTAAAGTTTGTTTTTTTGCTTTAAATGCAGCTGTTGTTAATGGTTTTTGTTGCACCCAAACAATGAATGAAACTATCTGTTTTATCTGCTCTATCTTCTTTTTTTCTTCACAAAATTTTGTATAAAATGAAAGAGTCTTATTTGGGAGTATTCTTACCTCATCTGTATTATAACATGAATGACATTGAACCAAACAGCATATATCTGAATAACACTGATATCTATTATTTAAATAATACTGAATTAAACAGCCACTGTTATTTGAATAACACTGTTATCTGAATAACATGCTATCTTAATAATTTTTCAAATAACACAGAACCAAACAGCCCGTAATTATTAATTTCTTTAAAAAGTATTTGTCTCTAATCTGGTTGGCATTATCGTAATGGTCATGCGACTCCTGCCAGTGCCGTCGCTCAGACGCCCGCACCATTCCAGATTGCCATTGCCGACATCCCGTATTTTCATCTGCACCCTTCCTCTTACAAATTATTTACAATTTTCATTTAATTAATTGTCATTAGGATTAAGCAACGTGATTACTATGTGAATTATGCCGCTTAAACCATGACATTAAAGGTGATTATTAGAACCCGTAGAGCCATAGTTGTATCTTATCCTGCCTTTGAGATGATTTTCGCAAGTTTTAACTTTAAAAAAACAATTAAAAAGCCTAAATATATAAGTTTTATATTTATTAGAAGCTCTAATTATTAAAAAATTATTTATATATATAAATTTATTTATGAACATCCAATATGTTAATTTATTTTCACTTAGACTGTCTTAACAAAATCTACTTAAAGACAAAAACAAAGCTTATTTTCATGGCATGAGATCTATAAGAGATTACGATCAATAATTAAGAATTTGTAATTGTGCCGTTGGCTACTGTTGGTCAGATCCATGTGAGGTATGCTGCACCATGTTTTGTTTGACAAACAAATTATGAGTGCCATTTTCGATGAGGTCAACAGAAATTAGGGAACAAACAGTTTCAGCATTTGTTAAATTTTACTTGTAGTTTATTTTGGTTCATGAACCATGAAAAGCCTCAATGAAAGAAGGATATTATAATGGAGGTTTTATTTAATAATTTTGCTATTTTTGTTGACTTTTTTGAAAAATATGCCATATTTTTCTAGGTTCAAGATGGTTGTATGCTTTTTAATTTGATGTTCTTATCTAATATTACCTTTTTGAATGTTGTTTTCCACATCAAATTTTGTTTGAAGCCTAAGGAAATCATGTTGCCCATAAATAATCAACTAAGCAACCATTCTTTAAAGGGTTAGAGCAACCATACTTTAAAGAGTTAGATCATAGGCTTGCCATTAAAATATCTATTGCTATTAGCTTTGAATTCTAGGTCTAAGAAATCATCTATTATTATCTCATACTTTTAAATCATGCGAGCTTCAAATATAAATCAACTACGGTGAGATTTGAACCTGAGACCTGGAATAACATTTCCTTAAGCTCAACCGCTTTGCTTAACTACTTGGCTTAACTTAGTTAATTTAGCATAAATTTGATTCAATAGTTCCAACAGATTTAGCATATCCAACTTAGCTTAGTTAAATTCATTTTAAGGTTTAATAGTTAATTAAATAAAACAACTAATCTTATGATTTAAAGTTATTATTTGATTTATTAATTATAATAATTTTATTTTATATATTATCAATAAAATAAACACAGTATAGTTAATCAGAATACTTGTATATCTAATTAGCAAAACATAGCTTACTTAATTAATGATTTATTAACATAATAGTTTCATTGTCATTAATTAATATACTTAGTTGGTTAAGTATATTAATATAGTTTATTCTTTATTTTATTTTTTAAATCATATAATTAATATAATTATCATAGCATAAATAGTTAATAAATAATTAGATTAAATTGTATTTTATAATTAATGAGTCAAAACTATTATTTATATATATATATTCTTCGTGAACCTAACATATTATATTTCTACAAACATAAATAGCTTAATCTAGCTTAATCATGATGCCAATCATATAATTTATCTCGGCTTAATTCCACCTAATCCTCTATGCTAATCCTTTAATGAACACCCTTACTATACAATACTCAAAGTCTTGCCTATTTCTTACCATAGAGAATAGTACACAAATACATTTTCAAGTGCATGCACCAACTCTTTATCAACCATAAACATTATCACATTATCAAATCTCTTAGTAAATATTTTCTTCCAAAACAAAGCATTATTTAATATATAAAAGATTCATGCATGCATACACTAAATATGAAAATTTACATATTTTTATTTTTTATCATTTTTCTTTTCTCTATTTATATAAAAGATTTACAAATTGACAAATAATATTGTATGAGGTGAAATTTGAGTATAGGCATATAAACAACTAAATTTTGGTGCTTTGTGAATTGAGTTGTAACTCATTTGTTGAAATTTTGGATTTATTCTTAGGTCACAGATTCACATCTCATCAGATATATAGTTAGCAATTGAAGCTCACTTTCTCTTAAAGAAAAAAATACTCTTTTAAATCTTTATTAATTATTATTATTATTATCTTGAAACACATTTGTTATAAGCTTATAGGTGGCAACATTAATTTCTAAGCAACAAATATACAAAAGTTATGGTGACAAATTTATGTTAATCTACCTATTTTAGTACCTTTGAGTTTTCATTTGATAGTTACTATTTCAAGTATAGCAATTAAATATCTATTGCTTCTATTATGATATACTCAGACTCCCAAACTATATATAGCAAGAAATTGTTTAATTTCGGATCTGATCACATCCAACGACTGCTGCTATATCAAAATTGTGGAATATGTGATCGCTTTAAGATTTAAATAGCCACAATCAAATGGCTTCAACTAAATTAATTTCTAATCAGCGACATAACTTGCGACCCAACCAGTTCTACTAGGTCGTCTTCCCCGTCGAGCTAGTGGTCGTTGCCCTTATTCAAGAGAATTAAGTGTTTAATCACTGCTCAATGAAACTACTCCATTCAAATTTTATGCAAGCAAATGTGCTTAAACTTTATAATAATATTTATGCCCAATAAAAAAGCCAAGTGGAATTAAGATATTTAATCAAGTTTGAAGTTTTCTATGCATTTATTATTTTAATTAATAAGTTATATTTAATGCATGAATAAAGTTATGCATTTGCTCTTTGATTATTGCCACATTTGCTCATTTATTTCAGTTTTCATTTCAGATTTTGACCTTTGCATGCTAATTAAATAGTTACTGAATATTTTATAATAATTAGTTTACCGCTAACTTATTCTAACCTAGATTTGATACTATGCTTGTTTCATGAGATCAGTTCACAAAGGAGCTACCAACCACTGTGAGGACCTGATGTCAAATTAGCATGAGCTAATCTTATATTGAGTTCTCAGAACCCTAAAATTCTATTGAGTATTTAAATGAGATAACATAGTAGTACATCATAGAGCATACACAAAATACTATCAATAATATGTCCATACAAAAATTCATTAATTTTACATTGTTTTGAAAAAAAACTGTTGTTTAAAGAGCAGGTTTGGAGGCGTGTCGCAGCGCGCGATAGGAAGGCATCAGGGCGCGCCACAGCGTGCCGCAACGGCCGAGCGTCCGAGAGGCGGGCGCTACACCGCTGTAGCCCCCGCGGCCCAGAAAATACATTTCTAAGCCGCCTATATATATATATATATATATATATATATATATATATATATATATATATATATATATATATATATATATATATATTCTTAACCCTCTTTTTAGGGTTACGTGAGGCAAAATCAGAAAAAAGTGATCAGTCTCCTTTGATTTTGTGTGTGGTGGCTGCTCCATTCGAAGGAAGAAGAAGCTCCGAGGGCTTGTGTAAGGGCTTGCTAACCTAATACTCATTGTAATCTCCCCTTTACATAGTGAAATCTCTTACTCTCCTCCCTGTGGACGTATATATTAGCACTGAACCACACAAATTATTTTGTTGTGCTGTGATTGCTTGCATGTGTGGTTTTCTTGCTTTATATTGATTTGCTCAACATTTAAAATTTATTGTTTCGCATTATTTTGGAACTCTAACATCCACTTAAGAGATCTCAGCAAATGGTATTAGAGAGAGGTTTCCTTATTTGTGCTTGAGAGTTAGGGTTTACTTTGAGCTATGTAGTATTTGTGTTTGAGCTTTTAAGGCAAGAAGGAAAAGCATGGCAAATAGAGGAGAAGTGATGGTCTCAACTTCGTCATCATCGGTGGTGGAGAGATCCCTCTACCAAGTTGTGACACATCTAGCGATAATTGATGCAGTCAAACTTGATGGGAAGAATAACTTCGGTATGTGGAAATACGAGGTGACAGTTAATGAATTTAGTAGATATTCTAGATGGCAAAGAGAAATTGGAAAAAATTTCTGAGAGATATTGGATCAAGATGAATTGTACTGCATGCGGTTTGATCTTGAATTGTTTGACCAAGGAGATCAAATATGCAGTAATAATGGAGACGTGTAACGCCCTTAATATCGGATCAAGAACTCAATTCAATACTAGGATGTTACCATAACTGTAATGATCCCAATATCAGATAGGAGTTCAACCCAACATTGGAGCATAACCTTAGCATTTAACACTAGGTTATAAGAAAGCTAACCCAACATTAAATGCTAAGTGGCCAAGTATCTTTGTAAGTGGTGTTAAGTTAAGAAAATTTTGTAATAGAAGCAATATGAAGCATGTAAGAAATATATGAAACAAGTACAAGTACAAGTACAAGTAAAACATGTAGTATTTATCGACTCATTCAATCCAAACAGTTACAAATAAGATAAACTCAACATAGATTAAGTAAAAATATTACAAACAATTTAAGTTATTACAACCCGTTTAAATGAAAGAGTAAGAAGAAAATAAATTACTCACTCACATAATGAAAAGTGCAAGTAATAAGAAATAAGCAGATGCAAATTTGTATAATTTTCAAGTACTAAGACCAGCTCCACCTGAATTATATTGCTTATGATCTATCATATTTTGGTATTTAAATAAGATAGGACAAAGCCAAAAAAAAAAGAGTAGTTAGACTAAACAGTCTAAGCATAATTTAAAATTGGCTAATTACTTAGAAGTTTATTTGGATATCACAAGTTAATTTACAATTTAATATAAGCAGAGGAGCATTTGAAAGCATTCAAGTAGGGAAGGAAAATAAACGTAACTATAAAGAAGAACACTTGAAAGTAAATGAGTAAAATTACTCACATGAATAATCATTCTAGCCTACAACCAAAAAGGTAAAGGAAAAGTATCCTAAATAAGGTTAGAAATTACTAAAGTGTATTTGAAAGTAAATGAAATGAAAATATGTATATGTCCAATGAAAATTATGCTAAATAAGGAAAAGAAAAATAATGAAGCATTTAAATGAAAATTAAAGCAACATGCACTGCATTCTATATAAACTGTAAGTAAGTATAATACAGTACTGAAAATAAAAAGTGCAAAGCATAGTATGTAAAAAAGAATCTTAATCTCTTGGACTAAAAATATATAGTCTAGAACTATACAATAAAAATATAGTTAAAATACTATGATGATATCTAACAATTAATAAGATTGTAAAATACTCAAATATTATTTGTTGAAGTTGTTTTATGAAAACTTCATTCTACGGGCATATTACAGAATGACATGAGGAGTTAAACACATTTGTCTAATTAATAAGGGAAAGCGTGGTCTCAATGAAAATAAATGTAACGACCCAAGTCGTTATTAGGATAATTAGTACTGAACCCAACTCAAAAATCAGGATTCCAAGTGACTTCAAAATTAGGGAAAACTAAAAATAATGTTAGATAGAGTATATTTTTGTGGTCGTAATGCCCAAATTTGGGAGCAATCTGGAAAACGAATACTCCTAAATTAGTTTTGAATAATTTAAATTCAAAAAATTAAGAAAAGTAAATATAAGTCCAAATTTAGCGATTTTAGTGTCGTTAGATTAAGAATATTATAAATAGGCTGCATAAAAAGTTTAATCAAATTTAGAGCTCTAGATTGATCATAATTAATTTTTAAGATTTTTATCTTCAAAAATTAATAAAAAATAAAATATTGCTCCAAATCAAAAAAAAAATTACACGAGTGTATTTTTCTCATCAAGATATACCTCTGTGTTAAGTTTTGTTAATTTTTAGAAAAAAAATAGAAGAGATAGAAAGTAAAGAGAGAAAGAGGAGAGAGAAAAGAGATAAGGAGGAAGAGAAGGCCAAATTAAACACTTAAAGCATTTATGAAAAATATGACAAATTTGCTCGCATCTAAATAATGGAGGAGAGAGAAATTAATTAATTAATTAATTAATTAAAAAAAGTTTATAAATACACCCCTTACTCCCTCCCATTCCATCATCCCCTTCATATTCTCTTCTCCTCCCCCACTCCCTCCCCCCACTCCCTCTCTTTCCCCACCTCTCTTCTCCTCCCATCTTGTGGCGCCCGCCCCTTAATCCACAATAATTAGACTAAGGAGTGGAGTGTCACTTTGACAAGTCTTTTACTTAAGATTGGATTAGGTATAGACCCTAATCCACTAGTAAGGAAGAGATAAGCCATTGCATTCATGCCATAAACTCAGTCACTAAGCGAATATAGATCATAGTGCAGAAGTAAAGTAAAACCATATACATCCAGATTATCATAATAAATCAGAAAAAGTGTAACACACAGCTCAAAGTATAAAGTATAGTAAAGAAAAACACAGTCAATATACCTATATTATTACAGCATTTAATAAATAATTTAAAGGATTGAAGTAAAAGGTCTCTCATCCTCACAATATACAGAAAGAAAACTAAGCAACTTTTGAATCACCCAGCTGGTGTTCCTCTTCAGCACCCAGCTCCTCAAATATTTTTGAATATGACATTGTCGGTTTCATAATGCCAGAGCCCTAGCTAATAAAAGAAAATCTTATTAGACAATTGTCTAAGTACATTTTAGGTTAAATATTTTATATGAATTATTAATGTCACCATTTTCATGTACAAAACCAAAATAACTATCTAGCATAGGAGCAGTAAGCATACAAGGAGTAGGGTAAGTTATAAATACAGCATTTATAACTAAGCAAAAATTGAGGCAGAAAGCACACCTCAAACAAACTAAGCAAGGAATATGTATATATATATATATAATGTTGTAAGTAAAAGTACTTGAAAGAAAAGTCTAATCATAAATATGCTGATGATCATATGACATATGCTGATTAAAAACAATAAGTCTAAAAGTGATACATATACTAAGCAGCAAAAATCTAGCATCCTATAAATATGTATAAATAAGACGGTAAGTAAAGTACAGCTGACTGAAAATAACATGCATCAATAACATAATAAACAGTAAACTAAAACTGAAATAGGTATATATAACTGCCATATCAGGAAATGGCCAATCGGGCCTAGACAGGAATTCCCAAAGCCTTTCTAGGATAGGGCAGACAAAATAAAATAGCAGGACTGAAGAGGTAATAAATACAAATGCAGAATATTTTAGTTAATTTACTTTTATTTCTCTAGACATATCCAGAAATAGTTGAGGAGTCAAGCATGTCTGCAAGACTATACGAGTTCCAAGCTTAACACACATTCCTCAATGAGTAATGTTAAGCATCCTTATTACTCCTTACCCCTGTCCATTAGGGTAAATGTGCACCAGAACCTACTAGAATATAACTGAACCCAAGGTAACTGTTATCCTAATTATTCTAAGTTTTAATTTAATGCACAAAATTTTCTTACATGACATGTCTAAGGGATTAAGCACAAAATACAAGGAATGCGTAGCATAATAATCAAGTAGTAAGCAAGAGACTCTTTTATATATTGTGATACTATTATTATCTAATTAAATTATTGTAATTATTCTAAGTTACACAAGTTCAAGATCTCCAATTCCTATTATCAAGTGTAACTTAGAAGTATGGTCTTATATTATAAAATATTAGGACTAGCTAGGTCATAATATAATTAAATTAATATCGATTATGAGTTAAATAATAAATCATTACGACCTAATTAATGAATTTAGATGTTATATGCTAAGATCTAATCAAGATCTACTAAATTAGGGATTATGATTCTAACATCACAAGATTGGAGTTAAGCATATAATCCAAAGGTAAAGCCTAAGGGTCTAAAGTTTCAGTTCTAAGTGAATTAATGATTGAGATAAATCATATTAAGCAAAGTCAAGCTTAATAAGGTGATTATCCTATTCTTAATATAGGATTGAAAGATAAATTAATCAAAAATGAAATTATGAGAATCTAGAAACTAATCAAGGATTTATTTATTGAATAACCCTGTTATTCAATGAATGAAATCTAACATAATATCTAACCTTATTCTTAAGGAGGTTAGGGATGAATTTTAGCTAAGTAAGGATCCCTTTTTTTTTGGAGATTTTCAAGCCTTAGCTGGGGGATTTTAGATAGTTAACCAATTAAGAGATTTTTTGACTTAAAATGATCCTAATTTAGTTTTATTATTGATTTTATGGATGAAAAAGGGTATTTTAAGGTTAAGGGTACTTAACCTAAATTTTGGGCAAAATAATTATTTTCCCCTACTTAAGTGTCCAAAAAGCTACTTTTTGATTTAGGGCTCAAAATTGGAATTCCTTACAACCAAATGAGATACTTAGTTTATTTTAAATCTGGTCACAATTTATATCTCAAACTAAGATGTTAAATCCTCTAATCATAAGCATACATAGTGTTCTAAGAAGTGTGATTGGAGATACTTAGTTTGTTTTAAACTATGCTTATCAAGGTGCACGACGATAGGAGGCAGAACCCAGTCACAGTTTATCTTTTCAAACTAAAGATTCCATTTCCCTAAATATAACATACTAATAATGTCTTAAGAAGAGTAACTTTAGATACTTGGTTTGTTTTAAACTATGCTTATCGAGGCGCACGATGATAGGAGGTAGAGCCCGGTCACAGTTTACTTTTCAAATTAAGGATCTAGTTCACTAATTATAATACTCTTAGGATTGAATGATTTACTCTAAGTGAACTGTATCTACCTTAGCCTGCAGGATAGCACAAAATAAGTCTTACTTAGAGTGACTCACCAATACTGAATATTAATGGAGTGACCCAGCTCTATGGATCTACAACACTATACTCAGCTAACAATCTGAGTTACATCAATGCTATTTAATCAACATGGAGTACCAAAACTATGAATCTAGGATTCAAATGGGATACATTTTACACAAGGTTTCATGGATGTGACTAAAGCGTCACCCAATATAGGATACTACCCCATGGAATAAATCTCATTCTAAATAGTTTATGTGATTCTACCACAAGGATTTAAGATCAACTTCTAGGGTCAAGTAGGATCATCTAAGCTTCTACCTCATGATAACACAATAAGTCTTTCCTATCTCATTAGTTTAAAGATGATTAAGGCTAGTATTATTATCACATAAAATCTAATGTAAGATCATCAAGATCTCACATATCTAAATGCTAAAAATAATCTTATATGATTATTTGTTAGGTTTGGTTAACTATATCAGATGGGTAGCCCTATCTGACTGAATCCTAGACTACAATTATGAGATATAATCGAGAATCTTATTAGAATTTGATCTTGTAATGAATCATCATAGATTTTATAATTGATTTCATGTTAATAATCTTATTTAAGAGGAAATCAAAGATCTTAAGTTTCAAGTTTAGATACTTAATCATACCAGTTCCTTAATTTCCTTAGTACTTCTAATTCAATGAATTAAAGTCAGTATCAAATCAAATAGATTATTAGAATCATGTTAGTCAAATTATCTTAAAATTAGGTTGATTGTTTAAGTGATTAAGAGTTTGGGTCTAAATTAGACAGATTAGGTGTTAACCCCTAACTTTATCAATTTAAGACCAATAGTTACATTACAGATCAATGACAAATCAAATGAATTATTAATGATTTATTGATGGCGATCATCTAGTTCAAGTGTAAATCACTTGATCAAGCACTTAAGATCTCTTAAGTTTAATTAGGGATAAATGAGAGTTTAATGAACTTAAGTATTCATGATAGAATCAAAAACTTTATCCTTTAAACAACTTGCAAAACTAAATGAAAACTAGCATAAGATTCAAGAAAATAAATGCGCGAAAATGGCAATAAGAATTATGCAAGTGTTGTACGCACTTAACATAGGACTAAATAAATAATTTAATTTATAGAACTCAATACAAGTTCTAAGTACTTATGTACCTTACACTTATGATATGAGCTTGCAATTTATCACTTGGTTGGGATGAGGCAGCATTCACAATACCTGTACCAAATAGGTAGAAAGCGACTACGATACTTACTTTGACAAGCTAATAACATGCCAATCATGAGATCTCAAACCAAAATACTCAACTACAATTAGAAGATTTGGAATACAGCATGCTAAGGAAAGATCTAGAGGATGTCATAATCAACTTAGCATGAGTAAAAGTAATTATTTCTTATGTTCATGGAAATACATTGATCATGTTTAGAAAAATGATGGAAAAGAATTTAGACTCATCACTAAACTACCTTCTTCAAGCGAATCTTAATGATAACTAAGATGAGAAATAATGAGTAGAAAGTCATGTGATTGATTAATAAATCATTTAAATAAACTCTCATGAATATCTATTCAGAACACTTAATTGAGAGAACACACAACTCCCCGTATTGCATGACCTAACGCTTGCAAAAGATGTATACACGCACTACTAATATAACTAATTCTTATATAATTAATAAGATAAAATGAGGGTTGCATGCATGAGGTTTGATAAGGATGATAACTAAGATCCTAATGAAAGAAAAAATATCATTCCTATGAGCGATTAAAAGAAGTTAACATAAGAAACTAGACAAGATGCTTACATACGACATAAGATGGAAGCAATCCATTATTATACCATCACAATAAGGTGGTTACAAGCATAGATATCACTTACGGAAGCCATCCATGACTCTAATAATACATGCACTTTTATTAAACTTACCTCAGTATAATAACAAAATAAATTCAGATTTCATGAAAGTATTGAGTGTTACCCAAAACTAATATTGACATAATTTCATGCAATTAAATATAAATCAATAGCGCTTCTGACCTTCTAACCTTAAGATACTTACTTAATAACTAACTAAGCTTGCATTGAATAGATAAAATCACAATGATAATATAATTCACAGGATTCAGCCATAGCGATTAATACTTTGTTGAAATCGACTAGAAAACTTGCCAATGAATAAGAGGGCTGCACACATATGATCAACAAGTTAACATTTATTAAATACGAATTTGTATGTAGCAAGATAAATCCAAAGAAAAGTAGTTCCTCAATATTATACATAATCTTTACAGATTGTGGTAATTAAATCAAAATAATCAATAAGGTGAATGCTAAACTTTAATCGGATATAGTTTAGATAGAAGCGATATTCTATGTGCAATTTAATCTCTTAGGAATTTAACTATATTATAAGAAATTATATTTAGAAAACTAGTTACAAATATTATTGAAGGTTTCTTTTAAATTCGATATGATTCTTCATAAATTTTACTATATATAAACAAATAATATAATGCAATATAATACAATGCTAGAAATGATAACTCAGATTTATAAATTCTTAACCTATAAATATAACAAATAAAATCACACTAACATGGATTTCCTCAAATTCAAAAATATAGCCTAACCCATACAACAATCATGAGCATAAATGAGATAAATAGAGGGTTATAGCTATAAAGGCTAGAATAAATATAAGGAAATAAGAAAAAGAAAGCTACCATGAAGAAGTAGTGGAGCTTGACATGGAGGTGATGTTGCTCAGTTGAGGAGGTGGAAGCTGCGGCCGCTCGGTCGAGGAGGAGGCTGCTGAACTCGACCAGGGAGAAGGAGAGCGGACACCTCTCGGCTAAGGAGATGGAGGAGGAGATGCGCCTTGCGATTTCTCCAAGAGGGGATTCAGTTTTCATGGAGGAGAAGAAGGGTTGTTAGCTGGAGAAGATAGAATTTTCGGATCTAGTTGATTTAGGTTAGAGAGAATTATATTTATGAGGCCAAAACTATACTCTATCGCAGCCATTGAATCAAAATCTGATGGTTGAAAATTCACAAGCTTTGATTTATATCTATTTGCACTCCAAGAATTACAAACTTGGTATCAAAACGACCGTCTCGACTAGACAAACGCAAGCGTCCAAAAAATATTGAATTTGGACGAGTATTTTATTTTATATTAATTTTTAAGTGAAAAACTTCAAAAATTCGTTACGATTAATCCGGAACCCGAAAAATTGCGAAACTTAAAAATAGTGTCATCTTATAATGCTTAACTTAAATATACGACAATTTTTAAATTACGACTTATAATTTATCCATTATCAACTCCGAAAGTTTAAACTTTACGAATTTATTTAGGACGATTCGGGATCCTGATTGCGCTCGAATTTTTGCAGAAGGATCCCCCCAATATGCTTTACTTGAGAATATTTTTATTTAATTTTTATTTGACTAAAATTGAAATTCTAATTTCGACTTAATTCTCCCGAATTTGAAATTAATTACTCCAGTAACTACCTTAGGTTATTACAAACTCCTCCACTTAAGAACGATGTCGTTCTCGACATCACTGCTTAAATCAAATGGGTAGGAGTCAAATTCAATAATAATGACTAGCACAAGAAAATTTCTAACATCATAACATATCTTACAAAAATCGATTTCCTCAAGGCTACTCATTGATTACTTAGCTTCAACATCTATCGCCAAGTTTTAATATGCCGGTGCATCTATTTGCCACCAAAACAATAATTCAATCAATAAATTTTCATTCATTCATAATGATTCAACAACTCTAATTCAAGCTCACATGATGAATATAAACTTTGAAAATTCACATATATTACAATTTCTATCACCTTTTAAGCAATATTCGCTCTTAACTAGATTAACGTCAATTCTTTATCCGCAAATCTTATACTTATTGAAAACTCTCTAAACATTCTCCATATACCAAGTTGTGGATACTAGATTAAAAATTTCATGATGCAACCCAAAACTTAATGCACATAATCAATTCCTCAAGTATAGTAATCACTTCTTGAATTTGAAATGCATAAATTACAAGGAAGCAACTACCGAAATGAGATAACTCATACTAAACGACTAAAGAAATATTCTGATCACACATTAGAATATCCTACTTCTCAGATTTAATTAAATTAGTTGCCCATAAAATATCACTTATCATTTGCACTTACATTATCATAAAGTCTAACAACATTGACAAGATTTGGATCATATGAATTGGTTTGATAATTAACAATTCATCTCCAAAAATATAGAATGGGATTAGGCCATAATATATCAAAGTAAAGCTTAAATAATTGAATACGGATAATACATTGGAATCTTTCTTCTTTAGGTCAAATCACTCCCAATAAATTAACTCAAAATTTTCAACCGCCAATTATAATTCAAGCTCATTAAAACTTGGCCTTCATAAAATATTAAATATCTAATGCCACCAATCTGAATAATATCAATTCAAGGGCATAAAAATCACATTGGACATAAATTAATCTCCAAAGGCACCCAAGCACTAGCAAGATGATTGAACAAATCATCAATACATGTAATGGACACTTATGCTTAGTAGCCATCTTCCTCATGTATGGATAATCAATGCATATCCACAAGGAACCATCCTTCTTCACAAACATATTCAAATAAGTAAAGAAATGAAAAAGGGTATTAAACCTCGAGTGCCACTAAGTAGAAACTATCATAATCAAACTTAATCAAAGAAAGCATTGATAGATTAGGTTTAAGAGGCTGCTTTAAAAACTTCAAATCACTCTACACAAATGATCATAGGCCATTCTAGCATAAAAATAAAATTACAAAGCAGAAAATAAGAGTGATAAAGTGAAGATAACGATCTAGAAAATGCTCAGAATATTCATTTCAATATTTTCTTCTTTAAATAGTTAAATTAATTTTTTAGGGTCCTGAAAACTTGACAACATTTTATTATCTTGAAAACTTGACAACAATCTAAGCACATGCATTTGAAATGGTAGAATTTAAAACAACAAGATAAGGTGATAATGATACGACTACTTGTTGAGTTGTCCTCCAGGATAATGAGAATTTGGTAAATGATAAGTTGCAAAAAGAAGGCGAGGCTTTGTATATATCCCTCAATTTATGCAATAGCCACGAAACCAACCATATTTGATCTTACTTACATCTATTAACAAAAATTAAAATGAGTGACAATTCATTTATACTAAACTCCTAAACTCATGCATATCAAACTGCCAAATTTGTAATTAAAAAAAAAAAAATTATAGAATGCTATTACAACTAAACATATGTTCAATTTAGACAAGTTTATATGATCATAAAAGCTATTAATATTACATAATAAATAGAAAACAACACATTGCATAAAATTTAAAATACAAAACAAAATTTGAACCCATATAATTCAGATCAATGCAAGATAGGTTAGTACTTTGCCGAAACCGATTGGAAGATTTGCCAAAGAATAAGACGGTTGCTGTCCTCGACCAATGGGGGTTTCGGCAATGAAAGTGCCGCTGATTTCAGCCTTGAAGAGGAGAGTGCTGCAGCTTGACGAAGATGTCGGAAATGCTGAAATGTATGGTTCGGCCAAGAGCCTTGGCCGTGGAGTGAAGAGGGCTGCAACAGATCGGTTAAGAAGATGGAGATCGATCGGAGAGATATGCGACTTTAGGCTGCTTGGCTAGGTTAGTTTTAGGACATGCGGACAACCGACGAGGATGAAAGGTCGGCGACTCTTTGCGCCAAACGGAGGAAGGAGAGGGTGATTCAAATCTCGGATCTAAGTTACTTAAGGCGATCTTAAAAAATTCAGTTACGTAGCATTCCTAATCTGTGGATAATGTGACTTCAAGCACTTTGGTTATTATCAAATTTAGTTGACGTCAAGTTGCATTCAATAATACTAATCCTCATGACATAAAATATATTATTTACAAATACGCCACTTGAGCATTTAGATACATTCCAGATTATGGGAACACAATGATAAGTATCAAGCACAACCTAATATAAGATTTCAGCTATGACAATAATCAATGTAAATGATAACTCCCAAAGAGCTGCACACAACAATTTGGCTTAAAACTACATCTTAGCAGCCACAGGTCGCTGCATTTTTGACTAGCCATAGCTTCTTGTAGATTCAAGAATTTTGCGAAGATGCTTAGTGATTTCAGCAATACATTTTCGTTACAATTTCATATGCAACAACCAAAAATCAAATTTATATTGGGACGAATTTCTATGGTGCACTAAATCTTTAGTATAAAAGAATATATACCAATTAATCATATAGCTATGCATAATAACAATACTATACTAATTAAACAATACCAATCTTAAATCATAAAAGTAAGAAGAAAACTGCTACAAATCTAATCGACTTCTTACACATGTACTAGTCTAGTTATACCATGCTCTTGAAAGACAATAATATTCTTCTTAAATTATAGTAGAGGTTATTAGAAAAATGTGACGGCCAGTTTCTATTTCACAAGATAAAAAGGGGGACTTATGACAAGTAATTCTTCCGTAAAAACTACTTCCCTTTAATTGCACATTATAATACTTAAAGCCTTATAAAATCTGAGTAGCGAACTCAAAAAAATTTTGTTCAGAGTTTCAAAACCTTGAGTGAACATGCATAGTCAAGGAAGTAATTGCCCTAAGAGTTATTTCCAGAGCAACATATAAGTCGAGTATCGAATGCGAACTCTATGATGATTATTGTCGATGCAAAGCGATAGGCATTAGAATGTCAGGTGTGTGACACTTTGCATTAGCAAAGGGATGAATAGACCATTGACTTTAGAAATCGCTTGCACAACTAGATTAGCATTGAAAAACGCTTGTTTATGAAAGTGCTGATAAGAATATAATTTATGAAAGTGCTGATATACATATACAAAACCTCTTAATATGTGATGCATATAGTAAGTAGCACTAAATACCCACCAAGAACCTCTTCACCGAAAATGCAGTATGATTAAAACTGCTCCACATGTAACATTAAGAACAAGCGACCCCTCTTATATAGTTTATTCATGTCAACAAAATAATTACTGTGCTAGAATAAAATTATTTGATACCACAAGCAAATATTCTTGTACCCATATAGCCTTCCAATTTTAGCACTATACAGCTGATAAAAACCACAATATCTCTATGTCCTTCCAGTTTTGAATTTTTTGATCATATATAAGCAAATTAAAAACAGCATTTCAAGTGCAGCTAAAATCTTATGCAAGTATAGCAATAATAACAGCAAGAAGGTGCAGGTTTCTAAATATAGACCTTATTTTTTACGACAAACATAGAAATTTTAATGCTAAAAGCTTAGCAACCAGAAACAGTAATACATGAAGTTTAACAAGATAGAAATTTTGAAAGCAATTAAATTCTGAAGACATACTATTAAGCACGAATGTTTTAACATAATAAGATGAATGTTAAATGAATAAATTTTATAATACATAGAATAAATAAGCTCAGAATTGCATACTCTTCGCTTGTTCAGAGCTCATAATTCCATAAGCTTAGATTGATGTTCGAGAGAGGATGAGAGCTCTAATGAGCTCACATAACTATTTATACTTCAGCTAAGAGGTTCAAAGATACAGTTCCCGCAAGAAAATATTTCTAAAATGATACATCATATAAAAATAAGAAAAACCCTAGTAATTGCATTAAATTGGGAATATGCATGGTTGAAGCTTCCTAATATCATATGGTTCAAATATATATGAATATTCAGTTTATAATGATTTCTAATTTCAGTTTATTTGCATATGCTGAAAACTTTCCCAGCTCTCGACGTGTGAAGGCCCACTTAAGTAGTAATAAGTGAAATTCTTAAACATCGAGACACTTTTTCAGATAACGGTGGAGTTCCTGATAAGAACTCCAAAGTTAAGCGTGCTCAGGTGGGAGCACTCCCAGGATGGGTGACCTGCTGGGAAGTTATCTTTTGTGGGCAAAACCGTGAGGCCTTTCAGGCCAAAGTGGACAATACTTTGTTGCTTAAGAGTTTAAGATGTTACAAATTGTATCAGAGCAAACCATAGGATGTCAGATAGGAGCTAAGTGCCATACAGGGCAAAGTACAATTTCATGTGAGCAGCCTCTTGAACCCATGATGGTTAAGGTGCTACATGGTTGTGGGTACCTCTTGCGCCTGTAGGGGTCACCTCTAATCATATCTACCCAATGATGGTTCTTGGATCTGTGTGTGGATACTGATGAGGACATCAGTTACTTAAGTTGAGGAGATTATGAAGACCCACTTAAGTAGTAATAAGTGAAATTCTTAAACATTGATGCGCCTTTTCAGATAACGGTGGAATTTTTGATAAGAACTCCAAAGTTAAGTGTGCTCAAGTGGGAGCACTCCCAGGATGGGTGACCTGCTGGGAAGTTATCTTCTGTGGGCAAAACCGTGAGGCATTCCAGGCCAAAGTGGACAATACCTTGGTGCTTAAGAGTTTAGGCTGTTACAAATGGTATCAGAGCAAACCATAGAATATCAGATATGAGCTAAGTGACATACAGGGCAAAGTACTACTTCATGTGAGCAGCCTCTTGAACCCATGATGGTTAAGGTGCTACATGGTTGTGAGTACCTCTTGCGCCTGTAGGGATCACCTCTAGTCCTATCTACCCAATGGATGGTTCTTGGATCTGTGTGTGGATACTGATGAGGACGTCAGTTACTTAAGTTGAGGAGATTTTGAAGACCCACTTAAGTAGTAATAAATGAAATTCTTAAACATCGATGCGCCTTTTCAGATAGCGGTGGAATTCTTAATAAAAACTCCAAAGTTAAGTGTGCTTAGGTGGGAGCACTCCCAGGATGGGTGACCTGCTATGAAGTTATCTTCTGTGGGTAAAATCGTGAGGCCTTTCAGGACAAAGTGAACAATATCTTGGTGCTTAAGAGTTTGGGCTATTACACGACGCCTTGCGAGCTGAATTAAATTGATAGAAATAATTGATGTCCAGCTTTTGCATAAGGAAAACAATAACTTCAATTGACGATAAATTTCCTTTAATAATTAACAAAATGGTTATCCTCAGGTAACATTCGAAATACTGATTTCAAAATGCAAAATTCATTCTAATTAACTTTTGTTACCTAAAATTACAATAATTATACCATTTAACTTTATATAGATGACATTGCAGTTCATCAAGGGAAAAAATTTCTACCTTAATTATATTGCAAAATATAGCAGATCACATCTATTATTACTCGCAAGTACATGATGGTATTATGATTTTTGCGTATGAGATGAAGTAATTGAATGCAAATAATATGTTGAAATCACACTCCTTTAGACTCAATTATTCCAAACAAATCAAATGCTACCAAGAATATGAACAATAACTAGGTTTAAAGCTTAAATATTTAAATTCATATATTCCAATCTAACAGGTGTAGAATTATATCCTAAATCGATAGCTGCAATGTTATAAACCATCTAGTAAGGCATTTTAAACAATATAGAATACCAAAATAAAATAAAAACTATCGATTAACACTTTTAGGTTCTCCAACGCCACAATGCTAGGTATAAAACTTGAGAGGATAATCAGTAACAGTTTCTAAGACACCAAAATTTTAATAACAAATCTGTTATCCTTATTGGAATGTAGCTACAGTTTTTCAATTTTTCAAATATATGATAAGGGCATTATTTGAATTTCTCAATTATAGGTTAATTGCCACAATGATTTGAAGGGTAGTTTACTCAATTGCTCAATAATATCAAAGAAAACAAATACAAATGCAGTTTTCTATAAATTTGTCTACAGCCAAATTTACAAATTCTGTATATGTCACCTTCCTTTCTATTATTGGTGATATTACCCTTGACTTAGAAATACCATCATGTCAACCTAGTAAATTTTTTGGTTTATTAAGTGTAATGGAATAATGATCTTGTGATTTTGGGTCAAATCAATATTTACAACTCAAGCTCCTAACCACATTCTACATTTTACTACTATTCTCCCCATTTAAGTAGGTTAATATGCTTGCCGCCTTATTGTTCATGCATGATGCATTCCTAACCTCATTAAATCGACTCATCTTATTAATCCTTAATGGTTTCTTTATTTTTCCCTCAAGATGAATTTCTCGCTATTCTGATATTTTAGTTTGCACTGAATGGATTGTGGATCCACACACTACTATACTAGTGTTTCCTTATTCTTGCTCAAAATAAGAACGAACCATTGGGTAAATAGGAACATAAGCCCCTATCTGACACCCTATGGATCTCTCTGATACAAACTGTAATAACCACCTCTTGACCATCATCGAGTAACACTAACTCAACTACGATCAAGTGGTGGCTGTCACTAATACCACAGATAATAGACAATATATATATATATATATCCATGATATTAATCCAAATGTGAGCAAGACCTTAGCAAAAACATAAGTAAAACAGTGTAGAAAATAAAGAAAAAAAGAGGCATTTAAATTTTATCCACATCTATCCATTCACATACAATATAAAAAATGCAGAATAATAAGAAAGAAGCCCATTTATTACATGACATTAAATATGAGCAACATAAATTTTAATTAAATGAGTAAGATCTCTTTCTTTGCAAAACATCAATCTCACCTAACCTTCTATCACCAGCACACCCCCAAGCACAAGCACAGAGCTACAACCTGATGTTGCCATATGTACATATATGATAGGGCCAAGCCAACAAATGAAAAATAATATTAGACTTATAAAGTCTAAGTATAATGAAGCTGGAAAATAACATATGCTTGCATTTAAAAGATGTTATTCAACATAATAGTATGATAGAAATCAAGCTGCAGAAATACTGTAAAATAATTGATATTATAAAATTGTACAAAATTGAAGTAAAGTAAAGTAAAATTACAGGGAAGCTGTAAGGGTGCTGAATAATTGAAACTGTATGAAATTTGCAGTAAAGTAAAGTAACGCTGAAATGTAAAGTTGAATACAAAAAAAAATGAAAAGGACAGTAAATGATCTGAAATTTAAATAAGGTGTATGTGAAGGTATGTTGTATGCCACTGAATAAATGTATTTGTATATGCCACTGAATTGAATGTCATGATATGTAACCAATATATCACTGAACTGCTATGAATGGTACGATCCAATGCTTATATATATCAAGTTGGGAATCCAATACTAATCATCCTACAAATTCCCCGATTAATATATATACAACATTTCATAATCCATAACTCATCACTGATACTCATACATTAAACTTATGATCATGTTCATACTTTTATGTCTACATGACTTAGAATTCAGAAATCCAGAAAATAATTTAAAATCAGATGATAAATTCAATAACTCCATTGTGCAGAATCCATCTCCATCTAAATGGATTCTGACTCCTATTTCTAATTTCAATGATTAGTTATACTTAAGATTTTACCTAAAATCATCAGTTGGGAAGGTTGTATACACATAGTTGTATATTTCCAAGAAAAATGAATTTAACACTTAGTTTGTTTAAAACTACACTTATAGAGACACGCGACAATAGGAGGCAGAACTCGGTCGCAGTTTATATCTCAAACTAAGATATTAAATCCTTTAATCACAAGCATACATAGCATTCTAAGAAGGGTGACTGGAGATACTTAGTTTATTTTAAACTATTGTTTATCGAGGCGCACGACAATAGGAGGCAGAACCCGGTCACAGTTTATCTTTTCAAACTAAAGATTCTATTTCCCTAAATATAACATATTAATAGTGTCTTAAGGAGAGTAACTTTAGATACTTGGTTTGTTTTAAACTGTGCTTATCGAGGCACGTGACGATAGGAGGTAGAACCTGGTCACAATTTACTTTTCAAACTAAGGATCTAGTTCACTAATTATAACACTCTTATGATTGATTGATTTACTCTAAGTGAACTGTATCTGCCTTAGCTTGTAGGATAGCACAAGATAAGTCTTACTTAGAGTGACTCACTAATACTGAATATTACTGGAGTGACCTAGCTCTATGGATCTAAAATACTATACTCAGCCAATAATCTGAGTTATATCAATGTTATTTAATCAACATGGATTACTAAAACTATAAATCTAGTATTCAAATGGGATACATTCTACACAAGGTTTTAAGGATGTGACCAAGGGGTCACCCAATATAGGATACTACCACATGGAATAAATCTCATTCTAAGTAGTTTATGTGATTCAACCACAAGGATTTAAGATCAACTTCTATGGTCAAGTAGGATCATCTAAGCTTCTACCTCATAATAACACAATAAGTCTTTCCTACGTCATTGGTTTAAAGATGATTAAAGCTAGTATTATCATCACATAAAATCTAATGTAAGATCATCAAGATCTCACATATCTAAATGCTAAAAATAATCTTATAAGATTATTTGTTAGGTTTGGTTAACTAGATCAGATGGGTAGCCCAATCTGACAGAATTCTAGACTACAATTATGAGATATAATCAAGAATCTTATTAGGATTTGATCTTGTAATGAATCATCATAGATTTTATAGTTGATTTCATGCTAATAATCTTATTTAAGAGGAAATTAAAGATCTTAAGTTTCAAGTTCAAATGCTTAATCATACCAGTTCTTTAATTTCCTTAGTACTTCTAATTCAATGAATTAAAGTCAATATCAAATCAAATAGATTATTAGAATCATGTTAGTCAAATTATCTTATAATTAGGTTGATTATTTAAGTGATTAAGAGTTTGGGTCTAAATTAGACATATTAGGTGTTAACCCCTAACCTTATCAATTTAAGACCAATAGTTACATTACAGATTAATGACAAATCAAATAAATTATTAATGAATTATTGATGGCAATCTAAGATATAGATCAAGTGTAAATCACTTGATCAAGAACGTAAGATCTCTTAAGTTTAATTAGGGATAAATGAGAGTTTAATGAAATTAAGTATTCATGATAGAACAAAACACTTGACACTTTAAACAACTTGCAAAACTAAATGGAAACTAGCATAAGATTCAAGAAAATAAATACGCGAAAATGGCAATAAGAACTATGTAAGTGTTGTACGCACTTAACATAGGATTAAATAAATAATTTAATCTATAGAACTCAATACAAATTCTAAGTACTTACGTACCTTGCACTTATGATATGAGCTTGCAATTTATCACTTGGTTGGGATGAGGCAGCATTCACAATACCTGCACCAAATGGGTAGAAAGCGACTAACGATACTTACTTTGACAAGCTAATAACATGCCAATCTTGAGATCTCAAGCCAAAATACTCAACAACTATAATTAGAAGATTTGAAATACAACATGCTAAGGAGGGATTTAGAGGATGGCATATGAATCAACTTAGCATGAGTAAAAGCAATTATTTCTTATGTTCATGGAAATACATTGATCATGCTAAGAAAAATGATGGAAAAGAATTTAGACTCATCACTAAACTACCTTCTTCAAGCGAATCTTAATGATAACTAAGATGAGAAACAATGAGTAGAAAATTATGCGATTGATTAATAAATTATTTAACTAAACTCTCATGAATATCCATTCAGAACATTTAATTGAGAGAACACACAGCTCCCCATATTGCATGACCTAACCCTTACAAAAGATGCATACGCGCACTACTAATATAACTAATTCTTACATAATTAATAAGATAAAATGAGGATTGTATGCATGAGGTTTGATAAGGATGACAACTAAGATCCTAATGAAAGCAAAAATATCATTCCTATGAGCGTTTAAATGAAGTTAACATAAGAAACTAGACAAGATGCTTACATACGACATAAGATGGAAGCAATCCATTATTATACAATCATAATAAGGTGGCTACAAGCATAGATATTACTTAAAGAAGCCATCCATGACTCCATGCACTTTTATTAAACTTAGCTCAACATAATAAAAAAATAAATTCAAATTTCATGAAAGTATTGAGTGTTATCCAAAATCAATATTGACATAATTTCATGCAATTAAATGTAAATCAATAGCGCTTATGACCTTCTAACCTAAAGATACTTAATAACTAACTAAGCTTGCATTGAATAGATAAAATCATAATGATAATGAAATTCACAGGATTCAGCCATAGCGATTAATACTTTGCTGAAATCGACTAGAAAACTTGCCAATGAATAAGTGGCTGCACACATATGATCAACAAGTTAGCATTTATTAAATACGAATTTTATATAGCAAGATAAATCCAAAGAAAAGTAGTTCCTCAATATTAGACATAATCTTTACAGCTTGCGGTAATTAAATCAAAATGATTAATAAGGTGAATGCTAAACTTTAATCGGATATAGTTTAGATAGAAGCGATATTCTACGTGCAATATAATCTCTTAGGAATTTAACTATATTATAAGAAATTTTATTTAGAAAACTAGTTACAAATATTGTTGAAGGTTCCTTTTAAATTCGATATGGTTCTTCATAAAGTTTACTATATATAAATATATAATATAATGCAATATAATACAATGCTAGAAATGATAACTCAGATTTATAAATTCTTAACCTATAAATATTAATAAATAAAATCACACTAATATGGATTCCCTCAATTCAGAAATATAGCCTAACACATACAACAATCATGAGCATAAATGAGATAAATAGAGGGTTATAGCTATAAAGGCTAGAATAAACATAAGGAAATAAGTAAAGAAAGGTACCGTGAAGAAGAAGTGGAGCTTGACATGGAGGTGATGCTGCTCGGTTGAGGAGGTTGAAGTTGCGGCCACTCGGCCGAGGAGGAGTTGCTGAACTGGGCCAGAGAGAAGGAGAGCGGACACCTCTCGGCCAAGGAGATGGAGGAGGAGATGCGCCTTGCAATTTCACCAAGAGGGGATTCAATTTTTATGGAGGAGAAGATGGGTTGTCAGCTGGAGAAGATAGAATTTTTGGATCTAGCTGATTTAGGATAGAGAACATTATATTTTTGAGGCCAAAACTATACTGTATCGCAGCCATTGAATCAAAATCTGATGGTTGAAAATTCTCAGGGCTTGATTTATATCTATTTAAACTTCAAAAATTACAAACTTAGTATCGAAACGACCGTCTCGACTAGAAAAACGCAAGCGTCTAAAAATTATTGAATTTGGACAAGTATTATATTTTATATTAATTTTTAAGTGAAAAACTTCAAAAATTTGCTACGATTAATCCGGATCCCAAAAAATTGCGAAACTTAAAACATAGTGTCCTCTTATAGCTTAACTTAAATATACAAAAATTTTTAAATTACAACTTATAATTTATCTATTATCAACTCCAGAAGTTTAAACTTTCTAAATTTATTTAGGATGATCCGGGATCTCGATTGTGCTCAAATTTTTGTCGGAGGATCCCCTCAATATGCTTTATTTGAGAATATTTTTATTTAATTTTTGTTTGACTAAAATTGAAATTCTAATTTCGACTTAATTCTCCTGAATTTGGAATTAATTACTCCAGTAACAACCTCGGGTTGTTACAGGCCCGCTGTGACGCGCTGCAACGGATTTAATTTAATTTCATCAAAAATATTTTTATGCTTCGTTAAACTATTATTGACCCGAATTTGAAACTTCAGGCGCTGCAGCGCGATGCGGCGCCCGACGGTGATTTCGCTTGTGCGAAAAACCGTAAAGGGTCAACGATCGGGCTCAATTACTCTCAACCTAGAGTACTTCATGTGCGATGCCATGTACCATGAGAAAGGTTTTTTCGAGACCTTTCCATTGATACCCAAATTGACACTAAATGATCATGTTATCAATACAAACAATAGAGTTAAGGGACTAGGTATGCAAAAAAGAAGAAAAACAGAGTAGCTTTATCTTCCTAGAATCACAACCTAATGGGCTCTAATGAACTCCATACCCTAAATATAGATTTCTAAGGATGAAACTAAGCATAAGAGTGAAATAAAGTATCCGTTGAATCCATTCAATGGGAGAAAGGAGGTACCTTGGCTTTGACAATGATAGATTTTTTAAGGGAGGTTTGAGAGCTTGAGAGATCCTTCCTTCAGCAAACACAGCAATGGGAGAAATTTAGCTGAGCAAAGAAAATAAGGGAGATGGAGAGCTGAGAGCTAAAGACTCTCTTAATGGAGGAGAGGCTTGCCATTGGATGGGATGGGCATAAGTTGTCCCATCCCAACTGTGGAGATAAGGGAGGTTGAGAGAGGGGATGGGGAACAAAGGTGGCAGTATGTAACAACTCAAGGTTATTACTCAGCTTAATTTAAGTATAATCATATTCTTATTATCATTCAATTAAGTTCATCTAGTCATTAGAACTAAACCCTGAAGGTTTGGAGCAATTCGGAGCTCAATTGATTATTTTGGAATATTTTAATATTTAATTAATTAGAAAATTGAGGTATTTATTTTGACCTCAAAATCGAAATTTGACTTTGTCGTTGCAATCGTCACTCCTAAATTAGCTAGGGGTGATGTTTTAGACGCATTTGGAAGTCGTCGGATTTTCGCGAATATTTAAATGTAATTAAATGCACCGAAAAATAGGATAAATAAATAATCGTTGGAATTGAAATCCCCAATTTTACTAGGGGTGAATTTTTGGGAATTTTTGGAGCACATTTCAAAAATCTGAATTTTTAAATAATTAAGGGAAATAAATAAGCAATTATTCGATCCCCAAATCGTAATTTTCCCTATCTTTCTGAAATTTTTTTTGGCTGACAGCCCACCTTACAAGTCGGCTGGCCATCCCTCCCCATGCCATCTTAAGTGCAACCATGATGAGCCTAGGAGTAGGCTCATGATGGCTCCCTACTATCCTACCCCATCCCTCCTCCTCCTTTATTAAGAGAGCTCAGCCCTTCCTCCCTCTCTTTGCTGTCAAGTAAGCTATAGAGCTCTCTCTCTTCCCCTCCATTGCTGCACCTTGAAGGAGAAGGCTCATCCCCAAGGTCCTGAAGGAAATAGAGGCAATTTTCTTTCTTTCCTAAAGGTTAAGGTACCCCTTTACTCCTCTCTTTTGTCTTCTTCATATAGTTACAATGCTTGAATATATTTCTAAATATCCATGTTTAAGTATGCAAGCTATTACAGCTCTCTAAGAGATTAAATCTAATGCTCTGTTTTTCTTGCATTCTGTATACCCTGTCCTTTATCTATATTTTTTGTATAGTTAAAATGCTCTGTTTGTGCCGATTTTGGTGTCGATGGAAAGATATCAGAAAGACCTTTCCATCGATATATGGCACCGCTCATGGAATGCTCTGTATTGAGAGTATTTGAGCTCAAAATAGGCCTTCTAGGTTTCATCCTGGCGAAATCGCCGTCTGGTGCTGCAGCGCGCTGCAGCTCCCGATTTTGCAAAATAGGCCTCTACAGTGGCATTTCGGAAAATCATATAAAAGTCGTTATTAAATTAATTAAATAATAAAATTCTCAAAATGGACCGCTACAGCGCGCCATAGCGCTGCAGCGGGCTGCAGCAGAAATATTATTTTTGGAAAACTATATGAAATATTAAAATGAATTAATAGCATAGTACTTTCGCAAATTGAACTGCTGCCGCGCGCCATAGCACCCCGCAGTGGGCCGCAGGGCACCCAACGCCGCAACGGGCCGCAGCACTATCGCACGAAAAGTGTTACCGTGCGCTGTAGCGCCTGAAATTGCAAAATGCCCAGAATTTCTTAAAACTGCCCAGTTTTGGCTGAAATGGCCAAAATTTCATTATTTTGGTATTTTAAGGTCACTAGGACCCTAGTGGGACTAAAATTGAACATTGCATAAAATTCTATATTGAAATCAAAAATTAAAACTTTGTCATCTTTATCAAGTGCTCAAAACCTACCTTGTACCTTAAATGTAATATGCAAATTGCTAGATAACTTAGAATCTCAGTGCCAACTATAACCCAAAATAATATTTAGGATTTGAACCCTAGAAAATTAAAAGAAATGACCAAAATATCCCTAACCTTAATTAGGTCATAACTTGACCATTTGAAGCCCAATTTAAGTCTACTCCCAGTTAAAGTACTTAGTGTGCTATAGGAAAGCTATAGCCACTGAGTTTGCTGAATTTGGGCACCAAATGGAAGAGTTAACTTTTTGGCCCCTCTTAACTTAGAAAAATTACCTATTTACCCTTAGAAATTCAAATGACTACAACTAACTCATTAGACTCAAAATTTAGTTGTCTTGGACTCTATAGAATTCTTGAATAGCAACCAACAGTAAACTATATAAAAATTTAGATTTCATTAGTGCAATGTACTAAAATGCCCCTTAGGTCAAAAACCTTAGTTTGGACCTATAGGACCCGTTTCTTGTCCAAATTGAGCGTACTTACTGTCTATCTTTAAGTTAGACAGTAAGGAACCATTTGGTATTAACAAATCCTAATTTAGACCCTTAATTCAAAAGTTGACTTTTTGGGCCCTTAAGTAGGGGAAAAAATGTCATTTTGCCCAAAGTTTAGGTTAAGTTCCCTTAACCTCTAATCTATGTTTTAAATCAGTCAAACCAATATTATAACTGTATTAGAATCATTTAAGTAAGAAAAAAATCAGCTATTAGTTCAACTCATCAAAATTTCCCAAAATAAATTTTTAAGTCTTTTCTTAAGATCTTTTTACCTCGCATTAGGACCATTTTTGAGACTAGGACTAGCTCATAGGTTAGATTTCATTTATGGGATAAGTGGGTTATCAAATGAATGAATCATTAGTTTTATTAGTTTCTAGAAATTTTACAACTTATTTTGATTATTTTGTCTTTTAACTCTAGATTTAGGGTAAGGAGATTCATCTATTAAGTTTGATTTGCTTAATAGGATCTACCTTAATCAATATATCACTTTTAGACTGAAACCTAGATCTTATATCTTATCCCTTTGGATTATGTGGTTAAGCCCAATCTCGTGGTGTTTAATCCATAATCTGTAGTTTAGTAGACCTTGATCAGATCTTAGATAGAACGTCTAAACTCATTAAACTAGGACGTATGATTCATTGATTGAACTTGTAGTCATGTTTGATTGAATTAGATTAGAACTTGATCAGTTCTAATCCTTTTAACTTATAAGGCCGTACTTCTAAGTTACACTCGATAGTAGAAATTAGAGATCCTGAACTTGTTTAACTTAGAATAGTTAAAATAGTTAAATTAGATAATAATAATGTCACCATGTTTAGAAGAATCTCTTGCTTAATTAATTTAATTTTTATTGCTACGCATTCCTTGTATTTTGTGCTTAGTCCCTTGGACATATCATATAAGAGAAATTTGTGCATGAAATGAAAACTTAGAATAATTAGGATAACCGTTGCCTTTGGGTTCAATATATTAGTAGATTCGAGTGCACATTTATCCTAATGGATAGGGGTAATGAGTAATAAAGATGCTTAACATTACTCATTGAGGAGTGTGTGTTAAGCTTGGAACCCATATAGTCTTGTAGACGTGCTTGACTCCTCAGTTGTTTCTAGACGTATCCACAGAAACTAAGTAAAATAACTAAATGGTTCTGCATTTATATTTATTGCTCCTCGATTCTGCTGCTGGATTTCTGTCTGCCCTAGCCTAGAAAGGCTATGAGAATTTTCTGTCTGCCCAAGCCCATAAAGGCTTTGGGGATTTCACCAGCCTGATGACCATCTTTTTGATATGGCAGTCCTTACATATCTATTTCAGTTTTAGCTCACTGTGTACAATGTTTTGATGTATATTTCAGTTAGCTATTTTTATTTCCTTACTTGCTCAATTGTACGTATTTATAGGATGCTAGACTTTACTGCTTACTATATATACCATGTTCAGATTTCTGCCTTTAATCAGCATATGTCATATGATCATCAGCATATTTAGGATTAGACTTTACTTTCAGTACTTTTACTTATTGCAGCATATATATATATATATATATATGCCCTTTTCTTGCTTAGTTGTTGAGGTGTGCCTTTGCCTCATTTGTTATTTAGTTATAAATGTTATATTTATTATTATTCCTATTCTTTATATGCTTACTGCTCCCACTGCTTTAGTTTACCTCTTTGTTGTGCTTAAGTATAAAAATGATGACATTAATAATACACACAAAATATTCAGCCTAAAATGTACTTAGATAATTATCTAACAAGATTTTCTTTTATTGGCTAGGGCCCTGGTATTATGAAACTGATAATGTCAGATTCAGATAGGTTTGAGGAGCTAGGTGCTGAAGCAGAGATGCCTTACTTAGAGGTGGAGCTTCAGCCAGGAGAGCAAAATATTGCTTAGTTCCTTTTAGTCGCTTGTGAGGATGAGTGATTTATCTTTTAGTTTGTTAAACTATTTAAATGTTGTAATAATACAGGTACTGTGATTATGATTTACTTTATGCACTTTATTATTTTTGGAGCTATCTATTACTGTTTCTTATGTGATGCATGGTGAATGGATGTACTATTTACTTCATTTAGATTCCGCACTCTGTATGTATGTTAGATTTAGTGATTGGTCCTCTTAATTATTCTGTGCACGTCCTCCCCTTATTAGTGGATTGCGGATCTTACCTAATCTAATGATAAGAGAAGGATTTGCACAAGTGACCACCGCTCCTTAGCCTAATGATTATGGGCTTAGGGAGTGGGGCGCCACACCTTGTCGCCCTGAAGTTGTAGCCAACGTGCCCCGAGCCTGGCAAGCCCTCAGCAAGGAGAATTGCTCCACCTCACTAGCCGAGGGAGGATTTTGGCCTAGTAGCTCCCCGGAGCTCCAGCCACTATCAGATGGGGGTTTTGGGTTCCATCGGTGCGTCTTGCTATGCTGATAGAACCCAATCCATTGGAGGCAATGAGGTGGTCGGGAAGAAGATAATTTAGCCGATTAGGGTTACCCTAATCGACTGGTTCTTGGGATGGCGCCGGGGGGAAGATGATGCTTAGTGCGGGTCGGGTCGACCCGTGACTCGCGCTGTGGACAGTGCCGGGCCATCGGGTCAAAGCCAACCCGCGCGTATTGTAAATGGGTTAGGGCCCATTTTAAATTAAAATAAAACTTAATCTAATTATTTTCCTTAAGAAAAATAGCTTAATTAAATTAAAAAAATACAAAATGTATTATTTAAATAATGTTTAATCAACTGGTCCAAACTCTATTATATCGTATATGAAAATGATCAGAAAATTATCAGGGATTTGAATATAAAATAAAATTTTACATCTGATGGTTAGATTTTCCATTATTGCCTAATTACAGCAAAACTTAATTAGGGTTATTTAGTAATTATACTTAACCAAATTGCATGTTTAGGGTGCCATTAGTTTACTTATGATGAGTAGAATACATGTGCTAAGTAAATTATTTTTCTGATCTCTGTATTTCAAATTATGCCCTAATTTTGTTAAACCATAATTAGTGAATATTAAAGTTTATAATCACTGGATCTTAGCAAACTTAGTCTCTAATTGATTGTATGGTAGCAGAACTTGTATGCCAAGTTATATAAAATTCTAATGGTTGGATTTAAACTTATGTGCTAATCCCTTTTAGATTGAATTAGGGTTTGATTAACACTAAGTGTTCTCTATTTTTTGAATATTTCTTATTAATTTAATGCATAACAGTAAACTAGATGTATTGAAATCAATTATGCAAACTTATGATGCGTAAATTGAACAAATCAAAGAAATGAGAACTTAACCCTCATAATTAATCTTAAGAAATCTTAAGACTTTGATCAAGCTTTTAAGACTTGATATAGTTGTGAGATTGCCACCAATAACACACTCTTAACTCATTGATTTGACATTGATCATTAATCAAACACATGATCTTAATTGAATAAGAATAGGGGTCAAACCCTAATCTACTTAATTAAAATCCAAACCCTTAAAAACCTTAACTAAAGTAATTTGATTATAAGATAATAACTTGACATTTCTCCAAAGATACATCTGATTTTATATTGACCTTAAACATTTGAATTAGACATGATAAGGTTATTAATAAAGCCATATGATTACCTAATCTGAATCAAATCTTTAGATCCTGGATTTTCTCCTAAATAAAACTATTAGCATAAGAAGATTAATAAAATCATATTGACTGAATAAGTGATCTAAAACCTTAAAAACATTCTTCATTTAAATCCCATAATCTTAGATTAAGTTGTGATCAGATGACTTAATCATCTGATCTGATCATTCTAAGCCTAACTATGAAATAGAACCTAAAATGTTAATACCCGAATTTAGAATGGGAGATCTTAAGCATCTCTTCATAAGATCACCTTGAAATATTTAAAAGACCTAAATTACATATACTTTGAGATAAGAGAACTTGTATGACTCATTGAGGAAGTAGCTTAGATGATCCCTTAACCTTAGAATTGGTTTTGATCTCTTGTGGTAGAAACCACCTTAAGACCTTAGAATGATACTTCTCCTCGTGGTATAATCCATGCTGAGTGATCCTTGATCACATTTTAGTGAAACCTTGTTATAGGACCTACCTATTTAGTATAGGCCTTTATAGTCTTGATCATTCTTTGATTTATTAAGTAGACTTGTTTGAACCCTGATTATTGGATGGTGTAGTATAGTATACCCATATTACTGGTTCTCTAATAGCATTCGGGATTGGTTGATTCACTCTAATGGGGACTTATGAGCAGGTGCTATTCTACGGGATTAGACGAATACAGTTCCATTAGAATAAATCATTCAAACCTAAGAGTGCATTAAATGGGTATTCATTCCTTAGTTTGATTGAAATACAAATTGATGATGGGCAATGCCTCCTAGCGAAGACTGCTTCAATAGGTGTGGCTCAAACAAACTAAGTAATGAGATTCACCTTCTTTAAGACACTAAGTATGGTGGTGAGTAAGTGATGAGAATCACTTTTCTTGCAAATATGCTGAATATGTGTATACCATCATCCCATCTAGTGATCTTTAATTAAATGTGTAACTTTAAATAATTATCATTCTAGAAGCTAGGAGATAGAATCCTTTTAGCAGGATTCTGCACAGTAGAGGCTTAGAATTTATTATTAGCATTCCAAGTTTTTATGAATTTTTGGATTTTACCCATATAGCACATAAGTATGGGCATAAGCATAAGCATGAGCTTGAAGCATCATCTCAGCAGTGACACATGAGTATCAGTGATGAATTATGGGTTACAGAATGTTACATACATAGACTGGGGAATTTTAGGGTGCATCTACGTCACCGTACTGTCTTTCCAACTAGGTGTATGTGTACATTGGACCGTACTACTCATAACCTTTCAGTGATAGTTCTGTTATATATCCGTGATATACCATACTCTGGCATATTTGGTACATTTTTACAGTGACATATAGTACATCATTTGACATTCATTTCACCTCGATTTCTGAGTTTTTAACGTTTTCATTTACTTTTAGTATTTAGCTTTTGATGCAGTTTTACTCTGTTTAGTATTTACAGTTGCTGTTACTTAGCATTTTTCTCAGCTTTTCTTCAACTTTCTTTACTTTACTCTCTAGATTCCGAGCAGCTTGTGGAGACAGGATAGGAGGACTTACAAGAGATCCAGGAGGAGTACGTGGAGCCCTAGAGGATATGACTGCCTCCTTTTACTTTTTGCTTTATTTCTATAGACTTTACTTTTTCATATGCTAAATCTGTTTGTAATAACTCTGAATGTACTTTTTTTTTCTTTTCTGAGATGAATGTTTACATACTGCTCTGTGGTGAATGTATTATGGATGATATACTTTTAGCTTCCGCACTCTGTTATACTTTTATATCTAGTATTGTGATGTGATTAGTATACTGTAAATGCTAATATATTTATAACGTATATTGGTTCCTTGCTTATTTTTTTAAATCCAATATATGTATTAGCCTAATACTTAAGATAAGTATTCTACTCTTATCTTAAGTATTGGCTCTTGATCCTACTCTTAGGTTCGAGTCATCAGCCTTCTGTATGACTCTATCTTTTAGCTTATTTGGGAAGATGAGTTTTGCTTGTTCTCGTCGTCCCAAGTAGTGCACCGCTCCGTCGCCGATCTTATTTAGTACTTGTCTTTTGCGCACGACGACGGGACGAGGCGCTACAGTTGGTATCAGAGAATTATCATAAAGTGTCAGATAAGGAGTTTGTTCCTATCTACTTTATGATATGTTCTCTGTTTCAGGTCAAGATCATAAGTTACTAAGTATAGTGCAAAGCAATCATCCAAAAGTTCATTAAGCTGTCTCATAAATGAAAAGGGTGAATTATATCTAGAATGTTGATACCCTAGGAATTTAACACACACAAATAATTAATTGAAACTGCAATTCTTAAAATGAACATCTTAGGACTTCAATGAACTTTGAAAGTAATAATAAACATACTTATGTGTTGAATCATCTTAGGTATGGAATATTCACAATCAGCATCCTTATTCTACCTTAGGAGATTTGATGACTACTGGATAGACGACCTTCGAGACTGTCAGATCTATGGGAGGGTCATAGATGGAGTATTGCCTCGAGAAGTTGAAGTACTAGACAAGATTCTTGTTGATTTATCTTTTGGAGGCACCAGCCTTTCGGTACTCTCCAGAGAATGGCGGATCATGTTACTACTGTGCTTCGAGAGACAGCTTGTCCCGAGGAGCATCATCTAGAGATCGTAGAGGTCTTACTGAGGGGATCAGCAAGTCATTGGTGGTATTGGGTTTATAGGAAACTAGCTCAGAGGAGCCCCGTAGTCACATATGATGACTTTTGTGCTGCCTTTTGGGTAGAGTACTGTAATTAGAATTTTTGAGAATTTTATTATGTTATTTCCTTATCTCAGTGATATGTTTTGTAAATCCATGTATCTTCTCTTTTGAGGAAAAAATGAATGAATGAAATTATAGTAAAATTTTATGCCTCTAAATTCCCACTTGTATTGCAGTCATGAAACTTGGCTCTCCTTCTGCTCCTACTCCAATCAAGAATGCGGTCTCATCATCGAGTTGACCTGAAGAGTCCAATCCTATGGCCAGTTTATTGAAGGCCCTGATAGAAAGTAATGCACAATAGGCGCAAGAGACACGTGCTCTTATTCTCTCAGTTAAACAGCAATCTGCACCCCAACCAGGGTTTTCATCATCTTCCCACTACACGGACGATGGAATCTTGCACAGTTTCCTTTGTCTCTGAACTCCTACTTTCAATAGAGTGCTGAATCCAATGGACACTGTGAACTGGCTTAAAATGGCCGAGAAGAATTTGGCCAGCATTAAGTGCCCTAACTCTGAAGCCATCCGTTTAGTGACCCATCTATTTTAAGAAGAAGCAAAATATTGGTGGGAAAATGAGCGGAACAATAAGTTTGCCACTATGAAGTTGAGGACATTCCATGAGACTTATTCTTGGAGGCGTTCCATGAAGCGTTCATACCCGCATCAGCCCAAGCAATTTTGGAGGATGAACTTCTCCATCTCACACATGGTAACCATACAGTATTTGAGTACGAACAAGAATTTCAAAGACTATCGTGTTTCATTCCGAATTTAGTCAGGATGGAAGCGTCAAAGTGCCACCATTTCTTGAAGGGTCTGAGAGACTCTATCAAAGCACACTTAGTATCCCGTCAGATCAGGACTCTGACTGAATTGATTGAAGCTGCCCATTTACAAAAGGATTCCATGGTCAAATGCTACCACTTTGGTGGTGTATGTTTTACTTGTGGTCGTAAGGGCCACCACTATTTTGAATGCAGGAAAAAGAACACAATCGACGGAGTGCCCATCGACCACTCTCATCACAAACAAGCCTTCCATGCTCAACCAGTGAACCGTAGAGAGCCTGCTCTTGCCATATTTCCAGTCCCAACTTCAAACTCAAAAGCAATTGTACCGGCACAGAAGCCGAATTATGATCGTCAGGGTCAAAGGCCCCAGAACAAACAACCCTCAGCATCTGCTAAGGTATATATGTTAACTCCTGCCTCTACTCTTGAGGACAAGGACGTGGTGTCAGGTACGCCTTAAAATTTATTTGTATTCAGTTCTTGCCATTTCAGTAATCAGTCTTTACCATTCAGTACTTTAAATATTGGGTAGCTATTCTTATTAATTTACTGTAATCATAAGCACCTTATCAATAAACGACACATCTTGTAATATCCTCTTCGATATGGGGGCAAGTCATTCCTTTGTATCGGAAGATTGGGCTAAAACTCTTAAGCTACCAACCTATCAATTAACTAGCTCCTTGAGCACCGGTTTACCTTCTGGAGCCCGTATACAGTCCCAACAATTCTACAACCTAGATATTCCTATTAGGGAATAAAACTACGAGGCTAAGTTAATTATATTGCCAATCACCAACTTTGACGTAATCCTAGGCATGAATTGGCTAAGCCAGCATGGAGCTTCCATAAATTGCCAAAAGAAGAAAATAACTTTGGGCAGTGGAAGTAAATTAAAATCATTCATCAGAAGATTTAGTACCCAGTCATCGCTGATCAATGCAATGACAGCATAAAAGTTAGTCAGGATGGGATGCAACGCCTATCTCGTAACAATGCTGGGAGAGAAGAAAGAAGTTGTGCCTATTTCTGAAAATCGTATAGTTTGTGAATTTCCTGATGTCTTCTCTGAAGACCTACCCAGTCTTCCTCCAGTTAGAGAAGTAGAGTTTGCAATTGAATTAATCCCCGGAACTCAACCGCTATCAAAAGTTCTGTATCTTATGGCACCAAAAGAACTTCAAGAGTTAAACAATCAACTTCAAGAATTGTTGGAGAAATGTCTTATTCGTCCAAGTCCATCTCCTTGGGGAGCGCCAGTTTTGTTCGTGAAGAAGAAGGATGGATCGATGAGAATGTGCATCGATTACAGAGAATTGAATAAAGTAACTATCAAGAACAAATACCCTCTGCCTCGTATCGATGATCTATTTGATCAGTTATCTGGAGCTAAAGTCTTATCATAAATAGAATTATGATCGGGATATCACCAATTACGAGTTAAAGGTTCAGATGTTGAGAAAACAACATTTAGAACCCGCTATGGGCATTACGAATTTTTAGTGATGTCTTTTGGCCTGACAAATGCGTCGTCCATCTTTATGGACTTAATGCAGCGTGTGTTGAAAGCATATCCGGACAAATTCGTCATCGTCTTCATCAATGATATTCTGATTTATTCAGGAAGTAAGACAGATCACGAGAACCATCTGCGATTAGTACTAGAAGAGCTACAAAGCCATAAACTATATGCCAAGTATTATAAATGCAAATTTTGGCTTAACTCAGTCGCTTTTTTGGGTCATGTCGTTGATTCCCAGGGAATCAAAGTCGATCAAAATAAAGTAAGCGCAGACAAAATTGGTCACAACCAAAATTCTTGACCGATATTAGAAGTTTCTTAGGGCTGACAGGCTAGTATAGGAAATTTGTCAAAGGCTTCTCGCAAATAGTGTCTCCACTGACAAAGTTGACGCGGAAAGCAATTCCATTTGTCTGGAGTCCAGAGTGTGAGAAAGCATTCCAATCATTAAAAGATGTTATTTCCTCTACACCAGTTCTTGCCTTACCTAAAGATGGCCTGAATTACCAAGTATATGCCGACACGTCTGACATAGGTTTGGGGTGTGTATTGATGCAGGAAGGGAGAATTATAGCCTATGCATCTCGTCAGTTAAGACCTCATGAGAAGAACTATCATGTCCATGATCTTGAGTTAGCAGCAGTAGTCTTTGCTCTAAAAATTTGGCATCATTATCTTTATGGCGTCCAGTGTTCTATATTTACAGATCATCAGAGCTTAAAGTACATCTTCACCCAACACGAGTTGAACTGTCGACAACGAAGATGGCTCGAGTTAATAAGCGATTATGACTTAAGCATCCAACATCATCCAAGAAAAGCAAACATCGTAGCAGATGCACTCAGTCGTCATGCTACTCTATCTTCTATGATACTATCAAGCTCGTTAGAAGAAAAATTCCAAAAGTTCAAAATCAAGCCAGTGCACGGTGCTATGCTAATCACTCTAATATCCGTGAGTTCAGTTGAACTTACGTTTCATCGCGATGTCTCTATATCACAAACCAAGTATGAAGATTATTTGAAGTTTAAAGTGGACATCGAAAGTGGTCGTCACTTTGATCTTCAATTTCGAGGTAGTGTGATATATCAGGGGGATCGTTTATGGATTCCCAAATCCATACATCAAGAGATTATAGTAGAAGGCCATAATTCTGGTTATCATGTACATCTTGGCAATACCAAGATGTACCAAGATCTGAAGAAATCATTCTGGTGGCCTGGAATGAAGAAAAGTGTGACATAATTTGTAGTAAAATATCACGCTTGTAACTTAGTCAAAGCTGAACACCAAAAGCCTGGAGGACTTCTTTATCCTCTAGCAATTCGTGAATGGAAGTGGTTCGATATCTATATGGATTTTGTTATGGGTTTACCTAAAGCAATATCAGGTGCTGATTCAATATTGGTCATTGTCAATCAACTGACCAAATCCGCACATTTTATCCCTATGCGTCAAACTGATTCTGTGGAGAAATTAGCAAAGTTGTATATCAGGGAAATTGTCAGACTCCATGGAATTCCAAAATCTATCGTGTCGGATCAAGATAGCCGCTTCACTTCTAAATTTGGTAAGCAACGCATCAGGACTTGGGGACTAATCTGGCCATGAGTACCGCTTTTCATCCTCAGACCGAGGGTCAAACGGAAAGAGTCAATCAAGTCTTAGAAGATCTTCTTCGCCTCTGCATACTGGATTTTGGAGGTTTCTGGGAAGATCATATTCCTCTCGCAGAGTTCGCATACAACAACAGTTTTCAGGAAAGTATAGGCATGGCTCCATATGAAGCTCTGTTTGGCAGGAAATACGGTACTTCGTTAGCATGGTCTGAAACTAGCAGTGTGCAGCTTTATGATTCTAATTTAGTGGAAGAGACATAAAATTCTATATTAAAATTAAGTTTGAACTTTGTCACTTTGATCAAATGCTCAAAACCTCTCATGCACCATAAAAGTATTATGCTAATTGCTAAATAATAGAACCCTTACATGCTTGTGCTAAATAGATATACCTTAACAACTGAATGGCATAAAACCTAAGTCTTTTAGATTTGTAATCAAGTGCTAACTTCCTTGATTTGATTTAGAATTTAGTTGGCCTTAATTACTTTCCATTTTATATTAAGTTTACATATTTATTGTTTTATGATTTTAGGATGTATATTAGAGAACTTTAGCATTTAAATGGGACATCTTGATATGCATACTAAGTTGAACATAAGAATCTTGATAACTTGATTAAGTAGATAATACATAATCCAAACTTAAAGTTTAACATTAATAATAAACTAATAATACATTGATTTGTCATTGACCTTTAAATTAACCTTTGGTCTTAATGATAAAAAGGTTAGGGGTTAAACCCTAACTTATCTTGATTAAGATCTAAATCTTAATCACTTAATTAATCAACTTGATTGTAAGATAATTCATTTGACATTATTCCAATAATGCATATGGTTTGATACCGTTCTTAAATTATTGAATTAGAAGTGCTAGGATTAATATTGAATATGTGTGATTGAACCATCTGAATCTAAACTTTAAATCCTTGATTTTCTCTTATATAAGACTATTAGCATAAGATAAATAATAAAATTTTAATGATTGATGAAATGACCTAATTCTAATAATATCCTTGATTTTATCCCATAATTATAGAATAGAAAAGGATCAAATGAATTTCAATCATCTAATCTAATCACTTCAACCCAAAATTAATAAGTAAACTTTGAATGTTAACTTAAAAAGTAGAAAAGTGAGATCTTAAGGGCTTTGCTTTAGGATCATTATTAAAATGTTTAAAGACTATAAATATTGACACATTAAGGTAGGAAGGACTTTTCTGTAACTTATTGAGATAGGAATCTTAGATGATCCTTCATAACTTTAGAAGCTGAGCTTGATACCTTGTGGTAGGAATCACCTTAAGCAGTTAGAATGGAACTTACTCCTTGCGGTAGAAATCAATATTGAGTGATCCTTTGATCACATCATTGGAGCCTTGTGTAGGACTCACCCATTCAGAGTAAGGATTAATAGTTTTGATAAATCTTTGTTGATTAAATAGAATCTTCTAAACCTAAATTATTGGTTGGGTATAGTAGGGTATACCCATAGTACTAGATTATTTCAGTAATATTCAAGATTGGTTGATTCACTCCAATGTGGACTTATGATCAGGTGTTATCCTAAGGGATTAGCCAAATATAGTCCCATTAGAGTATATCATCCAAGACTAAGAGTGTTACAATTAGTGAACAAGATCTGTAGTTTGAGATATAAACTACAACCAGGTTTTTCCTCCTATCGTAGTGTGCTTCGATAAGTGCAGTTTATGCAAACTAAGTATCCCAAGGCACTTTGCATAGAACACTAAGTATGTTTATAATTAAGTTATTTAACGGCTTAGCCTGATATATAAACTGATCGGGTTCTGCCTCTTATTGTAGTGCGCTTCGATAAATGCTGTTTTAAACAAGCTAAGGGTTAAATCCACTTCTCTGGGAAACATACTACTATGCGTATACCATCATCCCAGCTAATGATTTTTAAGTAAACTCTCAACTTTAACCAATCATCGGGCTAGAATTTAGGAGTCAGAATCCTTTTAGTAGGATTCTGCACAGTGGAGACATTGAATTCATTATTGAAGGTCAAAGAATTTTCTAGATTTTGGATTTATCTCATATAGCTAGAAGCATAAGCATGATGTGTGAGTATCAGAATAATGTATGAGTATCAGTGATGATTTATAGGTTACGGAATGTTGCATACATTGACTGGGGCATTTTAGGATGCATCGGTATATCAGTATACGATATTCCCAAGTTGATGTATGTATACATTGGACCGTACTACTCATAATAATTCAGTGATATTGTGGTTGCATATCAGCAGTATACAATATTGTGGCATATTCAGAAACACAATTTCAGTGACATACAGCATAGTTTTATAGATGATTATTCAGTTTCAGATTCATTACTATTTTGGTTTATTTTTAGTACTTAATCTATAATTCAGCTTTACTTTACCTTACTTAATCTCAGTCTTGCACGGTTATACAGTTTTATGCTTTCAGTCATATTTACAGAATTTCTGTAGATTTAATTACATTATGTAAATGTTAAATGAATAATTAGAACTATTAGATTAGTTTCGATATGTTAGACTTATTATCTAACATGGGGTACTTTTGGGATCCGATAATTTGCTAGATCCTGAGCAGTATATTGAGCCAGGACAGGGGGATACCCAGGAGATTTAGGAGAAGCCCGTGGAGCACTAGTGGACTCTTCTTCAATTTTACTTTCTGCTTAGTATTTTCAGTTCAATACTTAGTTTTATTTCAGTATTCTAGTAAAATATTTGTAATAACTTTGGATGTATTTTCTTTTCTTTTCTGACACGAATGTTTTCTTATAGCTCTGTGATGAATTTTTTGGATATTTGCTTTAAGCTTCCGCACTCTGTTATATTTTGCTTATACTTAGTATTGTGATGTGACCAGCATATTAGAAATACTGATATCCTATACATATATTAGATTCCTATTGTTCTCTAAATCCAATGTATGTATTTGTTTGATACGTAGGATAAGGATACTACTCTTATCTTAAGTATTAGCTCTCAACCCCCTTGAGGTTGAGTCAAAAGCCCTTCAGGTGGGCTTAGTTTTTAGTTATTTTGGGGAGACGGATTATTCCTCCCCAAGTGGCGCACCGCTCCACCGCCGAATTTATGATCTTACCTCTTTGCGCACTGTGACAGGAAGGGGCGCTACAAGGAGGATAGCTAGACAGGATAAGCATGGTTGTAGTGCCCCACCCCATCGCCGCGCGCAACTGAAGTATATATTAACAAAACAGTCGGCGGCAGAGTGGTGCGCCACTCAATATTGAGTAATAACAAATCTCAATATTGATACGTCACCACAACATTTAATACTGGATTAGAAGGAGATTAACCTAAAATATTAGATGCTGTGTTTGGCCAAGGATTTAGAAAGGGTCTTAAGTTAAAATGGGAAAATACATGGAAAGAAATAGAAAATGTATGAGGTACATATGATGAATATAAATTAAGAATGTATGGATAAATCAATTCATTCTTATGATCTTTCCTAAACAAATCTACAGTAGAAGGAGTTCAACAACTTAAAACTAACGTTAAGTCAATCAATTACATGGGATTGTTTATTTCCAATTCTAATAATTTTAGCATGACTTCTATTATATTTGCTCAAAAAAAACACATAAACATTCACATACAAGTCTTCCATTAAATTAGAAGATCTATTAGAAAGATTAACAACCTAAAACTAATATTAAGTCAATCCATTACATGGGATTGCTTATTTCCAATTCTAATAATTTTATATGAGAAAAACATATGAAGCCATTTTCTATCCTAGGATACATACATCCTACATTATTTACAAAATTTAAAAACAAAAAATTAACAACTAAATTCCAGATAAGTATGCATTACAATTTTATTTAAGTATCCATTCATCCAACTCAAGTATTTAAGTAAAAGATTTAAGTTACAACATAAGCATAGTAAATATAAAATGAATAACTTTAATTATTACAAGCCAAACTAAACAGTAAGAAAGTAAATAAGCAAAAGTCTCTCTCTCACTTGAATAAAAAGCAAGAACTTTAATAAAATTTGGTAAGAGCAATTATTTTTCTTTAAGCGCTTGGTCCAGCTCCATCAGCCTCCAAGTGCACTTGATATATCACATTTTGGCATTTAAATGTGATAGGACAAAGCCAAATAAAGAGAAAATATGGTTAGACTAAACAGTCCAAGTACACTTTAAGATTAGGCTATGCATTTTATTGTTTATTTTGGATATCACAACTAGTTACAATCTAAACAAAAGCAAGGGTGCAAAAATGAAAGCATATAAGTATGAAAAAGGAAGTAAGTAAGAGTAAATAAAAGTAAAATAAGTAAGAATACTTACATAATTTGAATTCTAGCCTGCAAGTAAAATAAGGGTAAAATTATCCTATATAAGCTAGAAAAGTACTAAAGTGCATATGAAAGTAAATGAAATAAAGTATGTATACGTTCAATGAACTTATGCAAAGTAAAGAAAAAAATATAGTAAAACATTTAAATAAAATTATAATAATATTCACTGCAATCTAAATGAACTGTAAACAAGTAAAGTATAGTACTAAAATATGGAAAATACCGAGTGTGGAAATTGAAAGAAGATCTTAGACTATTAGTCTAAATTCACATAGTCTAGAATTATGGAAAGTAATATAGCTAAAAGCTATAATGAGTCTTAATAATCAATAAGATTATAGAAGATCTTATATTTTAAATAATTAAAGTTGTTTTATGAAAGTATTCATTATGTGGGCAAATATAGAATGAAGCGAGGAGTTAAACACGTCTGTTTAACAAGTAAAGGAAAGCGGGGTCAAAATAAATCACACTCACATTCACTCTATAAGAATATGAAGTCTCCTTATTACTTCTAATTAGCCTACCCTTGGCTTATCCAACAATGTCAACCCTTATAATTTTTAATATGAAAGTTTTATTCATACAAAATGTCTTATATAAATGATTCAAATGAGTAAGGCTCAAAGCTAAGCAAGCATTCAAGGAAAATTCAATAATTGCAACTAAGAGATATCCAAAGTTAACCAATTTTAATGATCTACTTAATAATTGGAGCTAATTGAGCTCCCTATTAACTTTGAGATATTGATCTCAAATTAATTGTAAGTAATAATAGTAATTAAGATTTTGAAAATAGTGATTTCATTTCATTTTTATGAGATGACAAATTATATTATAAGTATAACAATACAAATAGAAACTAGTTCTATTCTAGTCCTAAACCATAGGATTTAAATAGGTTAACTAAAATCAAAGCTTAGGTGGCTAGTAGGGAAGGATTGAGGTTATGAAAATATCATACTTAAAGGAAATGAAAGTTAAGGTTCAATTTACTAAAATTCTCTAGCTAAGTTATAGTTTGAAGGATCTATCCAATCAATTTCTAATCTAGCTTGGTTAAAGTAAAATGAAAGGTTTTAAGTAAAGGGATGAAGGAATTATGAACTACAAGTTCTATGTTTTCTAAAAGTTAAAGATTAAGGAAATTAATAGAATTTCTAAACTATTTTAAATGAATTTAGGACTCCTATTACTAGTTCTTAAAGATCTTAAGTAAAGACTTAAGGATTGAGGTGAAATGAACTAAGCTCTAATCTAGTTACTTAAAGCTAACCCTAGATAATTCATAATCTAAACTACTAAAGTATTAAGACTAACTATTCTTAATGGATGTAATAAATAGATCTAAGAAGCAACTACAAATTATGTTGTAAATAAATCTAAGGGTTTCTACCTTATGGTTGAAAAGTGAATCAAGCACTTTGCAATTGATTCAAGTATCTAAAATAATGAGAACTAAGCTCAAACATATATAATTTAAATTGACATGGGAAGTAATAAATGTGACATGTTTTCGATCCTAAGGTTTTAAGTACTTAAAATATGCAAATTTAAGAATCTAAAAATCATCACAATAATACTAATTAGTAGCTAACAACCTAAAATCAATAATTGTCCAATGGAAATAATATACATATATTTAGAATCCTTATATCATAAAGAGAAAAATGACACTAAGTAGGTCAAATTTGGACAACATTGGAAAATTAGGATTTTTGAAACTCCTAATTAGAGTTAAAAAGAGATTAAGAAAATTAGAATTCAAATATAAAATTTGATTTTATATTATTGTTTCTCATATTTTTGTGAGTGAAATGGACTATTTGATCATTTAATTTGGACATTAAATGATCAAATTAGGTCATATAGAATGATAAAAATAAAATATAATTAATTAATTAAATTTAAAATAATGACTAATTAAAACATTCTTTAAAATAGAAATTAATTTGCATATTATTAATCTACACATTTTTACGATCAAAATGGTATATTATTTTGCATTATTTGGATGTGTATATTTAACATTATTAATAATTAAAGAAAATGGCATTTAATTAATGTTAATAAATCATTACTAATTAAATGATTAAAGACACGCACAAAAATTTAGGTTTCCGCATAAAACATGTTGGGGCAAAAAAAAAGGATGACTGCTGAGCCAGAAGCAGGCCCCACTAGCGACAGTGCAGCCAATGCCAGAGCGACACGCATATGTGCGCGGAAACCGAGGTTGACTGAGCGGGATAGGTGGTTCACGCACAGTTCACCCGAGCGAACCGCACAATGTCGTAGTTCGAGTGAACCATGCACAGTGCATCCTCTTCCTCCGTTGGGATCCGAAGGTAGGGAAATTAAAGTTAGCCATAACTTCTCGATCTGGTGATCCTATGAGACGTGCGACCCACCGATTTAAGGCCAACGACGATATCTTGTGATTGGACCTTAAACTCCCATGTCTCGAGACCCATAATGGTTGTAAAAACTTAGAGATGAGTGCAAGAAAGTTAGCTAACTTAACAAGGTTATTTCAAAATCTATTAAGTTTGATTTAAACCTTGATTTCGTAAATGATAAATCCTAAACATGATATCTACAATATTATCAAACGATAATGAAATGAAGGGAGGTGCTAAGGAAATAGAATGGGTACCATACACCTTCGATTAAATGGCTAGGGTTTGAGGATATATTGCTGAGCAGCAGGCATGTTCTTCTTTATCTCCTATAGTCCTCTAGCAGCTGGTAAAAATGAAAGAAATGGAGTTATCCATCCATTTGGCTACCTTAGAAGCTCAGCCAAGCAGCTGTACGCCTCCAGCTCAGCGGGCGTATACCCATGATCGCTTATGCGATCTTGGCAGAGATGGCGCACAGTGGAAAAATTAAGGCCGTTGGATCCCTGAATCGATCCGATGGCCAGATCGCAAAGGAAATGCTAGATCAAATCGTGGCTGTTAGATCTAGGTTGAAAACACTTCAACGGCTCGGATCAAGCCATGCGGCTGTTCCGTGCATTGGACTCACGCACGGGATCCGCACGGTCCGAATTTTTTGAGCCGTTAATTAAAATAATAATTTATATACTTATATTAATATTATTATTTTAATTAGATAATTAATTATACTCTATTTATTAATCAAAATTAAATAACCAAACGCACTCTGAAAAATCCTAAAAATTCACCCTTACTTAATTGAGGTGTGGGGAACTAAAAAATGCAATCGGATTTTTGATTGAATGTTAATTTAATTATCTTAATTTTCTGAACATTTAAATATTATTAAAATATTCGAGGAAAATTCGACGACTTCCAAACACTTCCAAAATATCACTCTAGCTAATTTTGGTGTGGTGAGTCTAATGGTGGACTCCATTTTTTATTCTGAGGTCTAAATAAATTAGGTATTCTCAGAATTATCAGAAAATTAGAAAATATTGGAAATTACCAAATGATCTTCAAATCACACAAAAATTAAAATGGAAGCTCCTAATACTATTATAAAACTAATGAAAGAAGATTATAGTCAATTAGGTCACTAATTGATGGGCAACAATACTAGAGTTCTTATATATACTCCAAAGAGAATGGTCGAGAGCTAATACTTAACATAAGAGTAGTATCCTTATCCCAAGTACTAGACAAATACATACATTGGATTTATATATAAAATGAAGAATCTAACGTATGTATAAGAATCAACATTTTCAATATGCTGATCATATAATAATACTAAGTATAAGTAATATATAAATAAAGTGCGGAAGCTAAGCATACATCTAGAAATATTCAACACAGAAACAGAATAAAAACATTTATCTCAGAACAAAAAAGTAAATAGTCCTGAATTAATACAAATAGTTTACTAAAATGATACTGAAATAAAGTCTAAGCACTAAACTGAAATAACTAATCAAAAGCGATAAAACTGGAGGAGAGATCCGCTAAGGCTCCACAAACTCCTACTGAACCTCATGCACATCCTCCTAATCTAGCTCAACAAACTGCTCAGAATCTAGCAAATTGTCGAATCCCAAAAGTGTCATGTGTTAGACAATAAGTCTAACACATCGAAACTAATTTCATAGTTTAAATTGCTTACTTAACATTTAAATAATGCAAACTAAGCTACAAGAAAATTGTAAAAAAAAGTACTCCCGAGAAGTGACCGTCGGTATTTGAAATAACCTTACCAGAGTACTATGAAACCAAGGAAACAGAAACTTACATGAGTACTATGAAACTAAGAAAACTTCCAACTCCAAAGAAAACAAAGGGGTTAATATATGTAATAAAAAGATTTGGAGTTTGAAGTTTCCTTGGTTTCATAGTACTCAAGTAGGTTTCTGTTTCCTTGGTTTCATAGTACTCTGGTAAGGTTATTTCAACTACCGAGGTCACTTCTTGGGAGTATATAAAATTGAAGTAACATAAAGCTGATTGTATACTTAATATTGAAAATGAATGAAACTGAGTAAATAATATGTAAAATTATGTGATATGTCACTGAAGTCATGCATCTGTACATGCCACGATACGAAATACAACTGATATGCAATTGAAATATTACTGAACGGGTGTGAATCATACGATCCAATGCCTACATAAATCCAGTTGGGAATCCAGTACTAGTCGTCCTACAAATTCCCCGATTGCTATATGCAACATTTTGTAATCTATAAATCATCACTGATACTTATACATTATGCTCATGTTTATGCTCATGTCTCTGCACTACATACTTAAAATTCAAAAATCTAGAAAATGATGTAAAATTAGATAAAAAATCAAATGTATCCATTCTGCAGAATCCATCTAAATGAATTTTGACACATAGTTCTAATTTCGATAAATTTGTTTTACTTGAGATTTTACTTAAAATCATCAGTGGAAATGTTGTATACATATATTTAGTATGTTTCCAAGAAAGGTGAATTTAACACTTAGTTTGTTTGAAGCCACACCTAGCAAAGCATTCTTCAATAGGAGGCATCACCCATTGGCAATTTTTATTTCACTCAAACTAAGCTGTTAAGTACCTTAACTATAAGCATACTTAGTATCCTAAGGAGGGTAACTTAAAGTATTTAATTTGTTTGAGGCCACCACTATTAAAGAGTTCTTTGATAGAAGGCATCACCCATTGGTAATTTTTATTTCACTCAAACTAAGGATTTAAGTCCCTAATTATAACACTCTTTGGATCAGAGAATTTACTCTAAGTGGACTGTATCCGCCTAAGCCCGCAGGATATCACAAAGATAAGTCTTACTTAACATGACTCAACTAATCCTAAATACTGCTAAATCTAATACTATGGGCTTACACTACTATACTCAACTAATAATATGGGTATAGTGAATGCTATTTAATCAATAAGGATCACCAAAGCTATGAATTTAAACTTTAGTGGGATGAATCCTATACAAGGCTCCAAGGATGTGATCAAAAGATTGCCAAATACATGCGACTACCACATGGGAGGAATCTCATGCTAAGTACTTTAGGTGATTCTACCACAAGGGTTGAAGATCAACCTCTAAGATTAAGGGGAAAATATCTAAGTTCCTACCTCAAGGTTCAGCAAAAGATCTTCCTACCTCAATGTGTTATCAATTAATAAGATTTTTCAAATACATTATAAATCCTATTGTAATATCATTAAGATTTTACACATCTAACAATTATCCTAAATTTTATATGTTTTATTATACTTGAATTGATTAGATCAGATCAGATGGTTAGACCCATCTGATCACATCATATACTACAAGTATGAGGTGAAATCAAGAATATTATTAGGATTTAATTTTATAATAAATCAACATAGTTTTATAATTATCTTCATGATAAGAGTCTTATATAAGAGAAAATCAAATATCTTAAGCTCAAGTTCAAATATTTAACCTCAAAGTTTCTTTTAATAGTCTTAGCACTTTTAATTCAATAATTTATGATCAATATAAAATCAGATGTATTATTGAGATCATTTCAGTTGAATTGTCTTTCAATCAAGTTGATTGACTTAGTGATTAGGGTTTAGATCTTAATCAGATAGGATAGGGTTTAACTCCTAGCATTTCTAACTTAAGATTAATAGTTGATTTATAGATCAATAATAGATCAATGTATTATTAGTAAATTATTGATGACAAATTTCAAATTTAAATTAAGTTTCAATTACTTAATTAAGTTTTTAAGATTCTTATGTTCAAATATAGTTTAATGTCAAATTAAGCAAATCAAGGTATCCAATTTAAAGTTGAAGTTCTCTAACATACATAAACATTATATTAATTAAAACAATGAGTAATTAAGGCTAATCAAATTTTAAATCAAATACAAAGGGATTAGCACTTGGATACAAATATAAAATAATTAAGTTTCATTCAATTTAATTATTAAGTTCTATATTGATCATACAAGCAATTAAAGATCTTAACGTTTCTATTCGACATAAAGTATTCAAGCAATTTTTTTATGAGGTCTAGAACATACTATACATGCTAAAATAGTAGATTTCATATTAAAATTCACTTACAAATTCATACAATGCATATTCTTACTAAATTCAATTTTAATTTAGTATGATTTGACCCCATTAGGATTCTAGGACCATTAGAATGCAAAATTATGAAGTTTTGACCATTCAGGATGATTCTAGACTCAATGGTGCGCTGTAGTATCTTCTGGCTGACAGCCAGGTGCTATGGTAGATATCAGCGCTGTGGCGCACTGCAGTGCTTTCGGTGCTGCGGTGTGCTACGGTGCTAGAACCTTTTGAGATCGGGATGCTGCGGCGCGCTGCAGCTTTTTCAGACGTTGTAACACGCTACGGTAGGTTTTAATACTGTGACGCATTTAATTTGATTTTATTAATATTTATATGTCGTTGCAACGCGCTGTAGCGCGCTATGTCATTCTACGGTGGACGCATTTTCAAAACTTCGGGCTCTACGGCGTGCGGTAGCGCCCAATGGTGATTTCTCCTGTGCGAAAATCGTAACGGGTCACCTTTTGCACTAAAATACTATCAATCTAGAGCACTTCACGTGCGATGCCATAACCAATAAAAATGTCTTTTCAAGATCTTTCCATTAATACCAAATTCGGCATGAATAGATTATTCTAATAAATAGAAATTAAAGTTCTAGCTATGAGTAAATAGAAATCTTGCAATTTTTTACTGAAATTTTAAATGATGGAATGGGCTTCGATTGGACTCATTCGAGTCCAATTGAGGCACAATTATCTTACATAGAATCCATACAGTAACTTAATAGAAATATCATTCATAACACTTTGCTACATATAAAGAGAATAGCATAAGGAAGAGATTAGCAAAATGGTACCTTGGCCTTAGGAAATGAAGAAGAAGACTCATCTAGTTCCTTGAAAGCTTGAAATCTTGAAGAATGCTTCAACAGCAACACATCAAAAGAAGGAGGGGAGCTCAGCTATTGGTCAAATAGAGAGGATGAGAGGGCCAGCTTCCATTTAAAAGAGAAGGAGAGCATGACTCTCCCTTGAGTTCTCCTATCAATTAATGGAGAGAAGAGGGAAGGTCATGCATTTTTTTTTTAATTATGTGCAATAGAGGAGATGAATGGGAAGTAAATTTTAGCTGAGAGGAAAATAAATAGTTAGGTTTTGGCAGCTTATTAAGTTTAGAAACTATTTAACAATTTATTTAAAGTCATAACCTAAATCAAGATAGTCATTAGATTAAAATCGAACATAGTGTTCTCTTAAAACATAGTGTTCTCTTAAAATGCTTAACATAAATATATAAAAATTTCTAAATTCCAACTTATATTTTATCTATTATCAACTCCAAAAGTTTAAACTTCACAAATTTATTTAGAACAATACGGGATCTCAATTGCGCTCAAAGTTTTGCAAGAGAATCCCATCAATATGTTTTATTTGAGAATATTTTTATTTAATTTTTATTTAACTTAAAATTAGGATCTTAATTTTCGACTTAATTTGATCAATTTAGGTAAGATTAACTGGGTAACACAACCTTGGGTTGTTACAGACTCCTCCACATAAGAATGATGTCTTCATCGACATTATTGCGAAGAAAAGGAAAGAAATATGCGAAAAATTAAGAACTGAATTTTGGAATTTTTAAGAGTACCTGGATTCTCAAAGAGATTCAATTTTTTTTTTTGCATATCCGCTTCTTTTTCTCACATGAATTTCTTGAGAGAGTGATTCCTCCATTGAACCCTTACCATATGAATGGAATGATTTCTCAACTGCTTCTAGTCACGAGCTAAGATTTTAATAAGTTCCTTTGCATAAGAAAGATTCGGTTGCAGAGATACTTCTGGAAGTTGAACTAGGTGAGATGGATTATGAAGACACCTCCGCAATGAGGAGATATGGAATATTTAATGAACGCGGAGAAATCTTCAGGGAGTTTCAATCTATAGGCTGCAGAACCGATCTTTTCTAGAACTTCAAATGGTCTGATATAGAGAGGACTGAGCTTCCCAGCTATACCGAAATAATATACACCTTTCATCGGACTACTTTAAGATACACAAAATCTTCGATATTGAATTCCAGAGTGCGATGATGAGCATCATGATACTTACTATGGCGATCTTAAGCTATTTTAATTTGCTGTCGAATTAACTGAACTTTTCTATTTGTTTCTTCAACTAAATCTGAACCATATGGCTGAACACTATCAGTTTCAGACCATGCTAAGTGGGTACTGCATTTTCTACCATATAATGCTTCATACGAAGCCATGTCAATACTTGCTTGAAAACTATTATTATATGCAAATTCTACTGAAGGAATATGGTCTTCCCAAAAATCTTTGAAATCCAGAATATAAAGATGAAGAAGGTCAATGAGAATCTAATTGACTCATTTTGTCTGACCATCTATTTGAGGGTGAAAGGTGGTACTCATGGCAAGGGTAGTTCCCCAAGTCTTGATGCACTGCCTGCCAAAATTTTGAGGTGAGGTACCATGGTGGAGGTCTTGGATCGTTTGAGTGAGGTACCATGGCTATCTCACACTTCTAGATCTGAGATGAAGGTTGGGCAATTATTGCTGATGGAGGGTTCTTGCAGTAGAGGTCGAACACTGGTCGATGCTTGGTGTGATCAATTTGATTATCGTCAACTATTTTTGTCATATGAAATTGAGTGAAGCCATGACCAGGCCTCCTATAAGTGTAGCAGACACGCTGCTCATGATAACATCTACCATATGGATGCAGCTTGGTGCAGCCTTTAAAAGGATCAATAGAAGGGGCTTTGGCTTCAAGTTGGTAAACCTTAGCCCTCTTAGGGTTATCCGGACAATATGAAGTAGATATGACATTCCTCTTGACTTCCTCGAGCTGGTGTTGTTCCACCACTTTAGTCGTCTCTAGTAGCTCACTATAGTTGGTCATACGGAAGGGCACCACTTGGCCTTTGATAAGGCATGCAGATCACTTTGAAACCTATGATAACGATCTTTTTCTATCGGGACCAAGTTTGTGGAGAACCTAGCTAGGTGTCGGAACTCGACATTATATGCTGCTATAGTACTGCTCCCCTGTTGTAACTTCAGGAACTCATCTGCCACGCTGCGTCAGGTGGATAGGGGAATGAATTTGGCTCAGAATAGTTCTTCAAATTTATCGTAGGATATTTCTTCAAGGCTTATGTCTGCAAGTTGGGCACTTCTAACATGATTCCACCAGTATTCTGCTTCATTTTGCGGCAAATGGACCACGAGCTTGATTATCTTTGTGTCGGGACACTTGAAGCTAGTTAAGTTCTTTTCAGCTATCTTTAACAAGTTTGCCATGTCAGCGGTGGATAAGCTTCCATCTAAAGTGGGGGTCCTTAGCCTGAGGAAACTGTGGAGGAATCCATCAGCAGACTGAAAGTGGTGCTGGAAAGAGTAGTAGTTTTTCTGAGGCTCTATTCCTTGGACAAGGACGGTTCTGAGCCATTTGTGTCATCATCATTCCCTCCATTCTCTCACCTTGATTGGCCTGAGAGTCAATGTGGGGCCCCCGTACTAATAATAAGGAAGTACGGTGCTCCAACTGTGGCAAATCTCCAACTTAAGTAAAGTTAGGCGAACCCAGCTTGCCTTAAGGCAGGGAATTGTCACCAAGTGCTATAACATTCAGCAATATAAATATCAAAGTGGCGGAAGCAGTATAAAAATAGGGTAACATCCACAAGCATACATAGTAGGAAAAGAAAATGCAATATAGTAACACATCACAATGCAGAAAGTAAAGTACATCCAGAAAGTTTAATTATTACAAACTGAAATGAATAACTAAAAATAAAAGACTCTCGTCCTCACTGGAATAATAAGACAAAGCTAACTAGACAGTAGCTGGAAGGTCCTCCTCCTGAATTGGCTCCTCCTCAGCGACACTGCCCACGAACACGTCTAAATCTGACATTTGTCGGTATCACAAATGCCAGGGCCCCAGCCAACAAAATAAAAAAGGTTACAGTTAGACAATTGTCTAAGTATATTTTAGGCTATTTAAATGAACTAAATATTAAAAGATATCTCATTTAATTTAACTACACATGCAAGTAGTAAAGGGTGCAACAAGCTATGAAAGAACTGGAATACTATAAATTATCTATTTATAGCATGCAACATACAAAACACTAAATGAGCAAGGTAAGGCTAAAAGCAAAATAACTGCAGCTACTGAATAAACATGATCCTAACATGATTATGATCAAAGTAAAATATGCTGAGTATAAAAGAACACAAGTACTGAATTCAATAAAATTCTAGCATCCTAAACATGCCATTCATACATATATCTAAGCCTTAAAAGTATACATACAACATGCAGATTAAGATGAAAAGAAATGCCACTAAGACATGTGGCAAAAAGCAAAGCAATATATGATAAGTAAAGCCACTGAGACATGTGGCAAAGCGAGCAAATACTGAAAAATAAGGCCACTGAAGCATGTGGCAAAATAAACCAGAAAACCAAAATAATACAATACAAGTAAAGTAGTAATATGCCTAAGTTCTAGTACTGCCATACTAGCCAATAGGCCATACAGGGCCTCCAATATCAATCAATCAGTCAATCCCCAGCCTAGCCATCCAAATATGCTATGTCTGAGACCAGTCTATACAATACTACTACTGAAGAGGCAGACTAAACAAGGTTATATTCTACTAACTGTGACAAAACAAAACTGAATGATATGTAAATTCTATACTAGCTTAGGATACATCATCCTAAGTTTTCCTATTATGCTCAAGGGCTAAAGCTCAAATATAAGGTATGCCAAGCAATCTAGTCAAAGTAAGTAAGAGACTCAATCTAGACTTATGTGATATCTGTTGTTATCTAATTTCCAAATCTAACTACTCTGAGAAGGTACAAGCTTAGGATCTCCAATATCCAGCTATCGAGTAGAATCTCAGATTTACGTCCTTAAAGTCAAAAATTAGAACTTAACGAGTTCTAATCCAAAAATCATGTGACGACTATATGGTTTAAATAAGCAAATCAACGACCTAGTTTTATGAATATTTTACTCTCTTACCCAAATCTTGATCAAATAAATCAAGATTTAAGAATTTAGAACTTAAACCCTATGAGGGTTCAAATTTCAAATCCAAGGTGCTATTCTAAATAGGATCTAGGATTCTCACTTAATCCCAAAGGTAAAGAATCCTATAAGTTGAAAGCTTCAAGAACTAAGATCCTAGTGAAAGGCTATTCTGGGATTATAAGATAAAATAATCAATTAAGAACTTGAGAATCTAAGATCTATATTCAATCTTTAAGATAACTCCATTATCTTATTAATTGAATCATCCTATACCCACATGGAAGGTTTCAAAAGATTAAATAATAAATCATTAAAGAATTTCAATTGGAGGTGGTTTGATTCAAATTGAAGATCTAAGTCTAAGATCTAAGATCTAAAGATCTGAAGTTTGATCACTTTAGACTTTTAATTAGAGTTTTGACTTAAGGGTTTCCATTTGTGATTTTCTTTAGAATTTAATCTCATAATTAACTATAAGGAGCTTATTAATGTTAAGAACTGACAATTCTAAGTATTAGATTAACATTAAACCCATTTTGACCTTCTTAGGCTACTTAATATCTAAGGGTCTGAGTTTTGATCACTTTAGAACTTAAGCTAAGATTCTACTTAGACATTTCTAGTTCCCTTTTTCTTTTAACACTTAACTCTAATATTATCTTAACTGAACTTAATAATGAGGTAACTGACCATTTCAATTATTAGACTTAATTAAGTTAAGGTCCAATGATCTTTATAAGGAATGCTTAGATTTAAGTATCTTAATTAAGGAATTAATGAGACCTTATGGATTGGTGATTATTATTATTCTAGGATTTCAGAGAACATTTCCAATCTATGTTATAGTGGCTTACTAAAATTTTTAATCCTTAAAGAACACTAAATCACATTTTGGCCAAAATGACCAAAATGCCTCTCTTAAAGCTAAAATTGGGATTTTAGGGTTTTGTAGTCCAAATTTGTTCTAATCTATTTTAAAGCATTTCATATGACTAAATGAAGTGGGAAACACCTTTACTTTAGGTTTTGATGACCTAAATGGTCTTAATTAGCACTAATCACTTCATTAAAAAACTTTGGGTGATTAGGGAGATTAAGGCACTTTAGGGCAATCCAACCTTGTACTTAGGTTATAATAGATCTAATATGATATTAGGAACCACCCCACCCAAATTAGAGGCTTAACTAGGGTTTAATTCACTAATCCTTAATTAGGGTGATTAGGGAGTGATTAAGAAAATTAATTATCCAAAATTAATTGCAAGGGTCTAGAATTGTTCCTTAGGGTACAAGGAGCAATCAGAGCTCTTAAACTCATAAAATGGACAACTAAATGATTTTATATAATTTAATTAAAAATAGAGAAGGTTTGGCAAATATTTTTAAATCCAACTATTGGATCTGAAATTTTATTTTATATTCAGATTCCTTAAATTTTTCTAATTCAAATGGTATATTGGATCATACTATTTAGATCTGCATAGCTAAAGTTATTTAATTAATTTATTCTGAATGTTTATTTAAACTAAAACTATAGGGTTTAATTAATTAAAATCACAACCATTAAAAATGATATCCAATAATTAATAATTAGGCACGGCCCAAAATCAGAACCGCGCGGGTCACGGGTCGGCCCGGCCCAGAACCCGCAACTTCGTCTTCAACCTCTCGACGGGTCCCGAGCCCGTCGAATTTTAAAGCTGAAATTCTCGGCACTCCAACGATGGCAGGGGCTCAAATCGATCCCTACACGTTCACTGAGGCAAGACGCATCGATTGGACCAAGAACCCCCATCTGGATCCCTCTGGATCGATGGGGTCTTACTCACCCGAGACGTCCTCCTGCGAGGCGTCTCAGGTCGCCTGTGAGGGGGAAATTCTCCTCACAGGGACCTCGATTCGATGGGATTTTTATCCCTACACACTCAGGGGAACTAGACTCATCGAAACCCCAACTTATCATAACCCGAGACACAGCCAATCGCTCGGTCCTTACTCGGACTCAGCCATTGGCTCGCTGGCTAGCTCAGTCGATCAATACGATTGACTCGAGCTAGCCTGGCCCAAGGTGACAATCACAGGGGTTTCCTAGGTGGCTAAGGCTGCTTAGACGGCATTCAGAGCTCATTCCAGAAGATAACAATGATGGGAGATTCAGAAAATTTTAATGGAGGAAGCTGTACCTGAGGTCGGGGACACAGGGCTTGCTGAGGGGAATTGACGGGCTCTGGAGCTTCCTGGAGGTTAAGTGAACGTGCACAGGGGGTCTGAACACCAGACGAACCCTCTATCAGCGATCCTAGCCTTCTGAAAATACCGGGAGTTTGCCGAGGAAGGTGAGAGCTCTACGGGGTTCTAGCCGCCAATTGAGGGATCACAGTGAGCAAAGGGACTCACTGTGATTCTCTCAGGGTATTTATAGGCCCAAGGGCTATGGAGGGTGGCTTCCAGAGCTTGGGTTGGGAGGAATGGCTCGGCCCGAGGGGGTTCCCTCAATTTCCCGAATTAGGGGTGGACCGGAGCTCAGGCTTGGCTGGGACTGCTCGGGAAGCAATGGCAAGGCCGCAATGGTCTTCCTGACATGGCGCGGGAGTGGCAAACCAGCTGGAGGACGTGGCAGTACAGGAGGATTCGGCTGTCGGGCGCGGGCTGGGGGAAGGAGACGATCCACAGTAGCGGGAGCTGCCGGAGCCGTCTGATGGATCGTTGGTGGACGCTGAATGGTCCAGATCTTCCGACATCTAACGAACGATCGAGGATAACAAATCAGTCGTTGGATCCAATCGGGGAATCTAACCGTTGATCGAAGGTATTTACGGCGGATCGCTTAGATGCCGTCGGATCGGGATCTTGAAACCGCGGAACGGCGGAGATTAGATGGATTCATCCAACGGTGCGGGCCGTTGGATCAAGACCGTGGAACGGACGGCCCAGATGGCGCCCGCAGTTTGGGAAGGAGCCGACCATTGGGGAATGGTAGATTTGCAATTTAGAATTGTCTAAAACCCTAATTTGCAATTAAATCAATTTAAATTAATTCCAAAATGTAACTAAATGACCTCCAAAAATTCCCAAAATTTTACCTTTAGCTAGTTTGGGTATGAGGAATTCAAAAATGAAATCATATTTCAATTTGGAGATCAAAATATTTTAGGTATTTTTCAGAGCTTAAAAATAGCCAAAAATACCAAATTTTTCAATTTAGCTCCGATTGATTTCAAACTTCTAGGTTTATGTTTAAATGACCCATTGAATCCAATGGAATCAAAATCAAACTTTGGTTTAGCTTAATTAATCTAGTTTTAGTTAGGGTAATAACCTAGGGTTGTTATAGTCAATCATCATTCGCATCGTCTCGATCAGAGCATTTATTTTGATGGATGAGCTTCCATATGCAGCAGGAGAGGGAGACTGAGCAGGATTCATCCTTTTTGTAAGAGTCTAAATTAAAAATAAGACGTTCTCAAAAAAAACTAAAAAGTGGGAGATTGTAATATTTCACCTCTTTTATTTAATCAAAATAAATATGAGAGTACATCAAAGATAAAGAAAGGCAGTAAAATGAAACATAAGGCCTAATCTATATATTCTTCTAAAAAGGCTTGATAGAAGTCAGTGTATGTGATCTCTCGGTGTAGACAAGCAGATCCATGCATGAACACCCACTCCATGTGGGCCCAACATTCCTTGGCGTAGTCCTGGAGCAGGATATCGATAAGGTAGAGTCGAATATGATCTGAATATTCCAGGTCATTGAACATCTTGATTACTCATCGTAACCACTTTTGGTTATGATGGGGAAGTCTAAACCCCAAAAGATGGCGTGCTCCAACATTTTCTCTAAAACCCTGGCACCTGCTGGGGATACGCTTTGGACTTCCTTTTTATCTCATTTTGCTAGATAAAGGTCGAATTCCCACCTTTCCTCAAAGTGCTTGAGGTAGTCTAGTATAGACATGGATGAGTAATAATATTCCTATATATTCAAATCAAGTGACCGTTTTATTAGGTTGAGTATTTTATCTTACTTATAGATGCATTTTCATTTCTATGCCTATTAGTAACTGTAATGTCTAATTAGTGACTGATTTGGCAGAAGAACAATCTATTAGGTTGAGAGGAATATAAATTCTAATCTAACACCTTATGGAATACTCTGATACCAACTATGGCACCCTGCCCCCAGACCCACAATCCTTAGTCTAATAGAGGTGCCACTCTGGCAAATCTCTCACTTATCATTGGATTATGTATAATCATTAATCCACATAATAAGAGAAGGATGAGCTCAGAATGCATACTTGAAATATCAGTCATTAATTGAAATAAAAGTACAAAGTGCGGAAGCAAATAAAGTTTGCAATACATCCAATCTACCATAAATTAAATGGGAGACAAAATAAAATAGCTCAAAAATAATAGTAAAGTAAGGAAAACACAATCAAAATGTTTATATTATTACATAATTAATTAAAGTTTAAATGAATTAAAAGAAATATCACTCATCCTCATAAATAAAATGAATGATCTAAATATCTTCAGCTCTACCCTGTTGCTCCTCCTCAAGATAAGGCTCCTCATCAGGCACCAAGCCTCCAAATTGATCAGATTCTGACATTGTCGGTTTTACAATGCCAGGGCCCCAGCCAAAAAAAAAGGAAAATTTTATTAGAGAAATTATCTAAGTATATTTTAGGCTGATAAATTTGCATGCATTTATTAATATCACCATTTTTTTCTAACCTTTCAAAAAAAATAGGAGCAACATTGAGGCAAAAGACATACCTCAAAAATAACTAAGACAAGGCTAGGCAATACATATGTAATTATAATAAAAATATTGAAAGAAAATCTAACCCTAAATATGTTGATGATCACATGAATTATGCAAACTTAAAATAACAAATCCAACCGTGATATATATAGTAAGCAACAAAAGTTTTAGCATCCTATATATATAAGCAAGTAAGTAAAGTAGCTGATTGAAATAAATGTAACTGTAAGCATAACTAAAATTAAAAATCAATAAAAGTAAGAAAAATAGTAAAAGTTGTGTAATTACTGCATACAGATGAGGGCTTGCTGATATCAAAAGGATTCTTAGCATCAACAAGGAGGCTAAGGTGATCAAATATACTAGCGTCAACAAGGAGGCTAGGGCTACAAGGATCTTAGCGTCAACAAGGAGGCTAAGTAATAAAAACATTTCCTAGCATCAACAAGGAGGCTATGGCTATATAACTGAACTGAGAGGTAGTATATACATATGCAATTAAGATTTTAGTTTTTTATTTTACTTCTGTGGACACTTTCAGAAGTAGTTGAGGAGTCAATTATGTCTACAAGATTATTTGGGTTCAAACTTAATAGCACACTCCTCAATGAGTGATGTTATATAATCCTTATCTCATCTTCCCTCTGCCCATTGGGGTACTATACTCAAAAATCAATCAATAACTAAACCCAAAGTAAATTTATCCTATCTTTTCTATATTTTCATTTCATGCAACAATGTTCTTGTATGATATGTTCAAAGATTAACACAAAAAATACAATGAATGCGAAAAAATTCAAAGTTTAATAGTAAGCAAGGGACTTTACTACACATGGTGACATCATTATTATCTAATTAAACTATTCTAACTATTCTAAGTGATACCACTTCGAAGTACGACCTTAAAGGTTGAAAAAAATCAGAACTGATCAGATTCTAATTTAGTTCAATCAGATTCGACTATAAGTTAAGTAGTAAATCATGACGTTCTAATTGATGAATTTAGACATTCTAATCTAAGATCTCATCAAAATCTCATAAACTATAGATTATGAATTAAACACCATGAGTAGGAGTTAATTACATAATCCAAAGTTTAATCATAAGATCTAAGGTTTAAATCTAAATGTGAACTAAAGATTAGGAAAATCTTATTAAGCAAAGTCAAGCTTAATAGAATGATTCTCCTATTCTAAATCTAAGATTAAAAGATAAAATAATCAAAATTAAATTATAAAAATATAGAAACTAGTAAAACCAAGGTTTCATTCATTGAATAACCCATTTTACATAATGAATAAATTCTAATCTAGGATTTATTCCTAGTCCTAGGAAAAATTTCCTAATGTGAGGTGAAGAGTTCTAATGAGATGCCTTAGGGAAAATTTCAAAAAATTATGGAGTTCAATATTATTTGTTATTTTATTCATTCTAGCTAAGTAAAGGACATTTACCTTACTTAGGGGTTTTAAGCTCTAAATGGGAAATTTTAGCTAAGTTACTCAATTTATGATTTTAATTGATATTAAATTAGTTTTATTACTGATTTTAATGATTTAAATACTATTTTAGGGTTTAAGAATACTTAACCTAACTATTGGGGAAAATTACTATTTTTCCCCTACTTAAGGGTTTAAAAAGCTTTTTTTTATTTATGGCACCAAATTGAAATTTCTAAACATCAAGTGATTCCTTACTATCTAACATGAAGATAGACAGTAAGTACACTCAATTTGGATAAGAATTGAGTCCTATAAATCCAAATTAAGAATTTTGACATAAGGAGCAATTTTGTAATTTCACCTAGATGAAGCCTAAATTTTTGTGCAGTTTATTGTTGGCTTCTATTCAAGGATTACATAGAGTCCAAGAACACTGAATTTTGATGTGTATTAACTAAGTTATGTTAATTCTAAGATTAGGGGTATTTATGTAATTTCTAAGGCTAAGAGGGGTTAAAAACCTAACTTTTCCATTTAAGATCCAATTTAGTAAACTCAGTGGCTATAGATTTCCTATATTACACTTAGTACTTTAATTAGGAGTAGACCCAATTTGGAGCTCAATTGACCAAGTTATGACCTAACTAGGGTAATGGGTAGTTTGGTCAACTTAGGGTCTTTAGAGTTTAAAACCAAAATTTTATTTTATTTTAATGTTGGTACTGATTTTCTAACTTAGTTAGCATCTTGAATTTCTAAAATTGGAGTTCAAATGACTAAGATATGAACCTTTCAATTTATATGGTTTTGAGGATGATTAGTGAGGATTCTAAAAGTGATTAACATTCCTAATGATCAAATGACAAAACTAATACTATCAAAGCATTTTTGATGATCTTTTGATTACTTTAAGACCTAAATTGACCATATCTAGGTGAGTGTGCACAAAGTCATGGCTATTTGAAGTCCACTAGTATTTTGGTAATTTGTGTGGAGGTCCTAAAATATAACTATGTTGTCTGGGCACCATATAGGAAAACTAATACTACCATTAAATTTTTCTCATTTTTTTAATTAAAATAAGATATATATTCAATATATTTTATTAATTTAAAGCTATATCATCTTAAATTTTCTATATTTAATTTGAATTAAATGATTTTACAGATTAATTAAATAGCTTACTATTTTGCTAATTATTTAAATATTAATTTTACTAATTTAATTTACTAAATTAATCAATTTAATTTATGGTTTTTAAATAACATTAATTAATTAAACTAATTAAATTAACTACTGTTTATAATTAATGTTAAATTAATTAAATTAATCTAATGTATTATATAACAATAAATGTATATACATATAATTATATATATAATTTTTTGTTTATATTTATAAATATATATGTAAATATATATATATATATATATATTATAAATTAATCCTATTGGATTTGACCGCAACGGGACCCACGGCGCCACGTAGTAGCTCGGGAGCGGGACCCACAGTTGCGGTTGAAAAGAATGTGGTTCAGCATCGGCCCCATGCGGGACACGCGAACGAATCCGCGCATGCCGGCTGGCACCGCTGGGCCCCACACGCAGTCGTCCGCTAACGCCGACGGGTTTGCGAAAAGCGGGTCAGGCCCAGGCTCATCGTCCCCTATGCTCTAACTTGAGAGGGAGGGGCTAGGGCTCAAAAATGTCAGCCATCCCGGTGGCCTTAGGCAGCAGCCCGCACGGCCGAGGGTAGGTCTCGGTGAGACGTACCCGATGAGACTAGAACCGAGCCCGGAGGTGGCCAGAGTTGCGAGCTAGGGCTAACCCTAGCTCATAGTGTAACAGCCCAAACTCTTAAGCATCAAGGTATTGTCCGCTTGGGCCAGAAAGGCCTCACGATTTTGCCCTCAGAATATAACTTCCCAGTAGGTCACCCATCCTGGGAGTGCTTCCACCTGAGCACGCTTAACTTTGGAGTTCTTATCAGGAACTCCACCGTTATCTGAAAAGGAGTCTCGATGTTTAAGAGTTTCACTTATTACTACTTAAGTGGGTCATCACAATCTCCCCAACTTAAGTAACTGACGTCCTCGTTAGTATCCACACACAGATCCAAGAACCATCCATTATGTAGATAGGACTAGAGGTGACCCCTACAGGCGCAAGAGATACCCACAACCATGTAGCACCTTAACCATCATGGGTTCAACAGGTTCCTCACATGAAGTGGTACTTTGCCCTGTATGACACTTAGCTCCTATCTGACACCCTATGATTTGCTCTGATACCATTTGTAACAACTCAAACTCTTAAGCATCAAGGTATTGTCCGCTTTGGCCAGAAAGGCCTCACGATTTTGCCCTTAGAAGATAACTTCCCAGTAGGTCACCCATCCTGGGAGTGCTCCCACCTGAGCACGCTTAACTTTGGAGTTCTTATCAGGAACTCCACCATTATTTGAAAAGGCGCCTCGATGTTTAAGAGTTTCACTTATTACTACTTAAGTGGGTCATCACACATAGGGTTCGGCGAGACGAGTGCTAACGGTATTGATTGTAGATGCGAGCCCTAATTCGTTCAATCGAGTTGGATTGAGCTTGATCGAACCGATCAATAATTGATCTATACAATGAAATAGAGGATCAAAAGTTGTGATTAATAGTTGCATGAGTAAAGTGCGAGATCGGAAGTACCTTAGATGGGTAAACAGAAGAAGTTAGGGTTCGGGTGAGTTTGATCTGTGCTTCAATGCATCGAAACAAGGGGTTTTGAGCATCCGGAGAGTCTTTATGGACCCTCAAACGGAGCCTACAAAGCGCGGGGAGGCCCTGGTTTGTGAGCTCAGTGGCGGAACGCCACGTGTCCTCGCTCGATACGCGGGCGACGGAGCGCACGAGGACGATAAGCCCGAGCCGTCTGATCCCAGATCAGACGGCCAGGATTCATCGTCTAATCAAACAGATAGGGTAAATGGCGTGCACTTTAATGAGCCGACGACATTAAGGAGATAACAGCGCCGTGGTTATTTAAATAATAATTAAATAATAAATGTAAATTAATTAAAGAGATTTAAATTCTAATTTCATTAATTAAAATTAAGAAATTAAATGGCTCCCAAAATTTTCCAAATATTCACCCATAGCTAATTGAGGGGTGACAAACACAATAACGAGATTGGATTTTCTTTTTGATGAGTATTTTATTTTTCCTAATTTTCGGGGTATTTAAATATTATTAAAATATTCGACAAAAATTTGACGACTTCCGATTGTCACCAAAACATCACCCCTAGCTAATTTGGGGGCAATGAGCGCAATAGCGAGACCCAATTTTTAATATGAAGTCAACATAATTAGGTCATCTTCCAGGGTTTCTAGATTTTTCAGAAATCAGGATTTGATCTATTTGACTCTTAATTTGAACTAGGTCTTGGTGGTGAACCCTAATGACTTAATTAATGGACTAGGATGAGAATCGAGACTTAAATGAGTCCTAATTGACTAGGGTAACAACTTGTGTTATTACATGCCCAATCTAAGTCATTTCATCATTTGAGGGGATCGTAGAGACTAGACAAGGATTTAGGCACACTGCTAATTTAGGGGACCTCACAGCTTGACCTGCATGTCGGCGTGGCTCATGCCACGGTCGACGGGTAGGGCCCATCGACCTCAACAACTAATGCCTAGAATTATAATGAGATGATGTCCTAGATCACGATGGAAAAACTAAGGTTGGATGAAACTAGTTCAAAATAACATCAAATCGATCCACAACCATAAGAAAATTTTAATTTAACCTTACAATCTTGGATTGAACGATTTGAACTTAAAATAAATAAACATTACTGCAGTGGTAATAATCAAATGGAGTACCTGGAAGTTTATCACTGATGGTAGGGGAACAAAATAAGGTTTGACTTTTCTTCACCAGCCGCGCCTTCAAACTTCACCGCTCTATCTAGCAGCAGCTAGCAGTGAAAAAAAAAGAGCTAAAATCCTTGTTTATGGATTGGAATGGAGGTCTAATTGCACGGTGAGGGCAGCTGGCTCCGTTAGGTGTACATCTCTGCGCCCATTAATGGCGCAGAGAGACGTACAGCAGAACATATCTACACCGTTCATTCATGCGTGTGATCGAACGACTAGATTTACGCATGCGAGATTGGTGGATTTTGTACCGTCTGATTGAATATTGTAATCACACAACGGCTTGGATGAAACCGTACAGCTGTCCCATGCATTGGACTCGTGCACGAGATCTGCGCGATCACAAAATTGGTCGTTTGGGAATTTCATTATTTATTATATATTTTATTTATTCTATATGCTATATTATATTATATATTTTCTTATATATTTAATCAAAAATTAAATATCCAAATATACTCTAAAAAATCTCAAATTTTCACCTTTACTTAATTGAGGGGTGAGAAACTCAAAAATATAATTGGATTTTTGATCGGAGGTATATTTAATTTACCTAATTTTCTGAGTATTTAAATAATATTAAAATATTCGTGAAAAATTCGACGACTCTCAAACACTTCCAAAATACTAGCCCAAGCTAATTTGGGTGTGGTGAGTGGAATGGTGGTATTTTTTATTCTGAGGTCTAAATAAATTAAGTATTTATAGAATTATCAAAAAACTAGAAAATATTGGAAATTATCAAACGGTCTCCAAATTTCATAAAATTTGAGATGGAGACTCCTAACATTATTATAAGATTAATGGAAAAGGATTAAAGTTAATTATGTCACTAATTGATGAGTAACAATATTAGGGTTATTACAGGCCGCTCCTATCGAACAGGTCCACGTAACAATTTCACATCCTAGGCCTACGGTGGGCTGGGTTTATGGTCCCAATCTCTCTCCTTCATCAAATGAAATTGAGGATGAGAAAGGAAGGAGAACCAGACGAAGAACCCTAAATTCCTTGAATTTTGTAGGATCATAATAAAGAAGAGATTTCATAGTACAAAAATTAAATCATATTTAACTTACGATCGAAAGGATTTAAGAGCACAAAAAAATATCTCAATAATATCTTAAATCACTCTAACCTAACTAGAAGAGATACGAAAGTATTGAAATCACATTGTAGTTGATTTACATTCAAATGCCTTCACAAAATATATATACAATCATTTCAGATATGTAAATTATATCATTAAGTGATTAATGAACCAAAGGTATAAGGAGATTAACACAGGTTAAAAATCTGCCATTGATACTTATTCAAACTTGATCGAGCTCTTTTATGCTCAATGAACTCAAACAATTTTAAGATTAACAACTCAGTATTTCTATCAATTAAAAGTTTCAAGTATTTTCTAACTTGTAGCTTGACAGACTTAAAATACGTCTGTGCTTTCACGTAAGTGTACGTGGTCTGAAGTAATAAGTGGAAAGTTTGAATTTTCGGGATTTATCGAACCACAGAGAATTGGATGTTTTGTTATTAAGGTATATCTATGATTATAAATGTTTTAAGCTATATGTGTATTGATTGGTGTTGGTTCTTGAACAAGCACGACAACTCTTAGTAGAAAATATTTCTAATAAAAGAAAGATGAGAGTTGGGTTTCTCCCACATGATATGGTAGATAACTTATATATGATGATTCCTCAAGCAATCATTTTTTCCTTACTTAGTTCTTTAATCAAGTGCACCTTATTCTTCTTAGAGTTTTAATTCAAAGATTAACAAGTTTAGGTTAATAAATTAATCTCCAAATATTTGTATTTATGCTTGTTACTAGGTAATGGGGGAGGTTCCTTAGAATAATAGACTAGAGAGGTAGTGAATAATCAAGAGTTTTGTGTCATATGTGCTTCTTCTTATGAATCACAAAAATGATAAGATTAAAAGAGAGATATTTTTCATCATTCTTTTTTATTTCTTTCATTTGGGAGAGATATTTTTCATCATCTCTAATTTTATATTTTTCTCTTTTCATTTTTAGGGAGAGATATTTTTCTTCATCCTTAATTTAAATTTTTGTGATCATGAAGTCTACGGGAGCCTAGCATACTCTTTTAGATTACTTACCATAATCACAAGTTTTTTAGTCCAATACTTTCCCCCACACTTAATCCTTAGCATTGATTTAAATTTTTTGGAAATTAGATTAACCTTAATTCATCCTTAGTTAAAATATTTAATGTTATCAATGCAGTTGATCACTTTTTGTTAAGCACCCCTTTTATTTCATATCATTTTCTTTATTGGTATTTTTGTGACTTTCATTTTTTGAAAAATTCAGAAAAAAATTATAATTTTTAAATTCTAGAGAGATTTGGAAATATGATAACCCATAATTTATATTCCTCAAAATAAAACACACAAAAAGAAAAGTACAAAAATAAATGATGCAAATAAAAAAAAATCAACCTATTTATTCTTGGGCTCCCTCCTCCTCCTCTTCTCCAATGTCATAGGCAAAGTCGCATGGGTAGCGCGTGTCCGGAATGGGGGCACCGATAGGCGGTCGCGGTAACACAGAAGGGTCTGGTCCTCCTTGCAAGCTCCAATCCTCGAACATTATTCTAAGAGCTTCATGAAATTCAGACTGGAATTCGCACTACTGGGTGAGTTCTTTTTTAAAGAACCGCATGTCGGTGGCCAAGGCCTTGCCAAGATCAGCTTGTTGCATGTGGAGTCGTAGCAATAGCTTATTGGTGAGAGTATGGTCAGATGGAGCAAACGTTTCCCCTTGCTCGCCCTTCCTTTTCTTGGGCAGCTTCCGCTCGTTAGCCCGGGCGTTCAGATTTGAATGTGCAAGGGCGGTGCTGGCGGAAACGATGGAGTCGGAGGAGAGGATTTTGACCCCTTGGGCCTCGCATATCCCTGAGATCAAAGACCCGAAGGCCAATACAGCACAGAGTCCCTTGAGATCCTTCCAGAGCTGCTCAAAAATAATACTCGAAATGCAGATCTCGCCTGACCTAACCAATGAGCACATGAGGAGTGCTCTGGCGCGGGTCACTTCAGTCAAGTGACTCGTAGGCATGACATAGCTGGAAATGAAAACTAGTCATGCACTACTCGTATCCGTTAATTCGGAATGAGGAATGTTGGCTAGTCCTCCCTCCCAATCTATATTTTCATGGACAAGTTCTGCAATGAGATCAAGGGGGTCATAATGAGACTCCAAGAGTTCAAGGTAAGAGCAAGAACTTACCTCCTCTAATCCATAGAATTGCTCGATTTGAGCAATCCCAAAGGTGACTCCCTTACCTCTACAAAAGATCTTCTGTCTAGCCGCATTTATTGCATTGGCATACACCTCTTGGACGATGGTCAAGTAGGTGGGGGATTTTTCGTTACCATCACCCTCCATTCCTGAGGGTCGACTTGCTCCACCGGCACGGGATAGTAATGGCTAAAGCTCTTCTTAGGGATTAACTTCTACTGAGAAGTTGTGGTGAAGAACCGGTGTTCGACCTCAATAGAAGAGAACCTTTTCTTGTTAAACATTCCCCTGGATGAGGAAGCTTCGGTCTCCCTCCTAGGAATCGACTTCTTGCCAGAATACATGATGAAGAAATGAAAGGAGAGCAAGAGTTGATGAAGAAGCAAGAAAATTTAAAATGTGCAAGGATTAACCCCCCATTGGCTCCCCTTAAATAGCCAAGGCAATCAAAGGCAAGAGAACTATGGTCAATGGGTCTTACCCATGCCATAAATATGATGATCCATATGAAGGGGGGGAGGGGGGGCAGTTTTTTCATAGCACACTTTTTTGACTGCATGGGAAACCTAAGTATATTAACTTTTTTACTGCAGGGAATCCGAGATGGTAAAAAATTGCTATAACTGGAGAAGATCGCTGCAGCACGCTATAGCGGTTTAACCACTGCAGCGCGCTATAGCGGGTTAATCACTACAGCACGCTATAGCGCTGCCTTCCAATTTATTTATTTATTTTTTTTTATAAGTCTTGGGTTGCCTCCCAAGGAGTGCTTAGTTTAACGTCCTTAGCTAAACTCGTTAACAATCAAATAATTGGATCTAGAGGTTTCTTTTTCCACAACCTCAAGGTACTAGGGTGAGCACAACCCTCAAGGGTGCTCGAACCATCATCCTCTCTTTCTTCCCTCATGGGATCATCTCTTTCAAGTTCTAACTTAAGGGGAATCTTCCTTTTTCTTTTACCCCTTCTCATTTTCCTTCTTCTCACTCCTTCCTTATTCCCCTTCTCCGAGAAAGAACTTGAGCTATTATCCGAATTCTTTTCCCAACATTAGATTCTCAAAAATGTTATCAATCCTGATTCTTTCTTCCCTAATTTTTTTCTCACCTTCTCTTCCAACTTTCTCTGTTTAAAGAAGGTGGGTTTAAGATCAATTAATTCAAATTTCCCTTTAATTTTTATACTCATCACCCCACGGCCTATATCAATAATAGATTTTGTGCTCATAATAAAAAGTCGCCCAAAATTAATTGTGAAGTTCTTATTCCATCTGTTCCATTCGCATACCACAAAATCAGTTGGAACGATAAAGCTCCCTAATCCAATAGCAACATTCCTTATAATTCCTAGAGGGGTAAGGGATTCCATATTTACAAATTCTAAAATCATTGAGGTGTACTCCATTCCTCCTACCTTCAGATGTTCATAAATGTGGCATGGCATAACATTGACAGAAGTACCAATATCACACAAGGAATCTAAAAGTACTTCATTTCTAATTATGCAATGAATACTCAGCCTCCCGGGGTCATCACATTTCAAAGCTGTGAGCTTCTCACATTCCATTCCCCTCTCTCCTTCCTGAGCCTTTAGCTCTTCTTCTATAGCACTCAACTTATCAGTAGTATTTTTCCCATACGCCTCTTCAGAATGAATCACACTAACCAGCTCCCTTGGATTCATTTCAGTGGAACTGGGTAGAGCTCCTTGCTGCCGAATGATCAACTGCTTAGAAATCTACCCTAGTTGGGTCTCATTATTCCTAAGGAATGCTTATATTCCTTGGATATAGGAATCATAGTGTGTGATTGTGGCTTCAGTGTGGCGCATGAATTTGATTATTTTAGCCTTAAAGGAGTTGAAGGCTCCTTCTAAATTTGGATGGTGATTGTTATGATTATTTTCATTATTAACGCCCTGCTAATTTGATGAAGTCCCCCCATATTGATTTCCGTTGTTATTATTGTTACTCCATGAGAAATTAGGGTGGTTTTCTACCCTGGATTGTAGGTATTGGAGTAAGGATTATTCATGGTGTTGTTGTTTCTTAAATAATAAACTTGTTCGGTGTTCATTTGTACGAAGGGGTTATTCAAATTGCAGCTCTCACTGTTATGTATCCCACCGCAAAACTCATATTGTATCTCAAGAACAACGTTAACATTCATTCTCTCAATTTTCTCATTCAGGGCATGGATTTCTTGCTACAATGCCGTTATTTGGTTTGATTCATTTACTTCATAAATTCTTTTTTAAGTCTTTCAGAAGGCCATTGGTAAGCATTGTTTGTCATTTCTTCTAGGAGGTCATAAGCCTCTTCTTGGGTTTTGCTACTGCTAAAGCCTTCAGCAGCTGCTCGAGATCTCATCCGTATTTTTATTTTCTGAGAGCTGCATCATACCATCTATCGTCAACGGTCTCGCAATCAGACGATGGAGACAGACCCCGTAGCTGTCAATCGTCGTCTTCGCACGATCGCAGGCCTGACAGGGAAGATGCGCTCATACAAGCCATGTCAACCCGGTCTGCCACTCTCTCCGCCACATCCTCCAAACTGTTAGACCTTCCTAGTCCTGGTAAGGTGAAGCTCGTCCGGTCATGAGGCCCTGCTAGCCCCAATTATGGAGGCTCGAGGTTCCGCCCTTGCCTGAGCCTGAGCCATGGCTTCCAACCATGGTATCCATCCTCGGACCTCCCTCTCGCCTATAAGAACCTTTAGATCATTTCAGTGAATCCCTTTGTTCACTGAGACTCACTAAATTCCCAACTTAAGCATCTGGAGCCCTCGGCGAATCCTAGCATCCCCGTAGCTGCGAACTGCTGATTGAGGGTGTGGTCTGGCGTTCATACCCCCTTGCGAAGTTCCTGTATCTGCCTAGAGAGTTTTGAGCTCCTCCCTTCATCTCAATCGCAGCCATTCCCCAGTTCAAGGTACCACCTCTTCCCACTAAGCTGTATAAGCTCGGTTCGTCAATTCCAGCTCTTCAATTATTGCCTCTAGATGTCATCTAGCTCCCTTAGCCCTCTACAAATCTAACCCTATCGTTCCCAGGGTTTGAGCTAGTTCCGATCGATCAAGCTAGCAGCCGAGCCATGGCCGAGTCCGAGTAAGGACCCAACAATCGGCTGCACCACAGGCTGCGAAACTTTAGGGGTTTGACTCGCCTCACCTCATGAATGGTGTAGGGATCGAGCCCCATCTATTTATTGGCCTCTGTGAGGAGAATTACTCCCTCACAGTGTGTGGGGCCCCCGTACTGACAATAAGGAAGTACGGTGCTCCAACTGTGGCAAATCCCCAACTTAAGTAAAGTTAGGCGAACCCAACTTGCATTAAGGCAAGGACTTGTCACCAAGTACTATAACATTCATCAATATAAATATCAAAGTGGCGGAAGCAATATAAAATAGAGTAACATCCACAAGCATACATAGTAGGAAAAGAAAATGCAATATAGTAACTCATCACAATGCAAAAAGTAAAGTACATCCAGAAAGTTAATTATTACAAACTGAAATGAATAACTGAAAATGAAAGACTCTCATCCTCACTAGAAACAACAAGACAAAACTAGCTAGACAGCAGCTGGAAGTTCCTCCTCCTGAACTGGCTCCTCCTCAGCGACACTGCCCACGAACACGTCTGAATCTGACATTTGTCGGTATCACAAATGTCAGGGCCCCAGCCAAAAAAATAAAAAGGTTACAGTTAGACAATTGTCTAAGTACATTTTAGGCTATTTAAAGTGAACTGAATATTAAAGGATATCACATTTAATTTAACTACACATGCCAGCAGTAAATGGTGCAACAAGCTATGAAAGAACTGGAATACTATAAACTATCTATTTATAGCATGCAACATGCATATGAAGTAACATACAAAACACAAAATAAGCAAGATAAGACTAAAAGAAAAAATAACTGCAACTACTGAATAAACATGATCCTAACATGATTATGATCAAAGTAAAACATGCTAAGTATAAAAGAACACAAGTACTGAATACGATAAAATTTTAGCATCCTAAACATGCCATTCATACATATATCTAAGCCATAAAAGTATACAAACAACATGCAGATTAAGATGAAAAGAAAGGCCACTGAGACACGTGGCAAAAGCAAAGCAATGTATGAAATATAAAACCACTGAGACATGTGGTAAAGCGAGCAAATACTGAAAATAAGGCCACTGAAGCATGTGGCAAAACAAACCAGAAAAACCAAAATAATACAATACAGGTAAAGTAGTAATATGCCTAAGTCCTAGTACTGCCATACTAGCCAATAGGCCATACAGGGCCTCCAATATCAATCAATCAATCCACCCCAGCCTAGCCATCCAAATATGCTAGGTCTGAGTCCAGTCTATACAATATTAATACTAAAGAGGCAGACTAAACTAGGTCATATTCTACCAACTGTGATAAAACAAAACTGAATGATATGTAACTTCAATACTAGCTTAGGATACATCATCCTAAGTTTTTTTCCTATTATGCTCAAGGGTTAAATCTCAAAATCCAAGGTATGCAAAGTAATCTAGTCAAGGTAAGCAAGAGACTCAATCTAGACTTATGTGATATCTATTGTTGTCTAGTTACCAGATCTAACTATTCTGAGAAGGTACAAGCTTAGGATCACCAATATCCAGCTATCAAGTAGAATCTCAGATTTACGTCCTTAAAGTCAAATATTAGAACTTAACAAGCTCTAATCAAAAATCATGTGATGACTATATAGTTTAAATAAGCAAATCAACGACCTAATTTTATGAATATTTTACTCTCTTACCCAAATCTTGATCAAATAAATCAAGATTTAAGAATTTAGAACTTAAACCCTATATTGAGTTCAAATTCCAAATCCAAGGTGATATTAAAATAGGATCTAGGTTTCTCACTTAAACCTAATTTAAGGTAAGGAATTCTATAAGTTGAAAGATTCAGGAACTAAGAACTTAATGAAAGGTTATTCTATTAATTATAAGATAAAATAATCAATTAAGAACTTGAGAATCTAAGATCTATATTCAATCTTTAAGATAACTCCATTATCTTATTGATTGAATCATCCTATACCCACATGGAAGGTTTCAAAAGATTAAACAATCAACAATTAAAGAATTTCAATTGGAGGTGGTTTGATTCAAATTGAAGTTCTAAGTCTAAGATCTAAGATCTAAAGAGCTGAAGTTTGATCACTTTAGACTTCTAATTAGAGTTTTGACTTAAAAATTTCCATTTATGATTTTCTTTAGATCTAATCTCATAATTAACTACAAGAAGTTTATTAAGGTTAAGAATTTACAATTCCAAATATTAGATTAACATTAAACCCATTTTGACCTTCTTAGGCTACTTAAGGTCTAAGGGTCTGAATTTTGATCACTTTAGATCTTAAGCTAAGATTCTACTTAGACATTTTTAGTTCCCTTTTTCTTTTAACACTTAACTCTAATATTATCTTAACTGAACTTAATAATGAGGTAACTGACCATTTCAATTATTAGACTTAATTAAGTTAAGGTCCAATGATCTTTATAAGGAATGCTTAGATTTAAGTATCTTAATTAAGAAATTAATGAGACCTTATGGATTGGTGATCATTATTGTTCTAGGAGTTCAGAGAACATTTCCAATCTATGTTATAGTGGCTTACTGAAATTTTCAATCCTTAAAGCACACTAAATCACATTTTGGCCAAAATGACCAAAATGCCCCTCTTATGGCTAAAATTGGGATTTTAGGGTTTTATTGTCCAAATTTGTTCTAATCTATTTTAAAGTGTTTCATATTGCTCAATGAAGTGGGAAACACCCTTATCTTAGGTTTTGATGACCTAAATGATCTTAATTAGCACTAATCACTTAATTAAGCCACTTAGGGTGATTAGTGAAATTAAGGCACTTTAGGGCAATCCAACCTTACACTTAGGTTATACTAAGTCTAATGTGATATTAAGAACCATTCCCACCCAAATTAGAGGCTTAATTAGAGTTTAATTCACTAATCTTTGATTAGGGTGATTAAGGAATAATTAAGAAAATTAATTATCTAAAATTAATTTTAAGGGTCTGGAATTGTTTCTTAGGGTACAAGGAGCAATCAGAGCCCTTAAACTCATAAATTGGACAACTAAATGATTTTATATGATTTAATTAAAAATAGAGAAGGTTTGGCAAATACTTTTTAATCCAACCATTGGATCTAAGATTTTATTTTATATTTAGATTCCTTGAATTTTTCTGATTCAAATAGTATATTGGATCATACCATTTGGATCTGTATAACTAAAGTTATTTAATTAATTCATTCTGTATTTTTTATTTAAATTAAAACTATAGTGTTTAATTAATTAAAATCGCAACCATTAAAAATTATATCCAATAATTATTAATTAGGCGCGGCCCAAAATCAGAACCGCGCGGGGCGGGGCTCGGCCCGGCCCAAAATTAGTCTTCGTCTTCCTCCCGACGCATCCGCAGCCCTAATTTCTGAGACGGGCTTCCAGCGCCAAATTCACCGCGCTCCGGCCATGCCACGCTGTGATTTTGACGGCTACACGTTCCCTGACCTCAGACGCGTCGATTGAACTAAGAAGCCCTAGCTGGGAGACACCGGTTTGCCAAAAGACTGCTCGGCCGAGACTTCCCAGTTGGCGCACCTGTGAGGAGATAATTCTCCTCACATAGTCCACGAGATGCCAATGTCTCGATCCCTACACGTTCAGGGATTGAAGATGGAGCGATAGGGCGCAACCAGAGATCCTGAGGTGGTCTAGATCGCCGGGGTGCTATTTGGTGATTTTTGTTGTTTGGGCTCGCGACTGGATCGATCGATTCCAGTCGAATCGATCGATCTAGTCGAACCTACCTATTGATACTTAACTACAATTATTGCCCAGATGAGTCTAGTATTAACTAGACAATTAATTCCTACTGGAGACGCCGGATTTGGCGAACCCAGAATTTCATCCAGCGATGCGCACAGACGATGAATTCGTCATCTGGGTCACTGCCAGACCATGCTTTCCACTCGGTCGACCGCGGAGGAGATCAGGTAAGGTCCTACTCAGCATCTAGGCTTGCGAAGAGGCGAAAATAGAGCTGAATTCCAGCTCAACAGGAAGACGGAAGAAGGCTGTACCTCATATCAAAGACTCGCGGAGAAGGAGGCAATGCAAGCCATCTCGAAGGCACTTAGAGGTTCCAGAGGCTCTGCAAGGGGGTTTGAACTCCAGACCTCACCCTCTATCAGCAGCTGCAGCAGGTCCCGCTGTCTGGTTTGCCGAGAGCTTCAATGGCTTCAGCTGGGGAGTGGAGTGAAATTCAGTGAGCAAAGGAGCTCACTGAGAAGCTTGGAAGGTATTTATAGGCCGAGAGAGATCTAGGGAGTGGATGCCAGAGCTCTGGTTTGGAGCTTGGCTTGGCTCGAGGGTTCACTCGCCATTGCCTCTCAGGGAAAGGCCCAGCCATCCCTGCAGCTCGGCCATAACGGGAAAGACCTCTAACGGTCCAGCTGATCTGGCGGGAGGGTGGCAGACAGGATCGACGTAGCTGGGTATGGAAAATTTTCCACGGTCGGGCTGAATCTCTCGGGGACGAAGGTGAACAGTGGCTAGCAAGGGCGCGACCGTCTGATAGGTTTCCAGATGAGATGGAATGGTCCTGATCACTCGACCAGTAACGGCTGATTGCGGGGATCAGATCGACCATCGAATCTTAATCCGTGGATCGAACGGGTGATCGGCTTATTTAAGGCGGATGGATTAAGCGTCGTCGGATCAGATCTCAAAACCGCGGAACGGTCGAGATCTGCTGGATCCGTTCGACGGCGCGAGCCGTTGGATCGAAGCGCGCTGAGATGCGTGCTAACGATCCTACGGGCGCAAAGCTGTGCGCCACTGTCGGGACCCCGCAGCGGATCTGCCGCGAGCCCGACGGCAAATCCTAACAGTACTTTTAATTAAATAAATAAAATTATTAATTAATTACAATTAATTTAATTATTCTATAAATTCCTATATCCAATTTAGGACCAAATGAGCTCCAAAAATTCCCAAAAATTCACCCTTGGCTAATTTGGGTGTGAGGAATTCAAAAATGAAATCAGATTTCAATTTGGAGATCAAAATATTTTAGGTATTTTTTAGGGCTTAAAAATAGCCAAAAATACCAAATTTTTCAATTTAGCTCCAATTGATTTCAAACTTCTAAGTTTAGGTTTAAATGACCCATTGAATCCAATGGAATTAAAATAAAACCTTAGCTTAGCTTAATTAATCTAATTTTTAGCTAGGATTGTTACACAGGGAACCCTAACTCCCCTTCCTTAGAGCATCTCAGTCGAGTAGCACCCCGGCGATCCAGCGTGTCCCAGATGGGGGTCTTACCTCAATCGGTGCATCTAGGGACACTGAAGGTGTAGCCGTCAAGATCCTGGGGTGGCATGGTCTGAGCATGGAGAATTTTGCGGTTGAAGCTAACCCTATGGATCGGGAGTCGGGAGTCTCCTGAAGACGATGCACTGGCGCATCGGGTCGGGCCTCTCCTGACCCACTCGATTTGAATTTCGAGCCGTGGTTAAATTAAGAATTATGGAATTATATTTCTTAGGATAAATAATTGATAAATAGATTCCCTATGATTCCAATTTAAATAAAAATACATAATAAATTATTTAAATAACTTTAGTTATACTCATCCAAATGGTATAATCCAATTAACTATTTTAATCAGAAAAATGTAAGGAATACTAATAATATAAAATAAAATTAAAGATCCAATGGTTAGATTTTAAATTATTGCCTAATCCTTCTATGTTTATATTTAATTCATAGTAAATTTATTAATTGTCCAAAAATATTGATTAAGGTCTCTGATTGCTCATAAGACCATAGAGGACCTATGTAAACCATTAAAAGTAATTTTAGAACTTTAAATTTGTTAATCATCTCTTAATTACATTAATATGTAATTAGTGATTTAAGCATTGGATTAGTCTCTGATTTTGATGAATCTAATTCCTAATGCTTTATTAAGTATAGTAGAGCCTATAAATGTGTTTGGACCTTCCTAGTATGCCTTAATTCCCTTAATTACCTTAATTATCCTTAAAGTGTGATTAGTGATAATTAAGCTAGTAATGCTGCTAAACCCTAAGATAAGTGTTTAGCCTACTTCACCAATCAATATGGAACTCATTAAAATAGACTTAAATCAAATTAGATGATTAAATCTTAAAATCCTATTTTTAGCTTTAAGAGGAGTATTTTGGTCATTTTGACCAAAATAGGTTTAAGCACCCCTTAAGCCTTGAAAATTATAGTAAAGTATCTCAATTTAACTCATTAGCACCTTTATGAAATCTCATGTTAATAAGGGTGGAGTTAAGTAAAGAAATCTTTAAAAGTTTTAATTAAGATCCTAAAATTTTAAGAGTACTCAAAACCACTTCCTTAAGAGAGCAAATCTAAGTAGCTTTAATACTAAATCTCTAATTTAATTGTTTACTTAAAATAATCCATAACTTAAAAATCCTAAAAGAAATATCCTTGTAAAATCCTATGTCTAATTTTTAACTTGGATCTAAAGTGATCAAACCTTAAATCTTAGATCTTAGATCTTAGACTTTAGATCATTTTATGGTATTGAATTACCTTCTTTGGAATTCCTTAATTGATTTTGTGACAACCTCAATATTGAGAATCATTTAACTCAATATTGATATATCACCACAATACCTAATACTAGATTAGATGGAAGTTAATCTAAATCATTAGATATTATATTTAGCCAATAATTTAGAAGATGGTATTAAGTTAAGATGAAAGGGAATTTTATGAAATGTGTTATGTGTAATACATATGAGGATGCAATTCATACAAGAACATGTGAAAATGTACTTTAAAAGCAATTTATGAGAGTACTTACAATTCTAGATATAAAATTTTAGATATTTAATAAGTGAAACATGAGTCTACAATTTACAATAAAATTTCTAAGTTATTAATTTCTTAAAAATTTCGACAAAATTTCTGTTGTAAATGGCTAAAAAAACACCTGCAATGTAAACATACAAGACTTCCACTCTAATGAAAGTTATAATTGAAAGAAAAGTCAACCTAAAACTAACATGAAATTAATCTATTCTCTAGGATTATTTAATTCCAGTTCTAATATAGAATCAATCCATTACATAAGATTTGCTCATTTACAATTCTAATATAAAGTCAATTCATTACATGAGATTGCTTATTTTTAATTCTAAGATAAAGTCAATCTGTTACATGGGATTGCTTATTTCCAATTCTAAAGTAAAGTCAATTCGTTACATGGGATTATTTATTTTTAATTCTAAAAGTTTAAAGTGAGAAAATACATGTGTAACAATTATCTACTCTAAGGTATGCTCAATTCACGACATTTAATACATATTCTTCACTATCACATTATAAAGCTCACGGTAGTTTATACACATCCTCATTGAACCATTCTTCTTCTTGATGAATAGGACAGGAGCTTCCCAAGGTGACATACTAGGGCGAACGAATCCTTTCTCTAACAATTCTTGCAACAGCTCTCTAAGCTCTTGCAGTTCTTTTGGAGCCATCTTATACGGGGCCTTAAATTTATGTTGATTTCCAGGGACAAGTTCAATAGAAAACCCTACCTCTTACAGAGGAGGTAGTACAGGCAAGTCTTCAGGGAACACAACCAAGAACTCTCTAACAATGATAGTCTTTTTTGGACTACTAACATGTTTCTCTTCATCGATTAAAGTTACTATGATTACATAGCAACCTTTACTAACGAGATGCTTGGCTTCAATAGCATTGATTAGGGATGCAGTCAAGCCAAATTTTCCTACAAACACTTCAGGTTTCTTTCCAACCTTAAGCAAAACTCGCTTACGAAAGCAATCTATTACAGCATTAAACTTACTTAGCCAATCCATTCCTAAAATTATGCTGAAATTCATAATGGACATAACAATAAGTTTGGATTGGAAGAATTGGTTACTGATTGGGATGTCTACCAAATAGAACTCATTAGCACACATTTTAACACCATATGGCATTTGAACTACTAAGGAACTGCCTAGGCTGAAATGTTGAAGATTTAAGAAAGAGGCACAACTCACTGACATGAAAGAGTGACTAGCACTAATGTCAAAGAGAGTGTCACAGAACTAATTTTTAATAATTATAGTTTTTATAGCAGGGAAAATAAACTCTAATTACAACTAGTGAAAATTAAAGCAGAAAAATGCTGAAAATAAAATTGCAGAATAAAATGAAAGACAAGAAATAGGAAATTAAACTTAAAACGTACCGGTAACAACGCTACTGTCATCAGGGGCAGCTGAAGAAGACAAAGCGTAGACCCTTGGTACTGCTGGAGGTTAAGCAACAGACTTGCCCTTATCCTTTCTACTATAGCGGCCTTGCTTGGAGGAAGATGAAGGTACACCCTTTTGGTGCTGAGCACTCCCACCAGTAGGAGGAGGCATCAAGGCAAGTGTTGGTGCTTGAGAATTGGTAGGAATTGGATTCTGCACAGAAGCTTGGCGGTTGATCTTTATCTTGTCCACGGTCCAACTAGCATGACAGTCCCAATGGCGATGATTGGTTCTGCCGCATATGTAACACATACCACCTATGTGGTAACACTTCCCATAAGGATGAGGTTTGTTACATAATGCTCCAATTCTTCCTTGCTGATTTTGCCTAGGGTTTTGGCTAGAATTTTGATTTTGATTGGGATTTTGGCCAGAAGTAAGCTGAAAGACTTTAGGACCACGGGAACGATTCCTTTTGAAGGGTTCAGATCTGGAAGGTCAAGGATGGGAGCGCTTCTTCAAATCCATTTGGTTTTGATGGTACTCAACCATACGAGCACCTTCTATAAGCTTAGGAAAATTGTTATGATGCTGGGATATCAAATGACTTTTAATAAAATCTTTAAGACCGAAAAGAAATCTAGTACACCTAGCCACTTCAACATGAACTAAGTTTGGAGCAAAGTGATAGAGTTTACAGAACTCCATCTCGTAGTCATGCACGGAATGACTTCCTTGGGTAAGCTGCATGAAGTCATTTTTAATTATGATTTGGGCAGAAGGAGGAACGAATTCCTCACGGAACACTTGCTCGAATTCATCCCAAGGGATGTCTTCCATCTCCAATTCTGAGAAGCGAGTCTTCAACTCACTATCCCACCAGTATTCTGCTTCTCCATGGAATAGATAGGTCGCAAGATGGAGGCACTCACTCTCCGGACACTTAATATTGGCTAGGGTCTTTTCAATGGCCTTTATCCAGTCAATGGCTTCGAAATGAGAAACCAAACCATTGAAGGTCGGAGGGTTCAGACAAAAAAAAGTGAGAAGGTAGGCATCGACCATTGGGCCAGAGGATAGTTGTGGAGCCAATAGAAGTTTAGGAATAATATGAGAAGAAGCTTGAGGAGGAGTTGGGAAGATTTAAGATAGAGCAGGAGAAGGTTGGGAAGGGTTACATGATGAAGCCATCCTTTCTGCTGCACGATAATGTGCTTCTACCATAACCATCATTAGATCCAGCAAATTCTGCATTTGTTCTATTTGAGAAGTTGTAGTAGAAGTAGGTTCTTCCACTATTGGTTCAACAGAAGTATTGGAATTGGGATCCATACTAAAGAAAGGAAAAGAAAACACTATTCAAAAATGAAAGAAGATTGGAAAAAAATATTATCATTAAAATTTGAAACTCTTAAAAGATTACAATTTTGGAGAAAAAAGAAAGAAACATAAGTAAAGTAGAAGCTATTTACAAAGCTATTAGAGAGAAAGAAGCTAGAGCAAAAAGAAGACTAGTACTACTAGTTACAGAATTTTGCATAAAATATATTTTTAAAGTCCTCATAAGTGGGGGCATGATGAAGACGCCTACATCCACGAATGAGTACTCCATAAGCATGACACCACTAATCCATGGCGTAGTCACTAAAACATTCATTCAAAATTTGGAGGCGTAAGTGATCTGGGCATTCAATTGCCTCAAATACTGTGGTAACATGGGAGATCCATTCCCTAGCTAATTGAGGGAAACAATCACCTCATAATACACAAAACCTCAAAATTTTATTTAGAATGTCACCTCCCGCAACAGGTACTCCCAAGTAAATACGACCAAACATCAAACCATACTAATGATCATACTCCCAATACTGGAAGAACAATTTGAGTACTAGAGTCTGCCATCTGAAAGTTTAATTAAGGTTTGAGTTAGAATTTTAAATCACTTATTTAATTTGAAATGTGTTTACCATCCTAAGATGCCATTCACTTGATTTTACTATACTGTATTATTTTCTTTTGGTTGAATGGATGTATTTGTCTTAACTTTAAGTTCTCAACTTGGCTCTGACACTAACTGTGATGACCCCAATATTAAGAATCACTTAACTCAACATTGATACATTACCATAATACATAATACTAGATTAGAAGGAAGCTAATCCAAATCATTAGATATTGTGTTTGGCTAAGGATTTAGAAGAGGGTCTTAAGTTAAGATGTAAGGGAATTTTATGAAATATGTTATGTGTAATACATATGAGGATGCAATTCATGCAATAACATGTGAGAATGTAATTTAAAAATAATTTATGAGAGTACTTGCAATTTTAGATATGAAATTCTAGTATTTAATAAGTGAAACATGAGTCAACAACTTGCAATAAAATTTCTAAGTTATTAATTTCTTAAAAATTTTGACAGAGTTTCTGCTGTAAATGGCTAAAGAAATACCTGCATATAGACATACAAGACTTTCATTCCAATATAAGTTATAATTGAAAAAAAAGACAACTTAAAATAATATGAAATCAATCCATTACATAGGATTGCTTAATTCCAATTCTAATATTGAGCCAATCCATTACATAGGATTTGCTCATTTACAATTCTAATATAAAGTCAATCCGTTATATGGGATTGCTTATTTCCAATTCTAAAGTAAAGTCAATATGTTATATGTGATTGCTTATTTCCAATTCTAAAAGTTTAAAGTGAGAAAATATGTGTAATAATTAACTACCCTAAGGTATGCTCAATTCATAACATTTAATACATACATGAAGATAAGAAAAGATTCTCAACTTAGATTTCCAGTTCTAATAGCAATTTAGTATACAACTAATTTCAATCAATATTCAAAGTAAATATACAACTAACGACTTAATTAATATTCATTTACATCCATTCATTTAAATCTATCCATTCATTCATCACAATATTTAAATATAAAACTAACCTCCAATATAAGTATAGTAAAAGTAAAGTAAATGGCATTAATTACAAACCAATAGTAAACTTAAATAAAAGTAAGAATTAAAGCTCACTTGCAAATATTTATAAGCTATAATTTATGATATTATAAGCAGAAGCAGCTAGCTTTTATCACTTGGTCCAGCTCCACTAACCTCCAAATGCACCTGATCTATCATATTTTAGCATTTAAATATGATAAGGTAAAGCCAAGAAATAGAAAATTTAGTTATACTAAACAGTCTAAATACATTTTAGGATTGGGCTAAGCATATTATTATTTTAATTAGATATCACTACTAGTTACAAGATAAGCACAAGCAATGGTGCAAGAAAGTAAGCATATAAGTGTGGAAGAATGAAAGTAAATAAAAGACAATGTGAGTTAAAATACTCACATAAATATATATCCTAGCCTACAAATAAAATAAGGGTAAAAGCATCCTATATAGGCTAGAAAGAAAAAGGGAGATCGATCAGGGCTTTTAAACTGCACGTTCAGCGGTGCCTCACAGCCGCGAAGAAGACACCCGACGCTCGAGGTGAGTCGAGTGTCTGCGAGGGCGCCACGCGCAGAGGGCGGGGAAGATGGATCGGGCTGCGCTAATAAGGATGGTGGGTCGGGCTCAACTCGATGCGGCCAGACCTGAACATACCTTCCCCTTCGCTCGGCGGGTGACAAGGATAGTGAACCTAGAGCTTCGCAAAACTCGGCTGTCAGAGGGACTTAGAGGACAACCCATATGCCATAGAAACGAGCTTTGCAAGACTTAGCCGCTAAGCCCAAGGACTCTATTAGAGGATGACTAGATCAACCTAAAATTGAATGCCCTAAAACTTCTAGGGTTTGCGAACATCAAATGCAACTCGAGCTCCATTGAACTTGACAGAACAAGTGACAATTAATTGCATAGAGTAGCATTCGAATGAAGGAATTTGAATGCAGTGCCGAATAAAATTGATTGCATATGTGATAGGAAGGTGGATTACCTGATTAGGGTTCTTCGAGAGCTTACACGCGAACGGGACAGCTGAAGCCAATGGTCGCTCGATCTAAAATTTCAATCATCCCAAATTGAATGAGGCTTTGAAGTGCCGGGGGCGGAAACTGCAAGGCCTCTGAGCTGATGGTAGCAGCTGGCAGTAGCCGCAAGCAGCGCACGCCAGTGGTTGTGTAGCGCCCCGCTCCGTCGCTGCACACAAAAGAATTAAGTACAATCATATCGGCGGCAGAGCGGTGCACCACTCGAGGAGGAGTACTCCGTCTCCCTGAAATGGTTGAAAGATCGAACCCAACTGGAGGGCTGCTGACTCAACCTCAAGTGGGGTTGAGAGCTAATACTTAAGATAAGAGTAGTATCCTTATCCTAAGTATTAGGCAAATACATACATTGGATTTAGAATACGATAGGAATCTAATATATGTATAAAATATCAGTATTTTCAGTATGCTGATCACATCAAAATACTAAGTATAAATAATATAAAAATAGAGTGCGAAAGCTTAAAGCAAACATCCAGAATCATTCATCACAGAAGATGTAGAAAACATTCATCTCAGAAAAGAAAAGAAAATACATCCAGAATTATTACAAACAGTTTACTAAAATACTGAAGTAAGACTAGGTACTGAACTGAAAATACTAAGCATAAAGTAAAGCTGGAGGAGAGTCCACTAGTACTCCACGGGCTCCTCCTGAAACTCCTGGGTGTCCTCTTGACCTGTGTCAATATACTGCTCAAGATCTAGCAAATTGTCGGATCCCAAAAGTACCTCGTGTTAAACAAAAAGTCTAACACATCGAAATTATTCTAAGCAGTTTTAATTATTTACTTAACATTTACATAACATGTATAAAACTGTAGGAAAACTGTAACATATCTGAAAATATAAAATTGTATAAAACTATACAAAACTGAAGTAAAATAAAGTAAAACTGAACTATAATTGAACACTGAAAGTAAACCAAAAATAGTACTGAATCTAAAACTGAGTAATCATATGTAAACTATGTCTTATGTCACTGAAACTGTGCATCTAAATATGCATCAACACGGTATGCTACTGATATGCTACCAAAATATCACTGAACTGTTATGAGCAGTACGGTCCAATGTCTACATACATCCTATTGGGAATACTGTTTATTGATGACACTGATGCATCCAGAAATTCCCCCGTCAATGTATACAACATTCCGTAACTCATAGATCATCACTGATACTTATACATCATTCGGATTCTCATACATTATTCTGATATTCACACATCATACTTATGCTCATGCTCATGCTTATAAACTACATGAGATAAATCCAAAAAATGCTTTAAAATCTGATAATAAATCCAAAATCTCCATTATGCAGAATCCTGCTAAAAAGATTCTGACTCCTAAGATTCTAACTGTAGTAATTGGTTAAAGTTGAGAGTTTACTTGAAAATTATTAGCTGGGATGATTGTATACACATATTTAGCATGTTTGCAAGAAGGTAGATTTAACCCTTAGCTTATTTAAACTGCACTTATCGAAGCGTACTACGATAGGAGGCAGAACCCGGTCATTATTTATATCTCAAGCTAAGCCGTTAAATTTCCTAATTACAAGCATACTTAGTGGTCTACACAAAGTGACTTAAGATACTTAGCTTGCTTAAACTGCACTTATCGAAGCGCACTATGATAGGAGGCAGAATCCGGTCGCAGTTTATATCTCAAACTAAGGATCCTGTTCACTAACTATAACACTCTTAGTCTTGGAAGATTTATTCTAACGGGACTGTATTCGGCTAATCCCGCAGGATAGCACCTGGTCATAAGTCCACATTGGAGTGAATCAACAAATCCTGAATATTATCAAATTAATCCAGTAATATGGGTATACCCTACTATACCCAACCAACAAACTGAGTTCAGAAGGTTCTATTTAATCAACAAGGGTTTATCAAATCTATTAATCCTTACTCTAAGTAGGTGTATCCTACACAAGGCTCTAGGGATGTGATCAAAGGATCACTCAACATAGGTTGTTACCACAAGAAATGAGTCACAATCTAAGTACTTTAGGTGATTCCTACCACAAGGTGTCAAGTTCAACTTCTAAAGTTATGAAGGATCAACTAGGTTTCAACCTCAATAAGTTACAAAAGTCCTTCCTACCTTAATGTATCATTAGTTAAAGTCTTTAATCATTTCAATGATGAATCCTATAGCAAGACCCTTAAGATCTCACTTTTCTACTTCTTAAGGTTTACTTGTTATACTTAAGTTAAGATGATTACATCAAATGATTAAAATTCATTTGATCCTTTTTTATTCTACAATCATGGGATAAAACCAAAGATCTTATTGGAGTTAGATCATTGCATAAATCATTACAATTTTATTTCCATGCTATACTAATTGTCTTCTATAAGAGAAAATCAAAGATCTAAAGTTTGGATTCAGATGGTTCAATGTAACAAGCCAGGTGGGGTGCCACATTCAATTACCCATATTTAATATTATCCTTAGAACTTCTAGTTTGATAATCTAAGATCAATACCAAATCATATGCATTATTGGAATAATGTCAATTGAATTATCTTATAATCAAGTTAATTAATTAAATGATTAAGGATTAGATCTTAATCAAGATAAGTTAAAGTTTAACCCCTAACCTTTCTACTATAAGACCAAAGGTTAATTTAAAAGTCAATGATAAATCAATGTATTATTAATGTATTATTGATATCAAACTTTAGGTTTGGATTAAGTATTATCTACTTAATCAAGTTATCAAGATTCTTATGTTCAAATTTAGTTTACATATCAAGATGTCCCATTTAAATGTTAAAGTTTTTTAACATACATCCTAATATCATAAGGGAATATAAATCAAAAGATGACATAAAATAAAAAGGTGATTAATGCTAATCAAATCCTAAAACAAATAAAGGGATTAACACTTAATCACAATTCTAAAAGATATAAGTTTCATATTATTTGGTTGTTAAACTATACCTAATTAATACAAGCAATTAAGGTTCTAATACTTATTCTTTAGCATAACACATGTTTAAGATCCATAGTAGATATGAGGGCTTATTTATAAGTGACAAGTTTCAACTTTAACTTTCATATAAAATTTTATGCAATATTCAAATTTAGTATAACTTAGCCCCACTAGGGTCATAGGGGTCTTAGGATACTAAAACAGTTAAATTTTAGCCATTTCAGCCAAGACTGAGCAGTTTTTACAAAATCTAGGTAGTTTCTGGAATTTCTGGATTTTTTTTTTTGTAACTTGGGTGTTGCAGCGCGCTGTAGTGCTTTCCACATGATAGCGTTGTAGCGCCTTTGCGATGCGGCTTGCTGCGGTCTGCTGTGATCCGCTGTAACCCGCTGTGACTCGCTGTGACCCGCTACAGCGCGCTATGGCACGCTGTAGCGATTTATTTTGCAAAACTACTGTTCAATTAATTTATTTTGTCATTTCCTAAGATCTGAAATATTTCCGCTATGATCCGCTGCAGCGCGCTGTAGCGACCTATTTTGCAAATCACTGTTCAATTAGTTTTATTGGCCGGTTTCTTAAGTTTCGTGAAATACCGCTGCAGATCGCTGCAGTGTGCTATAGTGGTCCATTTTGCAATCTACTATTCAATTAGTTCTATTAACATTTTCCCTAAGTTTTCATGTTCTGCTGCAGCCTGCTGCAGCGGCAGACGATGATTTCGCCAAGTGCGAAACCCGTGAGGGTCATTTTTCAAGCTTAATTACTCTCAATCCAGAGAGTTCCATGAGTGGTGCTATATATCAATGGAAAGGTATTTCCGATACATTTCCATCGACACCAAAATCGGTATGAACGGAGCATCCTAGCTATACTAAAAATGATGATAAATACAAGGGTATACAGAATAGATGAAAAATAGAGCATATTTTTGTGAGTTCTTAAGAACATTAATGGCTTTCATACATGCATATGGACTTCCAAGGCTGCATTCTAACATCATAACATCATAAGAAAGACAATGTGAGGAGTAAGGGGGTACCTTAATTCCTTGAAAAGAGGGGAAGAAGGAAGCTTTATTTTCTTCTCCTCCTCCTTCTTCTTCTTCTTCTTCTTCTTGCAGCAATGGAGAAAATGAGGGAATGGAGAAAATTATAGCAAGCTCAAGAGGAGGGCTAAGCTCTCCTTTTAAAGGAGAATGGAAGGGTAGGGCTTCATCATTAGCTCTAGAAGAGCTAGAGGGGGAGAGGCAAGCTCTCTCCCATCAAGTATGGGAGAGAGGGGAGGGAAGCATGGCTCAGCCGAAAGAAAGAGGTGGCAAGCCGAAATTTTGAAAATAAAATGGGGAAATTGTATTTTGGGGATCCAAAGATTGCTTATTTATTTTTCTTATTTATTTAAAAATTCTGATTTTTGAAATGCGCTCCAAAAAATCCCAAAAATTCACCCCTAGCTAATTTGGGGGTGAGGAATTCAACGGCGAAGTCGGAATTCGATTCTGACAATTATTTAATTATACTAATTTCTGGGGTATTTAATTATATTAAAATATTTGCAAAAATCCGACGACTTCCAAATGCGTCTAAAACATCACTCATAGTTAATTTGGGGGCAACGATCGCAACGGCGAAGTCAGATTTCGATTTTGAGGTCAAAATAAATATCTCAATTTTCAAATTAAATAAATATCAATAATATTCCAAAATAATCGATTGGGCTCCGAATTGCTCCAAACCTTCAGGATTTGGTTCTAATGACTATATGAACTTATTAGAATGATGATTACGATACGATTATGCTAAAATCAGGCTAGGTAACAACCTTGGGTTGTTACAGTTTGACACGTGCCCACGAGGTACAGGGGTGGCTGATCAGGGCCGTTCAATCAAATGGCCCGATTGAACAGCGGAGGAAACAACATTTGAACCCGTTACGGGACCCGACTCGATAAGTCATAAGGCGGGTCTCACCCGCTGATTAGATTTAAGGAATAAAATAATAATTTAATTTAAATTTTCCCAATTAAATTAATTTATGAAATGGCTTCCAAAAATTTTCAAATATTGATCCCTTGCTAATTGAGGGGTGAGGAACGTAACGACAAAATCGGATTTCGAATTCGATGAGTATTTAATTTTTGTATTTTTGGGCTATTTTAATATATTAAAATATTTGACGAATATCCGGCGACTTCCAAATGCTTCCAAAACTTCACCTCTAGCTAATTTGGGGTAATGAACGCAATGGAAAAGTTCGATTTTTTATTTGAGGACAATTTAATTAGATCAATTTCATAATTCCTAAAATTCCCAAAATCAGGGTTTAATCTATTTGACCCCTGATTTGGACCAAAAGTTCAGGGTATAGTTCTAATGACTATTTAAGAGTGATATAATCAAAATTAAGACTTGGTTTAGTTCTAATTATCCAGGGTAACAACTTTATGTTGTTACACTTCATTACTTACCGCTTATATATGATGCAATTAATAATATCCAAAGTACTTATAGTATTCTCTAACAAGTGCTCAACGCATGCATTTTCGTTGTAAATGTCAGGTCAATATTTCAAGGAAGAATTGGATCAACCCTGAGAAATTCAACCATTGTACTTTTATGTTATTTTTCACTTTTTTGTTACTTATATATCTGAATAAAAATAGTTGTACTGATGTAATAATATTATAGAATATTAAAACAAAATTTATTTTTTCGTATTTCAAATTTGGATGAATAAATGCAGCGATAAATTATATTATTATTCTCCTGACTACAATCATCGGCAAGTCAAACAAACCCAAATCTCATTCCCTTGTTGGCTCGAGAATTGGGGGATGTCATAAACCACCATGGGAAAAGTTTCTAACATGGAAAATTTTAATTGGGTAAGCAAGCTCCAAGATTTCCTCATCCAATAAAAAAATGAATTTATTTGCCTTCATAAAAACAAAATGAACTAATATTTAGATCAAATTAGAATGAATGGCTAAGCCATAAATGAATTGAGTGAATGGTCATAATGGGACAAATTTAAAATAAAGAAGGTAATGAGTGATTGGCAAAGTTATTTTTGAAGAGAAGTTTAGAACATGAAGGCTACTAAAATTAATTGAGCATATGGTCATATTAAATTATTTCAAATCAAATCAAATATAAATAATAAATTAATATTTTTAATTATTAGTATTCAATAATTAATTAATAAATGCTATTACATAGTAATTAACTAAAAATTTATTATTATTATATTTAATTAATCTTTTTAAGATTCAATTTGCATATTTAAATAATATAACTACCAAAATTAACTCCCTTAATTAAATAGTTAATTAGCAATATTTATCTTATTAGTTAGTAAATATAATATTAAAAGACAAAATTAGCTAATTTAATTTGTTAAAGTAATTATTTAACCTTAATATGATTAATATTTAAATATCATTTATAACTATTCTTATTCAAAAATCATAAATAATTTATATAATTATCATGTTGATTTATTAAAACCAATAAATTACTTAATATGAATAAGTAGTTCTCTAAAGAATCAATTTATTGTAATAAATAATATAACATATTAATCAAAATCTAACATGGGTGTTATAATTATTATAATAAAAATATATAATTAATTATTCACTTAATATACTAAATGTATTTATAAAATTAAAATAAGTTTATAAATAATAAATTAAAATAATTGATTATTTAGTGAGAATAAAAAATTTTATTTAATGTTATAAAATCTAATAAAGAATTTTATAACATTTACAATTAACTTACATAATTTTTTAATTAATTAACTATTCATTTAATTATGAGTAATATTTTAATTATATACCAAAATTAAATAGTTAAATAAAATAGGATTAACTTGTATTAAGTAATATAAAATAATTACTTAAGCTGATTACAACTTTATATTAGTATAACTTAAGATGCAAAATTAGGATTATTCCTCAATCATGTGTTTATGGTGATTGATGAAGGCTATTACATTTAAGATTAAATAAAACCCTTTGAAATTAGCTTTGCATGTGCTAAATTCATGTTTTGATAACTCTATAATTTTGTGAATGTTGCATATATTAGCCCTAGACATATGCAAAGTATCATGTATCCATTGACAAGTACGAGTAATATTTATATTTTAGTTCTTTAAGCTTTAACTATCATTTTTGAGAGTTTATACTCTATTTTTAGGGAACTCTAGATCTTATTTTTATTTTGTTTTGATCTTTTGTGTAGGGGGGAGTGATGACCATCAAGTTGGAAGTAACCTGTAGTCAAACATAACCTCCAATTGTTTCAAAAATTTTGGTAATGGAAGTTTGATTCCCTAATGTCACAATAGTGCCCTAATGCAACAATAACTAACTAACTAATTGTAATTAACTCAATTTTCTATGCTAATATTTTATGTGCCTAGTTATGTACCCATTACAAGTTTAAAGTGACATTAATCTATCTTCATTTTTGTGGTATAGATTTTAGTCTTCTAGATTCAAACTATAGCTCCCTGTCTAATCACCGTGCGCAAGAGAGTTAATAATTAGCAGTGAAATGGTACGCTACTCGAAAAGGATTGCTAAACCTCCTCAAATAACTGCTGAATAATGAGCTGCTAGATTGAAGTATAACATCATTTAAGATAAGCACAAAGCCTTATCTTAAGTATTATATAATATTATATATACAGTGAAATATGAGTGGAATATGGGAAATCCAATATATATAAGTATAACATCATTTTTAGTATGTTAATCACATCATAATACTAAGTACAAGTAATAGTAAATACATCCAGAGTTATTACAAATAGTAGTCTAATGACTGAATTAAAAGTAGACAAATGTAAAAAGTAAATGATGATGCAGAGTCCTCTAGTGCTCCATGAACTCCTCCTGGATTTCCTGTGATGCCTCTTGAACTAGCTCCACGGATTGCTCTAAATCTAGCAAATTATCAGACCCCAAAAGTACTACATGTTAGACAATGAGTCTAACACATCAAAAACTATTATAAACAATTATAATTATCTAAGGTTTAACTTTAAACAATTAAACAAACTATAGAAAATCACTAAAATAGCTGAAAAGTATGAAACTATGCAAAGCTGAAATGTGAGGCAAATGGTGGCTGAAAGACTTAGTACTGAAAACAAAAAATAGTAAAGGAGTTGAAACTAAATAAAAGCTGAAATAAAACTATGTTGTATGTCCTGAATATGTATCTGATTATGTCACTGATTTATGATGCCATCATGTATTTAGTGCCTCATGCACCCCAAGCAATCCTAATATCCATAATGTCTGTTGTATCTCATAAGCCCTAATCAAATATATGCATGCTGCATCATGTAGTTCACATTGCTTTTTGATGCTTATGCTTATAAAATTCATGCCAAATGCTTTCAAATTAGTATGCTTTTTAAATCATCGAAAGCCAAAAATCAATTCAAAATTAAGTAATGATTCCATTCGTCTCCATCGTGCAGAATTCATCTAAATAAATTTTAACTCCTAATTCTAATCCACTGAATGGTATTAGTCAAGATTATTCCTAAGCTTATCAAATAAAGAGGTTGTATACACATAGTTGATATGTTTCTAAGAAAGGTGGATTAGACACTTTGTTTGTTTAACTGCACTTATTGAAATGCATGACGATAAGGGGCAGAACCCTATCATAGTTTATTCTCTTAAACTAAATTGTTAAATACTCTAGTTAAAAGCATACTTATATTCTTCTAAGAAAGGTATCTTGAAGCACTTAGTTTGTTTAACTGCACTTATCGAAATGCATGACAATAAGGGGCAGAACCCATCACAGTTTATTCTCTCAAATTAAGTCACTAAGTACCTAAATTATAATACTCTTAGATTTGAGATGTTTATCCTGAACTAAATTGTACTTATCTAATCATCTAAAATAAGATCAAAACTTACAGTTTTATTCAGGATAAATCAACCAACTCTAATTTATACTGGAAAAAATTAGTACTATGGATATACATTATCATCTCTAACTAATAATTTTACTAATTCTTATTCAAATAATTTTATTTAGATATTTATCAAGAAGTACAATCTAATGAATCCTCACTTCATTATAATGAATCTTACACAAGGGTTTCATGTGTGTGACATATAAGTCACTCAAATTAAGATAATACCCAAGAATGAAACTCTTTCCAAAATCTTAGGTTACTCTACCACAAGGGTCTAAGATCAGAATCTAAGGATATCAAAGGTTCTTTTAAGCTCTTACATTAAGGTTTGACAATAAGCTTTTCCTACCTCAAGAGTTTATCTATTAATAAGGTCTATCACTTATTAATTTAAAACACTAGATTTCAACCTTAAGATCTAAGCACGAAAATGTACAATAATTCAAGCTAAAAGGATTATATTAAAAGGATTATCTTGCATAACTAAAAGGATTATATTAAAAGGATTATCTTGCCTTAAGGTTTAACAATAAGCTAAAAGGATTATATCTAAGCACAAAAATCTTAGGTTGCTGACTTTGCGAATTATCTTGCAGGAGGAGTCATACCAAAAGACATAAGCTACCAACAAAGAAAAAAAATTCTTCGCTAACATTAAAAACTACTTTTGGTATGATTTCTTTTTATACAAATGTTGCAATGATCAACTCCTAAGGAGATATGTTCCTAACTCCGATATTAGAAATATTCTCTATCATTGTCACATATCTCCATATGGAAGGCACCATGTGATTGAGCGAACAGCTGCAAAGGTGCTTCAATTCGGATTCTTTTGGCCCCACTTGTTCAAAAATGCTGTTGACTTTGTCAAAGGTTGTAATAAGTGCCAAAGAACCATAAATTTAAGCACAAGGGATGAGCTCCCTTTGAATGGAATTTTTGAAGTGAAGTTATTCGATGTGTGGGGAATTGATTTCATGGGACCATTTCCCTTATCCCAAACTAATATGTATATTCTTGTGGCGGTGGAATATGTGTCCAAATAGGTTGAGGCGTTAGCATGTGTGAACAACGATGCTAAAACTGTCATTAAATTTCTCTAAGAACACGTGCTAGCTAGATTTGAGACACTTAGATTCCTAATCAGTGATGGGGGAAAACATTTTTGCAATAGGCAGTTGGAGAATGTATTAAAAAGCTATAGGGTGAGACATAAGGTGGGTACTCCCTACCACCCTCAAACTAGCAAGCAGGTTGAAATCTCAAACATAGAGCTTATAACAACCCTAGGTTGTTACCATGCAAAATATAAGCTACTTGATTTAATTTTTTTTTTTAGTATCATTATTTTTAGATCATCAATATAAGCCTATCTAGAAGACTTGAAGTTCATTGGACTTCTCTAAATCAAATTTGCAAATCGATCAATCTAGATGCCTTAATCTAGACCCAAAATAATTTGATCTCAGAATTAAATCTGATTTTATTTTTGGATTCCTCACCCCCAAATTAGCTAAGGGTGAAAATTTGGTGCAATTTGGAATTCATTTGGGCAATAATTCAATTTAATTTAGAATGGTTCAATTGCACTTAAGGGCTTATAACTTTCCATAATTGTATTTTTACCCTAATACCTAATATACCAGCCGGGATCTGCTATGCAGACCGCGGGCGATCCGCTGCGGAGCCCGGGTCACGTGACAGCGGGATCCCTCAAATCTAGCCATCGCGCCTTTCCATTCGACGGTTAGGATTAGAACCGCGGGTCCGCCGTTAGATCAACCCTAATGATCCTACGACGCAGATTTAATCTGGTTCGGCCGTTAGGATCCAGAGGATCAGGACCGTTGCGTCTTCCCGATCGATGCATCAGACGGTCCACAGCGCACCCGCACTGTGGATCTTTGTCTCCGCCAAGCCGCGCTCGACAGGGAAGATTCCCTGTACTGCCAGTGGCCTCCACTGCCCCCCACGCGCGCCTCCAACTCAGCAAACCATTGCTGGTATTCCCCTAAACACCATGAGACCCCAATTGGGCCTTGTGACCCGGCCGAGCTCGAAATGGAATTTTGAGAGCTCGGCCATGGCCCGCCCTCTCGGGCCTCCCCAGCCCGAGCCAGTGGCTCCAGAAGCTTCCCTAAGCTCAGCCAAGGCTATAAATAGCCCTAGCTCCGCTTCAATTGATCCTTGCTGATCAATTATAGCCTCTAAAATTCGTCGCCATTGCCGAACTCCCGAAGCTTCACCCAGGCGCTCCCGAGCTCATGTACCGCCGATAGAGGGTTACTCCTAGAGTTCATGACCCCTAAGAGCTTCCAAAGTCCCTGCGGCAGCGAACCACAATCCGTCTTCCCGTCCCAGCTCCGTCCCGCAAAGCCAGGTATCCCAATTGCAGGTTCTGAGCCAATAAGGCTCAGAACTTATTCCATTTGACGCGGTTTTCTACTTATTGTCATTTTCGAACTCAGTTGTATTGTAATTAGGGTCTAGGTTAGCCCTGATCGATCAAATCGATCGATCGGATTCAGTTTCTTCTGGATCGCCTCAGTCGAGTAAGGACCCAGCAATCCAGGCCACCCCAGACCCCTGGACCAGAGGGCTTCGATCCGCCTCACCTCCCTGATGGTGTAGGGATCGAGCCTGAGGTCTGGCATGGCCTCTGTGGGGAGAATTGTCTCCACACAGTAGATCAATGGCGGAATCCTCGAGTGAGTAAGGTCTGGCTGATCCAGACTGTCTCACAAGGGGATTCGGGTCCCAATCGACACGTCTGACCACGGTGATGGAGTAGCGATCGAATGCTGGCCGAGCCGTGGCCTGGGCGTGTCAGAATTTTGGGAATTAGGGTTCCCTAATTTGGCCTACTCGTCGGGACGGAGGAATGGGGACGACGGCACTGTGCGGGCTGGGTCGACCCACGACCCGCGCGGTGCGACAGTGCCGGGTCTCCCAGGCCTCGGTCGACTCGCGCGTTTTCGATTCTAGGCCGAGCTGTTTTATTAAAATCGAATTAATGGAACTATTTTCCTTAAGGAAAATAATTCGATTAATCAAATCATAGGATTTTGATTAAATAAAAATATATAATGTATTATTCAAATAACTTTTAATCCACTGGTCCAAATTCTATGATATCATATATGAAAATGATTAGAAAAATCTCAGGAACCTAAATATAAAATAAAATCATGCATCTGATGGTTAGATCTTTAATTTTTTCCTAATTACAGTGGATCTTAATTAGGGCAGATTAGTAAATTTACTTATTCAAATTGCATGTTTAGGGTGCCATTAGCTCACTGATGTCAATTATATTGCATGTGCTAAGCAAAATATTTTTCTGAGTTCTGTAATTTTAGTTATGCCCTAATCTTGTTAAATCATGATTAGTAAATATTAGGACATATACTGATTGGATCTTAGCAAACTCAGGCTCTGATTTCTTGTATGATTAATTATAACTTACATGTCAAATATCATATGATTTGAATGGTTGGATTGGTACATATGAGCTAATCCTTTTTGAGTGGAATTAGGGTTTGATTAACATTAAGTAATCTTTGTTTTATAAACTTTGATTGTTAATCTGATTTATAACAGAAATCAAGTATAGTGAATTCACCTAGATAAGCTTATTAAGTATACTTGAATGAATCTAAAGGTTTGAAATCCTAAACATCTTAATTAATTTAAGAAATCTTAAGATTTGGGTCAAGCTTTTAAGACTTGAACTAGGTCTGAGATTGCCACCAATAATACATAATTAATCCACTGATTTGACATTGATCTTAAATGAATAACTTGATTTTCTTAAGGCATGAGAAGGGATCAAACCCTAATCTACTTAAAAAGAGTCCAAATCTTTAAGAAACCTGACTTAATTGAATTGATTGCAAAACTAGGAACTTAACATTTTCCAATAATGCATTTGATTTATTATTGATACTAAACATTTGAATTAGACAAACTAAGGTCAATAACAATCCTTGGTGATTTTATCATCTGAATCAAACCTTAAGATCCCTGATTTTCTCTTAAGAAAGAAGACAGCATGAGAAGACAATTAAGATTATATTGATTAAACAAGTGACCTAATCCTTAATAATATGCTTGATTTAGATCCCATGATCTTAGATTGAGTGTGACCAGATGACTTTATCATCTGATCTAATCATCCTAAACCTAATTATGCAACAGAACCTAAGAGGTAAATATCAAAATTGAGAAGAGAGAACCTTAAGTATCTCTTCATGAGATCATCTTGAAATATTTAAAAGACTTAAATTTATATACTATGAGGTAGGAGGCCTTGTATGATCCCTTGAGGTAAAAGTGTAGAGGATCCCATCACCTTAGAAACTAATCTACTCTCCTTGTGGTAGTAATCCATTAAGACATTGGAAAAGATGCTTCTCCTTATGGTAGAATCCCTATTAAGTGATCCTTTATCACACTTGATTGGTGAACCCTTGTACAGGACTTACCTATTAGTCTAGAACTTGTAGTTCTGATAAATCCTTATTCTGTTAAATAGACTTGATTGAATTATGATTATTGGGTAGTGCAGCATAGTATACCTATATTACTATTATTCGGGATTAGTTGAGTCACTCTATGTGAGATTTATCTTTGTGGTTATCCTATGGGCTTAGGCGGATATAACCTCGCTTAGAGTAAATCAATTGATCCTAAGAGAGTATTAAACGGGAGCCCATCCCTTAGTTTGATTGAAAGACAAGTTGCCAACGGGCAATGCCTCCTAGCGAAGATCGCTTCAATAGGTATGGCTCAAATAAACTAAGTGACGGGATTCACCTTCTTTAAGACGCTAAGTATGATTGTGAGTTTGGTGACTCAAGGCTTAGTTTGAGATACAAAACCATCAACGGATGGTGCCTCTTAATGAAGACCACTTTATTAGGGTGGCGTAATCAAACTAAATGTTGTAAGTCCAATCTTTGCAACATATTTAATATGTGTATACAATCACCCCGCCCAGTGATCTTTAAGTAAATAAGCAACTTTAACCAAACACTGATCTAGAATTTGGAGACAGAATCCTTCCAGCAGGATTCTGCACAGTGGAGACTTAGGAATCATCATTGTTTCTTACTACATTTGTTATAAATTTCGGGATTTCTCATTCATTCAACATCATGGCATAAGCATAAGTATGAACATGAGTGGAACTCATTCCTTCTGTTGTGACACAAGGTTATCAATGATACAGTATGAGATACAGAATGTTATATACACAGACTGGGGAATTTCAGGGTGCATCTGCATCACCATATTTACTTCCTAACTGTTGTACTTTATTGGACCATACTACTCATAAATATTCAGTGATAGTTCTGTGATATACCGAGGTGTAGCATATTTGTGAGCATTGCTTCAGTGGCATATAGTGTAACTTATAGCATTCCTTTCAGCATTTGACATTCCTCTCACATTCATTTTACGAGTATCGGATATTTACATTTACTTTCAGTATTTAGTTTTGATGCAGTTTTACTTCGCTCAGTTCTTACATTTTTAGTTATTTAATGCCTTTACAGTTTTCCTGCACTTTTACTTTACGCCCTTGCATATTTGTTATGTTTAGTTTAGCTTGTTTAGATAGCTTCGATGTGTTAGACTTCTTGTCTAACACGGGGTGCTTTTGGGATCCAGCAATTTGCTAGATCCTGAGCAATTTTTGGAGACAGGTCAGGAGGATGCACTAGAGACTCAGGAGGAGCATTTGGAGCTGTAGAGATTCGAGCACCTACCTTTATTTTCTAACTCTTTCCGTATTTTAGATAGACTCTTTATATTCCTGCATTTAAATGGTTTGTAATAAATCCTGGATGTATTTTTATTTTTCTTTTCTGAGATGGATATTTACTATTGCTTGAGATGAATGTACTTTTGGATATTTTGCTTTTAGCTTCCGCACTCTGTTTTACTACTATACATAGTATTGTGATGTGATCAGTGTACTTGAAATGCTGATATATTTTATAACATACATGGGTTCTTTCTAGCTCCCTTGAACCTTATGTACGTGCCAGTCTAATACTTAAGATAAGTATTCTTGTCTTAGATATTTGACTCTCGAACCTACTCTTAGGGTTCGAGTCAGCGACCTTCAGTATGGCTTCGTCTCTCTAGCCTATTCGGGAAGATGGGTTTTATTTGTGTGGCCCACCGTTCCCGAGTAACGCACCATTCCACCGCCGAACTATAAATTATACTTGGCTTTTGCGCATGGCGACGGGACAGGGAGTTACAGAGCTTAAGCAAATTTTAGAGAAAATTGTGAATCAAAATAGAAATGATTGGACTTCAAAGCTTCAAGATGCCCTGTGGGCATATAGAACTGCTTTTAAAACCCCTTTAGGAATGTCTCTTTTTAAGCTCACTTACAAAAAATCATGTCATCTTCCGGTAGAATTGGAGCATCGTGCCTTTTGGGTAGTAAAAAAAATGAACTTTGACTCCCAAAAAGTAGGCGCATAAAGAATGCTACAATTAAATGAGCTTAATGAATTCAGACTAAACGCTTATGAGAATGCAAAATTATATAAAGAGAAAACAAAAAATTGCATGATAAGCTGATCAAGCCAAAACATTTTCAACTTGGAATGAAAGTACTGCTTTTTAACTCGAGATTAAAATTATTTCCAAGAAAATTGAAGTCAAGATGGACATGACCATTTACTGTCACTAAGGTTTTCCCTCATGGAGCAGTGGAAGTAGCTTTTAATGATAACACTTTTAAAGTATATGGGAATCGTCTTAAGATGTACTTGGAGGAAGGTATCTTATAAGAAAAGGGAGGATGGACCCTTCAGGACCTCCCAAATGAAGGTATCACATGATTGAGCCTACTCGTGTCGGGCTGAGACATTAAAACAAGTGCTTATTGGGAGGCAACCTAAGAATAAATAAATTGTATTTTTTCTATTTTATTTTACATCATTTATTTTTGTACTTTCGTTTTTTTTTTTGTGTGTTTTATTTTGAGGAATTTAATTATGGATTATCATATTCCCAAATCTCTCGAATTTGAAAATGATAAATTTTTTTGAGTTTTTCAAGAAATGAAATTCACAAAAATATTAATAAAGAAAATGATATGAATAAATAGGTTGGGGCAATCCCACATGTATTGATAAAAACTATAATTGCATAAAGTTTTCCTCAAGTTTTAATAAAAATCATGAACTCAATGCCTTGTTAAAGAAATTAAGGAACTCTTGTGGACTTGAATATGGACCAAAGGACAATGGACTAATTGAACTCAAGGATTATTTTGTCTTGTGCTCCATAGCTCACCTTAGGTTTGATGCTAGATTTATGAGTGCATGAGAGCTTAGAACTATGTGAGAAAGTTCCTGAGCTTAGTGCACCTTAATCTAAGCTCAACTAATGAGTTAAAGCGTGTGATGTTGAGACCCACTAATTGAGCTCCATTGCGCAGCATACTTGAGAGAGAGAATGGATTCATTGAGTGCTCATAAACGAGGCAACATAGTCATTGAGCCCAATAAAATCACTCCATCATCTAAACTATGCTTGAGGCGCGTGAAGCTCTTAGTGGAATCAATACTTATAAGATTTTTAACTTTATAACCCTCATCTCCATGATCAAGAGATGAGATAAAAACTATAAATTTAAAATCTTATATGTGCTGAAATAGAATCGACTGTGTGCTCATTTTATGCACGAGACTTGAACTTGTAATTCTTGAATTAAAACTCTAAGAAGAATAATGTGCACTTGACTAAAGAACTAATGAATGCTTGAGGAATCATCATATATAAGTTATTAACCATATCATGTGAGAGAAACCCAACTCTTCTCTTTCTTTTATTAGAAGTATTTTCTACTAAGATTTGTCATGCTTGTTCAAGAACCAACACCAATCAATACATGTATAGCTTAAACATTAGTGATCATAGATATATCTTAGTAACAAAACATCCAATTCTTTATGGTTCGATAAATCCCAGAAATTCAAACTTTACTTATTACTTCAGATCACGTACACTTGCGTGCAAATGCAGACGTATTCTAGGTCTGTCAGGTTTACTTAATATACTTGGATTAAAGTGATCAGGTTAGATGACTAAAAGTTCATCTGACCCTTTCCTATTCTATAATCATGGGATGAAATCAAAGATATTTTCAGAGTTAGATCATTTCATAAATCATTACAATTTTATTATTCATCTTATGCTAATAGTCTTATATATGAGAAAATTAAAGATCTAAAATTTATATTCATATGGTTCAATCACATAAATTTACTATTAACCTTAGCACTTCTAATTCCATGAATTAAGATCAATGTCAAATCATATGCATTATTGGAATCATGTCGATTGAATTATCTTTCAATTAATGAGGCTTGAGTTAAGGTGATTAAGGTTTAGATCTTAATCAAGATAAGTTAGAGTTTGACCTCTAGCTTTACCAAATTTAAGACTAATGGTTAATTTAAAGATCAATGACAAATCAATATATTATTGGTGTATTATTGATGTCAGATTTTAGATTTAGATTAAGTATCATCTACTTAATCAAGTTCTCAAGATTCTTATATTCATTTATAATTTAATGTCAATTTAGGCATATTTAGGTGTCCAAATAATTATTAAAGTCCTCTAGCATACATCATAATATCATAAAAAATAAAGAAATGTAAAGATGACAAAAAATAGAAAGTAATTAAGGCTAACCAAATTTTAAATTAAACCAAAGGGATTAGCACTTGATTACAACGTTAAAAGACTTAAATTTCATATCATTTAGTTATTGAGGTATACTTGTTTAATATAAGCAATCCATGGTCCTATTCTTTAACATTTAGTACAAGACATTTAAAATATATAATAGGTTCTAAGCACTTGTTAAAAATGATAAAATTTCAAATTTAATTTTCATATGAAATTTTATGCAATGCTCAATTTTTACTAAAATAAGGTTAAATTTGATATAATCGAGTCCCACTAGGGTCCTAGGAATCTTAAAATGCAAAAACATTGAAGTTTTGGCCATTTCAGTCAATTCTGTGCACTTCCAGAAAATTATGGGCGCTACTGCGCGCGATAGCGCTTTCAGGCGCTGCGACGCGCTACGACGGGACCAATCTAAGAGCTGGATGCTACAGTGCGTTGCAGCGCCTTCAGGTGCTGCGGCGCACTGTGGCGGATCAACTTACGGAAACACTGTTCAATTAATTTTTCTTCTGGTTTCATAAAATTTTCTAGAAATGACGCTGCAGCCCGCTGTGGCGCGCTACAGCGGTCCAACTTGCGGGTTACTGTTCAATAAATTTTTCTCTTGATTTCCTATAATTTTTCCCGAAATGACGCCGCAGCCCGCTGCGGCGCGCTGCAGCAGTCTAACTTGCGGGTTACTGTTCAATTAGTTTATTTATCAAATTCTATGATTTATCCTGAAATGACGTTGCAGCCCACTACAGTAAAAATTATTTGAGCTTCGGGCGCTACGGCGCGCTGTAGCGCCCTACGGTGATTTCGTCTGTGCAAAAACCGTGAAGGGTCACATTGCGATCTCAAATACTCTAAATTCAGAGCATTCCATGAGCGGTGTCATATATCAATGAAAAGGTCTTTCCGATACCTTTCCATCGATACCAAAATTGGCACAAAAGGATTATCCTAACTATACAAATGAAGTAGTTAAATATTCAGGTATACAAAATGGATGAAAAACAATGCATGATATTTTCAAGTAATATGATGCCTTAATGAGCCTCAATGGCTTCCAAATACAATCATGGATTTCTAACGATACACACCAGCATATTAGCAACATTAAGTAGACAAAGAAGATGAGCAAATGGGTACCAATAGCCTTTAAAAGAGGAAGAGAATATTTTGTTTTCTCCAAGAACTTGGAGAGGAGCTGAACTTCTTCTTCTTCAGCACATCTCAGCAATGGACGGGAAGGTGGGAGCTCTAGATGAATAACAAGGGGTGAAGGAGAGGGAACTAAGCTCTATTTATGGGGGTAAAGAAGAGGGGGGAGGCCATCATGAGCTATGAGGCAAGCTCTCTCCCATCAAGTATGGGGGAGAGGATGGGGAGCAAGGGGGCGCCAGATGAAGGGGATGGCCGTCGAATAAAATAGCCAGCTATGAGAGATAAAGAAATAGAAAATAAAAAGAAATGTGAATAAATAATTATTTATTTTCTAATTATTTAAAAATTTCAGATTTTATAAACGCGCTCCAAAAAATTTCAAAAATTCACCCCTATCTAATTTGAGGGTGAGGAATTCAACGGTGAAGTCGGATTAGAATCCGACAATTATTTAATTATGCTAATTTTCGGGGTATTTAATTATATTAAAATATTCGCGAAAATTTGACAACTTCCAAATGCGTCCAAAACATCACCCATAGCTAATTTGAGGGTGACGATTACAATGGTGAAATCGGATTTTGCTTTTAAGATCAAAATAAATACCTCAATTTTCTTGTTAATTAAATATTAAAATAATCCAAAATAATCGATTGAGCTCCGAATTACTCCAAATTTTCAGGATTTGATTCTAATGGCTAGATGAACATAACATAATGATAATTGAGATACGATTAGACTAAAATTAAGCTGGGCAATAACTTTGGGTTGTTACAAGAGACCCCACAAAATAGAGAATGCAATAGAAAGAAAATTATTTGCATTAGAAAATGATGAAGAAAATGACAGCTTATGGCTCTTAATTTATTTGGCAACATATGTCAAAGTCAATTGTGTCATAGTAGGAATGTCAAAGTTTGCCACTGTTAAATAAAGATGATTTGTTGAAGTATATTTTAACTTTTGACTTTCAAAGAAACATATAAGATTTCTCAGTTGCAAGTTTTGGTCAAAGTAGTGCCAATAGTCAAGTGTGACGTGGTTGAATTTCTCAAGAATTCCTTTTGTTGTGAAGTTTTGCCTTCGAACAATGACATTTGCCTAAATCATTTCCATGGGTTCAATTCTGTTGATTCAAATGCATTGCAATACGTAGAGAAATCTAATCCTGTTCCGAAACAGGTTCACCTATTACATCTAAACTGTAGAATACAGATTTTCTTTTGAAGGCGTAGTTCATCTTTCTAAGTCCTCCTTTCCTAATGATTTGAAGTTCAAGGTGTTATGTTTTTGTGGAGCCTCAAGTGCTTCTCCATAAGACCCGTCCATGTGCGCAAGAACTGTAGCGGCGCTAAGTTACAAAAAAGCGATGCTTGGGTGCAGCCTCTTTGGACGGAGTGCCAACAGGCACGACATATCAGTGTGCTAGGGCCATCATTACTAGGAGCCCATGCATGCTTTAGAGCACGTTAAGCACGTGTACATAAGTAAGAAAAAGTTTATAAATAGTTATGTCGTATCAGTCAAAAATGTATTGTGAAATAGAATGGGTACAGTAAGACTTAAATATTGTCTTCATTATTTTATTCATGGTGAATTTTTCTCATGATGAACTGGTCTATGGTTTTTCTCTGTAATGGATTTTCTATGCAAATTTATGATCTCTACTCTCTTTACATTTTTTGTGATTGTTCCAAGTGAAGAAGATGTATAATTCATCAAATTTCATAACAATTTGCATCGAAGAGTGAAGACCATTAATTGTTTGACTATGAGCAATGGCTGGTGACGTGAGGTACAAATTGAGAAGTTTAGAGACACAAAAACTTTGCATTCTTGAACATGAAAATTGAGGATTAGTTATACCAAAAGAAACTCAATTTGTCATTAGGTGGCATTGTAAAGAAGCTAGTCGACAAAAATGAGGAGGAATTAAAAATGCTCAACAAAATTACACGATGTCGATTCAACTCTCTTGCTTCTTCAATTATCTTTAATATTGTAAATACAAAGATTAATGTGTCTATCAAGGATGTATGATAAATTTGCGACATCGAGAAAACTTTTCTTGATGAAAATACTCTTTAATTTGAAAGGTTACAAACGATAGTTCAATGGCTAAACATTTGAATGACTCTAACCCTGTGATAAGCTAGTTAAGCTCCGTCAACATCAAATTTGATAACAAAGTCAGAGCTTTGTTGTTGTTATATTCATTGCTGGATAGCAGGATGGCGTAGTGGCGGTGGTGAGTAATTCCTCCGGAAATGCAAAATTAAATTTTGATGATATTAATAAATTAAGTTTGAATAAAGATGTTCAAAGAAAATATAATGATTAAGTGTCTACATTAGCATTAAATGTCAAAGAAAAATAAGAAGTATAGACTATAAACCAGAACATAGAACATAAACTGATCAAAGTCAAGAAGAGAAAAGTAAAAAATCAAAAGGCAAAATGGAATGTTAAAACTATAAAAAGGAGGGCTATTTAAAGAATCTAAGTACAACTCCAAAAAAAACAGTACAAGTCAAAGTGTCAACACATTACTACGATGCATCAGTACTGTCACTTGCAATATCATGTTTTGGGTAGTGGCACAAGAGCTTCATTTCGGTAAATATAAAAATTATATTGCAAGTAATTTGGGTAATATGTACTTGAGGGATGATCAAGCCTGCAACACTATTGGGTCAAACTACCATATTGACCATTGTGGCAGTTAAAGGATGTTTTGTAAATACTTTATCTACACAGGAATTTGATTTTTATTAATCAGTTGGCATGTGTTAAGGTATAATACAACCTTCAAAGGAGATTCATGGAAGGCGCAATACAACCTTCAAAGGAGATTCACGGAAGGTTACAAAAGGCGCTTTAATTGTAGCCCGAAGTATGTAAGAGATAGTTATGACCTGGAATTTGATTTTTGAGCAAAAGAGATAGTAGTAATGCGACATGTGCTCTCATTCTATCAAACCTATTTTTGGAATCTTTTCCTACTAGATAATAGCACTTGCATATGAGATTCAAATATTTCGCTTGGCTTCAGTCGACAAGATGATACCACTTCAAAATCTAAGCCAGACGCTCACCCAGTTACGAGACATTGTGTATTCCAGGTCAGAAGTATTCACCTTTTGATATTTCCTTATCCTAATATAAAATGCATGTCAATCTGGATTGATCTGATTGAGTGACGGCTTTTACAGTTGCTACACTAAAACCTTCCGGTCTTGAGATTAATAAAGTGTTATAAGCTATTTTAAAAAGAGCTGAGGACTCTAATTTATGACATAAGAGACTTAGACTCACGAGCAAGAGGGATTTAAAACCTCCTCTCTAGACTTAAAATTACACTATGAAATTGTGATGGGAAAGCAAAAAAGCTCGAATTATTGAACCCAAATTCTATTTAGATTAAACTTTTGAGCATTTGAACTCCTATTGTAGTGGTTTATTGTCTAATCCAGTTCTTAAAACTTTAATTATATCTTAAAAATATTATTTTAATAATTTTGCTTGTGATATCCAACCAAAGAGCCCATTCTAATTTGTAATTCTTCAACGATGAATTCAGACAAAATGTCGCGCACTGTTCCTGTTCCCGCAGAAGCACTCCGATCAAGTCTTCCGAATCCACCTCCCGCTCAATCTCACGAACCAATCAACAATGAACCGACCAGAATCAAAGTCCCGGCCGTCCCTAGAAATCATCATGGTGACATCGCCCGATTCGCCTGAGTTTTCCCAATTCCAGTATGCGCTCCGCCATTCCTCCGTCGTAGCGCTTGACGCCGAATGGAAACCCGCTGGTTCTCTGCAAACTACGGCATTTCCGATGGTCACACTCCTTCAAATTGCCTGCCGAATCCATAACGGGGGTTATGACTGTGAAGACTACGCCGTCGGAAATGTGCCGGTTTTCCTTGTGGACCTGCTCTCAGTACCTCTGTCGTCCATCTGGGAGCTTCTTGTGGAGATGTTCGTCTCTCCCTCAATGCTTAAGTTGGGATTCAGTTTCAAGCAAGATCTGGTTTATCTCTCTTCCACCTTCTCTTCCCAGGGTTTACTTCCTGGTTTCGATAAGGTAATGCTTTTCATTCAACGCCTTTACTTACTTTTAGGGTAGTTCACTTAATTACCTCATTTGATCTAACCTAAGTGTGTGATTAGGTTTGGATTCAATTTGAGTTCGGTCAAGTTAGCTCAAACTCGAACTTAAAATTTACGAGTTGAGCACGGCTTGACTCTCAATTCGAGTCAAGTTAGTTTCGGTTCAAAAAATTCGAGTTCAAGCCGACTCGAATTTGATTCGAGTTAGACTTGAAATATATAAAATAAAGCACATTGTACCATTTGCTAAAAAAAATTCGCAGCATGCTGATGTTTTAGGTTCATTCCTTGGACCCAGGTTCGATTCTTGCAACGACCAAAATTATGGTTTTTTATTAAATAATGTGCATTTGCATTTTTTACTCGAATCAAATCCGAGGCCTGATGGAAGATGCAGAGAGCTTTACCACCATCACTGCTAATGATTTATGCTATTTTATAGATACTATATAACTATATGTCTATTTATTTTATATATTTTGAGTGATTCGAACCCAATTCGATTCAAGTCGAGCCCAAGTTCAAGTCAACCTATTCAACTCAAGAATCAATTCAAAATTTCTAGTCGAGCTCGATTAGACTCAAAATTCGAGCATGTTTTGAGCAATTTTTGAGTTTCGGGTTAAATTGCTAGCCCTACGTGTGATTCATAGCTCTCATAATAAAACATTTTTTTTATTTCATTCTTTAATCCATATCTTGATCATGCTCAATCAACAGTTGGCATTGCTATGCTCTTGGGCTAACCAAAGCTCTTGGGTGGCTAAGCTAGCCTTTACTAACCTCAAGGGTCTAGATGGGCTTACATAGCATCCAAGGATTTTAAGTAGGCTTAATATGGATATTCTTTTCTTAGGCTTAGTCCCACCAAGTCTAATTTTATTAAGTCATGACCAATTTCTTAAGGGTTAGACTTTGGGAAAACTTGAGTTAGCCCAAGGTAGAAGAGATTTGATGGTCTCTTCCTTAGCTTCTCAAACCCTAGTCATGGGGTATTCTAGATGAGTATTTTGCCTCTATTCATAGAGTGAAGTTCACTCTTGGCTTGAAATTGAGTCCATTGGGTTCACCCAACTCAAGGGTTAACTCTTACCCAAGATAGTTTCAAGGAATTTCATCGAGCAATTGAGCATGGCTATCTTAACTCTTCCTGCATGGAATAATCTGTGCTTTGGCTGATTTTCAATCCAAAAATAAATGCCGCTATTATTTTGGAGGGCAGTTTTGAGCTTGTTTGGTTTCTTGTAGATAGATAATTTATTTTTTTAAGATTCACTTGTTATATGTGTGAAATCAAAACCATTATTTTTGCGAGGGATTACAAAAGTTTTTATGATGGGGATATAGAGTATGATCTGCTATGATCTGTAAGTTCACCTCATCAATTCTTACAATTTATTTGCTAGTGAGGCATCTGTCAGCATCATAGTCTTGTGGGTATTACAAGAAATTAAAAGACTCTGAATGCATCACTGAAAAAAATCAGACTTTTGACAAGCGGAACCAAAGCTTTTTAGAGATTTGCTTGGAAGAAATATGGAATGGATTGTTAAAGCAAGTCTTGATGTTTCTTGCATGTATGATCCCATGCAATCTGATTACCTCTAGAAAGTGTATATCAGGATGATTTGCATGCACATAAACTTGATTATTGTTAGAGTGATCAAACTAAATGTGGTAGTATGAATCCTCCTTGAGTTTATGTGCATAAACTTTATTGGCTTAACTTATCCACTTTTGTCTTAGCCTCATTAATATAATCATATACCTAGGCATCTTTAGCCAACAACTCTACTCACTTTTTTAATGCTAAACTACTAGCTTTTCAAAGTGGTTAATATGCTTTTTGATCTGTTTGGTTATTCAAATGTCCTAGTAATTATCCAAACTTTAAGTGATATTGAGTCAACCTAGCATTTTAATATCATTTTAAAGCAGAACAATTATGATAGAGTTTCTATTGTTGAGAGGGTGATGCATAACAAAAATTAAAAATGATGAGTAGATTGATTGTATGGGAGTTAGAGGGAATTTTATACATATTGCTCAAATCACGATAGAGTTTCTGTTGCTTGAGGGTAATATTCATGTTGGTTTGATTTTGAAGGAATTAATGAAAAGATATAATAATTTTGAAGTTTACTTTAGCTTATGATCATATAGTTGATAACACTCTAAGAAAAGAGGGACATATTATCACCTATTAAAAGGGAACTTTAAAGCTCATATTGATTATTTTCTCTTAAAGAAAATAGAGGAACATATTATCACTTATAAAAATGGGACATTTAAAACTTAGTTTGATTTTCTTAAAGTAAAAGGATCTTATATCTTGTATAGGTTGTAAGATTATTCCAAGTGATTATTTGACAACTCAACATCTTTTATTGATTTGGATTTGAAAATAAAAAATAATAAATTTAATATTCAATCTAAAATGTAACTTAAAATTAGATTGTGGAATTTTAAGAATGGTAATATAAATATTTTTAAGAGTAAAATTTTAATACTTAGACAATAGGATTTTGAGGCTGAAGCCAACTTTATGTGAAATTTGATTGCTAGTTATATTCGCAATACCACAAAGAGTGTACTTAGTGAATCAAAAGGGAGAGTACTTAAATAAAAATGCATGGTGATGAAAACAAGATGTTCAAATTAAGATTAAAGATAAAAAAATGTTTCATAAAAATTGTTTAAATGTAAGACTAAAGATAATTGAAAGAAATATAAACTAGCTTGTCGTAAATTAAAATAGTTGTTCATGATGCTAAGAGACATAATTCATAGGCATCTTGTCTTTGCTTCTGAACTCATTTTGTTTTATGCCAAAAATTAATAACACCATACCTTAGTCCCACTAAGTGGGACGGCCTGTATGATTCTTCTATTTCATTGACATGGTCATATAGAAGCCCCTCTATAATTTTCAAATAAAGAAGTTTCTTTATAATAGTTTTTCCCATATCTTTTTTTATTTTCTTATTCCACTTTTTTACATGGGATAAATTCATAAACTCAAAGTTTCTTGTAGGAGCATCAAATAGTCTATACTTAATATGCATGAACTATGTAAAGCAACATTCTCTAATCTTGTCCTCTATTGGAGCCACTTCAATCTTGCTATGAATGAACTCATTTCTCATCCTATTCTTTCAAGTATACCCACTTATCTGCCATGGCTTCCTCATCTATTTAACACTTATTTTATTACTAAGTTTCTTCTTTTGTAGACCAACATTTATCTCATATTAAAATTCAAGGCTTATAGCAATTGTATAAAATCTTTTATTAATTTGAGTGAAATTTTTCAATCACACAACACTTAAGAAGCACTCATTTTTTCCAATAGGCTTGAAGCCTATTGATTGCCTCACTCTTTATTTCATTGTTATTTTGTGAAATTGAACCTAAATATTTGAACCTCACATTTTTCTTGATCCAATAGTTGTGTTTTTGATATTATAGGTTCTCTTATGGTTATAAATTGACAGTTCATTTATTCTGTTTTATATCTACTAAGATAAAATCCTTTGGGCCATAAAACAAAATCTTTCTTTTTTAGTTATTGCACAACCTTTAGTTATATGTAATATAACTACCAAGAAAAATGAAAAATATAAGGCACAATAAAGATAGATGATTCTTAGTATATATGGAGTGTTGATTAATATTAGTAATTTTACTAAGTCAATAAAATTTCCATTTATATTAAGATTACACTAAGCATCATCACTAAACTCATAGTCTTTTGTGTTATTATAGGTTATTTATAATTGCTATCCAAATTTTCTAATGTGTTATGGTTTTGTTTTATAGATAATTTGATCTAATATGAAAGATATTTATTGAAATATCTGTTAAGTTGAAACTCAGGAAAATATTTAGGAGATAGGGATTAACTTTAGTAGAAATATGTTTAATATATACTGCACATTTTTAATGAAGTTGATATTAATAAAATACTATCAATTTCATAAGATATGATCATTTCTTTGTGATTGGTTTTAGTAATATGAATTTATTATATAAAATAATGATAATATACATAAGGATATAACTACTGCCTTAATTCTTAGGCTAGATGGTTCAAGTGAAAATTTGTGTTAAGCATATTGTATTAATTTATAGGTACTTAAAAATAAATTTTATAGAATTTCAGCCAATTTTGATTTTGTGTGAATTTAAATGCTTACAATAAAAAAGTTGTTGATATTTAAGTTAAGCAAGGGAAAATGAGAATATTATGGATATTTATAAAAATAATGATAAAAAATAAACCATGTTCTTAAAGATTTCTTTGAGTAATAATTACTATAGGTATGATTATTTAGAGTGATTTTTACTTAAAATATGATGTAATCAATAATTTTAATGTTTGAGCATAAACAACAAAGCATAATTTAAGCACCCATTAAGTTTGTGGATATAATCATTGCTTGAGGTTCAAGAATGAGAATGTTAAGGTAGTATTGATTGTGAATGTTGTTGTAGCCCAGTGGTTGTGATTTTTGGATTAGTACTCCTAATTTAGAGTTCAAATTCCACCTACCATATTATTACCGCTAACTCACATTTTTCAAAAAAATGTAGTATTAATTAAGTTTAAAATGATTTTGAAAAAAAAGTAACATCTTAAGTAATTCTTGCAATAATACTTTTGAAAGTTCTTTTAAGCTGCTCAAATAGTAAGGATGATAATGAATAGCATATCTAATTGGCACTAATATGCATGTATACATATGTATAGAGAGGTGAATGCTACATTACTTTTGAAAGTTCTTTTTAAACATCTCTCATCACCCTTTTATGATTTTTGAATGCCTTAAATTTTAAATAACTAAATGAAAAGCGAAAAACAACCTTTTTTTTCTTTTAGTATACATGAATAATATTTCTTTTTGGTAAGATTCAAAATTTCATGCAACATGTATAGTTAACATATTACGGTTTTGTTCAAAATTTGTGTTATATTTTGATGATTCTTAACTTATTTTTTTAGGCCTTTTCTTTTTATGACAATCATATGATTTTTTAAATTTTAACTCTAATATAATTATTCAGTTATCAGAGAATTTACCATTTTTGTGATTTTGAATCTTTAAGTATTTATATATTTTGCATGATTTGTATTTAATATTTTTTTTTGACATTTATGTGTGACAGGTTGAACCTTTTATTGATATCATTAGCATATACTATCATTTGAAATACCAAAAAAGAGGGGAAAAGTCTCCAAAGGACTCTATAAGCTTGGCTACTATTTGCAGGGAAATACTAAGTTTCTCTCTATCCAAGGTTCAATTCTTTTGTTGCTTTTAGACTTGGCAAATGTTTCATTTTGAACTTGAGCTTGAATTGTCATTTTGTTTTTCCTCTTGTTTTGGTATTACTGGGGACATTTCTATAATGATTTCTTTATTTGAATAAAATTTCCTTTATATATATATATATATATATATATGTATATATAAGCACATACATGCATGTGCACACACAAATTATATGTGAATTTAATTTTTTGTTAATTATTAATATTTGGTTTTTTAATATTTAATTTTTTATATATGTATATAAAGGTCACACAGTATAATATATATATATATATATATATATGTATATCACGCATGCGCGCACGCACACGTGCACACACACTCAAATTATATGTGAATTTAATTTTGTTACTTATTAATATATAATTTTTTATATATGTATATAAAAGTCACACAATATATATATATATATATATATATATATATATATATATATCATCTGGAGAATGATAAAAATGAAAGTCATTTTATCTTGCATTTTTTTCTTTACAAAGTTTGTAGGCTCTTCCTTTTATAAAATAATCTATTTAGAAAGTTATTTTATGGTCTCAAACAATGTATTAATTGTTATCATTAAGGGAGCGTTTAATTTATATTGATAAAATGCTTTGGATCATCCTTTATTGGATATGTGGCATTATAGAGTTATGCCAAATGGTCATATGGGTATTGATCTAATCGTCTTACATCAATTTCATGACGATGAAATGTCTTGGATCCTCCTCTTGTCGGATATATTGTGATATAAAATGAAGTGAGGTGTGACGTTCTGAGGAACATGTTAGGAATGAATGGATTTTTAATTATTAGAATTTGCTTATTTTTCTTACGTCATCACCTTAAATATGAGAAAACACCGAATCCATCAAAAAATCAAGCAAAAATATGTACTAATAATATTTTTTGAATAATTGTCTATCATAGAACAATTAAATAGTAAAGTCTTAGCTAAAATAAAAAAAAAAAACAATTGGCATCATATCTTCTCTTGTACTCTACAAGAGTACCTTCGCACTCAACAAATCAATCAGAATTAAGAAATATTAGCAATAACATTAAAAAACACCCTCCAATAGAGAAATGTAGTATGAAAACATGCAAGTCATTGTTAAATGTACCAACACTAAAAATATATTGTTGGTGTAAATGCCAATCAGTTTGATAACCTTAAAGTCAAACTATTTGCAATGATGGATTTATAATATGCTAATTTAACCAGTTAATCAGTATTTTTAAAAAGTCTTAGTGCACATAATTATGTTGAGATTGGTAGTAAAAGTCATCAGTAATGTCTGTTATCAAATGAGCAGTATAGTTCAGTAAAGCTAGAAGTAAGGTGACTGTATGATAAATCATAATCAGTTAATTATAAGGTATAATAATACAAGAATTATTATTTTTTAAGGTGTTCAGTTTAATTTTGTAGTTTTTAGGGCATAAAATGCTAGTTATATTTTTAGTAATATTTACAGTTCAGTTTTAATTTACAGAAAGTACAACCTAAATTACAACTTAATTGTGATTATAATTCAATTACAATAGGTGTTTAATACATTTGGTATTTATGTTCCATATGACTTCCTTAGTGGGGAAAGTGTATGTACCAATCGTTGTGTTAGAAAACATGACTATTTGTACTGATATCAATCAATTTCTCAATTTAACTCATTTATTATCATGATTTACCGCAAATTATTATTTCAAACTTGTTCTTAGATTGAATGTATGATAGATTTCTGAGCTAATCTCAAAAATAAAACTCACAATTTGACTAGGAGAGTTTTCAATATATTTGCTAGTTTCCCTGCAGTATTTACGTTTTATCGATTTATTTTGTTAAACTTGTAAAAATTTGTGGTTTAGTCTTGTGCACATCAAAAGTTGAAATTGAAAGGAAATACCATTTGTTGTAGGAAAAAGTGTGTTAAAATTTTTTTAAATCAGGAGAATTTAGCACAACTATCTTAAAAGTATACGCTTAGTTTCTTGTGCAAGTAGATAAAAATAATCAAAAAATAAAAAGCCAGCATATAAACCAATTTGGGCTTTACGGTCTAACCGGTTTCAATTAACATATTATTCAAATATGTTTACATCTCACATGTGTACATATTTTCTTTTTAAATTCAATTTCTTTTTTTATCACATGTATGCATGCATATACAGATATATAGATAATATGTATGATTATGTGAAAAAAAATACATTGCTCACAATTTTTTTTTTGTTTACATGTCTAATACCCAGTATATAATATATTTGATTCTACTGCCCAAATGTCAATTACTACACCAAACCTACTACTCAGTTCGATATTTTTGGTCATTACAAGTAAATGAGTTTGTGCAATGAGTAGGTGATAGGTTTGTAAATATGAATATTTAGGTGTCATGCAAGTAATTTGTCATATTTCTTGATTGAACACATGCTACCCAATTTTGTATGTTTATGACTATAAACTTAATAAACTTTGTAAACAAATTTATTTTGTTGTTGTAGAGGTAATTACTTAAAATTTTATAATAGAAGTAATATAGGTTTCAGGCATTTATATATTAGGGCTACTTGTAAAATAAAATGATTTGAGTAACTTATAAGTTGGGAGGCCTGTCATTTTGGAGATGGGATTTTGTATGATATAAATAATTATAAGGGGTGTTTGGCGCATGATTTTGCTTTTTTTCCTTTTTTAATAAAAGCATCAATTTCAGGCACATATCATATTGAATTGTTTGGGTATATTAAATTCAAAGTTTGATTCTTGTAATTGAATACGCCTTTTGGGTTGCTGAATAGTCTTTTTTTTTTTATCTCATCGGGCTTGGTTTTGGCAAGAATACTCTTATCTGATTAAACAATTTGTGAAGGAGATGGTGTGATCTCTATAATTTTAATTAAGCATTAAATTAGTCTATGAAATTTTGGTTTTATCAAATAAGTTCCTAAAATTTATAAAACGTCTCATTTTAATCCATATAAAAATTTAATTAACAAAAAGCCTATACAAAGGATGGTGAGGCAGCTTGAGGAGGCGATGAAGAAAGTGGAGCTGCGGTACAACAACATGAGGAATATAAACATGGTGATGAGGCACTATTTTCACGATGACATCACCTCCATTTCTTCAATCACAACTTCTTCTAGGCGGCCAAGGCCGAAGTTTGTAGGTTCAACAACACTCATATTGATAATTTCTCCCACCCCGCTTGTGACTCGGACAACTGTGTCTGCCTCGAGCCTTGAGAGCAAGCCCAAGGGATGACTCTGTCATCTCTAGCACACTCTCGCTTAGTCGCTTGTCTCCATTGCTCGGAGATTGGCAGTTAAACTAATCATGATTCTATTATATTATCAGACTGCTTTCGAGCTCTTCTTCCTTGGCGGCGGCAGATGCGATATAGAGAGAGAGTATGGGGATTTTTGCATGCTAGCACCCAAGAATTTTGAATAATGCATGTCCAACATTTGAAGATTATTGGATTTTTGCATAGGCCCCCAAGTTTCATGTGATGACCCATGTTAGGTTAGTAACAACCAATCTAGCATTAGGTACTTTTTTCCGTATGATCATTTTGGCGGTTAAGCAAAACAATATCCAGAGCCATACAAGAAATAAAAATATCATTCATTCAATTTAACATGATCCAGAATATTACATAAAAGAAAAGTTTGTGTCTTGAAAAAGTAATAATTAAATTTTTATTCTTTGAATCTGTAGATGATTCTTTATAACATCTTTAAGCTATCTCAATCTCCTCCAGATGTATCTAGTATGGTATTATAAAATAATGCCTTAGTGCACATTATAAGTACAAAATATATTAAATAATATACTTTTAAACAAGGCAAAAAGCGAAAATGACATGATAATAATTACAAGATAATATGGTTTTAATGCAAATAAAATAATCATAATTCATGCAAATAAACATTTCTTTGCCATAGTTATGACACATGCCAAAGTTAAAAAGATAATCAATAATCGCATAAAATTTCACGTTTGTGCTTGTCTTAATATCATGAAGCGATGTTAATAGTTCTAATGGGCAAAACCAGAACATCAAGGTTGGGTTCAATAAAAGTATGTTCATCACCTGGGCCCCTCAAAGGCTTTAGATAGTGCCCTTATAGCTCCCGATGGACTAGCCTTGTTCCTAACTTATTCAACTATCGTTTCGGAACCTTTGCAAATTTCTCAAGATACATAAACATCATTTTGTTTCTCTTACATCATTAGTAGTAAAAATAACACATTTAATATCAACACAATATAGGCTTAAAGCGATGCTTAAGCAGCAATAAAAGCAAATAAGCGCATAAAAAATAATATTCAGTATACCTTTGTGTAGACTTAATAAGACGAATCACTCATAATTCTAATGTAATACTGAGAGATTTGATGTGTCTGCAAAAGTTATGTTTTGTAGTTTTATCAGCCTTTGAAAATGTCCGTCCTTATTAAAGTATATTGTGATGACCCATGTTAGGTTGGTAAGAACCAAACTAACATCGGATGCATCTTTTCGCAGGATCATATTGGCAGTTAGATAAAATAGTAGTTAACGAACATTCAAGCCATTCACATAAAAGAAACGATATTCATTCAATTTAAAATAAAAATAATATCCATAAATTATTACATAAAATTTCTTATACATCAAACTATTAATCCTGGAAGAGACAGTTATTTTCCCGCGCTACGCCTCTAGACTATATCAACCGCCTCCAACTGTATCTGATCTGGCATTATAAAAATAATGCCTTAGTGCACATTCTAAATACAATGGATATTAAAAATATATACTTTAAGTATAGCGGAAGGCAAAGAAAAATAAGATAATATTTGCAGGGAAATACAATGTGTTTCAAATAAAAGATAATCAGGTCACCTGCAACAATTAATGTTTTGTTCACATGCCAAGTGTCAAAAGGAAAAGCAATAATTGCGTAAAAATATATGTTTATGTTTATATCTATGATATCATGAAGCAATAATAACAGTTCTGTTGGGCAAAGCCAGAACCATGAGGCTGGGTTCATATGCATTTAAGCATAAACCTTCACCTGGACCCACTTAAGGATCTCAGATGGCAACGTGCATTTAAGCAACCTTCACCTGTGCCTCCCTCAAAGGCTCCAGATGGCACCATTATAGCTCCCGAGGACTAGCCCCATCCCTAACCTAATCATGCTCCGTTTCGGAATCCTTTTTGCAATATTCACAAGACACATAAACATCATTCAATTTCTCTTACATCATTAGTAGTAAGAATAACATATCAAGTAGTAATAAGTTCAAAGCGATGCATAAGCAGCAATTGAAAGTAAAAGCATATAAACTAATATCCAGTGTACCTTTGTGTTTTGACTTAACTAGATGAATCATTCACAAACTTGATGTGTCTGCAAAAATTATAATTAAGATTTTATTAAATTATGAAACTAGCTGTTTACAAGGTTATAACTAGTATTGTGTTCCCAAGTTTGTCTTTAGTTGGTTACTTAAATCTATATCTCTCATGGCATAAGAATAAATTATACAATAAGAAGGTTTAATTCATAACTCTAAATTATTATATTTAAACTAAAATCATACTTTAAAGAATTAAGGTAACCTTATCTGAAAGAATCATATTATAATGTTGGAGAAAAATGAGTCTAATTGAATTGATAATATTTTTACTAAACCCCTCTTTATCAACACTGAACCCATCTATTATGTTAGAGCAGTACAACATGCTTCATTCAAGCAAGATATGAAAACTTCTTAAGTTATTATTTATAATCAAAATCAGTATGAACTCAAAAGCTTAGTGCACATTAAAGTATAAGTTAGGATATGATGATTATTAATTTGATATCGATGACATTTAAAAAAAAAGTTATAACTAACTCCATTATAAGACAGACCTTGTAACCTTTATCCTTATTAAGAATTTATCAAATAGCTGATTTGGACTGATTAGATCTTTAGCTACTCAGACCTAATCATTAAACTGCAATTTAGACATCAATTTCCATTTACCACTCAACTATGATTAAATCATGATTGATCGCACCTAATTCCTATCCAAAAGTAAATAAATTACTTTAATCATTTTAATACCTCATAAAGTATGATTAAACAACCTAGTCTTAGGTTAAGTGATTAAATATAACTAATTGTTGATAAATATTAGGTTCAAAATACAATAATGTTAAATAAAAGTATTTTTAATGATATCAAAATAAGTCACTTGGTCTATTTATAAAAATTATTTGCCTACTAACCAATCTACTTTAAACATAGCATTTATCTTGATCCCAACATAACATAAAACCCATCCCTAATAAGGTCTTATTGATATCAGTTAACAACAACTTTTTGTTTACATATACGATTCTCCGATCGCCTAAAGGTAAAGAAGACCGCACCTTATCTTCAGCCGAGCGTACAGAGAAGGATTGACGCCGAATCAAGTGATCGGACGCGGAAACGAGCGGAGAAGGATCGGCGCAGAAGCGGGAGGACCGGATCATGCGCGCTGGGACGTCGACTGCGCTCCCGTCTGCGTTCGTCGTCGGCCGCAAAGTTGTCGTCGTCATTGTCCGCTGTGCGCTCCCGTCTGTTCAGGTACGCTTCTACCGTCGAGCGGAAAGGAGGGAGATGCGAGAGAAGGTAGTGAGGAATCGGGCGGTCTTTCGGGCTTAAATAAGGCGTGCGTATGTAACGCACGCCTGCTGCATTGGCGCTGAAACACGCGGGAGGCGTTCGACAGGTTTGGAAATGGCGTGACTATGGAGCTGAGCGATTCTTTAATAAGTGTACGCCTGTTTCTGATTTCTTTCCTAATAGAACTGTCGACTTTAATTGTTAACATTTTTCTGAGACTTTTGTTTCCTGTTTTGATCTTTCACGCTTAATGGCAAATTTAAACTTCCTATTTCAGCTTAAATGAATTTTGAAAGCTTTCTATGTTTAAGGATTTGAAACTGAAAAATCGATTTTTAGCGGGAGTTTAACGGGAAACTAAAATTTGGGAGATTTTAGCGAATTGGGAATTCAACATTTACCTAATAATGACCTAGGGTCATTACATATATATTCTCATTTTTAAGTTTAATTGCAGTTACAAAGTCTAGTTTATAATTTAGATTTATACTCGTTCTCCGATTGTTTAAAATTCATACCATAATTAGGACAGTGAAGTAACACGGATTGTTGTCACACAATTTGTGTGGTTTAATAGGATCATTCAGCATGATGTTAGAGTTGCAGGATCATCAGGTGAAGTGCCGAGAGTGCGAGTGGAATCAAATAAAGGAGGTTTGAAATCAATTTAGGTACATTGATCAGATAATGTAAGCAAGATCTTTTAGGTACTAATTAATCCTTACGAATACTCTTTATTGCCTAATTAGAGAAACATTCCAGACAGTTTCCTTAAGCCTCTAAATGAACCACGGGACATTTGGTGACTTTACAAATCAAATTCTGTATCATATATGAATCCCCAACATCTGCTATGATCTCATCCTTCACATACATTTTAATAAATCTTTGCATCACTTGACTTCCCAATATCTATGAAGGATTCATTTAAATCTCAGCTGAGAACTCCCTATTATTATTATTATTATTATTATTTCAAATAAGTGATGAACACTTATAACCCATCCATCATTACTATTAGTGGAGTTAAAAGATATCCCTCACTAACTATTCATTGCCTATTGCATTTTTAAATGGTAAATGGAGAATTCTATAATTATGAACAGAGACTTAAGATTTAAGGACTGTGTAAATAAAAACATACTCGAGAGCAATATAAAATTTCCTATATTGGCAGTTATAGAAATTTCAGAGTTGAGCCTAATAAATTATGCCATTGGTTTAAAGGAAATTGATGAGATTACTCTTTTTAAATTATGATCTCCAGATTTTAAAGTTAAATTTGCAAAGGAAGATCATATCTTAGAGATTGGGGGACTTCGAGGCCGGGCGTAGAAAGAGACCGAGCGGAAGAGAAGAATATTGTGTGGGAATGAAGGATCGGTCATCGGGCGCTGGGGCATTCAGAATGTCTCTATCTCTTCTCGAAAGACTCCAAGGTCAGTTGGTTCACTTGTCCAAGCGTCGGTGGGTTTGGATTGAGAGGGTCGGAAGGTGCATCGAGGGTCAAGGGGGAGGTAGGGATTTCTTGCGGCTTCTGTGAAGAGTCGAGGGCGCTCACTGGCCCTAAATAAGACTTTCTGGAAACCGCCAAATTAAATTTGGTAGTTTTAGAAGAGAATGGGAGATACGCTTGTACGCGGCATCATTCATTCGTTACCTTAAATTAGTTGTGCGTTTCTAGCGTACGTTTCTAGCGAGCGAAAATGAAGGTATGCGTGTGGTAGGCCGTAATTAGAGGATGCGTGAATGGCGTGGGAGAGGTGGTTCCGTCGGTTACAGTAAAGGTAAGAAATTTTGAAATATTTTACTAATTTGTATTTAAATTCGAGATTAATGGCAAAGTTAAAATTTCATTTTAACATTATTTGGCTCTAAGAAACTTCCCCAATCAATAATTTGTAACAGAAATAAACAAAAATTTGACGAAAACGAATTTTAGCGGAAAATTTTAACAAAAAACAGGAATTCGCAAGTAAACAATAGAAATTAAACATAGCGGGAAATTAACGTCTTCCTCAAAAATGACCTAGGGTCATTACATTTCATGTGTAGATAGACATGTTGAGATCGAAGGTAGAAAAAATGTTGTTATGTTTGTAAATATTGAAGTTTAGGGTGTAAAGATGTTAGAGAAAATAAAGGAAATGAAGATATATTCTAGGGATTAATTTCTTAGTTAACTAAATTTTTTTGGGGAATAAAATGAGACATTTTTTATATTTTACGGATTTTTTGATATAACTAAAATTTCAGGGACTAATTCCAGACTCAATTAAATTTATAGGACTAAAAAACTTTTTCACAATTTTTTTAATGGATAACTGTTCAATTTTGATGCATTTGAGAGCACTAGCACCAAGTTTTTCTTTGCGTTGAGTAGTGATTTGAACAGAAGACCCGTTTAAAAACTTTATGAAAAGTCAATCAACGGTATTATAATTTGAAAAATAGCACATAAGTTTAATGTGACTTTTATAATTACGATTTAATGATTCCAATCTACGAGGTGTTGCAGCACACCTCCCAATATTTTTTGGAAATTTTTTTGGAAAAAAGGTGAGCAAATATTCTAATTGACGCAGAAGTTTTAATGACTTGTAACTTCAACTTTGGTGGAGACTGGGATCCAACAGTGGCAGAGAACTCCAACTGCAATTATAAAACCAGCTGCTGCACCGAAATTGTTAAGACGAAGAAGCTAAAATGGCTCACATTCCGACAACATCAACTGTAGCCCTCAGCCTAGCAACATGTTAAACTGATATTCAATGGAAAATGATAACTAGTGAATCATATTTGTTTGCATGGAGATCATAGGCAAAGAATGTAATATATGTAAAAGCAAAAATAAATAATTTTTAATTCATACAAATGGAAGTAATTTTGGCTGGCGTCTTGATGTCTAAGGATCTATGAGTTGGTGCCTGAGCTTGAATTGGAAGGTAAAGGCCTTCAATCCATGTGCTAACATCGAGGTTTCAATAAGAGTGACGATCAAGAATTCAATTCTTAATAAGAATATATCTTGCATATTCACACATTCATTGAGAGATTCATACAAGTATATTATTGATATTTTTTGTTGCACGTTTGACTTGATATTTCACATTCAAACACATACTGATAAATTCATGAACTGTGCAATCTATTTGTATTTAGCTGACACAAGCAATAAGTTTGTGCAACATGCATCTTAAAATGTTTATTTTCGTATGTATTTTATGAATTTCTACTATTCATGCCGTTCTATCAAACCTTATGATCTTCCCACAAAAAGTTATAAAGTTGTATATTGACAGTTAAATTTTATGCTAAAATGTTTGATTAATGTTTTTTCTATTCTCTCTCATACCAATTATGTATTGTTAATCATTAATTAAGGATAAAATTCTGTACCTGGGTAATGGTATCTGCTAGTTTTAAATGTTAAAATTTTCATACATTTTATGTAAATATAAAGTGTTACTACTGTAATGTTGTGCTAAAAAGGAAGACAGAAAGGGCATTAAGTACATTGAAGATAAAAGGATCCATGTGGTGGTGGTATTTTTGGGGCACTTGCCAAAAGAGGTTGCCGTTATTGAGTACTTTCATTTCAAAAATAATATAAAATTTTCTGTAAGAGACTCGTGCACTTTCTTTGTATATGACTTAAAAAATGTCAAAAGTTGATAAAGCTTCATTTTAAATGGAACTCTCATCTTTTTTTTGGGAACACATTTTCCCACTAATTTTCTTACTATATATTCTAGAGTTTTATATACTTGTGATAGGCTCAAGGGCAAGCTACGATAAAGGCTTGAATAATTCTGCTAAATATAATTTATGGTAATAATCAAAATAGTCGCCCAACTTTTATATTCTTCTCATTTTAGTCTGACTTTTAAATTATTATTTTTAGTCACTCAACTCATAATGAAATATAATTTTTACTCCCACTATTAAGTTTATAATTATGGCTAGATGGAAAAAATAAATGAAATAAAATAATGAGAGTAATTTGGTCTTTTTAGATAGATTTATATAGCATTATTAAAATAATTTTTTTGGATATCATAATAAATGGAAAGAATATGGATTAATATAAAGGAATGGATTTCAAACAGAATTAACATGCAACATTATTTAAACACAAGTATTTTTATAATGCAAGTTATTGAATTTTAAAAGAGAGTTTATATATGCAATAAAAAATATTTAATTTACATTTCTGACATCTAATTTTCAATTTGTACTATTCAACGTTGAAGATGTGATCGAAAAGTGTTTTGGGGAAAAAGTCAACTTTGGTAGTTTTTTATTTCGATATCTATCTTGCTCGTGCTCCTAGTGCTCATCGTTGTTGTGTTATATTTGATATCCTTAGACGACGATGGAAACAAAGCACCTCATAGATTCTCATACAAGGAACTTTACAGAGCCACGAATGGATTCAACGGCAAAATGCTAATTGGGAACGATGAATTTTGGAATGTCTACAAATGGATCCTTCAAAGCTTGAAGCATGAAGTTGCAGTGAAGAGAATCTATCACATCTCAAATTAGGGAATGAAGGAGTTTGCGGCTGAGATAACGAGCATCGGCAAGCTCCAATGTTAGAACTTTGTGAAATTACTCAGATACTGTCGCAAGAAGGGCAAGCTCTTTCTTGTTTACAACCTGATGCCAAACAGAAGCCTTGACAAATACATCTTTAATCAATTGGAGAGGCTTCTGAGCTGGGAACAGAGATTCAAGATCATCAAGGGATCACGACGACTTTGCTCTATTGACACGAGGAATGGGAGTGGGTGATTCTTCATAGAGACATCAAATCGAGCAATGCCCTCGTTCTCCTCAATACGAAATTTAAGACAGCTTGGAGATTTTGGGCTGGCAAAGGCATACGATCGCGAAAGCAATCTTCGTGTGACGATGGTGGTGGAAACATTGGGATATCTCGCGCCGGAGCTATTGTTGACGGAGAAGTACAAATAACAGCTAGTATGTTCGGGTTTAAAGCGTTTGTGCTGGTGGCTGTGGGGGAAATGGCTAGTTATGGTCAGGGTGTTTGTGTTGTTGTGGGTGGATTTGTATGTATTAAAAATTTGGTGTTTGATATGTAAATTAAAGTTTCGAGTATTGCATAGACAACCTCCCTTTTTAAATTTCAATAACTTATATTATAAAAATATTGTTAATAAAATATTCTATATGTTTAAAGTGCTGTGTTAATTCCATTTGAAATCTATCATTTATAGCTACTCCTGAAGTTTCATCAATTTTGAATCATCGGTTTAAACTAAATTAATTTTTGAAGTTTAAAACTTCAGAAATTATTATAAAATAAAATATTTGTCTGAATTGAAATTTTTTGGCGCGATGGTGTTCATTAAATCATAACGCGTCTCGGTAACAATTTTCGTTGTATTTGGACGCCAAACGGCAGCCCTTCATTTTTTGACCCTTCATCTTTTGACCCCATATTTTGACCCTTCATCTTCTTCTCTCCACCCCATCTTTTGACCCTTCATCTTCTTCTCTCCCCCCTTCTCTTTTTATTTAAACCCTCTCTCCCTCCCCTCTCCCAACTAGCAGTCCCCTTTCCTCTCCCAACCAGCAGCCCCTCCCCTCTCCCAACTAGCAGCCCCCTCTCCTCTCCCAGCCAATCGCCAGCCATCCCAGCACCCCATTCGAACCCTCCAACCCAACCGCCCCCTTCCCGACTCTCCAAAACAGCAGCAGCCCTCCTCACCCCTCTCAAACCCCTCCCAACAGCAGCAGCCCTCCCATTCCAGCAGCAGCCCTCCTCTTGCCGGCCACCTCCTGCAGCCGTCCGACCCCCTCAGCCTCCCGGCAATAGTATCTTAGATAAGATGAGAGGAAAATGAGGTAGAAATGGGGAGATTTTTACTATTATATATTCTTTTCATATATACTTAATAATTATTATTATGAAAATACATATGATAAATCTTATGTCATCACATTAGCATTGTTATCATTAATCAATAATGATAAACAAGTGCATATGTTATAAGATGACTATGTTTTCATTTAGGCACTTTTTCATTCTAACGTATTATTATTATTACTTTTTATAATTTAATTTTTGACATTTCCATTCTGTCTTTTACATTTGTATATTATTATTATTATCATAAAAATATCGCTAACCTAATGTAAAAACGAAAGAAAAACAGAATGAAAAATAAGATAGTAATTACTCCTAAGAACATTGGATTAAAAAGGCTAATTTAAAAATATCTAAAATCTGAATGTAGATCCAAAAGTCGAATTATTAAACTTTGAATCTTAAAGAATAAAGGTACCCAATATATGATATATATTACTTTTTATAATTTATTGATGCTTAGCTTTGCTTATTTGCTTTGAGACAAATTCATTTGAAGCTTGATTGGTTGTTCGGAACTAACGTGATACTATTCGGGAGTTATTACTAGAAAAAAGATTAGTAATAACATTCGTGACTAGTTATTGGAAAAATGATATCAGTAACAACATTCGTGGGTTGTTACTGGAAAAAAAAATATCGGTAACAACATTCGGGAGTTATTACTGAAAAAAAGACATCAGTAATAATATTTGTGGCTAGTTACTGGAAAAATGACATCAGTAATAATATTCGTGGGTTGTTACTGAAAAAAGGACATCGATAACAACATTCGTGGTGGGTTACTGGAAAGATGATATCGATAACCTGCATTGTGTTATTTTTTTTTTGCAGGAAATTATTTATTTCGCTTGCGCTGTTACTTTACTTTTCCTGCATTCTTATCCTTATTTTCACTATTCGCATTTTTGTTTTTATAAAAAATGTAATATTATTTTATTTACTGTGGTACTTAGAGTATTCTCTAATTACTGAGAATTTCAATTTTGGTATTGTTTTCTGAACAATACCAGGTCAGGTACTTCTGGAGGAGTTCGAAGAAAAACTTTAAAACATAAATTATCAAACTGCCGATGGATCTACGACGACACTACTTTAACTTTTTATCTCTTTATTTTCTTTTTTGTTGAACAATGTTTGTGATGTACGATGAAGATCTCTTCTTTTTTTGTAATATGTAATTTTGAAATGCATGAAAAATATCTTTGGTTTTTGTATGTATGTTTCCTCCTCTCAAATTGCTCAATATGATCCTGCGGTATGTGACCACCCGAATGTCGGGACATCACATTCTCATTCCAACTATGCAATGTTTTCAATTTAGTTCCTCAACTATTCATATTAAGATCAATTTAATCCTTTTTATATGTCTTAGACTAAAATGGGCTCAATATGTATAGTTAAGAGGCTGAAGGTATTGAATAGTTGGGGGACTAAATTGGACCAATTTAATTGTCAATAACTAAATCGACTCTTTTAGCGTTTATCTTTTTGTGTAACTACTGAATGATGCAATGTTTCTGTTCTCCTTTGTTTATATTTATGTTACTGTATAATGTTACATTTGAAGTATTCATTTTTAGGAATTCCAGTGTAGTGACTGGTCCTACCGTCCTCTATCTGATGGGCAAATAGCATATGCTGCAGCAGATGCATATTACTTGCTTGAAGTGTTTACTTTGTTTGAGCAGAAGTTTCTTTCTGAAGGCTTAACTCGTAAATCTTTGAACTTCTTCTGCTTACTTTTTGTCCAAGTACAAATTATCTAAGGCCATTCCTTGGGTAACTAATTTATTATGCTGATTTTTGCTGCTATTTAAATTTCTGTTAAGACATCCTTGAGTATGTATTGTTCCAGAACTATATCTGCACATACATTATTTATACCAAGTATTATGGATATATTTTCTTAATAATTGTTATGTTAATCCATTGTTTAGATTTAATCGATTTCAAAAATAGCCAAAAACAACCAAGGCTGTGTTTCCTAGTAATATTTTTGGAATTTCCTTGAGAAGGATTGATAACTGTGGTCTTTAATTTATATGGCATCATGTATTAACTATTCAGATGTGTGTGATGGTTGGGATCATTGTTAACTCTTCCATGAAACCTTCATGTATGCTTCCTCACCTTGAATATGATTCTAGTTTTTTTCAAGTTCTAGGCTTTTGACCAGTGAAATTTTAAAGTGTTGTATTGAGTTTGATATAACTAACTTGTTTAATGCAGCTTTTTATATCATTTTGTGAATGTTGCATATGTTCTGATGTCCATGCATGTTGCTAAGGTCCTTCATGGCAAGCCTTGCCTTGAAAGAAAGATTATTTTCATTAGTCTACTTTTTGTGATGCTGGATGAGTTATAGAATCTTGGATAGATTATAATCCCCTTAAGAATTTCAGCTATGTCCATTCAACTTATTTAATATAGATTGACTACCACATAATAATAAATGAAAAGAAGCTATGTTCATTGTTTAGATTTGCTTTTTCTTTTTGCAATGCACTACAGCTAATGTTTCATATCTAAACTTATAATAGCTTTAGCAATTGAAATCAGTGATAATTGGTGAATCATATTTCTTTTGAATTAATAACTTCCAGTGTGCAATTCTATGTTTTTTAACCATCTTCTTATTTCCTTACTCATTTTTAGAGAATTCTGTATTGGTCCTTGTATTATTTTATGCAAGTCTTCATTTACTGTGTGGCAATATTCCTCAGCTACTTTCTCCTTGTGTGTATTTATTATATGTGTTTCTGTCATCCTTTGCAAAAATTGAGAAATTATTTTTAGATAAAGTTTGACTAAAATTGATTGAATGCATGAACATAAAGGGCTGTATGACTGCTTCTGTAGGCTCTTTGGTTTTTGAAGAGTTTTTTGCCACTGTTTGCATGTTTTTTCATACACTTTTGCTGAAGAAAGAACAAACTGTTGGGGGTTATTCCATACATGGGATTTAGGGTGAAAAAAAATTTCAGCTAAAATGATTTTTTTTTGCTGTTTGGATTAAAGAGATTTGAAAGTAAGTTTGGGGATTTTAGAATACATCGCTTTGTTCAATTTTGGGTGTCTTTAAAAATTACCCAATTTGGGCAATTGCTGATTTCAAATACACGAACACACATGTTGAATGATGTTGCAGTTCCCATGTCAGACCCGCCATCTAGTGGTTTGCTGAACTTTGGCACCTCTCAATTAGCGTTGCCAAACCTTTATCACCCACATGCAACTTTACCATTTCAGATCAGCTTACACAAGTGGCTGACCCCTTGCTGGCTGTTTGCAGCCTTGTCTAGGCAGCCTCATTAAACCTCGCTCCCCTTCCGGCCTTTTTCTTGTTGTTGGGCCCCCACTTTCTTTAGAGACATCTCAACAGCTTCCCACTGTCTTGTGCTAAGAAGGGTGCTTGACTAACCCACATAATTTTTTATATAATTCTTATATTTGTTTAGCTTTGCACCCAACTAAATATAAAAACCTGTTTCCATTGTAAAAGTCTTGAATTCTTTAAGATATGCCTATGTGTATTTTACTTGGCATTTTATTTACCCTCAAATTCTAAATTCACCAAGTCAAGCAACTCCTTGGGATTTAAGGGAAGAAAAATGTCATTATGGTTGAGTGCCTTGTGGGGCAGATTGGTTGGAGGTATAAGAGGCATAGATATTTGATGGATATTATTATGTATGCTAAGATATGTCTAGGATATGCATTAGTGGAGGAAAAGAGTTAAAAGGAGGTACGGAGGTTGTGAAAGGAGTGAGAGGGTGTAGAGATTAAGTAAAAGATACCAAACAAGCATGATTTTTTTTTCAATAAATAGAAGACTCAAAAAATCTAATTAATATGAAGCATTCTAATTACAATGTAATATTAAACCTTATTTATTGATTTATAGGTTTTAGGGGTACCTAAATCTGACGCATCATGGTTTAAAATATGCAACTTTCCAAAGCTAAGCAACTGAATCCCAACTCCGTGAATCGGCTGGTATGCAGTTTTGGCATCTGCTCGTTCTACTGTCCCATGAATCAGGCGAATGAACACTTTCAGCTGTAGGATAGGGAGTTTGCTTGATCGCTTGACAGCCCCTGATAGTGGATAAACCTGAGTTGCAGGTTGAACGCTTATGGCATAGATTTGGCTTGCACGTGCTACTAGATGAATTTTGATGTTTCGATTACTGGGTGTTGGTTATTGTTGGATTGGAAAGTATTCAAGGGTGGGAATTGAGCACCGGTGGCTTGTCAGTTTAGATTTCATCCTGCATCCATTTTCTTTTTTAAATACATAGAAGTGCCTAATGCTGCATATTTAGATTCCATTAATTTAGGAGATTATTTTGCACTACTAGCATTTCAAATTCATACTGTGTAATTTTTGTGCACATTTATCTTCTTGAAAAACAGGCGGCTCAAGTTGGGAGAGCGGGTAGGGCTACTGAAATTTTGTTATGATCAAATTTTGTACCGTAGTGGAAAAGGGCCATCAAGTTCTAGGCCAGTCAAGATTGAGCATTTTTAACCAGAATACTAACGTATAAATGCATCTCTTGCTGAGTGTCTATGACATTGTGCCATTGTTGTTACATTTTTCAAAGAAAGTTCTTGTTGTTTGCTGATAAAGCTGTTGCTTGCTTTTTTTTAGGTAGCACTAGCTTTTGTTCTCTAGTGTTACAAGAATTAGTATGCTTTATTAACTCAAACTATTTATTCTTTTATGTACCTTGTAAACTCAGGACAAGAATTATCACTACCGACAGGATTGTGTTTTTCTAAAACAACTGGATTAAAGGAAATCCTTGCAAAATCGAGTGCATGCAATAATGTCGTGCTATTTAAGTTTTGCAGTGCATCTGATATGATCAAATTTTGTCATCCAATGATTAATCATTTAGGTAGTGCTTCAGTGGGATCCAACTCACAGCCTTCTTGCATAACTATGTATCCTCAAGATGAGCACATTTTAGACATTGCGAAGATGTACGGTGAAAAGATTCTCTTGAAGGAATCTGATAGGCAACCTAGGGTTTCAAGAAGGAAAAAAGTGCGGCAATTATCTCTAAATACAAAGAGGAAAGAACAATTTGAAATTGATGGAAAGTGGCAGGGCCCTCTACCATGGGATCCTGCATGTGGTGGTGATGGATGCTCAAAATTTCTTTGTGATATTATGGTAAACGATATCACTTCCGTTTTGCTTTCATGCTACCTCATTTTCGGTCATTGCATTCATTTTTAGAACTCTTATACAATAAATTTTCTTCAAGCTCAATTGATTCTAGTTTATTTTCTTGTTCCAGTCTGGGCTTTGATCCCTTTCGCTATCATTTGTTTGTTTTGTTACTTATATGCTTTTTCTTGTATATAAACATGTTTTCAAACTATATTTTTTGTTCTTTTGCTAAAGGCTTTCGTTCCATGTTTAACCAGCGGAGTATTTATTCATTTCTAGCAAACCATTACTTTTACATTCTAACAGAACAGCAAAATGGTTTACAAAATTTAACCGGCTAACAATGAGGAACTCAAGCTTTTCAAATATCTTCTAACAACAATAACAACAACAACAACAACAAGCCTTAGTTCTGCTAGGTAAGTTCAGCTACGTTAATCCATTTTTCCATTGAGAATGATCAAAGAGAAGCCTCTCCCTAAATTTCAAATGCAGATAGTCCTTTCTAATGATTTCATCCATGCCTTATTTGGTCTTGCTCTTCCAAAAATTTTCCCAATGTGGAATTTTACATAAATAAAAAAGATGACACTTAAATAATGTATAGCTTAGAAATTCATACATGTGCTGGAGAGATGCTAGAAATGAGGAAATAAGCTTGTAGATTCTTACGGCCTTTGAGTGGTATGATACATCACAATATTTATGTGGATGGCTTCCTCCATATATCATATATTTAAAATCCAAGGATAAATATTGTTGTAAGTTATTTAGCAGGATCAATTTCCTAGTAAAAACCATACCTAAGCTTGCCTTATTAGTGTCGTTCCAATCCAGCTTAACATCAGCAGATTCAAGAGAATTTACGAAATACTAGTCCTTAGATTCTCAATTTTTGAAAGACCATTTTTTGAAAGTAGACAAACAATTTAGGCAGTTGCGATGCAACCAATGCACCTTTCTTGCTTCTAAACCTTACTATCCACCTCTCTATATCTTCACTTCCACTCTTTCTTCCTTTTTGTTTTCATGGTTATCAACCTTTACTTGACTCAATTTACGTTCTCTCTAGCCCATCTATTAATATCCCTCACCTAATTCAACAAACCCTCTCTTACACCCTTAAACTCCAAACCTAATCACCATGAAATTGACACCTAAACTGCACCAACTTAATGCGCTTTATCATTAATTACATCTTTCATGTTAAAATATTAATCCTCCGTTACTTTAGAAAAGTGATCAACTTTCAATTGAATAAAATATTGTTCAGGAAAAACTAATTGAGTAGCATGAGATTGTTGGAGAAAAGAGTGTGTTCAAGGGTAATGATGTGTACGTTGTAGGAAAACTAGACAACACGTTGAATATCTGAACAAAAACATGTGTATTTATATGATTCAGTGAGATCTATGTATCTTTGTGACTGCATTAGACTTGAATGGGTTGAGTATAGGTTGGGCGGGTTCAGGCTGGAAGCCCTTCGTTTTTGTTTTGTGGCCCAACCCGGCCTAGAAATTTGGTCTGGGAGAATTGTATGGTTAGGCTTGCTCAGGTCGACCAATTTTTGGGTTCTATTAAAAATTTATTAAATTTGTAAAACAGAAAAAAACTAGTAGATTTGAGAAGGGTGAAGGAAACACCAAACTGTATTGAAGGGAAAATTTGAAGGGTTGGGGGCTTGACATGAAACACAGATGATGAACTAAATCAAAGACAAGAGGCTTGATATAGGGTTTGAGGCTTAGTGTGCAACCCACCCTGAGGCCACCTGCATTGAAGGGGAGAAAAATTTGTTGGAAAAGCTTCTAGGTGCAATCTCCACTGACTTGTACCAGTGAAGGGGCATTGAACTGATCTTGTTAGTTGGGTTTGGGGTTTGCAGGCTCTAGTTAGAGGTTTGAGTTAGAGGAGTGCGCTTTGAATTTTAGGTTCTACCATTTAGGGGGCCACTGATTAAAACACTTCACATAGGGCTTGATCTCCCATCTTATTTTTAGCATGCCGCATAAAAGATTTTTGGTGAGTACACTCAACGCTAGGATTTAAAGAAAAAATTTCACTCAACCACATATTTTCGGGCAAGGTCTGTTGTCAAGTCCTTGGGCTGTGCCTAGGTTTAAGCTGTACTTCTAAATAAATTTTTACTTAATCAAAGATGATTGTAGCATACAAATGTTCCTTTTGAATATATTCTACTTTTGTCTCACTAATAGCCTTTTTTTCTCTCTTTTTCCTGTCCAAACCTGAGCACAATTTCTTCATCATTTGTTGTCCATATGAATGAATCTCTACATTTGTGTTTTAACAGAGCACCACCAACCATTTGTGGCATTCCCCCATCTTGTCCAGATGCTATCTCAGCTTTCCTTGCCATTTGATTAAACTCTGAGAGTACTCCTCTCTTTTTATTGGTTTACACAAGGATGAAGTGGGATTAATGAGTACAGTGTCTTTAATCATAACTCTTATTTCCTTTTATAGACTAGTAAAAGGTGGTAATTATTGGTTAGGCTATGTGTGAATTAAACTTCAGTATGATAGCTCCTGTACTTCAATTTTGAGAGGAACATGTGAAAGTTAAGCTGCCCGTATAACAATTATTAGCTTGTAGATTAGTTTTCATGTGTTATATTGGCACAATTATCTCTATGCAGTGCCTCATCTCGTCCATTCATTGGACTTGACAAGGTTTTGCAATTCCTTAAGCCATTGGTATTAAGCTATCATTCTTTACTACCCCATCCATTCGTTGTTACATTACTGCTATTTAATCCTGAAATGTTATGCAAATTTCTTTTGGATGCTCTGATTTGCCAGAAATTTTACTTTGATCTGCATTTTTATAATCATAAACCATATAAACATTTGCTCTCATTATTCCAGGGCTTGATGCCATAGTTCAAACTGCTGTCCCCACAATACCCTGACTATCTTTCTGGTACCAATGCAGAAGGCTAATCTGTAACCTTCTTTTTACAAAACTATTCAAAGAATATGGCTCACATTATACGAAGTTTCTCCATAATCCTATTACCAATTCTTATTTGCACATCACTACCACCAATTCTGATTTGCACATCACTAACACCACAACAGTGTTCTACCATCAACAAGGTGATATTTCATACAATCTCTTACACATTGATTAATTGCAAATATTTAATGTAGAATTTAATAAAATGGTACACCGAATTCCATGTTTACGGGTTTGTATGACAAATTGTATTAAGGGTCAATTTATCATAAACCTCTTCGGTTGCATAATTAATTAATATACTTATTTTTTTGTACTTTATCCGCTGTTTCTTTACCAACTTTTCTTTTATGCTGCCAATCTTACCTCATTTGCATAACATTTTGATTGACTCTTATAAGAGTTTAGGAAGTACCACTAATAGCACCTCTTCTCATGCATAACCCAACCAATAAGTGTCGAAAAATGGAGAATTGCAAATATTTAATGTAGAATTTAATAAAATGGTACACCGAATTCCATGTTTACGGGTTTGTATGACAAATTGTATTAAGGGTCAATTTATCATAAACCTCTTCGGTTGCATAATTAATTAATATACTTATTTTTTTGAACTTTATCCGCTGTTTCTTTACCAACTTTTCTTTTATGCTGCCAATCTTACCTCATTTGCATAACATTTTGATTGACTCTTATAAGAGTTTAGGAAGTACCACTAATAGCACCTCTTCTCATGCATAACCCAACCATTAAGTGTCCAAAAATGGAGGTCCACAACGAAAAAATAGACTTCGCATTTTCAATTTTTTATTGAATCAAACTATTGTCTTATCTAAACACATGAAAGTGCACTACTTATCTAACACTTATTTTATAACTAAAATGCCATTGTAAAATAGGTAAAAAGCAAATTTAACATGTATACCTATTGAGTTGAACCCACTGGTGATAGTAAGTTTTATTAACATAATATTTATCTGTGAGTTCAAAAATTTGAAAAATATTGAGTTTGTTGGTGGGTTACATTGTAATTCTTGTAATTGAGTGTATTTTTGGTTTCATGTCATTAATGCGAAGGGTAAATTTGTTCTTTTATGATTTGGCTAGTAAATTTTACATATAATTTAAATATGAAGGGTAAACCATATATTTTTTAAGGTTATGTTTAAATTCTGTTATTTTTTAATTTTACCAATTGGGAATTAATATATATGATTTCAACTTTTCAGTTAGCTCATGATAATAGGGTAAAATGTAAAAGAAAAAAAAAGAGCTAATGTTCAACTTTCAATAAAAACAGTTAAATCTTTTTCAATTGAACATTCAACATTCAACTTTCAATATTTACAAAATCGACCCCGAATGCAATTTTATAGCATGCAGACTCAAAACTATCAAAATTGTCATCGGAAGCATCGACGTCTTAGATGTCAGAAGCGGCATCAACGTGGAAGAGGTCAGAAGGGCGTCAACCTTGTAAGCTACGTGGACGGCGAAAGGGATGTCGACGCCGTAATCAGCATCGACGTCAGAAGGGTCGATGTTGGAAGCCTTCGACGATCTCTCCATGGACGAGATGCAGAGAGAACGTGGTGTAGGAAAAAAACCGCAAATAGCTCGGATGGAAGCTTACAATATCAAAATATAAATTATGGGCTCAGATGTAAATCAAATATGACGAACTTGCAAAATCGCAAGATCTCAAGGTTAATCCACACGTCGACGTCAGAAGCAACGAAGGCTCACAAGAATCGCAAACTCGCCTGGTTGAATTACATATTTACCCTTAATTGTAAAATAATAACGACGGGCTTAGACGGAAACTTAACGGTTGTACCAAAATAATATTTAAATAAAAGATGGGAATAACAAAATTATCTGTAAGAGTCAAAGACCAAATTGAACAATTTGCATGAGTCAATGAATCATTTTGACAAGTTTCTCAATTTTTATTTCAAAAATTAGCCCAGAAGTGCTGAAATTGACACTTTTATAAGGGATATCTCAAAATTTAAGGGAACATTTGAAATTTAATTTTGAACTTTTGCATCCCCCCATACATTTTCTATACTCTAAAGATTTAGAATATGGAAGATGGAAGCACCTTCTTTTTGCTCCATAGATTGAATTTTTTGTAGACAACAAAGTTCAATGACTCAGATATTTGTTGCTGGTTCAAGGGAGAGGTTTATAATAATGAAGCAATGAGAACGAAAAAATAAATTTGCAAGGAGAACACTATACAAGGAAGTTTATATAGTTCAATAATATCTATTATCGTTCACATCCGTACAAAGCTATGTTTTCACTTGCTTAGAGATAAATATATTATATAAGCATTTCTCGTCAAAAATATTTCTCTTTATTTCATTGCTATTCTTGACCGTCTCTTTTTTTTCTCTTATGATATTATTTCTCTCCAATCATAAGCATATTTTCTCCATCACCTATGTCATATCAGTTAATCTCTAGTACTAACATTCAATAGAGCATTATTAGCTACTATCGGATAACCATTGAATTTTGTTCAAGATCATAGCCACTTATCAGTTTACACATCATCACTAACTATTTTGAAACTTACATCAGACCACCGGGCTTAATTTGAGTGAGGTTCTTTATTTCTTGATTGGCTTCTGCAAGGAGGTGTGGTGTGGTTCCTATCATTTTTTTTGTTTTCCTTTTTTGAACGTTAAGAGGTAATAAGTATGGAATAACTTGATTGTGGATTGAACTTTAGTTTCTTAAAGACTAAACTTAATTTTGTGAGAAGCTCTGCGGCTAACTTATAATAATCCACATAGGTGAAATAGGCCATACCCTTGGTCCTTTGCTCCACATTTGGTTTTGATAAATAAAATGAGTTGAGGCCAATTTATGAAAATTTTGCCAGTCAGTTCGCAGTCTGTGTTTATGTATTTTCTTATCTGTTATTTTTTTGATCATGTTTCTGGCTAAAATTTTCTATTTACGGTATCTCATGGTGCCAATTTGACTATTGTATAATGGCTCCCAGGTGGAAGGCTTAGCACGACATCTACGATGTGTTGGAATAGATGCTGCAGTTCCGTCTGCTCGAAAACCTGAACCAAGGTGCTTTTTATGAACAATATCATTTTTATGGCTTAAAATTAAGGCTATAACATTTCATCACCTAGATTTATGCTTATGTTTTTTTTTTCTATTCAGACAGTTGTTAGACCAAGCATATAAAGAAAAGAGAGTGTTACTAACACGAGATGCCAAGCTCCTGAAACACCAATATTTAGCAATTAATCAAGTGTACAGAGTGAAGAGTTTACTAAAAAATGACCAACTACTCGAGGTTATTGATTAGAGACTCACTTAGATATATCCTTTTAAATTTTGTTTTGCCTTGTTTTTGTTATTTTTCCAATTAGCTAGAGAAACTATGTTTCCTTAATATATTGCTATGAACTCCAAAATACTCGTCTTTCTTTGTGTTTTTTTTTGTTATAGAAATACAAACTATGCTTCCTTAATATATTGCTAGTTGAGTTGTGGGTGAATATTTTTGGAATTTCTACTAATCAAAATTTTCCGACAACTATTTGTTGTATACTTGATTGTTCAATTCATCTATTCTCATACTGAAATTTTTGCATAGAAAACATAAATAAATGCTTACCTCATTTAAATAATCACATGTATTATTATAGAATTTGCTTAGTGTGAAATTTTAACATTTCTTTTTTTGTTAATAGTCGGCTTTTAAATTTATCTTTGTATCTCATATTTCCTTGAAAATCTGATCTTTATTGATTCTGCTAGCATAAAAAATGATGTCTTTGGATTTGGTTGGATTTAACTTTCAAGCATGAATACAAATTTGCTAGTGGTGTTTTTAATTAAGCTTTTGGTTAATAATCCATGAAATTGCATCAAAAAAGGTTTGATTTTTTGCGGATTTCTTTGGGCTATGCATCTAGTGGCTCAAAGGCTTGAAGTAATTGAGGCAGGGACATATTAAATTTCTCTATACTTACATAGAATCTCAATATTATAAACCATCCATATTTAAAGGAGAGTTATTGAATCAAATGCTTTGCATTTACATCATGAGATCGACCATAAATGAAGAATGACACAACTTCCAACCGATTTAAATTAATATATCACATTAAATGCTAATATGTACTACATGAGTTGTTTTTTTTTTTTCTAGTTACCAGCATTTTTATTTTTCATTAGGCCGCTTAAAATTTTATCTAAAATAAAATTATCAAGTAATGGTGTGAGTTTTAATTGTACTTTAACGGATGTACTATATTTCTATATAAGTGTAACAAAAAATAGTATGCATGATGGTTGTAAAGAAGTAAATTGATACTGAAAGGTAAAGATGTTAGTTAATGTAATAGCCCAAACTCTTAAGCACCAAGGTATTGTTCGTTTTTGCATGAAAGGCCTCACGGTTTTTCCCTCAGAATATAACTTCCCAGTAGGTCACCCATCCTGGGAGTGCTCCCACATGAGCACGCTTAACTTTGGAGTTCTTATCAGGAACTTCTCTGTTATCTGAAAAGGCGCCTTGATGCTCAAGAGTTTGGGATGTTACAAATTGTATCAGAGCAAACCATAGGGTGTCAGATAGGAGCTAAGTGTCATACAGAGCAAAGTACCACTTCATGTGAGCAGCCACTTGAACCCATGATGGTTAAAGTGCTACATGGTTGTGGGTACCTCTTGAGCCTGTATTGATCACCTCTAGTTCTATCTACCCAATGGATGGTTCTTGGATCTGTGTGTGGATACTGATAAGGACGTCAGTTACTTAAGTTGGGGAGATTGTAAAGACCCACTTAAGTAGTAATAAGTTAAACTCTTAAACATCAAGGCGCCTTTTCAGATAACGGTGGAGTTCCTGATAATAACTCCAAAGTTAAGCGTGCTCATGTGGGCACTCCCAGGATGGGTGACCTACTGGGAAGTTATTTTTTGAGGGCAAAACTGTGAGGTCTTTCATGCCAAAGCGAACAATACCTTGGTGCTTAAGAGTTTGGACTGTTACAGTTAACTTGCTGCATGCGAGTGCATATGACCACATGTAATATAGTAAAGATCATGATGTCATTTTCGTGAGTGTTAAAATAGTGAAATTTCAACTATTAGCATTTAACTTCTTTTATTTAAATAACGTGGTTAATTTGGAAATTAAAAATGTTAACTATATAAGTGGAAGTGCTGAAAAGAAAATTATATATGTTTGTTAATAATGAATGAATTATTTGATTCCCGCATACCCAGCAAGTATCTTTGAGAGGCATTCTTTCTATAGACACATTTCTATATTCATCTGCTTAAGTATAACTTTACTTGATTCATTCTTCTTTCATGCTTAAAATAAAGCTATTTCTCTAGATTATGAGCACAAGAGTTGAGCTGAACATGTAGTAATGATAGTAATAACCAATACATGGTTCCTTTTCTTATGCAAGTTGTCATGCGATGCTTTAAATAACAATGGTGCTTTAATCAAGAGTTGCATAGACTTAAACTTGTGCTCAATGTTTGCATTTCTCATAAAACTTAAATTAATTACTAGTCATTTATAGGCAGTATAAAATCAAATTTTCAATGTGATAAATGTCTTATGGATCTGTTGAAAGCTTTGCCTCCAGATGTTACTCTTAAATACATTAGTTGAGCTTGGTCCCTTACAAAGACTATCTCAAAATTCTGCAAGACAATTTTCATTTGATCTTCTTATTCAGTTTTCTACCTACAAAAAGTTCCATTCTTTAGGCTAATGCCATCGCAATTATACCTTATTCATAAATCAATTATCAACATAAGCTTCTTGACTGAAGGTTAAATAAATCTATTGAGATCAAGGACAACTCACTATTCTTAATTCACAAATTTCTCTTGGTATTTCATCGTGCTTTGATATAGATTTCTTGGATTACTTCATTGTTGTTCAATAATTTGATGTTAAAGGAATAGGGACGTGGAGTGTTAATTTTCTTTTTGCTACAAACTTTAGAAACCTCTTAAGAAATATGTAAAAACTTAAAACTTGAAGAAGATTTAGTATTAACTGGTTTTTTCTTTAGGAGGGGAAGAACAATCCTTGGTGACCTTTGATTCAAAGTAAGCACCAGCACACTGAAGTTTTCTATCATAGGTTTCCTTCCTCCATGATTTTATTAGAATAGAAAGGCAAACAGAGTCTTAACATAGATCTTATTGTCGAGGCTGTTCTTTCTATAAAACAGGCCAGAACCATTGAGCAACTGGCTCAGCCAGCCTGTGATTTATTATTAGAATTCATCTTGGTCTCGTTTGAGGAATCTAAATTTCTTATGACAGATAAGGATGTCTTGGATGGACGTGCATGCTCTAAAAAATGTAGCTATTCTGACTAGTTATGGTAATTTTAATCATGCAGTTTGATTTTTTGTTACTCTCATATCATTTGATGTATACATCTTCGCAATACTCAATTATGTAAATATAAAATGATAAAAATGAATTTGAATCTCATAAATAGATATATCCATATCATTGTCATTACAAATGGGGTGTTAAATAGCAAACTTAAAATGCTGGTATTCTTTTATGTAATATCTAATATTTGAAAAATGTGTTAACCATTTATTTATTGACCGGCCAAAATAAAGAAGTATTGTGAGTTTAAAACTACTTCAATCTATAGTTCAATTGGAATTCACCCTAATTTGATCACAATTACAATTCAGAATAACAATAATAATAACAACATTAAATATTAGTCCCACTAAGTAAGATTAGTTATATGTGCATGAATATTTAAGAATCCCTCCCTGAATTCTAAGTATATGAGATCATTCTTTATAGTTTCTTGTCATGTCCTTTTTGGTTTTCCTATTCTTTTAATATAATTGAAATTTATTAGCTCAATTTTTCTCTCTGGCTCTTTGACTATCTATGCTTCTTAGGTTCAAATCATCAAAGATGATTTTTTAAAGTTTATCATCAATTGGAGCTACTCCAACTTTGTTATGAATGTGCTTATTTTTCATCAAATCTATTATTGTATAACCCACTCATCCGCATTAGCACATTTTATTTGTTTCTGATCTGTAGGCCATATTTAGTACTATATCATAGTGTTGGTCCAATTATTCTATAAAACTTTTCATTAAATCTGAGTGGGATTTGCACAAAACTTCAAATGTGCTCCATTTTATCTAAACTAGTCTGCTTCCTATTAATCATGCCATCTTCTAATTCACCATTATTGTGTAATATTGAGCTATATTTAAACTCACCTCTTCTTGAAAACATGATTTTTAGTTATCATATCTTTAGATATTACAACTTGTATCATGTAAACTTCCACTTTTGGATCTCTTATTTAGATTCTTAAGCAAATCTTCATAGTTCAATTTTTGTTTTAATCTCATCTTTAGTTTTATTAACAAGAAGGTATTATCTGCAAATAACATGTACTAAGATACTTCTTGAATATATTTAAGTAAAAACATTCATGATTAAATAAAAGAGATGAACAGTGAGCATAACCTTGATATTCTCTAAAACATCATTTGACGAACTACCTAGCATTTGAGAGAATGTTATTGCTACATCATACATGTCTTTAATAACCTCAAAATTAAGCAGCGCAAATTTCTTGTTTCCTCTAAATTGCTTTCATTTTCACTATATCTTATGCCTTTTAACCGATATATATTAAAATGGAGAATTTTCTCTCTAATGTTCATCAAACCATTAAGCATATGGATGGCCTCCATAGGTCATCTACTTGGCATATAAACAAATTTATTTGTGAAGTAATAGCATCTCACCATAATCTTTGTTTCATTACTGTCCCAAACTATTAAAGTATTGTTCATTAACAGATTTAATATTTGCCAATGTGAAATGAAAACACCTGTAGCTTTACCCAACTAGCATTTAACATAGAATAGGATCATTTGGATATCAATTAACACCCTATAACCAACAATATTTCAAATCTAAGTCAGCTAGTTGATCAGTAAAAATTAAGTGCTTGCGTTCATGCGAAGTAATGTATATATAATTAAACATGAGGGTCACACGGATGTGAATTAATATACATATATATATATATATATATATATATATATATAATTAAATATTAAGTTCACCAGCGTAATATGAAATCTCAACCATTTGCAGTGGTGGGGAAATTTGTATTTGGTAATATTTCTTAGCGTAACACCGGAGATTTTGGGTGTAGTCTTAAGTTTGAGCGTTGGATATGTAAATAAGAAAATTTTGAGTTGTATGTATGAAATTCTCCTTATTATTTATGTTTTATCTTTTATCAATTTTTACTCTGAACTTTAAAATCTGAAGGTTGGTGCCATCTGGCAGGTGATCGAAGCCTTTCACTTGAATATATGTGAGGAAAATCTCATGTCAAGATGCACAAAATGCAACGGCAGCTTCATTCAAAAACCCTTGACAGTTGAGGAAGCTATTGAAGCTTCCAAAGGGTTCCAAGTCATTCCTAACTGTCTCTTCAAGAACAATATAGAATTTTGGCAGTGCACAGACTGCAAACAACTGTACTGGGAGGTTAAGTATTAATACATGCTTCTCTTTGAAATTCTAACTGCAGTATCTGGCATTTAAATTTTGAAATTTAATATTTACCTATAAAGCACTTGATGCAGGGCAACATTAGGGTTTGGTGTTGTCGGGCTCTAATACAATCCTAGGGTTCGTGAATGCTTGTGAATGTAGATTTTTAAAATATATTCGAAAATTTAAGCACTTTTCGCGCAGCCGCTTCAAATCAGTTAAGCTTCAGCATTTGTCTGCAGAAGATTTTACAATAATTTGAAAATAATTTTTGTTGGCAATGGGGTGTTGTGAGTCACGAACAGGAAGAGCGGTCTCGGCACCGGTTCCGGATCAAAGGAAAGGCTCCGGTACGGAAAGGTAACTCGTACTTCGAGTTGTACTTGCCATGCAGGTGTGTTCGGAGGCGTTTCCGTTCCGAAACCACTCGCAGCGACCGGATTTAGATTTGCGCTCCTACAAATAATTTTTACCCGGGGTCGCACGAGAAAATAATTAAATAAATTCAGTTTTATGGTTTGGGAAGAACAAACACACGCTGGTTTCAATCAGGAGCGAGAAAAGTAATCCGAGTAGATTTCTTGCTGTGGCTAGGGCAGCGGTGGCTAGACAGTGGAAACGGCTGGACAGCGGTGGCTGGGGCAGCGGCGGCAGTGGCTGGGCAGCGGCGGATGGCAGCAGCGGATGGCATCGGCGATTGGGCAGCGGCAGCGGCGAGTGGCGGCGGGGGCAGCAGGAGCAGCAGCGGCGGCTGGCAGCAGCAGTAGGGACAGTGGCGACCGGGCAGCGGCGGCTGGCAGCAGCAGTAGGGACAGCGGCGACCGGGCAGCGGCGGCTGGGGTAGTGGCAGCGGCTGTCCTACAGGGGAGAAGTCCGGAAGGTGGCGGCTAGGGTTTGGGAAAGGAGGATTTGGAAACTAGTGTTTTCTCGGGGAAACAAGAGCCGTTCTCACTGTTTGGAGCAAACTCAGAATTTTTATATATCAAAACTGAAATTAACATACAGATTTTAGGTATTTATAATACCCTCAAAGCAATCTAGACCTTAGAGTGTTTTTAATAAACGATCGAATGACTGATATTCGTCCTTCCGATCAATACATGAAACAGACGAAAATAAATGCTTAAAATGAAACTGAAATGAAAATAAATACATAAAATGAAACTGAAATGAAAATGAATGCATAAAATGAAACTGAAACGTCAAGACCGGTACGGGTCCCGGCGGACCCGGCGGCGGGACCTGCGTCAAAGATGGTCCCCATCAGCACTATTCAAAGAAAGTAGATATGAGGTGTTATAAACTTTAGAAATGAGGAGATGAAAGTACTTGTTTTATATCAGTACTGCTCAGGTGCTGCATATGTATATTATAAAGTTATAGGAGTTGTTACACAAGTAATAAGCCCTCAAATATTTTGAGATTAATCATAAAATGATAGGTTCCTTTGTTATGTCAGAAGTTTCCTTCAGCTTCTCATAATGTTTTTTTTCATTTCTTTTTTTTTTAAGATTATGAAGATGGTTACTAGAATTTTAGTGAATTTTATTTAGTAGGTTAGCTGTTGTTGCTCTGATTTTACCCTGATGTTTTCCTTCATGTATTTTCCAGGGAACCCAATATCATAATGCAGTTAAAAAGTTTGTCGATATTTGTAAGTTAAGCACATGATTGGCTGATTCGTGCTTTGATAACTCGAGGTGCATTTTTGAAATACAGAAGTTTTCTCGGTTGCTCTCATGGTTGATGCATTAGTGTTTGGTGATTTGTGTATATGCTTAGAATTCTTCAATGTCTATGCAAGGTTAATTCTTCAATGCTTAGAATGCTTAGAATTCTTAGAATTCTTCAATGTCTCTGTAACGTATATTTGAAAATAATAGCAAAAATAATAATTTCTGTCAAGTTGTTTTGAACATCTTATATGCTGAAAGTGTTTATGATATTGCATCTGGTTACTGCTTATTAATCTGTATCAGTTCTCTTAGCTGCTTTCCTTTGGATCAAATTTCAGGATGTATTTTGTCTATCTTTATAGCAGCACACATTTTCTGTGGGAGATCTGCATATATTTCATTGTTTCTTTTACTTTAATCTCTTTTACCTTCCCGTTAATTTGAGATTTAAATCTTTCTTTAGATTAAATGGGGATTAATCAATAGTATGGATTTCATTTCAAGCTCTGTATTAAAAGACTTGTAGCTTGTGGATTTTTTTTCTCTTTTGTTATGTTATGGAAGCCATTCAGCATAAGCGCCACAGCGCGTCGTGGTGCACTGCAGTGCGCCATGGCGCCCAGCATCTTGACAGCCATCAGGCAGAGACTAGTGCATTACAGCACGCCCTGACGGATGGAGTTCAAAAGATGGGGCGTTACAGCATACCCTAGCGGCAAACATTTAGAGATTGGGGCGCTATAGCGCGCTCCAGCGGAAATCAGACAAAAGGCTAGGGCGCTACAGCGCGCCCCAACGGCAAGTGTCCTAATGACAGAGCGTTACAGCATATCACAGTGCAGCGCGCGCTGTAGCGTGCCAGTGCCGGGAAAATAGAGAGCAAGGTGCTACAATGTGCCCTGGTGCCTGGCTACCCGCACTGTAGCGTCTGGCGAATTTCTACTCTGGTCCAGGTCACGCCCTAACAAAAAATAGAGGGGTATTTTGAACTTTTTGGAGTCTGAAATAAAGCTGGGTATTTAAGGGAATGTGTTTGAGATAATTCAAATGTTAGCATTTGAGTTTAGAAGACTTTGATTGCTGTGAGGAGATCCAAGGGTGAAATCCTAAGAAAGTTGTTATGCAAGAGAGCTCTTGCATATTAGAGAAGATACTCCAGATGGTGGTTGCTTTTTCTCCCTTCATCTTAGAGTAAGAGCTTGTATTTCCTGTGAAAGGTGAAGCTCTTTGTGACTCTGACATCTCAAGATTCATAGTGAAATTTATATGGTATGACTCTGTGATTTTTCTCATTCTTGAGTTTTTTACGTAAAAATCTGTGTTCTTTGGATGTGCTTGTGATTGTGTTGCATGCATGTGCCGTGATTTTATTTCTAGCTATTTTATGATTTCGTTGTTTGTTTAGTGATCATCAACGCAGCTCCAGTTCTCAACGAGTGCGCTTTAAATCACTTCAGCTGCGCTGCTCAATCTTTTCACAACTTTGCCTTTTTAGTATTTTTAGATTTCTTTGTTCTTACCTTTGCTTGTTTCTCTCTTTTGATTTGAAGCCAACCCCCTCCACGTCCATTGATGCCTTTGTTTTTTAGCAAAGGTTGTCCTTAAATATTTGATTATATTAAATAACTTTTTAAGATTTTAAAAATATCTCATTTGAGTCCTTCTAATTTTATAGTTGTCTCAAATTGATCCCTGAAATTTTGATTATATCAAATAACTCCTTAAGATTTTAAATATATCTCATTTTAGTTCTAATAATTTTAAAATTGTTTCAAATAAGTCCTTGAAATATTGATTATATCAAATATAAGTCTGAGATTTTAAAAATATCTTATATTAGTACCTTCAAAATTTAAAAAAATAGCACTCATCATCACCTCCGGTGGTGCTCTTGTGGAAAGACCGGGAGATGAGGTCTCCTCCGGTGGTGCTCTTGAGGAAACACCGGGAATGGGGGCCAAGCTGTTGCACTAGAGGAGCAAAAGCTCGGTGGGATTGATAAGCGAGCGATCGCGAGATGAACAGGTACACCTGGGTGCTCGACAAGCTCAAGGTCGAGCAAGAGCTCGGCATCTCTGGAAATTTGAGACCACCAAGCATTACTGCACCGTGATCGATGCCCCCAGGCATTGTGATTTCATCAAGAACATGATCATCCGAACATTACAGGCTGATTGCGATGTCCTCATCTCAGTTCCATGATGAGCAACTTCGAGGAAGGCATTTAAAAGGACCGACAAACCAGTGAGCACGCCCCTCGTCTTTACTCTAGGCGTCAAGCAGATGGTCTGCTGCTGCGACAAGATGGACGCGAAGACACCCAAGTACTCCAAGGCGAGATACGATGAGATCGTCAAGGAGGTATCCTCTTACCTCAAGAAGGTGGGCTACAATCCTAAGATGACCCCCTTTGTGCCCATCTCCGGGTTCAAGAGAGACAACATGATCGAGAGATCTACCAATTTGGATTGGTACAAGGGACCGACGCTTCTTGACGCACAACTCTCCCATAAGAGCATGGCCGCCCACCCTTCCTTGGCCTTCAGCATTGCCAGCATGAGCCCCATGGCAGCCGACCACCCCTGCTCTGTTCCCGCTCGCTGCTCTCTGCCACCGGAGGAGATGATGACGGAAATGCCTCTTTCTAATTTTGAAGATACTAAAATGGGACATTTTTAAAACTTTAAAAACTTATTTGACATAGGGACTAAAATAAAATTAGAGACTAAAATAAAATTTTCTCATTTACGAACATTTACACGCTAATATACACTAAAATATATAGATAATGTGTTCGTGTAAACAGATTATTGGTATAATATATTTTTTTTTTTTTGTAAGATTTATATATAAAAAAAAAAAAAAAAAATTATTGATGCTGAATATTTTTTAATATATATTTTTGAATAAATATAACATTTTTTTTTAAATATTATTCATGTGCTTTTAGTGAACTCATACACAAATATGTATTTAAAAATATTAGAACTAAGTTAAAATTAATCCCGACATTAATAAAATAGTTAAAATTATTCGAACAAAAAATATTTGATATAATATAATTACTAATAAAAATTACTTTCATACTTATATTTTAATTTAACATAATAAATTTTGGTACAATTTATGATTTTATATATACATAAATTTTAAATAAATTATTAAATCTACTTAGATCTAAATTAAATATTTGATATAATATAATATTATTACTATATATATATATATATATATATATAATTCTTATACATATATAAATAATAAATTGTTGAATATACTTATATATTTATAATTTAAATAATAAATAATTTAATAATCTTATAATTACTAACACTTAGAGAATAGATGAACATATTATCATTTCTAAAAAAAACAATCTAAACCTCATGTTAATTAGTTCCTCTTTAGCAAACCAGATGGTTTATATTATAAATATTGAGTGGCTGTTTAGATTCAAAAAATTTCGACTAAATTAAGATTATCGAGAAAGTAAAACGGATGAAAATTTTTTATAATTTAATTTTGCGTTAATCCATATAAAAATGATGTAATCCAGTTAAGGGAGAATCGAACGTATCTCACAATTACGTCAAATGAGCAAAAGAAGCCAAGCAAGAGCCCCTCTTCTGCAATGCGGAGCCTCTTCCGCAACAAGCGAACTCCCTCTTCTCCGGCTTCATCCACGGCTTCATTGAGACCTTTAATATTTGAATGATTCGAATGATTTCGAGCAAAATTTATTTCATGAAATTGATTTCGAATGAAATCGTTCGAAATCCCGATAAAGTTCGATCAACAAATCGACAGATTCATTCGAACGAACGATTCGATCGAATCCTTCGAATGAACAATTCCATTGAATGACACGTTCAAACGAATAATTCTTTCGATTCATAACACCAAAACACTAAAAAAATTTATGGGTGTTAAATTTACCTCCAGGCGCCGGAAGGGGAGCGGAGGTTGGTACTATTTGGGAGAGGTGAGGGATTGGGGGGTTTAAATAAAGGAGGGGGGAGGGAAGGTCGACCAGGCGCCGACCATCCTGCGCCAAAACAGCGCAGGGGCCCTCCTAGCGCAGAAGGTTCCGCAACCTACAGGCTCTGTCCTGCATTCGATCGCAGGATCCAATCGAGGGGGGAGGAAAATGAATTTTTAAATAATTACTTAAAGTTAAACTTTTCGCATTTTTCTGTCGTTTGACGTCTAAAAATAACAAAACTTGACACAGAGATGTGTTATGACATAACGAACACCATCGTGCCAAATTTTTTTGATTTATAGCAATATTTTATTTTAAATTAATTTCTGAATTTTAAACTTCGAAAATTAATTTAGATCGAACTGGCGCTCCAAAATCGATAAAATTTCTCGAGCAGCCTTTAAATAATATACTCAATATAATGACGTGAAAATGGATGAATTTGGACACGTAATTAATAAATTCAATTTATTGAATTTAAAAAATTCATATAAATAAAGCGGGAGTTTTCGTTATCCGAATTTCTCCCAAATTATGACACTTTGACTAAAAAATTATTCTCATCTAAAGGTATTTTTATTTGCCCTAATTTGAAGTTCCCCGAGATCCTGACGTTAGAGTCAGGATTTTGACCTAATTTGCAAAGTAACGAAATTGGGTCGTTACATATATAGTGTACATTTCATTGTAATAGAGGTTATAATCTCTGTGACATAGTTATTGAGGACCGACCATGTGATCAAGAAGAGCGAGATATTCAAAAACCTCGGTTCAATTATTCATTATAATGGTGAAATAGAGAGCAATGTAATTAATAGGATCCAAGCTAGTCGGATGAAATGGAGGAGTGATTTTGGAAGGTTGTGCAATCCGCATAAAACTAAAGAAAAACTTAATAGAGAAATTATACAAACAACTATATTATTAGAGGTTGAATGTTGGCAACAAAGAAGAAGCTTATCAATAAAATAAATGTTACAAAGATGAGGATGCTAAAAAGAACGAGTGGGTATATCAAAAATGATAAAATGAGAAATAAGTCCATTTGTAGAAAGATTGGAGTGGCTCCAATAGCCAGCAATATTAGTGAATGCCATCTTAAAGAGTTTGAGTATATTAAGCATAAATTGTTCTATGAATTAGATATAAGGATTATGTGAAATTTGCCCATGTTAAGCTTCGCTCAAATTTTCATTAAAGTGATAAGATGAGCAATTTGTCAAGTAGTAACCAATCGATAATTGGTACCGCCCAAGACTTGATTCTAAAAGGGAATATTTGTGTGAGAGAAATGGGAGATGATTCTATTTCTAACCTTAGCATGGAAAGCAAATAAAGAATAATCAAGAGGATATAAAATTTACAGAAGATTAAAGCAATATGTCGAGTAGCAGCCAATAGAAAAGCTTGGTGTTGCCTGAGACTTGATTCTAAAAGAGAACATTTCTGAGAGAGAAATGGGAGATGATTTTATTTCTAACCTCAGCATGATAAGTAGATAAAGGGTAATCAGGAGGATAGGAAAGTTATGGAAGATGAAAGTTCATTGAACAAATCGAGCATAAGAGAATCATGTATTGAAATTGAAAATAAAAATGGCACATCAAAAATCAATACAAGACACTGATGAAAAATTATCAGGATGATTCGCCAACAGAGTTCAAGAATATCAGAGTGTTTTGAAGGCTTCAAGATGCCAGATAAGTCATAGGTCAGAAGAAGAGCATGATCTCTGAGATCTCATTGAATAATTGAAAATACAAGATGGTATTTGGTAAACAATCATGAAAGATTCTGGGAGGTAACAAAGCTAGTGAATGAGACAGTGCACATATAAAATAAAGCAGCAGTGACTAGTGTTGTGAAAGTAATGCCACATGCTTGTAGTCTATGTGTGGGGCAAATAGATAGAAATATTAACAACAAAAGAGAAATTTTTAAGAAAATTATTGGGTTTGGAGGTTGATTTTAATGTGCCAAGATAATTATGGTAAGCCAAATTTAAAGCATTAGGTGGCAAGCGGTCACAAAAGATTAAAACACATTTTTGAAGGTTAAAATTGAATATTCTTCATGGTTGGAGTAATAGCTAACCGATAACCTCATAACCCTAACAAATAGCAGTTAAGACCACACTTGTTAAGGACCCACAAGCATGTTTGGGATTTGAGAGTTGAAGGAAACCTATTAACTCAGCAATAAACTTATTTTTGTTCATTTTGGACTGCATTCTCTTCATATTGTGTGAAGATTTAAGAAGATTTTATTTTGTTTAATTTGTAATTCTTATAAAAGATTTAAGAAATCTTATAGTCTAAGTTTCCACCTTGATATAAGTTGTTTAGGCTATATTATAGAGGTTGAGAGAATTGAAATTTGAAGTGTTGTGTGAGCGCTTATAATTAAGTTATCTTTCTTCTTCCTCTCTCATTTCTTAAGCAATAGCGATAATGATCTAGTGTGACCACAGGTGTAAGTACAATGGCAGGAAACCACATAAATTCTAATTCTTATTGTGTTTAACTTGTTACATCAATACTTTATGTTTGTTGGCACTCTGACACTTGAGTCTACTACTTGCCGTTACTCGACACTCTCCCTGAAGTAGCCACTTCTATAATACTACTTCCAAATCAACCTTCTCTATCCCATTTCCTTTTATTAATCCCTTACATGCCTCTCATATTTAGATAATTTCCAAAAGATTTCATCGTCTTACTCCATCAAAACCACTCATTATCATGTATATCTCTACCGGTACAATGGATTGGGCATTCTAATATTTGCCTCTGGCTGTTTTATGATAAGGTAAATGGCTAATTAAATATTACACAATTCACTGAACCATTCATGCAATTTAATGATTTTATAGTTTCATGTCATAGTTTTGCCTTGTCCTTACTATAAGTCAACTCTAACAACGTATCAAGAAGCATTGTAAATTAAAGTGATATTTGTCAAAACAAAAAAAACTTGGAACTTGATTTCACCCTCCAAGAATAAGCTCACGGCTTATCACTAAGTTTTACTATAATGGTTCCACGAATTAGTATAAAGCTCAGGGGGTAACCAAAAAATTACTAAAAAATTTGGGATAAATTATATCTCCTGCAGCCAAACTCAGTTTAGCCCAAATGTTATTTTTTTACCGTAATAATGGTTTATTCTATGCTACAAATGAAAAAAATAACACTTCCTCTATGGTGATTTACATGGCTTTCATGAATTTTAAAGTAGAAATCACGAACTCATTTAAAAATTTCTACAAAGTTCTAGAATGAGTAGAATTTCACAACAATAATGTCAATCAGCCTATCTTTGTAAGGAAATCAATTTTTGGCTTCGAGATATTTGTGGTGTGTCTATAATATATCTAAGAATGGCAAAAAAGGCATTTCCAAATTAAAGATTTTCTTACAAAATTATTTTGTGACCAAAGCTTCGAGACATCCAAAATAATTTCTTGGGATAGAATTTGCTTAAATCAAGAATTAAGTCTCTTAATTTCAATTAAGTTATTGAAAAATTATCTTAGAGAAATTAGGCTTTTATAATGTAAACAACTTACAATTTATTGAAAAATTAAAAATAATTTAGAAAAAGACATCTCTTATGATGATGCTTCTCAGCATTAAGAATTAGTTAGATATTTATCTTTCTTATTAATATCCGGCCAAATATCTCCAATTTTGTTGGGATTGTTGGTCAACATATGGAAACACAAGATGAAGATCTTTGAAAGATTTTTTTTTTGTTTTATCACACATATAGTAAAAAATTTTCAGGAGATTATTTTCTATATACTTAAGCTAAACATGCTAATATGCTTTTAAATATGCCAATTATGTTAGATCAATTAATAATAGAAAGTATACCTGAGTTTCTATACTTAATATATATGGACATCAAACAATATGGATTCCAACTCCTATCATTACCCAATGTTGAACAAAGCATAAGAGCTTTACCAAGCGTGTTGCCCACCCAATGTTGAACAAGACATTTGGAAAATACGATCAAGTCTCAATATGGTTCCAAAAAAATGATTACTTCTTACACAACTAGGAAAAATATGCATCACAACCTGACTTCAATAGTACTTTTGGTAACAGTTTTTTGTCTGAAAATTTGAAATGAATTTCTTAATTATAGGTTCTAATATTCCACTCCAACAAAAAATGCCATGCAGAAGCTTTCTTCCTAAGAAATTTTAGTAAAAAGGTTATTATCAACCTTCTCCCCTTTTATAAATGTTTAGGGTTTAGCGTTCAAGGCTTTAGTGTTTAGAGTTTAAGGGTTAATTAGAGTGATGGAACCCCATAATTTGGTGTTAAAATACTAATTACATGAGATCTTCCTTTTGCTAAGAAATGGTAATTGTGCTGAACTGGCAAATATCTAGATAAAATTATGTGTCAATGTTGTAAATAATTTTTTGAGCTACAAATAGCTTATAGATAGGACTTTTAAAATGCAATATCTTCCACGACAAACTAATCAAAAACAGATGGCTACCTGAAGGGAAAAAACTATTTCAAAGCTTAAATTGGAATTTTAGAAGAAGAAATAAATATTAATCTTAATCACAATAAAAAAAGAGAAATCAAACTAAGCTGACTATAATGGAACCTGGATTATGATTGATCCCTCTTCATAGGAGACTCATTGTGGGGTTTCCCACTCCATTCAAGCCCAAGCTTAGTCTTCTCTTGGCAGTTTTGGCACGATAACACCATAGCTCAAACGCCTCGCTCAGATCAGGGAACTTCAGCTGCTCGGTCCTCTGTATCCAGTCTCCGAGTATATCAGCCTGATCATTAGATGGCAGTGCAAGTATTACAGAAACTATTGCGCCCTCTAAATTTTGGCACAGTTCACTATCCAACTTATACATAAAGGACCCGTCGCTATCGCTCTTCAAATCTAATAAAGGCTTCATTTTTCTCAAATAGGGAAGCCAAGTTGCGAGGAACTGAACCCTGAATGGAGCTGGAAGCACCACACTTCCATACCCAATTGCATCAAGGGCCTTACCAACCAACTCAATCACTTTAACCTTGACTGCCCAGAGACCCAAATCAAACTTCTCATCTTGGATTACAACCAGCACTTTACTAGAGATTTCAGCCCAGCCGGTGACAAAATCCTTCATCATCTCCATCTTCAAAAGAATTCCACACATCCACTCCAAGTCTGTGAGGCTTTGCACCAGTCTCTGCTCTGATGCCTCTGGTGAGAGTTTGTGGTCCTGCGAAAGTATGCTCAGCTCATTCTCAAAGTTTGCAAGCATGTTGCTTAGGCCAGCCCTCACTTCAGACATGACATCCTCATCCACTGTTACAGAAGGAGTGTCCTCATCTTCTAGCAGCATGTATTCCAGTTGCTCCTGTGCTGAAGTTTTAAGTTCATCGGCAAAAGGAGGAAGAGGTCGCTCGATAGCAGTTGCGAAGCGAATGGCAGAGATGAAAATGTTCTTTGTAGCGTTCAGATCGACAGGCTGGATGCGGGCAAGGATGTATGCAGCTTCTGGGCCAAGAGTTGGAATGATCTTCAGTATCTCTTCCTCCTCCTTTTCGTCCCATGGGACGGCTTCCAGGTACTGCATGCAGCTCTCAGTGATGGAGCTGCAGTGAAGAGCAGCAGAAGCTTGGAGAACTCCAAGAGCAGTCCTCACAGAATCATATGAATCCAGAACTGAATGGTCAGAAACATACAAGAGCTTCAGAAGCTTGGCATAGTGGTCATATTGAGACCCATGGCAAGAAATCTGAATGCAAATTGTAGAATCATTTAGAGTACATGTAGGATGTTCCCTAGAAAGCTGTTCTTCAAAGAACTTGCTTTTTTTTACCAAAATAGCAGAGTGACAATAAAAGAATTCCAATCTATCTTCCCAGTTCTTGAGAAGAACCGTAACGTCGCTTGTGTTCTGATCACCAAAAATATATGCGGGAGCTATGCTGGTTTCCTCCATATGAAGAGTTCTAACATCTTGCATAACAATTAAAAATCAAAAGTACATTTAGGAATGCGGGATAGTTTACATAGAGATGAAGTGGTAATTTGGATTGTCTCCAATCTTAGATTATGAAATCGTTTGATAGTTTGTGCGAGCTATAACAGTAAAAACTTTTTATCTTCAAATACGATCCACAATATTAGATTGATGATTGATCTTACCAAATTATTTAAATAAGCTTTGCGAGGTTCGCAACTAGTTTTTTCTATTCATGCAACTTCTAGGGTACCTTTATCCCCGGAAAGGTCAAATGGGATAATAGCCAACAAACAAGAAAAAGGTGCAAGCACAAGTACACAAATTACATGGTTTAGTGATGATTCGCCCAAGCCACAAGTCACAATAAAAATTCTTGCGCATCATCTCAAAGAAAGTAGAAGAAAATTAAAAAACAAGAAAAAACCATGCCCTTCGAGAGAAGATGAGCATGGCAAAACTTTAGGTTAACAATCCTTTACATCTATTCTAATAACACTAGGAATACAACCATAAAATTCCCCACAAAATCCCATCCAAGACAGAAAAAAAAAAATAGATCCTCCAAGGCACACTAAAGCAGAATAGACATCTACTAAATCCTCAAAAGCAGTTCTTCCAAGCAATGTTCGTCCTCTTTATTTTCCTATAGCATGTAGATCATGTTCATTCTCTCTAATGCAATTCGTCCAAGCATCAAATACTCTAGAAAGTAACTGAGGTCATACATAACCTCAAGCTCAAGATATTGACAACCTTTGTTAGCATACCAATATGATTTTTTGTGCTAATAATCTGCCGTATTCCATCATCAATTGGTCCGCAAATGTGACGTTTTCCAAGCATATGTGATTAGTCCTTAACTAAAAAAATGAATTTTCTCAAGATGCACGAAGCTCTAGTTGTCACTAAAAAGATATTGCTTGTTTGTTCATTGCACAACTCCATTAAGCTTTTTAACTAGATCATCTCCACTCTATCAGCTATTGTCATTTTCTCAACTTCAATTGTACAAAAATAGACTCTTTTGCAGTCTTGATGTCCAACTGAAATCATAAATCAATTTCATAAGTTTTTAATCAATCAGCCTTCTTATTGATCTCGTAGAACAAAGAAGACAATTAATATGGATAGTGAATAAGAATATACTATTTAAGGAACAACACATTATCTACTCTGGCATCCATAGTTATTTAGTATCAATGGAACAGTAATTTGGGGGGTCATCCTTCTGTATTCCATATTCCATTTCCATTCCATCTAAATTTGACTACTTAGCTTGTTAACTAAAGAACATCGTTGAGCCACCTTTTAGCCCTTTTTATTAAACGTTGTTACTGCCTGTTTTAGTAGGCTCCTAGTCCTATTTTGACTCCTTTAAATTTTCATTATGCTGTTACATTTATGATGATCAATCCAATAATACATGTGCATTTATTAAAATATCACTCATCTGTATCTTATTTACTATATTAATTTAACAAGAACTTCAAACTTTGTTGTATGTATATATGAAAATTTTACACACAAACAATGCCTTAAATAATATGTTCAAATTCAATTTCAAAAACTGTATTTCAAAAAAGACATTATGTGAAAGGTTATTCATTTGAATGTGCTATTCCTTTATATTTTATATGACGTTGTGATTTGAGTGAGGTTATGGCATGTACTTATATATGACTGCACTTTGATGACTATATAGGGAGGTCCACTTAGCAACGTTGGGGAGTTAGCTAAGCGATTGCAAACCAAAGAGCAAGCTCTGACACCACTCAAAACATCTTCCAAAGGTCCTGTTGAGCTAAAATTTTGATAGGTGGCACAGTGATTAAATATAGTACCTTGGACAGTGACATGTGTCCCAAGAGTTTATACAGGGAGGAGATGACAGCCACACCCTCATTTAGGCTATCTCCTCTAACCCTGAAACTCCTCCAACCCACTCTTCACCTTACTCTTTACTCCTCTCATCCTCAATTTTTAAATCAATTCATGATGAATGGTCTTATAGAGATCTAATCATTGGGTTTGTTTCTAGCATCTCTTAAATCTCCTTTGCTTGATTAATGGATTTGTGAGATAAGGATCTATCTCTACCAAGGTTTTAGCTATTTTTCTTAGTCTATTTTAAGCCTTTTTTGGCAAGAGACTCGTTTTGAAATCTTGTGCTTCAATGATATTTGTTTTAATTATGTGAGTATCATATGAAAATCTTTTGTATTTACCTATCTTCCTCAAGTTCAACTTTTAATTTTTATTAAAATGTCATGAAAAATTCATTGTGAAATTCAAAATTTTTTGAAAAGAGACCATTAATTTCATGAAAATTTTTGAAAATTTTTAATTTTTGACTAAATATATAATAATGCATAATTTTTCAGTAACTATGATTTTGAGATATTATTTTTGAAAAAAAAATTATATAAAATTTATAAAAATTGGAAGGAAATTTTAAGATTTTGTTTACATTGGATAATTCAGCATCCTTGCATTCTCCAGATGTGCATGATTTCATATACACACATTATTTACATTGTTATCATCACCTAATCATCTCACCATCTTATCTTCGTAATGTACATGTCATCCCATCATCATTATCATCCCTAATCTCACCATTATCATCATTATCCGCTCATCACTATCACCTCCACCATTGCCCAGACATCGTTGTCAACACCATAATCAAAGTCACTAACATCACCCACCATTTCCAGCACAAACACCATTTCTCATCGCCTACATCACTACTAATCTTCACCACTCATCTCCTCGCTATCTTCATCAGTAACAGTATTTCCATCTTCTCCAATACTAACCCCAACATAATCTTTGTTATCACTATCTCACTAACATAAACAATATATGTTATCCACCATATGCATACTATGCACAAGCTAACCTTATCACTGCCCCCTAAGCGTCATCAGCACCTCATTTGGCATAGCATACACTCACATAAGGCAAATCCTATGCATATATATACCCACTATCAATGCTCATCAAACTTGCAATCAAAACTTACATAATGCATTATGTGTAATTGACATAATAATATACTAATTATAAAGAAAGCTCGAGAAAAAAATTTATTCAAACAACAAAATAAAAAGAAAATAAAAGGGCTGCATGCAATACAGGTATCTGATCGACTCTACCAATAGAAGGATTAGAGGTGAGGTTGAAATAAATCCTGTGACCAAACGGAGGACGGCTGAGAACAGGGTAAGAAACTTGTAAAATCTGTGATGATTTCAAGGGAGAGGTGAGATGAGTCGGGCTCTGGCAGTTGTAGTAAGGCTCGCATCAACAGGGGTCGTGTAGAGGATGTAGATGAAGCTCTCGAATGGCCTTCACTTGGATTGCCGGAAGGGAGGAGAGAGAGACGAGCGAGAGAGCATAGGTCGACTGGGTCGGTCTAGCTCATAGGGTTCGGCCTCCGCTGTGAAAATAAGATATTAGAAAATAATTAAGTAATTATTACATTTAATTTAATAATTTGTAATTCTCTCTCTTTTTTATGAGCTTTTTAGTTATTTTTTAATTTATTGGGACATACAACTACTTTATTTACATGTTAATATATATTAAAATATATTTTAATTCAATGTGTAAACAGATTAAGTTGAATATATTTTTTTTTGTAAGTTTATATATAAAAATTAAAAAAAATATTAATCTATATATTTTTTTTATATATATTTTTGTATAAACACAATATTTTTATTTCTCAATTTCAAAAATTTTGTGAGGGGCATTCTAATTACCCACAATTTAAAAAGTTTTGCCTCTTGCACCTATATGTATTTTATTAGTAAAGACCCTATGCCATATTAATTAAATTATTTATTGAACATAACTATTATTTAATATAAGTATAATTAATTAACATATAAAATGATTTTTATAATTAAAAATATTCTCCTTAAATTTATCCTCAAATTTTTCTTTATTTGCACTTGCGGTTAAATTTTCATGTCATCCGTACTGATTTTAAAAATATAAAAATTATACTTTTAAAAAAGAGCTATATTAAAATATCTAAATATCAGTAATCATATATTAACTTATATTCTCAAACTAAGTGCTTATCGTGTTAATATGACACGGGGTGAACACGATGGGATCGGAACCTCTGGACCAGTCTAGAGGCCTTGTCAGTCTGGCACCACGACCTACTCAAAATAAAAACGTGTTCTAATAATTCGTGCTTAGGCAGAGTGATGGGTGTGATAACCCGACAAAATTATTAATTCGGTACACTTTCGGGTTTTGTGTTGGAATACAGTAAACTTTATTTTTTTGAGAAAATATTAATAATTAAATTTTCTATTAAATATATAATTTTTTCTGAGCTTTACATATAAAAATAATTTTAACTCTTTTTTTAATAAAAAATAATAATAATATTTTCTTGAGACTTTCAAAATTATTTTAGAGAACAAGTTCCGGAAAATGCAATTATTTTTCTGGCATTTGCCGGCCTCATTGATTTTGGACTTTTTAGCCGAGAGACGCCTGAGCGCTCTACGCACTGTTAGGAGACTCTTGAAGCATCGTAAATCTGATGGGCAGGCGCTTAGGCACACCTAAGAGCCCAACGATTTGTTTTTATACATTTTAAGCAGAGGGGGCAATTCTTGGACGGACCCGGGCGAGCGATACATTATATCTATTTTAGGGTTTAAAATAATCATTGGTGAAAAAACCCTTGTAGCTTATGTCTTCTTTTTTCTCCGCTTCCGTTTACCAAAATGTATTCTCATCTCCTAGTAGACGCGGGTGAATCCCGCGAATCACGTAAAACTTTTATTTTGTGCTATGCTATGATATTTGAGTTTGTGATTGCATTATTCACTGGCGACTATATACGTTCCTCGACGATATGCAATCTTGAAATTCAACAGCATCGAATCGAAAGAATAGTTATGCCCAACATATAGCAAAGCAAAGCAACGATCATAACATACTTTGGCAATAGATAGAACCTCTTACTTTGACTTCCAAGAACACAAATTCTTCTCTGCTAGTTACAACACAAATACATTCCAAGACTTTGCAGTATTATTGTGTGCAAATATAAATTTGTCATCAAAAGACATATAATATCCAAATTGGTGTATGGTAATGATTATAGAGAATATGAAACATTTGACAAAAAGCTAAGATTAAGTGGAACTTGCTTTCCAGAGTTTTAGATGGAGTTCATTATCATCTGGCTCTTTCTAGCCTTCTCAAGAAAAATACAATTGAATCTTCATTCTTTTAAATGAATCATACTAATGTCTCTTTTACTTAAAAGCGCTTTAGCGCGCTGCCGCGCGAAAGGCGCTTTGCGCGCTGCAGCGCCCAAATTTGCAAAATTTTTCAGAATTCCAGAAAAACTGCCCAGATTTTGTAATAAGTGTCAAGTTTTGGCTGAAATTGTCAAAACTTCACTGTTTTTGTATTTTAAGGTCCCTATGACCATAGTGGGGATAAGTTATACTAAATTTGAATTTATTTTAGCTAAAATTGAGCATTGCATAAAATTCCATGTTGAAATTAAATTAGTGCTCAAAACCTACTATGGATCCTAAATATGTATTATGTCAAATGCTAAGTAATAGAGTCTTAAGTGCTTGAATTGAATATGTATATCCTAACAAAAATAATGGCATGAAACCTAAGTCTTTTAAATTTATGATTAAATGATAATCCATTTAATTTGATTTAGAATTTGATTAGCATTGATTACCCTTTTGTGTCATCTTTCTATCGATGTACTTTTAGGATATATATTAGAGAACTTCAATATTTATTTGAATACTTAAATGTACTTACTTAAACTTAAGAATCTTGATAACTTGATTAAGTAAATGATATTTAATTCAAACCTAAGTTTGACATCAATAATATACTAATAATACATTAATTTGTCATTGACCTGTAAATTAATCTTTGGTCTTAATGATAGGAAGGTCAGGGGTTAAACCGTAACTTATATTAATTAAAACCTAAACCTTAACCATTTAACTAATCAATTTGATTATAAGATAATTCAATTAATATTATTCCAATAATACATATAATTTGATATTGATCTTAAATCATTGAATTATAAGTGCTAGAGTTAATATTGAATATGTGTGATTGGACCATCTGAATCCAAACTTTAGATCCTTGATTTTCTCTTATATAAGACTATTAGCATAAGATGAATAATAAAATTGAATGATTGATGAAATGACCTAACTCCAATAAGATCTTTGACTTTATCCCATAATCATAGAGTAGGAAAGGATTATATGAGTTTCATTCATCTGATCTGATCACTTAAATACAAAACTAATAAGCAAACCTAAAATGCTAACTTAAGCCGTAGAAAAGTGAGATCTTAAGGGTCTTGCCATATGATTGTCCTTGAAACATTTAAAGGCTTTGATTGTTGATATCTTGAGGTAAGGAGAATTATTACAACTTATTGAGGTAGAAGTCTAGATGATACTTCATAACCTTAGAAGTTGAACTTGATACATTGTGGTAGGAATCACCAGAAGCAGTAGAATGTGACTTATTCCTTATGGTAGTAACCTACGTGTAGTGATCTTTTTGATCATATCCTTGGAGCCTTGTGTAGGACACACCCATTTAGAGTAAATATATTTTTAACATTGATAAATCTGTATTGATTAAATAGAATCTTCTAAACTCAGATCATTGATTGGTGTAGTATGGTATACCCATAGCACTGGATTACTTCAGTAGTATCCAGGAATGGTTGAGTCCCTCTAAGTGAAATTTATCTTTGTACTATCCTACGGGCTTAGGCGGATACAACCTCGTTTAGAGTAAATCAATCAATTCCTAAGGGTGTTATAAATAGGGACCTATTCCTTAGTTTGATTAAAATACAAATTTCCATTAGGTGATGCCTCCTAGCGAAGATTGCTTCAATATGTATGGCTTAAACAAACTAAATAATCCGAGTCACCTTCTTTAGAACACTAAGTGTGATTGTGAGATGGGCATCTTAATGATTTAACTCGAGATACAGTCTCCATCAGGTGATGTCTCCTATCGAAGATCGCTTCGTTAGGGTGGCTTAATCAAACTAAGTGTTAAGAACCACCTTTCTTGCAAACACGCTGAATATGTGTATACAATCGTCCCAACTAATGACATTAAGTAAACTCTCAACTTTAACCAATTATCAAGGCTATAATTTTAGGAGTCAAAATCCTTTTAGCAGGATTCTGCATAATGGAGACATTGAATTCACTATCAGATTTCAAGCATTTTATAGATTTTCAGATTTATCTCATGTAGTTAGAGGCATGATGTGGCGTCCCACCCCATAATCTACAAGAATTAAGTTAAGGGGTGGTGTGTCACTCTAGCTAACCCTTCACTTATAATTGGATTAGGATGAAATCCACAATCAACCTAATAAGGGAAGGAGTGAGCATAGAATCAAACATTCAATCACTATCTAAGTAAACATACAGAGTGCAGAAGCGATTTTCAATATAAAACATCCAATCATCACAATATAAGTATAAAGAAATGTATCTCAGAACATAAGTATAAAATCCAAATATGCAGTCATCAGTACCTATATTATTACATCAATTTAAGTTCAAATAATAAAGATAAAAGGGCACTCATCTTCACTTAAGAATAGAAGGGCTAAATGGTTGCTTCTTCCACAGGCTCCTCCTTCGGATATGGTTTCACACCAAGATCCTGATCATCCAACTGAAGAGGATCTGCCATTGTTAGTTTCACAATGTAGGGCCCCAGCCAAAATAAAAGAAAAATCTGGTTAGACAATTATCTAAGTACATTTTAAGCTGATAAATTTTATATGTATTATGTAATATCACCATTCTATGACTTCTAAGAAACAATGTGTAAGGGAGCAGCAAGCAATACAAAAGAAAGAAAAAGTTATAAACCATTATTTATAACTTAAGCAAAAAGAGAGGTAAGACATGCCTCAAGTGCAAGCTAAACAAGGTAGGACATAAATGTAAATAATCAAACAAGTACTGTGAGCAGAATACTACATCCTAAATATGTTGGTGATCAAAAGAAACATGCCAATTAAGATAAAATAACTCAGTAGTGGTACATATAAATAAGAGCAAGATACTAACATCCTAATATATAAAAGCAGTACAAAGAAATAGCCGACTGAATAAAAATGCTGAAAAGTAACCAAAACATCAAACTGCATATAAACATCCGTATATAATCTGTTATACAAAAAAGAGCTAATCTAACCCACCAGAAAAGGCTGAAGGATCTTAGCACCAGTATGGCTAAGGCACCAACAGTATAATCGAATGGTCTTAGCACCAGTACGGCTAAGGCACCAATGGTGTACCCTTAGTGTCAATAAGGAGACTAGGCAAACAGCACACAACAAAACAAAGTCCTTCCCCTAGTGACATAAGTTGACTAGGCAATCAGAAGGCAATACTGAGAGGTAGCTCAAACATATCTAATTATTATCTTCTCATTAATCACTTTAATATTTTTACAAGAAATTTAAGAAGTCTCCATATTTTTCTAACATTTTATTTATGCATCAAAAATCTTATATGATATGCTCAAGAAATATGGCACAAAAATCAAGGAATGCGTAGCAACAAAATATCAAATAAAAGCAAGGGACTCTACTAAACATGGTGATATCATTTGTTTTTTACTTAACCGTTCTAACTATTCCAAGTTACACAAGTTCAGGATCACCATTTTCCCACTATCGAGTGTAACTTAGAAATTTGTCCTTATAAGCTAAAAAATGATTAGAACTGATCAGGTTCTAATCTAGTTCAATCGGATAGACGGCTACAAGTTAAATTAATAAATCATACGTCCTAATTTGGTGAATTTAGATGTTATAACTAAGATCTGATCAAGATCTTCTAAACCTACAGATTATGGATTAAACACTATGAGATTTAGGTTTAATCACATAATCCAAAATGGATAAGACCTAAGTTCTATGTTTTATTATATAAGTGATCTACTAATTAAGGCCAATCCTATTAAGTAATCAAGCTTAATATGATGAATCTCCTATCTTAAATCTAAAGTTAAAAGATAAAATAATTAGAATGAGTTGTAAAATAAAATAAAGGTCTAGAAACTAATAAAATTAAGGTTTTAACCATTGAGTAACCCAATTTGCCCAACGAATGAACTCTAACCTAAGATCTAGTCCTAGTCTCAGGAAAGGTCCTTACGGTGTAGTGTTTAAGACTTAGAAGAATCTTGGAATCTGATCTAAGGGTTGATTTTACTCACTTAAATGTCACTAATATGATTATAATATTAGTTTCAATGTTTTGGAATATTAACTAAAGGTTAGGGGTACTTTGTCCAATCTTAGGGCAAAATGACTATTTTACCCCTACTCTAAGGGTCAAAAAGTCAACTTTTGACTTACAGGTCAGAATTGAATTCTCTTAGTTTCAACTGATTCCTTACTGACTAACTTGAAGATAGACAGTAAGCACGTCCAAATTGAACTCCAAATGGTCAAGCTATGACCAAAACGAGGTCAAGGGTATTTTGGTCATTTTTCACTAGGAATTCTAGGGTTGACTTTTTGTCCTAATGTCCAAATGAGAAAACTAATACTACTACAGTGATGGGGCCACTCTCCTGAGCATTTTAAGACTCATATTGACTATATTCTGATAACTGGGTAAGAAGTTATGAAGTTCTAAAGAGGTCCTAAAATGTTACCTCGTTATGTGTACCCCGAAATTAATTTTTGACTTATGTTATTTGATTCTTTATGTTTTTCTGATCAAAATGAGACCTATATTGGCAATGTTTGGATCATCCTATAAAAAATTATTAAACTTTTAAGTTTTACTATTCAAAAATACAATTTATATTAATTTACTGTTCATTTATTCAAATTGAATGATTTTACTATTCATTCCTAAAATTTATATATATAATTTCTGAATTTATTAACCTTTAATTAATCTGTGATTAATTAAACTTAATTATTAATTAATAATAATTAATCCATTTAATTAATTAACTAAATTATATAATATTATTATTTTACTGTTGAAAAACTATTAGCACTAATTACCATTTAATTAATCTTAATCATATATTAATATCTAATTAAGAATAATTAATTATAGTTTATTATTTAATAATCATTAATTATTCTAATTACTATTTAAAGTTTAATTAATATTAAAATAATCCTAATTAATCTCTTAATTATTAATTATAGTTAATTAATTATATAATTACTGTTTAAAAATTATTAACACTAATCCTAATTTAATTAGCTACTGACTGTAATTAATTAATCATTAACAGTAATTAATTAAACTAATTAACTGGCTGATTGGGCAGTGGGTCCCACTTGACACGTGGCAGCGCCAGAGGCTGCCACGTGGCACTGTGGGCCCCACGAGGAAGTCGAAGCGTCGCACGGGCTCGGGCTGTGGGCCCCACGTGACACGTGGCTTGCCAGCTGGTGCCACGTGGCGTAGTGGCCCCATGGCCGAAGTCGAAGAGGCGCTGGTATCTGCCTGTGGGTCCCACAGGACACGTGGCAGGCTATGATGGTGCCACGTGGCGCTGTGGCCCCACTGGGATTACGCGGACCCGGCCGAGGTTAGGTCGGGCTCGGGTCGACCCGGCCCGACTCGGACTTCACCTTCTCCGCAGAGGGGTCCCGAGGGCGCCGGCTAGGGTACGACTTTTGCCGGCCTTCCCGGCGCCGGACCGCCTCGGCCTCCACGGCCGACGGTAGCCCTCGTCGGGGCCTACACGACGGCGGGCGGAGGACCTTCGCCGGAGGTGGCCGGAGTCGCCGGTAAATCCTAAACCTAGGTCCTAGGGTTCGGCGGAGGGTTTACGAGGTTTCGGCCTGAGGCTTCAAGCCTCGGTCTGAGTCGACCGGACCGATCGAGGTCCATCGGGTCCAGTTGATCGTCAATCCACATCTTAATCTACAATCCTAAGGTTATGCGACGGCGAAATGCAAACGTAGGAGGGAGATCGGGGGGTACCTGATTCGAACGGCTGTTACGCGTCGGGGGTTCGGGGTTCTGATCGGGACTCCGGGGCTCGGTCGCGCGGAAACCGCCGGCAGAACGCACGGGAGTGGACCCTCGGGCGGAGGCTGCGAGGCGGGGGAGGCCGCCAGTTGGCCAGAGCAGCGGCGGGCACGCCGCGTGGCGAGCGGGCGGAGTTGTCGAAGACGATGACTCCGAGCCGTTGGATCTGAGATCCAACGGTCGGATGGATGCCGTTTGATCAGACGGCATCGTTAAGGATCCTAACGTTAGTTACTGTTAGGGTAACTGCGCCGTTAAGTAATTAATAAAATAATTTTTTTTTTTTTCAAATTTTCAAAATTTTAAATATGTTTTTCCTAGCTATTTGAGAGGTGAGGAACGCAACGGTGAGGTCGGATTTTCGATCCGACGAGTATTTTGATTCCTCGATTTCCGGGGCATTTTTATTATTATAATATTCGTCAAGATTTTGACGACTTCCGATTGACACAAAAATATCACCCCTAGCTAATTTGAGGTCAATGAATGCAATGGCGATGTCCGGTTTTCGATCGGAGGTCAATTTAAATAGGTCAAATTTTAGGGTTTCTGGATTCTCCCGAAATTAGGACTTGATCTATTTGACTCCTAATTTGGACTAGGTCTTAGAGGTTGACTCTAATTGACCTAATTAGCACTTCTGATTAGTCTTAAGACTAAGATTAGTCCTACTCGACTAAGGTAACAACCTGGGTAGTTACACATGAGCATGAGCATAAGCATGATGTGTGAGTATCATAATGATGTATAAGTATTAGTGATGATTTATGGGTTACAGAATATTGTATACATTATTTGGGGAAAATTAGGATGCATCAGCATCATCAGTAGCCAGCATTCTCAACTGGATGTATGTATACATTGGACCGTACTACTCATAACAGTTCAGTGATATATGAGTTGCATATCAGTATCATACAGTGTTGAGGCATATTTAGATGCACAGTTTCAGTAGCATACAGCATAGTTTCACATATAATTACTCAGTTTTTAGATGCATTACTGTTTTGAGTTATTATCAATATTCAGATTAGTTTAATTTTACTTTACTTCAGTTTTTGTACAATTTTATGCAGTTTATTCTTTCAGTTGCCTTTACAGTATTTCTACATATTCTATCATATTATGTAAATGTTAAATGAATAGTTAGAACTATTTAGATTAGTTTCGATGTGTTAGACTTATTGTCTAACACGAGGTACTTTGGGAATCCGACAATTTGCTAGATCCTGAGCAGTATAATGAGACAGGTCAGGAGGACACCTAGGAGATCCAGGAGGAGCCCGTGGCGCACTAGTGGACTCTCCTCCAATTTTACTTCCTGCTTAGTATTTTCAGTTCAGTACTTAATTTTATTTCAATATTTCAGTAAACTGTTTGTAATAATTATGAATATATTTTATTTTCTTTTCTGAGATGAATGTTTTCATACAACTTCTGTGATGAATGTATCTAGATGTTTGCTTTAAACTTCCGCACTCTGTTATATTCTACTTATACTTAGTATTATGATATGATCAGTATACTGGAAATGCTGATATCTCATGCATATATTGGATTATTCATATTATATTCTAAATCCAATATATATATTTGACTAATACTTAAGATAAGAATGCTACTCTTATCTTAAGTATTAGCTCTCAACCCTCCTTGAGGTTGAGTCAGCAGCCCTTCAGATGGGTTTGGTGGTTGTCAATCATTCGGGGAGATGGGTTATTCCTCCTCGAGTGGCGCACCGCTTTGTCGCCGATATGATTGTACTTAATTCTTTTGCGCGCGGTGACGGGGCGGGGAGCCACAGTAATCATATGCAAAACTATGATGTATGTCACTGAAACTATGCATCTGAATATACCATAATACTGTACGCACTGATATGCGACCAAAATATCACTGAACTGCTACGAGTAGTACGGTCCAATGTATACATACATCCAGTTTGGAATACCGTTTACTGATGATGTCAATGCATCCTGAAATTCCTCAGTCAATATATGTGATATTTTGTAACTCATAAATCATCACTGATACTCATATATCATTCTGATACTCACATATCATGTTTATGCTCATGCTCATGCTTCTAACTACATGAGATAAATTTAAAATTCTAGAAAATATTTTGAAATTCAATAATGAATTCAAGATTTCCATTGTGCAGAATCCTGCTAAACAGATTCTGACTCCAGCATTATAGTTCGATACTTGGTTAAAGTTGAGAGTTTACTTAAAAATCATTAGTTGGGATGATTATATACACATATTTAGCATATTTGCAAGAAAAGTGGATTTAGCCCTTAGCTTGTTTAAACTACACTTATCGAAGCGCACTACGATAAGAGGCAGAACCCAGTCACAATTTATATATCAAGCTAAAATGTTAAATAACCTAATTACAAGAATACTTAGTGTTATATGAAAAGTGACTTAGGATACTTAGTTTGCATAAACTGCACTTATCGAAATGCACTGCGATAGGAGGCAGAACCCGGTCGTAGTTTATATTTCAAACTAAGGATCCTGTTCACTAATTGTAACATTATTAGTCTTGGAAGGTTTACTCTAATGGGACTGTATTCGTCTAATCCCTCAGGATAGCACCTGGTCATAAGTCCACATTGGAGTGAATCAATTAATCCCGAATATTACTAAAATAATACAGTACTATGGGTATACTCTACTATACCCAACTAATAATCTGAGTTCAAAAGATTATATTTAATAAATAAGGATTTATCAAAGTTATTAATCCTTACTCTAAATAGGTGTGTCCTACACAAGGCTCCAAAGATGTGATCAATAGATCACTCAATGTGGGTTGCTACCATAATGAATAAGTCCCATTTTAAGTACTTTAGGTGATTCATACCACAAGGTATCAAGTTCAACTTCTAAAGTTATGAAGGATCATCTAAGTTTCTACCTCAAAAAATTACAAAAGCTCTTCCTACCTCAAGGTATCAATAATTAAAGTCTTTAAATATTTCAATAATGATCCTATATCAAGACCCTTGAGATCTCACTTTTCTATTTCTTAAGTTAACATTCAAGTGGTCAGATCAGATGATTAAAATTAATCTGATCCTTTTCTATTCTATAATTATGGGATAAAATCAAAGATCTTATTAGAGTTAGATCATTTCATAAATCATTACAATTTTATTATCTATTTTATGATAATAGTCTTATATAAGAGAAAATTAAAGATCTAAAATTTAGATTCAGATAGTTCAATCACATAGATTTTATGTTAATCTTAGCACTTCTAATTCAATTATTTAAGATTAATATCAAATCATATGCATTATTGGAATAATGTTGATTGAATTATCTTTCAATTAAGGTACTTGATTTAGATGATTAAGGTGTATGTCTTAATCAAGACAAGTTAGGGTTTAACCCCTAGCCTTTCTACCATTAAGACTAAAGATTACTTTTAAGGTCAATGACAAATCAATATATTATTAGTGCATTATTGAAGGCAATTTCAAGTTTATATTAAGTATCATTTACTTAATAAAGTTGTCAATATTCATATGTTCAAGTTTAGTTTAATGTCAATTACACACAATTAGGTGTCCGAATAAATATTTAGGGTTTTTTAACAAACATCTTAATATCATGAGAGCATCTAAATATAAAGATAACATAGAATAAAAAGGTAATTAAAGCTAACCAAATTCTAAATCAAAGTAAAGGGGTTAACACTTGATTACAATTCTAAAAGACTTAAGTTTCATGCCATTAAGTTGTTAAGATATCTCTATTCGATAAAAGCACTTAAAATCTTATCACTTAGTATTTGGCATAACATACAGTTCAAGTACATAGTAAGTTTTGAGCACTTGATAAAAATAATAAAGTTTCAAACTTAATTTTCATATAAAATTTTATATAATATTCAATTTTAACTAAAATAGGTTCACATTTGATATATTTCAGTCCCACTAGGGTCCTAGGAACGTTAAAATATAAAAATAGTGAAGTTTTGGCCATTTTAGCCAATTCTAGACAATTTTCAGGAAAATCTGGGCAATTTTGCAATTTCGGGCGCACAGAGCGCTGTGGCACTTCTGCCGCTACAGCGCGCTGGGGCGATTTTAGCGCTGCGGCGCGCTGTGGCAGTTTTAGTGCTGGAGCGCACTATTGCGCTGCGACCCGCTGTGGCGCCCTATGGTGCGCTGCAGCGGTCTCAACTTACGAAAATACTGTTCACTTAATTTTATTTTCATATTTCCTAAGGTTTTCCCGAAATTCCGCTACAGCGCGCTATGGCGCGCTGCAGCGGTCAATTTGCGATTTTACTGTTCAACTTGCTTAATAATGATTTTATATGATTTTTTCCAAAATACCGCTGCAACGGCCCATTTCACAACTTTGGGCGCTGCAGCGCCAGACAGTGTTTTGTGCCTGGACAAAACCCGTAAGGCTTACTTTTGAGCTAAAATACTCCCAATTCAGAGCATTCCATGAGTGGTGACATATATCAATGGAAAGGTCTTTCAAATACCTTTCCATTGACACCAAAATTGGCACAAACAGAGTATCCTAACTCTACAAAAAATAATGATGAATGCAGGGGTATGCAGAATACAAGAAAAATAGAGTAACTTTCTGTGATACTTTTAAGAGCTTTAATTAATTTCATACATGCTTATGGACTTCTAAAGATACATTCAAGCATAATATCAACATGGAGAAGGCAAATGGATACAAGGAGAGTGAGCAAACGTGTACCTTTAGTCCTTGGGAAGGGAGGAAGAGAATTCTAGTATCTTCAAATACTTTAGAGGTGGAGAGCTGCACTTCTTCTTCTTCAGCAAGCACCTAAAGAAGGGGGAAGGAGGGAGGAGGAGCTCAATTTTTTTCAAAGGGAAAGAAGAATGATTTGAGCTCCTTCTTAAAGGAGAGAAGGGAAGAGGTGAGGACATGACCTAAGGGGAGGGGTGGCATGGCCTAAGGAGATGGAGCTCTGCTCCATTGCATGGGAGGCGCCAAATAATAAGTATGGTCAGCTGAATAGAAAAATTAGGAAAGAGGAAAATTGCAAATTAAAGACTAGATAATCACATATTTATTTTCTTTAATTATTTAAAAATTTTAATTTTAAAAATGTGCTCTGAAAGTTCCCAAAAATTCACTTCTAGCTAATTTGGGAGCGAGGAAATCAACGGTGAAGTCGGAATTCGATTCCGACGATTATTTAATTATTCCATTTTCCGGTGCATTTAATTATATTAAAATATTCGTGAAAAATCTGACGACTTCTAAACGCGTTCAAAACATCACCCCTAGCTAATTTGGGGGTGATGATCGCAACAGCGAAGTCAGATTTTGATTTCAAGGATAAATTAAATACCTCAATTTCCTAATTAATTAAATATTAAAATAATCTCAAATATTGGATTGAGCTCCGAATTGCTCCAAACCTTAAGGGTTTGGTTCTAATGACTAGATGAACTTAATAGAATGATAATCAATATATGATTAAGCTCAAATTAAGCTGGGTAACAATCTTGGGTTGTTATATCTGCCCTTTATCATCATGCATTTTGATAAGTGCAGTTAAACAAACTAAGTGTTAAACCCATCTTTCTTAGAAACTGTGGTGGCCGCCCATTAATCAACTAGGATTAAGTGGCAGTTGTCACGATGCAATTCCTCACTTAGTATTAGATTAAAAATAAATTGATAAGGAAAGGATATGCTTTAAGTAAAGTAAATGAAACTTTCATTAAATGAGTATACCAGAATATCAGAGTGCGGAAGAAAAGAGTATCAAATACTAACATCCATGCATCCATAATATAAAATAAAATGAGAGTCAATTTAGAATAAAGTAGTAGTAAAGGGAAATACATGGGTACATATATTATTACAAAGCATTAAAAGTTTAACTAAAAATAAAGATAAACACTCATCATCATAAGAAAGAATAAAATGAAATTAATGATCCTCAACAGCACGCTCCTTCTCCTGAACAATCTCCTCATAAGGCCCAATAACTTCAAATAGCTCAGAATCTGTCATTATCCATTTCACAATGATAGGACCCCAATTAAAAGAAATGAAAATCTGATTAAACAAATTGTCTTAGTACATTTTATGCTATAAATTTTAAGTATTAAATGATTTCATAAATATCCTGAGCATTCTAGGAGCAATAAAGCAATAAAAGAAAGTGGTAAGAGTTATAATCACATAATTGTAACGTAAGTAAAATATGAGGTAAGCACATACCTCAACCCAAAGTTGTAGAAAATGGTTAAACACTGTATATGTAAAAGAAATTGCTAAGTATAAGAAATATACTAAGTAAACATGAAAAATTCTACACATGTTGATTTTATAAAATGAATATAATAGAATTTAAATAAAAGACTGGCATCCTAACATGCTTGCATATATAAATAAAACTACTGAATGTGTATATAACTACAGCAAATACTATAAATGTTGAAATACTGCATAAATACTGAAGAATATAAAAATTGAAAATATATAATAAAAAGTTATCTCATATGGATATGAACATACTTAGTCCTACCATAATAGTAAATACTACTCAAGTTCTTCTGAAACATCTAGAAGGAATTTCTCAAATTAACAGTTCCATTGAAAATATATCACATAAGAGAAATTTCTCAGATCACCATTATCTTAAAATACAAATTTCTTGCATTTAGGAGAAATTTCCTAGATCAACATCATCTCAGATATGTACAATCATACGATAGTGGCAGACTAAGTAAGACACATTCTATAAATATGTTACAATTCATTTAATTCATTTCTCTTCTTTTACTTATGAATATGCCTTATGAAAATTTTAAATCTAACATAGAATATTTATCAAATATTCTATATTTCATCTAATATGTCAAAGATATCAAGACAAGGAAAGCAAAGTATACAAAATATAAGTTGTAAATAGCACTATATCAAAACTTTGTGATACCACTTATTTTCTAATTTAATTCATTCTAACTAATTTGAGATTATACAAGCTCAAAGTCTTCAATATCCTACTATTTAGTATAAATTCAGAATATTGGTCTTATAAAATTTAAAGCAATTAGAAATAATCCAATTTTAATATAATTTAATTATTGATACTTATATAAGTTGAATAATAAATCAACATCCTAGTTAATGAATTTAATATATCCCAAACTAATCTTAGTTAGTACAAATCCAGATTAAGGAATTAAAAGTTAAACTCCAAATATTGAAGTTTGACCTCTTAATCCAATAGGTGATACTATAGGCTAAGGTTCAAATCCCAATTCTCACGAACTACAAATTAAGGCTATCATATTAAGTAAAGTCAAGCTTAATAAGATGGATCTTCTAAAAAGTTAAATTACAAAATAATCATAAATAAAAGATAAAATTCTAAAAAGTGAATAAAATTAAAGTTTCATCAATTGAGTAATCCATTTACTCAATGAATAAACTCTAACACAAATATTTAAAACTAATTCCTAAGGATAGTCCTAAGAAATTAAGGGAGAAATCCTAACACATGAAGGATTTTAAGTTTCAATTAAAATTTGATTTAATGAGCTTAAAAGAGTTAATATTAATTTCAAATCCCTTATATTATTGATTTTACTAATTAAACAAGATTTCTAATGCTTAAGAATGCTTAATCTTAAATTTGGGCAAAATGATTATTTTGCCCTATTTAAGGGCCTAAGAAGCTACTTTAAGATTTAGGGTTCCAAATTATATTTTATCAATGGAAAATGGTTACTTACTGTTTAATATAAATATAAACAATAAGTACACCAAAATCAGATAAGGATTAAGCATAATGAGCTCAAATTAAGGTTTTAGCTCATGTGAAGACCCACTTAAGGAGTAATAAGTGAAACTCTTAAATATTGAGGCACCTTTCAAATAACGGTGGAGTTCTTGACAAGAACTCCAAAGTTAAGCGTGCTCAGGTGGGAGCACTCCCAGGATGGGTGACCTACTGGGAAGTTATCTTCTGAGGGCAAAACCGTGAGGCATTTCAGGCCAAAGCGGACAATACCTTGGTGCTTAAGAGTTTGGGCTGTTACAAATGGTATCAGAGCAAATCATAGGGTGTCAGATAGAAGCTAAGTGCCATACAGGGCAAAGTATCACTTCATGTGAGCAGCCTCTTGAACCCATGATGGTTAAGGTACTATATGATTGTGGGTACCTCTTGTGCCTGTAGGGGTCACCTCTAGTCCTATCTACCCAATGGATGGTTCTTGGATCTGTGTGTGGATACTGACGAGGACGTCAGTTACTTAAGTTGGGGAGATTGTGAAGACTCACTTAAGGAGTAATAAGTGAAACTCTTAAACATCGAGGCGCCTTTCAGATAATGGTGGAGTTCCTGATAAGAACTCCAAAGTTAAGCATGCTCAGGTGGGAGCACTCCCAGGATGGGTAACCTGCTGGGAAGTTATCTTCTGAGGGCAAAACTGTGAGGCATTTCAGGCCAAAGCGGACAATACCTTGGTGCTTAAGAGTTTGGGCTGTTACAGCTCATCAGAGGAAATTTAGTAATTTTACTTAGTGAAATCTAAAAATTCAGTTAGACTATTATTGTTTATTATTTAAGGATTTCATAAAGTCTAAGATCACTAAATTATGATATCAAATGGTCTAGTTATAGCCAAAACAATTCTATGGTTCAAATATATAATTTTGGAGGTTTATAAACTCTTAAACATCGAGGCGCCTTTCAGATAATGGTGGAGTTCCTGATAAGAACTCCAAAGTTAAGCATGCTCAGGTGGGAGCACTCCCAGGATGGGTAACCTGCTGGGAAGTTATCTTCTGAGGGCAAAACTGTGAGGCATTTCAGGCCAAAGCGGACAATACCTTGGTGCTTAAGAGTTTGGGCTGTTACAGCTCATCAGAGGAAATTTAGTAATTTTACTTAGTGAAATCTAAAAATTCAGTTAGACTATTATTGTTTATTATTTAAGGATTTCATAAAGTCTAAGATCACTAAATTATGATATCAAATGGTCTAGTTATAGCCAAAACAATTCTATGGTTCAAATATATAATTTTGGAGGTTTATAAATGGTATATTGGATGACTTAAATCTCTAAAATTAGATCATTAATTATTCTAATATTTATTAATAAAGATTTAGGATGATTAGAATTAATTAAGAAATATAATCACCAAATCCTAAATATTTTTACAGCTTACTATTTATTAAGTTTTTCTAATCAAAATTATATATTGGATGACTTAATTTAAAGTTAAATTGACTAAGTTATGGCTAAATGAAGTTATAAGGTTAAAAAGAGTAATTAAGGAAGGTAATTAAGGAAGGTAATTAAGGAAGGTACCCAAAAATAATTAAGGAAGCAACCAACAATAAACTGCATAAGAAATTAAATTTCATTAAGTATAAATTACTAAATTGCCCTTTAGGTCAAGATCCTTAGTTTAAACTTATCAGACCCGTTTCTTATCCAAATTGAGCATACTTACTGTCTATTTTCATGTAGATAGTAAGGAATTATTTGACAGTAAGAAATTATAATTTGAAACCCTAAAACAAAAAGTAACTTTTCAGATCCTTAAGTAAGGCAAAATAGTCATTTTATCCAAAATTTAGTTTAAGTGTTCTTAAGCCCTAATTTGTCTTTTAAATCACTAAAATCAATTTAGAACAGAACTAGAATCTCTTAAGTAAGTAAAATTAATAATTTAATCAAATTGGCCAAAATTTTAAAATTTCTCTAAGTTTTCCTTTAGGGATTCAACACTTCGTATTATAACCAGTCCTAAGATTATGACTAGATCATACGTTAGATTTCATTTATTAAATAAATGAGTTATTCATTGAATGAATTCTTAGTTTTATTAGTTTTTAGATTTTACAATTTAATTTTAATTATTTTGTCTTTCAACTTTAGATTCAGGATAGGAGAATTATCCTATTAAATTTGACTTTGCTTTATAGGATTTATCTTAATTATTAGATCACATTTAGATTGGAACATAGATCTTAAGTTCTGCCCATTATATTATGTGATTAAGCCTAAGCTCGTGCTGTTTAATCCATAATCTATAGTTTAGTATATCTTGATCAGATCTTAGTTAGAACATCTAAATTCATCAAAATTAGGATGTTGTGATTCAATTCATAAATATATAGTCGTACTTAATTAAATTAGATTAGAACCTGATTAATTTTAATCCTCTTAACTTATAAGGATGCACTTCTAAGTTTCACTTGATAGTATGAATTGGAGATCCTGAACTTATATAACTTAGAATAGTTAGAATAGTTTAATTAGAAAATAAATGATATCACCATGCTTAGTAGAGTCCCTTGCTGACTACTTAATTTTGTGCTCCGTATTTCTTGAGCTTTGTGCTTATTTTTCTTGGACATATCATATAAGAAAATATTGTTACATAAAAATGAAAACATAGAATATTAGGATAACATTTGCATTGGGTTCAGTTAATAAGTGACCTAGCGCATTTTACTCCACTAGACAGGGGTAAGATGAAATAAGGAGTACTTGGCATTACTCATTGAGGAGTGTTGTGCTAAGTTTGGAACCCATATAGTCTTGCAGATGTACTTGACTTCTCAGCTATTTCTGAACATGTTCATAAAAATGAAAGTAAAATAATTAAAAGATTTTGCATTTGTATTTACTGTCTCTTCAGTCTACTCCTTTGTTATGTCTTCCCAAGCCTAGAAAGGCTACGAAAATTTTTGTCTGCCATAGCCCAGAAAGTCTTTAGGAATTATACAGGGTCGGATTGACCAATTCTTTCTGATATGATAGTTATACATATTTGTTTCAATTTCAGTTTACTATTTACTGTATTATTGATGCATATTATTTCAGTCAGCTATATTTCTTTTCTTACTTGCTCACTTGTATATATATTTATAGGATGCTAAATTTTATTGCTTACTATATGTACTACTTTTAGATTTTACTGCTTACTATTTTAAATCAGCATAAGTTATATGATCATCAATATATTTAAGATTAAACTTTACTTTCAGTACTTTTACTAATTGTATTATATATGCATATTCCTTATTTAGTTTGATTGAGATGTGATTTTGTCTCAATCACTGCTTAGCTATAAATATTATATTTATATCTTATCATATTTTTTATTTACTTACTGCTCCTATGCTAGATAGTTCATTTTTATTGAGTTTAAGTGTAAATGGTGATATTAATAAATGCACAACAAATTTTTAGCCTAAAAGGTACTTAGATAATTGTCTAATAAGATTTTTTTTTTATTGACAGAGGCCCTGGCATTGTGAAATAAACAATGTCAAATCTTGAGCAGCTTAAAGATCTAGTGCCTGAGGATGAGCCTTATTTGAAGAAGGCACAACAAATTGGAGCTGAAGATCCTTAGTTGATTTATATTATTTGTGAGGATGAATGATGCTTTTATTTCTATTTTGAACTTTAATTAAATATTGTATTAATACATGTACACTTGTGACTATATTTACTTTCCTGCAATATTATTTTCTGAGCTACTCTTCATTCTTATTTTTTATTGATGTATGGTGAAATTGATGAAATGGTTACTTTATATGCTTTCACACTCTGTACTCGTGTTAATTTAGTAACTGATAGTATATATTCATTCTGTGCACATCCGTCTCTTATTAGTGAATTGTGGATCTTACTTAATTCAATGATAAGTGAGGGATTTGCCAGAGTGGCACACTACCCCTTAAGTCTAATCCTGCGGGTTATGGGGTGGGGCGTCACATTTCATCTCAGATTTAATAAATAATGCAATCCATGTATCTTAAAGTTTACATCATTTAATAAATAAAAAGAACACTCTCGTCCTTATTAAAATGAAAATAAAAGTAAATAACTCTAAAGATCTTCAAATATGCTTCTGAATCTCTAACTCCTTGCTTGGCTCACCAGTTAGCACCACTCCAGGCTCCTCATCTACTGTATTTAGTTTTTAATATGATAGGAGATAGCCAATAAAAAAACAATAAGTTGTTAAACTTATAATTTAAACATATTTTAAGGTTTATAACTATTTTAGTTTAATAATATTACTTTTTAGGTTGAGCAAATTAAGGATCTCAATACAATATAAGTAAGAAAAGTAAAATTGAAACTATTTGTAAATGATAGTAAAAGTAAAGCAAGTAAACAGGCCAAGTGCACTAGGTTATTTTGCAAAAAATGTGGTTAAGCAATAAACAGTTATATAAATGTTGAAGTAAATATTTTTTAGCATCTTATATGCAAATATAGTAAAAGAAACACAACAGAACTACAGTAAGTAATAATGAATAGTAATATAATTTGTAAGTAAATTATATTATTATTTAATGTTTAATTATATTATGCAGACTCATGCAGAATAAATAAAGGAATTTGGTACGTATACCCAACTATTTGTATCAGTTTCTCTTATATAACCACACATTCTTCATCAATGACATGTGTGATATCTTGATCACTCCATAGCCAATCCTAGCTCGATGTCATGCTAGAGTTATTATTTTGGCATTTTTTCTTAGCCCCCATCCATATCTAAAATAGGGTTAGTGATTTCATGCTTGTGGCTGTAGAAGAAGGCTAAAACCCCATTATTGATGGCTTGGGTGAAGGGTTTGTGAAATCCTATATGTATTCTTCCTTAGGTATATTGAAATTTCTTCTCACCTCTTTTCGTAAACGTAAGTGTTTACATCAAACCACATAAATCCTTGTGTTTCACTGTGTTTTTTGTTCTTGCATGTTTGTGCTATGGGTGTTTGTTTGAGAATTTGATTTAGTTCATAGAGAAGATCCCAACAAATTTGGTAGTCACTTAGCTTATAATTAAGAATGGAAGAGATCTATAGTTTAACTAAGTTGCAATATGTGTATAGCTAGACACTCCCAAATCCCAAATACGACAGTCAGATCCTTCCATCCATCACCAAATAAAATATTTTTTGTGATAAATCTCTAGATCTCATAGTGCTTACAAGCTTTAGAAAGCGTAGTTAAATTGATTAGACTTTGAGTAAATAAGCTTTGTTCTAATTAATAAGCCTTAATATCTCGTTAAAAGACCTATCAAAGGAAAAGTTAAAAAGTTGAGAGCAACCCACCCACCGTGAAACGATGAATCTAGTGTTATCAACTTGCTTCAATTGAGTCTTTGAGTGTGGAAGTTGCTATTGCTTAAGAAGGTCTTGTTTTCTGATGATTTTAATGGATTAGATTTTGAGAGATGCGAGCCAATATGAAATATGATAAGGGAGAGTGTCGTTGTTGATTGAAAGGCATCTCAAAGGCAACCTCGATGACCTGTTATCGAATTGTACCATGCTCCAGGCTAACCGGGTCCAAGTCGGGCCAAAGTTAAATACATGAAAGGCCAGATAAGAAACTATGGCAATTTTCGTAACCCAAGCCCAATTAGCTTGGGCTTAAGCGTAGCCGAACTGGCACTGTAAGTTTGAAAATAAAATCAACCGAGCTGAACATTCTTGCATAATGCCATGGCCTTTGCTATCGAGCTGACCAAGCTCATTGCAGAGTTGAGCCTAATCATAGTCCCTAAACTATCACTCAGGCTAAACTTGTCTAGCCGACCGGGGACCAAGCCTATGCCTAGGGTCTACTTTCGATCTGCTCTTTTATTTTTTCTTACTAATTGCATTATTTGAAAAATAGGCGAATAAATCCATCTATTTTGTGGTCAACTTCATGTTACTGTGCTCTTTAGCTAAAGCAAAAAAGCTGGTTTTTGCAGAGCAAGCTAGGGTTTGAATGGTCAAACTCGGTATGGCACAGGCGTAAATGTAGCTTATTATCCTCCTTAAAATAATTCGAATTCTCTTACTATTAGCTTATGGAGGCTACCTTTGCTGTCTACTACTATGCTTTCTGCCTGCTGCTTATCAAATAAAATAGGATACATATTGTATGATGATGTTGAAGGAATTCCTCATATTGTATTGTATTGTCGATTGCTTGCATGCTCTTATTTTCCAATAGCTTGTTTATTTGTATGTATCACTCTCTACATCTGTATTTCTAATAGAATGCAAATTGTGCTAAAGCCTATTGCCGTTAATATTGCGTTTCGTGAGTTGTGGGGACAAAGGCTGGCTTACAGGGCAGGGCAATCATCCTGCTGCCGGTCCGACCGGAGAAGTCTGATCCAGCGGCAAACTGCGGGTCGCGAAGGCCACGTGGAGTCCTCTTGCTTGGCTGATTCAGTGGAGCGTCACGTTAATGATGACACACGTCATCAGAGGGCGAATTATTTACGAAAGAATAAATATTAAACTTCACATACGAACTCAAAATTAATCTAAGGATCAAGGAATTAAATAATCATACGTATTCATAGTTATTTATAAGAAAAATGTAAGCAAATATTTCATCAATTAAAATGAAGTTAAAATCTTTAAAAAATTTTGAGAACTTATTTTAAGTAATTTTTATTCTTTTAGCTTATTTAATTAATTAACTAGATGATTATTTTTTTATTTTTAATAATTGTAATAATTAAGCATCATCTTTAATTATAAGTTTTTTATTATTTTGTAATTTCTAATAATTTTTTAATTATATAAAGTTTGTAAAAAGTTTTATTTAGTCCCACAATGAGAATAGCAAAATTTTATTTTTCCAATTTTGTTTTTGATATTTTTAGATTCAAAAAGTTCAAATTTCCTTAACGGCTGTTGAACCGCGTAATAGTGACACCGTTTATGATAACCAATACTGTTTATTTAATCGACAGAACCGATGGATCTCGCTTTTTGCCGCTGAAACGGAGGACTGGGATCGTGCAAGCCATTTGACGTCGTAAATAGTGCTAGCGGCAGGTCAAGCGGGCCAACGAACACGGAAATGTGAAATTTCAGTTTCAAAATTCGGCTCAACCGCCTCACCAAAATAAGTGATTTAAGTGTTTATGGAATCCTCTCATTGAGACATTCCATTTGAACCCTTTAATTTGTATTGTCATTGAGTATATTTTATTAATTTAATAGAAATATAATTTTTCATTTTTAGCACATTTTGAGCATCAACAATTTTTCAAAATTTTGGTAAATTTTAAAATCTCATTATTTTAATATTTATTTTTGGCGTACATATTCTTGGTTATATTGTGAACATATGTGTTGTTGATCATTAGAGCTAATTATGCTGTTTAAATTTTTTTGAAAAATAAGATTTTCACTTGGGTAATATTATGAAAATTTTCATTATTTTTTTTTTTTTATTTCTGAATTACACAAAATTGGAATGTGATTATATGGGGAACAAATTTATTTAGGCATCAAGAAAATATAAGCACTCTAAAAGCACCTTTTGGATAGCACAAAATCAACAAAAACATTATAATCTATATTTAGACAAAATTTGAGAATTTCTTCAAAATGATATATTTTTTCATTTAAATGGAATTTTTCTAAATCAAAATTATGTGTTTGATATATTAATATTAATTATGATGTTTTTTTGATGAATTTAGCTAATAAAATTTGATTTTTGGAGTAGCAACAATCATGTATTTGCATAAAAAATTGAAAATGTTGTTTTTGTAAGAATACATAGCACATTATGTAAACCTATTCATTGTGTTGGAGGATTGCATAAATCCTCAAATCTTTCAAAAAATGTAAATTCTCAAATGTTTCATATAGTAAGCAATTTTAAGGAATTATTTTTTAGTCTCCTTTTCACTTCAATGCATAAATTAAAACTTATAAAAGCTTTACACTAAAGTAGGCTCTTGTTTATTATATCTAACCAAAAGATATAATCATATTTGTAACCAATAATATGGTCAACAACCTAAAGTAATCTCAATTTATTTTAAGTTTGTGCAATGTAGTTGTTCCTTATCTCCCACTGTATTATATTATCATCTAATAATAGAGAAATGTTAAGCATTAAGTTTGATGTTATGTCATTTAAGCTTTAAGATAGTTTAAAGACTATCATAATACTCGTATATCATTAAAATACACTAAGATTATTGACATAAGAATTTCCACTCTTAAATAGCTAGCCTTCAATAATAAATAGGTTTATCACCAATTAGACATTTAGTTTTTCACAATCAAATCAATCATATTGCTGACTTAAATGACACATAATTCTTGCAATACTGTTTTTTTAGAGCAGAATGAGTCCTCAAAATTCTCATTTCTCGGGAGCAAAGTGAATCCTCAAATTTCCCAAAGTATTGCAAGCTAATTACTCTACCTATTGGCTAAACACTTCATCGATTAGTCTACCAATTTCTAATGATGTCATTGAGAATACTATCCAAAATATAATGATATAATCACTATCAAGCTCAATAGAAAACTCAGGAAAAGACTTTCTTAGTCCCATAGCATAAATGTTTCTTATTACTGAATAAATTTTGGCAAAATATTGATTAATGATAATCTTGGGATCTAATGTGACACAAAATCACATATAATTAGGATGCTAATGATGAGCTAAGAACTTTATAACTATAAGTGTTAATTGTAAGCTAAAAAAATAAAAGCACAAAAGATAAGAAAATATAATTTCTCATACAAATATATTACATAGCACATGAAGTGTACATTCATAAATGTGGTAAGTGAATGACACTTCCATATATTACTTAGTTTCAAAGGGGCAATATGTTTGAAATGAAATAAATAAATAAAATTACATTATGCAAAAGGGCAAATTATATATCAAACCAAAATTGTCCCATTTTAGTCCCATTATATTAGTTCTCTACTTCTAAAAATATCATCATCAATTAAGTATATGTATAAATTTAGTATGAATTATATGCTAACATTTTATATAAGACCAAAAATAATTTAAAAAAACTTGCGAATCAAAGTGAATTAAAGTGATTGAAAAATTATTTTATGAAAAATATTATGCTTATACAGAAATATACATAAAAAAATATTCATGATCAATATTTTTTTTTTTGTTGCATATATATCATAAAAAAAAGATGTATTCAACTAATAATTTAATTATATATTAAATTTACATATAATCTATATATTTTGATATATAATTATGTGTAAACTATGATGATTATTCTCAATTATTATTTTAATATTGAGAAGATGATTTGGCAAAAATACTAAAACGTAAGAAAAAAAAAGCATTACTTTTGCATCTTTTAAAATAAAGCTAAGCCACTTTCTTAGGTGAAATTCAAATCAAAGCGGCATCATCTACCGTCCAAATCCGTGTCGGAATCGCCGACCAGTAAAAGACAAACCCGGCCCATGCTTCTTACCGGCTACATCCGGTCGCCGACCGGCATCCCCATTGCGAATCCCACTGCCCAAATTTCACATACATATACTCGCATACTCCAAAAATTGATGACGAAGGTTCTGCTCTCTTCTCCCCCAGGTTTAGTTACTCTGCATCTTAAATCCCACGTTCCTGCCCAAAAAATTATCATATTCTCCAAATCTACACTCGCCATTAATCGTGTGTTTGAGAGAGTATCGCGGTTCGTGCTCCGCCGTGGTGTGGACGGCGGCGATGGTCGGAGATGGGATTGACAGTCTTTGCCTTTGCGAAGGCTGGTCATACGGCGTGCTATGGCGGCCTGATCGCCGGGATCCTCGGTAAGCTGCCGGTGTCGATCCGTTCATCGCGTTGAGCATTTCTTGTTTTTATTTTTATTTCTGTTTTAGTTATAACATGTTTTCTCGAGTGGATCTTCTCCATTTCAATGGATCGGATTCTTTTTCGTTGCGACTCAGCAGGCTTTCACTTTTTTTTTTTTCTTGGGAGCTGCTTTTTTATTGCTTTCACTGTGGAGCAAATAGAAAGAACCATTTAGTAGAAGTGAGACTACCGATTGATAATGCTTACTTGAAAAAAAAAACAATGGTAGATTTCTCACAAAAACCAATGTCTCCATTCGAACAATTTTAATGAGTGAAATGCTCTATGTGCGTATCGTTTTTAAAGATGCATTAGAAAATAGTCTAAATATAAATCAGTTTTAGGACTGACTTGAAAAGCTTACATAAAATGATGTTTTATAGATTTTGTGTACATAAAAATAATGCGAGTAAGAATATTATTTGTTGGTGTTGGACAGCATAAGCTAATAACTAACAACACGGTCACAAAGTAAATAATTAATTATTGTGTATTAAACTATTAACCAGTTGATCCTAGCGTTTATTGGTATTTTGTAAGATGATAAATGCTCAATCGTTTCAGTGAAATGGCTAAACATGGTATCGATTATCGTGTAGGTTGAGTTCACCTTTTTGGGGGCAATGGGACGACCTTCGCAGCTTTTTGGATAAATTACTTTTTCTTTTCCTTGATTACAATTTATATATAGATATGTTCTAATTATGAAGGCTTGCAGCGGTGCCAGGAAGTTTACACTGTTTGTAAGTAGGGCTTGTAATTGTTTATTAAAAATAATTATCTTAGACTTGATATCTCTAAAATCAAATAATTTGTATTCTAACTTTCTAAGTTCTATCCCTAGAATATTGAGAATTTTTATGGGAATTTTGGAGAGGATGAAATTTTAAAAAATATATTTTCTATTTCTTAAATTTATATTATTCTAATATATTTTGCTTACAGATTGCTTATGTTGGAGGAAAGTTACTATGATGAAAAGAGGGGGAATATTTTTGAGAAGATGATTAACCATGTTCATGTGATTGGAAACGGGTATGAATGTAAAGTATTGTTTTTCTTGTTTTGTTTTCGCATTTGTATTCTGCATCTTCTTGTGGTTTTAAAATAATGGTTTTATCTTTTGGTGCATTCTAATTTGGGCTGTTAAGATCATGCAATTACTAGCTAATATATAGAAATAAAAGTAATATTAGTAGACTTTCTCTCTCTCTCTCTCTATATATATATATATATATATATATATTTTTTTTTTTTTGAGAGAATGAGAAAAATACTACTATCACTGAAAAAGGATAAGTTTCCTTTTACGTACACATCTTTCACCACCTATCAAGATATCTTAACCGTAAAAAATTCAATAACCTTAAAGGCAATCAATGCATGCGCTAAGATTTATTGCTACAAGAAATCTGAAAAGCAACATAAATATTAAATAAGTATATGATTGATTTTATTTTAACTCGAAAGTATGAGCTTATTTTGTTTGAGCTACAAATAAAGCAACTATCAAACATCATCACCCATAATTGAGATAATTTATTCTTTATATTAAAGCGGTTTAACCAAAATTATAGCTTTTTAGTAAAGGCATTTAAAAAGCTTTTTCTTTAATTTTTCTGAAGAACAATTGGAGAAGTTGCCATAAGTGGAAAGCACCGGTGGTTAAATTTGGATGCCCGGTGCATGGAATTAAGTGAGATCAGCGCTAGTGCTAAATTTTGCATGCTCAAGGTATTACTTGATGGTTAATTTATTTTCTCTTTGTTATTGCTAGTCGTTTTACCTGTTTGTCAAGTTTTGGGCATGCGCTTTATGTTTATCTGACAAGGTTGTCATTATCAGGAAGCAGAGGAATGGAGATATCAGATTTTGGCTGGAATAAAGGTTTGTTATTGCTAGTCAACATGAAAATTTTGTTCATTATATAGTGATATAAAATATACCACAATAACGAAATTCTTGGTTTAAAATAAAAGAACTTTTGGCATAATCTCCAAGGATAATTAATTTGTATCCTGTTAAAAATGATCTATGGAGTTATTTTGTAATTTGTATCCCACACACACACACACTATACATATATATATATATATATATATATATATATATATCCCAATTTTGGGTGCTAGCTTCATCATACTAGCATATTGGTCCCAATAACACAAACTGGCATTTGTAATCTATGATCTTTCATTCTTTTCATTGGCAGGCTACCTAAAATCTGTTCTCTTACGTTGTTCTCGTTGTACAGACAATTGCTGTGATTTCTATGCCTCCATTAGGAGTGATTCTATTTGGTTCCACCAACAAGGTAAGCTAGATTTCTTGTCACTGGTATACAAACCTTTGCAGGAGCATTATTAGTTATCTGTTTTACCATGGGTTTGTAGCAGGATTTTAATCATCTTGATGATGATGTAGCATGCTTAATTGTTACATTTTATGCATGCATTAACAATGCATTATAACACAATTATGAAAATATTCAGCAGCCAGGGAGACTGAGTGCCAGGGATAGCGGCAATAGCAAACAATATTAACATTTGTGAATTAATTTGAATGATTTTCAAAAACTGTTAGATATAATATTCTAACAAGAATGAATTTTGATAGTTCATTAACATTTAGGAGAGTTTAAGACTACTATGTGTTAAGAGAATAATATATATATATATATATATATATTTGAAGCTAAATTTAATAAAATACCTTTATGTCAATTAAATTATTTTTAATTTTGCGTTTGTTCTTAAAAAATTTAGATAAATCAAATGAGTAAAAATGACAGGATTTAGATAGATTTGTGGAAATTTTGTGAATGGTAGCTAACCCTACATTACGGAATATGTAATAAAATGGTTATAGACTGTTTAAAAAACGAAAATGATCGCTTTCAAATAAAAAGATACAAAAGAGCAGAGAGCAGTTATGCAATTGCTTTAATAAACAAAAAATAACATGTTCTCTTAAACTACATGAAGCTTAATAAAGAAATCAATTAAGCTGCTTTAGAAGCATGTTAAATCTTATGCATGTTAGTGTAGGGCTTTAGAAAGGGTCAGCTTTGGCCGACTCATTTCAAAAGTTAGTCATTTGAAAAGGGTCAACTAATTGACCACTTTTAAAAGCTACACTTTAAAAAGGGTTGACAATAGCTCACTTTCTATAGTCAAGCTTTTGAAAGTAGTCAGTTGGTTGACCCCAACAAATCCCATTTAAACCTCACACAGGAACCTTTGAAAGAACATCAATGTTTTTGTAAAGTAATTTTTCTCTATAAATTCTGAGCATCATATGTTTTTCTACACCTAAATAAATTTTATTAAAGGTATATCTCATACAACAAATAAACAAAGAAGATGCAACTATCATTAAAGTATATAAATAAGAGTTGTATTACACCATCAAATTTTTTTTGTACAACTAAATAATTTAAAAACAGCTTACTCAAATCATAAAATTGAATCAAATATCCTATGAGTCAGATTTGAATGATTTTCCTGTATCTAATAGCTCTATATCATTATGTAATTTTGGCTCTTACTCAACAGTCTATATAAGCATCAATGAATAAAAAGCTACAAATATATTTATAAGACCTCAACTAAAGAATTATTAGTATATTCTCGTTGAAAATTTTTAAATTAAAGGCTTTATTAATATGTAGACCAAAATTATATTCTTAATATAAGTATACGGACACACACACACATATATATATAACTCTTCCAATTCTCGAATGCTCTTTTATTAAGAAATTCTTGCCAGATAGACCATCTCTAATCTCCATTAGAAGCTTTTACGCCATGGAATCTGTTTAGAAATTGGGCAGTTGGGCTGATTGACTGCTAGCATGTTCTTATAAAGCTTTCAAATAGGGTGAATCATATCGGTTGTTTCTCTTGTTCAATCGTTGTGGTGGAAGGCTTTAGATGAGCATCCTTAAGTGATCACCTCCTTAATTTGGATATGGAGTTTCCAATCAAATCGCCCTATGTGGCATTCTTGAAGCTTCGTATTCATCATCGAAATGATTCTATGTTGTAATCATTGCAATCAATTTTTGAAAGGCTCCTCAAGATGGAAAGCCCTTCAAGATTGACGAGTCAAAATGCGAAGTCTAAGATATCCTTATGTGGCATGCATTTTAGTAGAGCTAGATATTACATAATGATACCTCTGGATTTTAGTCAATTATGTTTGGAAATTTGCCTAAGTATTACTCATTATCACATAGTTTTTCATGCATCATATATTGACTTGAAATTGAACTGTTGGTTTGATTGACCATTGGCATGTCTTCATCAAGCTTTCAAATGGGGTGAACTACACTTGTTGTTTCTTTTGTTCAATCATTATGGTGGAAGGTTTTATGATGTCTATTCTCAAGTGGCCAATGGATTCCCCAACATGACTTTGGAGAAATTCTTGAAAATCTTAGGGCTGCTCATTGATTTTGATGTTGAATAAAATAGTGGGTGGGAAATCACGCTCACTTTTCTCCAACACATCCTAGAAAATTTCCAAATAAACTCACATCATAGGACACCGAAAGATTTGTAGCATTGAGCTAAAATTTTATCTACAAACAGGTTGAGGTTTATCGAGGCCGCATGTTGTTTCTTCAAGCCTTGCTAGAGGGTGCTAAGGTCGACCTTTTCTATCGAAACTTTGTGAAAGTCTCTTTTGAGTCTCTGTTGCCTGCTTGGGTAGAGCACTTTATTGCTTGCTTGGGCACTCATCAGGCTGACTGCTCGCAGCTGCCGTATTAATAATAATAATAATTATTTTAACAACAATTATAATAGTGACCCATAATTAAAACTTTGGCATATCTTATGGGTTCTAAATTTATTTTGAAAATTAATGTTCTTTCGATTGAGTTAAAACAAGATTCTATAAATCGTTCAACATTATCTCACAAACTGTTCTATGAATCATAAAAATAATCTTGCAATTATAACATAGTTGTCATAATCATTTTGTGCTAAACTTAAATTCTTGAATTTCAAATTTCACAACTAATAACAACCTGGGCAAATGACAGATTTACCATTATTTGAATATTTGATTTTATTCTGACATTGGCACTGTTGTTATTAACGGCAACTATAGAAAATTTTGGGAATCCTACTATTGGCAAAATACCAAAATTTATTACTTTTTGACCTCACAAAAATATCCAAATTAATGCAAAATATCTTGCATAACTAAATCACTAAAAATGTCTTCCCATGAATCTGGCAAGATACCAAGCTTTCAAAGTTTATGAACCTCCTACTTGAACTTGATGGCCATAAGTTTCTTGCTTGCATATTTGAGCTCCTTAAACAACTTGATGTGGTACATATTGTATTCATGGTCTTCCATTGTTTTTTAAAGCTCCATTACGTTAGTCTCTTTGCTAAGTGGTAAAAGGACATTATCGTTCACTCACTATCATATGTCACCACATACTTGTTGATGAAAGAGCTTTCATTGATCTTCTGTGTTATCTTTAGGTCTCGTCTCTATAAATATAGGCAAATAAAATTTTTTGACATATAAGAGATCCACCATCTTTCCCTTTCATATATGGTAATTCATCATTTAAAGGAATCATACGACTTGGATTACTTTCCATAGCTTCTCTCAAGATCTTAAAAAAAAAATTCTCTCACACAAATTTTGTTACCCCGAGAAGAATCGTCTCTTTGATCACTTGAAGAGGAGAAAAAGAGGATAGAAAAGAAATTGTAAAATTTTCGGTAATGAAAAACTCAAAATTCCAAAAAAGTGTTTCTCTATAAAATAAATTTCAAAATTCAATGTGTATTTTACAAAAAGTATAGAAAAAATAAAATAGAAATGTGCCAAGAAGATGAAGGATTTCCTCACAAAGCGATGATTGGAATCTCCAAGATCTTGATGCGTTCGCAGAAGAACCTCATTTTCTCCAAAATCTGGCTGCTGGAAGGTGAAACTGATATAGGGTTTGAACTAACTTGCACAACAATCAGAATCTGACACTTATATAGAAGTCCCCCATGTGCTCAGGTGCATCAACACGATGCACTTGAGTGTGATGATTGTACAAGTTTCTTACAACTGCTAAATGGATTAATTAGATTAATTAACAAACTGGTGGGATTCCATTAAAAAACTGCAGCCTTTATTAAGTGTCTCGGCGTAACCTAATTGTGCATTTGGGCGCATGAACTGTTATGTGCCTAGACCCACATTTTGAATCCTTTTGCACCTCGGCGCATCATGCATTTGAACCTAGCCGTGTCTTCAAATCCTGCTCCTAAGTTTTCACGTATTCTGTACATGAGTGGGCCGGATTCAACATTTAGATAACCCAACAGCATGCTAATCTTAAAGAAGAACCAAATGTGCACATAAAGCAAATGCTCCAAATAGCCTAGCAATCTCATCAAGAGCTATTCCAAGCCTCTTTTTAAAAGTTGTTTCAAAATAAAATTCATTTTTGAACTTTGCATCCTGATTCAAGCCTTTCTTAGTAATGTGAATGCTTATGTGTCTTATTTGCATTTGTGATTGTAATTATGTTGCTTGGCTTAATTTTCATTTTTCCTACTCTAGATCTGTGAAAATCCGGACTTCGTTGCACAGGCTCAGCATTTTCTTCGTCAGCTTTGTAACAAAGACTACATAGATTGGAACTTCATTCATCCACTAGTAACTTTTAATTCTGTATTTTCATGTCTGGGCTCCTCTAGTATCAAGAACAATATATGGCATCATAGTGTTTGGCAACAGAGACAAGACGATCAGTCATCATCAGAATATTCATCTCTAGCTTCAGAACTTCTATCTACAATATCTCAAACTAATTCAAGAACTCTAGCGTGCGGCCTGAAACCTCGTGCATCGTACTTGCCAGTAGCAACGGCTCCATCAGGTATCTTTAATGGTCACCACCATATATCATATAAATTTAGGAACCAAAGAGGAATTTTGACAGAAGATCATTACCAGTTACTGCTGAACAATGGTGGGCTTCACTCCAATTACAAATCTGTTAATCATTTGTTCACTAGCTATTGCAATTCTGACATGACTAAAGAAGATGATCAGTACGCTTATACAGTGCATAAACCATTTGATATTCTCTGTAAGAATTCAACTTTGTTGCATAGCAGAGTTGAATCACAGGCAATGCTGGATGATAGTAGCGCCCCATCTAATAAAAGTGTGCCTAACCTTGATAGTTTCCAGCATTATTCCTCACCTCTTGTTCCTTCATGCAGCTTAGCTACCACCATCAAATCCTCTTCAAAATCTTCCCCATACTCTACCATGGCTCCCTCTACTCACGAACTCGAAAATATGACTTTGGCTCCCTCTACTAGTGAATCTGAAACTCATCATAGTCATGGCAAACCAATAAAGAACCATATCTACTCAAACAAAGGACTGGTCAATCTAGCTTATAGCACGACAGCTGAATCTTCGAATAGCCCCAAGTTGTTTATTCCTTCGATTCTGGAACAAGATGGCAATTGGAACGCAAGCACCGTGCATGCTCCTTCCCAGCTTGTTTTGGATAATGATTTGTTTGATGGCATGGAATTGGATCTAAGCTCACTGATTTTGAGACAAGGAATCTGGGATGACCTGTTGCCAGTTTCCAGTAATAATCTTACAAATTTGAGCTCTAGTCTTTCAAACTGCATATCTGAATTGGAAATGGACTCAGTGTCAGGTGCTGGGAAAGATTTTTTTTTCGATTCCAGCCTTGAAGAGCTATTGGATGCTGTAGTTTCTGGAAATGCTTATGCATCTTCTTTCTGTAATTCAGATAGTTTAAAGGCTAATGTCATCGCCAGTCAAGATTCAAGACATCCTTCACCAGCCGAATATAATAATATAAAAGAAAATAGTGTTCCTGCATGGAACAATGATAAGATGATGCGAGGACCTTCGAAGGACACACGGGTTGATGACAGTTGTAGTGTTATTAATAACAGGGAAGGCTTGGCTTTAAATCAGCCAAAGAGAATGGAAAAATCAGCAAAAGTGGTTAGAAGGAAAGCTAGGTCTGGGGAGAGCTCTCGGCCGAGGCCTAAAGATCGTCAGCAAATACAGGACCGTGTTAAAGAGCTTCGAGAAATTGTTCCCAATGGCGCAAAGGTGCTTGCTGCCATTATCTGACTTTACTCCAAGAAAGATCTCATGTAATTAAATGAACCCTTGTTATTTGCATGAAACAGTGCAGCATTGACGGTCTGTTGGACCGGACGATCCGGCATATGCTCTTCTTGCAAAGTGTTACAGAGTATGCCAGCAAACTCAAACAAGTCGATCAACCGAAGGTACGTAATTTTCTAATTAAAAAAGCTTATGATTTTATTTGTAAATTTCTATTTTTTAATACCACGTGTCTTGTAGATCATTAGTGAAGAGAGCGGGGTTGTCTTGAGAGATAATGCAAATGGTGGTTTTAGTGGTGCAACTTGGGCCTATGAAGTAGCAGGACAAACCATGGTCTGCCCAATACTAGTTGAGGATCTTCACCCTTCTGGGCAAATGCTAGTTGAGGTATAAACACATATAATTCACCATCACATCCTTTTGCATTCATGAGCGCTAATCTCAGTGCCAATTTTAATAGATTGAAACACATATTTTATATTTTCTTGCAGATGCTGTGCGAAGAACGAGGCTTGTTTCTTGAGATTGCAGATGTTGTTCGTGGGTTTGGGCTGACAATCCTGAAGGGAATCATGGAAAATCGAGGAAGAAAAGTCTGGGCAAGGCTCATCGTTGAGGTGCTCAATTAACTCAATTAAGACTGGTTTTAAGTCTAGTTTAAGCGAGTTACTTGAGCTCAAAATTTACTATAATGAACTCAAGATTCAAAATTGATTCGGCCGACTCAAAAATTAAAATTAAAAATATAAAAAAATAGCAATATTTAGGAATCGACTCTAGGTCGTGGCGCCGCATAAATCACTCGCTTATTTCTTTCAAACGCTTCATGTAATAAATTGTTATAATTTTTGAGTCACATGAATCATAATTTGGGCTAATCAATACCAAGTAAAAAAAAACTCAAGTTTAACTTCTGACTTGAAATGCAACAGGCTGATTTCAAGTTGAAATTTTTTTTGAGTATGTTTGATAAAAATGCTATCCATAAACCAAACATTTGTATGCTTCACAAATCAGAAATGCTCTCTCTATCTTCTTCTTTCTACAGGCAAACAGAGATGTTAAAAGAATGGATATATTTTTGTCTCTAGTCCAGCTTCTGCAGCAGACATGCAACAGCATTCTCTCCTGCGAGCCACAGGCGAGAGCCGGCGACGCATCGCTGTCTGCTTATCAACAATCCAGTGCAGCTATTCCGATCGGTCTGGTTAACAGGATATAGTGATTTGTGCTGCGAGGTTGTTTGACCAAAAAAGTCAGGAACCTAAACCCTAAAAGCTTGGCACGTGGCATTTATCCAACGGATCCCTTTTTGCTGCGAGAAAATGGTTGACTAGAAATTTTCGGGGGAGATGTTTAGTGCTTATTGAAGCTATTAGATCTTTTGTTTATCTTTTCTTGTAAAGTCTTTTTCTGAGTATAGTGTTAAATGCATAGTTAGGGAATGGCAAGGGTGTAGTTTATGGTGTCAAGTCATGAAGTGTTTGTAGTTAGGCTACTGTGAAAGAGAGAGCAGGCGCTGTTATTGTTATTAATATTGTTATTACTGGTTTTATAAACTCACCTGGCAATTGATTTATATAGTTGTTGGCTGCGAATGTGTATTTACGCGCCTTCATTGTTCTCCCATAGTAAATTTCTAGTTCATAGCAGCATATTTTTTAATTCTTCAAAAAGTTTATTATGCAATTCGGGGTATTTTTGGCAATTGAAACGCTGCGGATAATCATTTCTGCATCTTGGAGAAATATTGGAGTAGCAAGACGTAAACCGTCTCTTTGTTATTTCATTTAATTCCTTAAAATGAGGTGATGATATATAGATCATTAGTAGATTTGAAAAATATGCAATTATCAATTTTGGATTGGATAAAAACCCGCATCTTTTTCAGTTGTATGGCCATAAAGTGCCTTGCTTTAGCTTTTGTGTATCCTTCTTGCGGTTGAATGCTTGCTTCTTCATTTATAATGGTCATGAATTTGAAGCAGCCATGGAAAGAAATCTTCTTATTGTTATGTTTTTGCAAGAAGTGAGGAATTGTCACTACAGTCTTGTTTTAATTTTCACGCTTTTATGTCATGATTTAATTTCAATTTGAATACCAATGGTCTTCTTTCCAGGTGGCAAATTAGCTATGTACCATATTTTATTTTCTTTCAAAGTTGTTAGCTGCATTGTCTCAATCCATTCTTTGTGGAATATAGCTTGATTGTAGTTTCTTAGTTCTTGGATATTTGAAAATTTTGTTAAAAAAGCATACATTTTAGGTTAAATATGAATTCAGGGTGTTGGGATTGTGATGAGACATGATCTATTTGCTGATAGCACTTGATGGTGAAAATTCTAGAGCCAGCAGAGCTTAGCTGTTATTACATATTTTATATTAGTCATTGTGGAGAACTAGAAAAGGAATGCTGCCATTTTGTTATAGCAAAAGTTGCAACCAAGTTCGTATAAAAATTCCTCCTAGTTCAAGTTTAACAATGAGAAACATGTGGATCACGTAAGTATTTTTAGTCAATGCTAGATGATGTTTTCACTGCAAGTCCACTGAAACAAAATTTTTGCATCCCGTTATCTCATTTGACTAACATCAATGCCATATTATCATATTAAGTAAAAGAAATTTCTCTTTGAATTCTTATAATTTTGCTTGTATATCAAATTAATCTCCTATCAAATTGATCTCTAAAATGTATCCAAATAGATTACTATTTGCTTAGATATCAAATAAATCCATAAACTGCTTTTATCATTCAAAAGCAGTAACTCGCTAGAGAGCACAAAATTGATATCCCCTTATTGTCCAGTCCATGTCAGCCCATCTCAGCCCAGCTTCACCATTTTATTTATCCTTATTTTCTTCCTTCTCTTCTTAGATTCCAAACAGAAATAAGCTCTTAAAAATTATTGATAATTACTATTTATATTTAGAATTTTTTTTTCTCTAAGCTATTTAAATGTTATATACTTTTAATTAATTTAAGATTTATAATTATTAATTGTGGTGGAATTATGAAGGGTTACCGAAGTAGAGCCGGCTCGACTGAACTTCGATTCGAATCGATTGAGTTTAGAGTTCATCCTCCAGTGCTACAGAACAGAATAACCTAACAAAAGCATTTGAAGATGTAATTTTGCAGTAAAGTTCTTGACGCAAGAAGGGCTCGTTTTCCATTACTAACCGCTCGACTGCGCGCCGGAATTCGAAGCTACGAGAGTCTCCATGAATCTGCGGCCCTCGGCCTCAACAAAACCGCAGCGGTTCTGGATTTTTCATGGATAAGGTGGTCTTTTCGGAAACCTCGTCTTCCAAATCTTTCCACGATACCAAGCTAATCTGCCGAGTGTGAGTTCTTCCCTTCGAAAATTTCCCTAAACTGAATCTGTCCGTCGACCACGGATTATGAGCTGCCTACATTCGATGTCCCTCTATTTTGTTGTCCTGCTTGATTCCCTTTTCTCTATGTTTACGATTCATAGATAACATCGAGTTTATATTAGGTATTGAGATTCCTCTTAATCTACTGATCTAATTTTTTTCTATATGATTTCTCTTCACATAATCAGTTGCCAGAAGCAATTCTCTCAGTACACCTGTCCTCGATGCAACATTCGGTATTGCTCACTTGAATGCTACAAGGTGAGTATGGAACAACACTTCTAATTAATCATGTTTATCAACTGTATCGTTGATTTAGTTTTCTAAGCAATGAGCCTTGGTTTGAATTTGGAAGCGGCACAGTCTTCGCTGCACAGAATCTTTCATGCGGGAGAATGTTATAGAGGAGCTGCACCAAATACAGTCCAATGATGAAACTAAAAGAAAAATGCTTGAAATACTCAAAAGAGTTTATTCAGAAGATAACATGGATTCTGATGGCGAAGATGGTAAATATGTTATTATTGATTTTCGTTCCGATAATGTTGTTATAAGCCACACAGTAATACAAGCATTAGGTGAATGGTTTCTAGTATTTTAGCCTTATATGGTTGGCCATTGGCAAAACTTGCTATAAATTCACAGATGCATCTTTTAAATGAAAGCACTATTTACTCAACAAAAGAAGTTTGTTTTTTTGGTGTTATTTAATAGAGAGAGAACTGTGTTTTTTAAATCTCGATTACTCAAGCATAAACCGTTTAGCTGCTGATTGTTTTCTTATCTTTCTAAAAAACACAGATGGAAAAAAGCATTGCTGCAAAATTTTTAATATCAAACTTACGTGTACAAAGGAAGCATCTTAATTTGATTTCAATTAATTTCAGATTTCCTATCCATGAAATATATTAGATTTTGAGGAATAATTTATGCATGAGTTATGGCAAAAATGTGGAGACTACTGAGATGTTGAGTAGCCATCCCACTTCATTCTATTCGTGATTGAGCAGTGTCTGATGAGAGCAGAACAGGGGGAGAGTATGGATAGGCAGAGACAGGTTGCTAGATAGAGTTTGAAAGAACTTATGCAGTGCTAAAATTGAATTTTTGTTCTATTTTACGGGTAAAAACATGAGTCTTAACCTGTTACCAGGGAATATGTTTTAATTACTAGTATCTTTAAGGCTAGCCTTATTGTAAGTTTAAAAGCTGCTACACTTGGTGTACCACTCTATGCTATCAGCCAGCACTTTTTCCTTTCCTTTCATGTTTTCATGCTTTATAGAGAACTTATTTGGCGAAGTAAAAAGTGAGTTTGTAATAAGATTAGATTTGTAACCCTTATGAGCAGCACACTGCAATCTTGGATTTTTGATAGCCAAAATTTCTTTTTTGCATTTTTTTATAACTATATTGATAAAATTTGCCAATTGTTTCTTATATCATTTTATTTTTAATTGTTATATAGTTGAGTAAACCTTTTAGTTTCAATTTTATTATTTTCTGTTTGTTTGAACTTATTGTTGTTCTTAGGATTAAGATAAATTTATTTTTTTTTCTATTTATGAATCATTTATATTATCCATTTAAAAATCTAATGTTGCAGCGCTGAAATTATAGATGTTTGGCTTCATTTGCAGGCTCCATTTTATCAAAGGAGACGTTTCAAAAAATTTTATCAGGTATATTGCCAATTGTCTGTTATGGAACTTAATGTTTCAAGTTAGATAACACCAGAATTTCTGAATACAATGAAAATGATTTCCTGCTTGAAATATCTGCAACTTTAAGAAATATTTATGCTATAAATTCTTTAAGCGACCACGCCATTTAGCTCTTATAAAAGGCCTCAGTTTCTTTTATTTTTTCTTAATTTGAACTTGTTAAAAAATTGAAAAATGATGCCGGACTGCTTATAACTTTCTTGCTCAACTGGGATGGTTGGTGGTTGAAGCTTTGAATGTCTCCTCCGTTTCTGTAAATACTTGGCATGAAGCTTCATCTGGCAGCTTATTAGGTTTTGATAATAATCCTGTAGTTTGTAAAGTCTATAAGACATTAGGCCTCAGATGCTTAGTTATGAAAAATTTTATAGGCATTTCTAGTCAGGATTATTGGCAATAATTATTAAGGCTGGGAAAGAGATCATGAGATCAGGAATAAAAGCACAATCATCTTCACCTTGCTTAAGCCGTTAATGGCAATGCCCTTCTTTAATGGTAATGTTTGAATTGCGTCCAAACTGATGTAGGTTATCTGTTAGGTCTAAGGTTTGCTAATGTGAACCTATGTGCAGATGCACAAAGAGAATACAGAATACCAGTTTGAAGATTATAAACATTATAATTTATCAAATATTAGCCATATTTGATAAAATAAAAACTCACATTATTAGTTTCAAGTGATAATTTAAAACTTGCTACAATCATAATTTTCACAAGTTGTGATTATATAACATCTTCCGTTGATTGAAATTCTGATGACAAATAGGCAACTAGCACTCATCAAATCTTACAAAATCTTAAACAGAAACTAACCATTAAACAATTTTGTAGAAACAATGAAGATATTACTAATTAAGAGATCTAGTCTTTACGTTGGCACAAAGATAATCACTCCTAGGAAATCGGATGCTGTCAATTTGGTTTGCAAAATGCTCCAATAGCATGCGTTTGAATTCTATGAGATTTGTCTAATGATTTAATTTTTCAGTCGGATTGCATTAAGATTTATTGATAAGATTAGAGATGAGGCTAAAGCTAAACTCGAATTATGAAGATTAGCCTTTCTAAAGGATGTTGTCTTGGTAGATCTAAAGTGGTATAATTAGCATGATCTTAGTAATCATATATGGATTGTAAATTTAATTATATATTGACTGTAAGTTTAATCATAGTAGAGACTGTTCTATTGAAAATATAACGATTGAAAAGTTTTGTGGTGAGTGGTTCAATTATCTTGAAAATAATGGAAAAGTAGAGAGATGTATGATTAGTAATAGCGACATTCAGATTAATTTAACAACCTTTAGAGTATTCCTACGAGCATATACCAATTCTATTCTCCAAGAATAATACAGTGAATATTTGATTCCATGTACTGCGTACATCTATAAATATGAATGTACAGTAATGGGAAATAATAAGAAAAATCCTTTTCTTGCTTTTTCATTCGCCTACTTGCATTCAGCTGCTGCTCCATGCTTTCTTCTATCTACAGCTGGTCTCATTTTATCAATTAGCAGGATCATAGCCTGCTGGATAGAATGGAGGAGTGCTCCTAGGTGTTGTGAGATCAAAATATGCCACTCAAACATAAAAGGAAAGCGTTATAAAATTGCTATATAAGACTCCAAAGGTTATGTGGGGCAAAGCAAAAATACATTGATAGAATAAGTGTATCAGAGATAAGTATGTTAAAGTGGATTAGTTGTACATGTAAGAATATGATGAAAAATAAGTTCATTATTCAAAGAAAGTCATCTTAGGCGGTTTGGGCATACTTAAGAAAAGAGTTTATGAATTTTGTCTATGTTAAAGAGGAAGAGGCAGGCAAAAAAGATTTGACAATAAATTAGTCGAAAGAACATCATGTACTTGGAGTTTTGGGAGATGTTATTTGGCTGTGCATAATAGAGATGAGATGCATGTAGCTAACCTTACTTAATCCTGTTAAAGCTTGGTAACATTGTTGCTGTTATAGTGAAAAAATCGACTGGGATTTTTATGTACTCTATCCGGTGAATGCTTCGTGCAAGCTTAGGGCCTTGATTTGGTAGGCCTGATTGATTTTCTTTTTTCTGCAACAGTGTGATTTGTTATGCCTGAAAATTGCTGGGTTCAATTTTGTCCTCAAAACAAACTGCGTTAGTACTCAACAATTTACTTGATAGCAGTTATGCCCCCATTGGAAAGAGCTCACAAGCATAAATTAGTTAAGGTTCTAGTTTTTCCTGTTTCATATTACATGTTCAAGTCCTATCAACCACATTTATTTTTTATTTAAGTCTCACAATCTTTAAAAAAATATTATAATATGGACATTAAACCACTTGGATGGGTCAAAATAGCTTGATGTGATCCCAACTTTCAAATTTAGCAAATACTAGTTTTCTTGTATGTAAAATTAGAAAAGCCGTTGTCTTAAATTCACAAGAAATCTGAGTACAAAGCAAAATTTGCACCATCTTAAAGAAAACTGGCACATATCGACAAATTTTCCTTATCACCACAGATAAAATGTAGCCACACTTTGAGTAAAAGTCAATTAGGACGTGAACAAAAGTATTAAATGGGTGAAATACGACTCTATAGAACTCAAGAAAACCCATTCCGTGCTCTAAAATTCTCATTTTCAAACTATACCAACTCAACAATTATCATTGTTATTATTATTATTATCATTATTATTATTTTGTCTGAGAAATTGTTCATATATTGAACTTTCTTAAATAGCAGTCTTCATTCTTCTTAATTTATAGGATATGAACTCAGACTGGAAGATCTATCCCCTGGCGAAATTAAGAAGTTCCAGAGAGCTGTAGTCAATGGAGAACTGAGCAAATTAATAGAGCCATGGGAGCCATGGTGGAGGGCGCCTTCTGCAGCATCAATGTCTCTCGGTTCCGGAGGAAATCAGCTTGTCAGGCCGCTCAACGCAGAAGAAAGCTCCAATACTTCTTTTGGCACATCTGATGCCGGAATCGGCGGGTTACCCGCGGGGCCCGATAATCCTTTACAACCCGTTCATCTTTTGAGCCGCACAGAGCCGTCTCCCCTTCTATCAGTTCATTTGACCGATGTCATTTACAGCTACTGCTTTGCCCTTCGGCACTACAATGGCGATTGGCACTCCGACCCTTTAGGTGCAGCCATGGATGTTCTGACCATATCTTCGGTCCTCGGCAGTGAGGCGCGTCCCGAGACCGTTCCCGAATCGTTGGCTGCCTGCTTGGAGCAGACTTGTGCACCCGCTTTCAGGCATGCGGGAGGATTCGAATTTGGACTGTTGCTCGTCGATGATGCATTATGCATTCTCTCTTTGGGCGTGAATGCGATCATCTGCTTGCTATGCGATCTTCGTCGGCTCATTCAGGCTGGGGAGGGAACCCTTAGATTTGAAAAGATGGAGAAGACCAAGAGAGGTGAGAGCTGTCGGAAGCTGAAGGGAGTGGACAGGAAGATCTATTTTCTGATGTGTTGGGTCCATGAACAGTCTGAGGAAGTTTGGGCATCATTGTCGGGTTTTGTGGAGGTGGAGAAGGCTTCTCTCTATGCATTGAATATGGATGGAGGTAAATATAATGCGAGAGGGGAAAGGGGTGCTGCTTCTTCTAAGATCAAGATTCTAGTTGAGGAATTATAAGCGTAAGAAGCTGAGGCTGAGGCTGAGGCTCAGGTTTGTTATCTTAAATTTGATTCGAATTCTAATGATCATATATTTGTTTTATATTTGAAAAAATTAATTCTGAATTGGGAAACTTGAAAAAACTTAGCTGCTGAAGTTTATAACACACATTTGTTAGGCAATTGGATCTGCATTTCGAGGTGTAATTTTTGTGTTATTTTATTTTTATTTTTTCAATTTTAAATATATTTTGTTGTGTTATTTTAGATAATTTGTTTGAAATGATGGTAAGTTTTATAGTATTTTAGTAATCTATGGGTAAAAGAGTGGTACGTTAAACGATTCTTTTGGTCATTTGGTATGCATCCTTGAGTTTATAAATATATGATCTCGAAGAATATGAAATATAAGTGACTAATTCATCTTTTCTTTGTACTCTTATCCTGCCTCTTATGGCAGAAATATGGCCCTTAGAGAAGGAAGGCGAGCAGAATGACGAAGGACTCGAGTTATCCTGCTGCAATCTTCATCATCCTCCTCTTCTAACCTCTCAGCCTCCAGCATTCCAAACGACAGATGTTTTTTTTGGCTAACCGCGCGTCATCATTTTGGTATCAAAGCATGCTCTGAATGCTTTTCTAAGTATCGACATCCTTGTAGTTTTCTTTCATAGCAGCATGTTAATGGAGTCTCTTGACCACAAAAGGGTGCCCAAAGAGCTTATTTCAGCGTTGTAGGGTTAGCTGTCCCGCTAGCAGCTCGTAGGCGCTGCTCCCGCGAACACACGTGCACGTCGTATGCGTGCATTCCAGCGCTCGCTAACTGCTCTGCGTTTAATTATTAAACTTTATATTTATTATATTTATGTTTACATATATAATCACGTGAGTGCTTATAGGTTTAAATCTATTTCACAAAATTCAGTCTAAAAATGCTGATCCAAGCTTCAATTTCATACAAGGTCCTCAAATTCTCACTGCATATGTTGATTATAATGCGCATTTATTCATATACTGGAGCTATGAATCATCTACCAATTCACTATGTACCATAACATTGGGGTTCTCATCATTTTGGTTTTTTACTTAGTTATGAGTCTATGTTTTGATGAGCAGTTAATTCAGCTTGTAGAGACTAGTCAAAGCATCTTGAATTGGATTAAATCTTTAGAGTTCAAACAAAAAACAAAATGTCATAGAATCACTAACCACTTCTCAGCATACTTTTGAAAATTACATTATTGAGCCACCACCCCTCTAACAATCTCAAGAAATTCTTTTTATTTCTCATAAAATTCAACTTTCACATATAGCATTATAATGAGTTAGTTACTCATCCCTCTCCTAGAAGTCTATGATAATAATTCTAAAAATGAGTCTCCAATGACATTCTTAGACAACTTCCTATCATACAAGTACCACCTTCAATAAAAATGAGTCTCCATGACTTTTAGATGACTACCTATCATACAAGTACCACCTTCATTAATTGATTTTGTATTGGTAATACATGTACAATCCCAATAATCTATTCTTTCCACTACATTATATAAACATTTACATGCTACTGATAATTTGCTGCAATCTTTCATATAGCATAAGCTTGCAGTATCTAGTTTTGCACCATCTAAATTAATTTCTTCCACTTTATGAGATAAATAAATAGTTAAAATTCAGTGCTTCTTCTACAATATTGTAATTATAAATACAGTCATTCAAGCATCTATACAATTATTATGTCGCATTGCTATAGATTTAGTTCTTTTATATAGTTTATGGTGGATGTTTCAAACCAATCCATGCTCAGTGGTATACAGCGGCTCTTCTTTATGGCTAGCCTCCATCGAACACAATGCAATGAGTTTCAAAATTTACTACATCAACTTCAACTCTTCGGAGAAGCATTTGCTTAGAGGAGAAATTTGGTGCAAGGAAAAGTTGTAATACTATATTATTTAAGATTACATATTATGACTCATATTGAGTTGTAATTTTTATGTATTTTTATATTTCATATTTTTCATATTGAGTTAAAATATGGTAAGGGTTTTATGATCTTTTGTATGAGTAAATGTATTTTAGTAATTTATGAGTAGAAGAGTGATACATTTAAGATTTTCTTAGTCATTTGATATGCATCTTTGAGATTATAAACATGGTCTCATTCCCCTCCTAAATTTTGATTAATTCAAAATTAGTTAGGGGAATAGACAATTAGGAAGCTTATAAAAGTATTAATAATGTGATGTCAATTGTGGAATGCCATATGGAATGATATATATAGAGCTTTAATATTGAATTTACATCTAGAACTCTTATATGCACCCATTCTTCATTTATTTAGGAATAAATCTTAAGTATGATTAAACCCTAATAACATTAAAATTTTAATTCTTAATATCAATTATTTTATCAAGTTTATAGCACCCTTAGAATGCAATTAATAGTTTTGTAATAGTTGGAAGAGCTTACAAATGATATGATTTTATCTTATGAGATCTTTTCTATTGTATGCTTGAGATAGCTTAGCTTAAAAGTTTGATTGGATTTTTTTTAATAGAGAAAATGATTTATGTGGTTTGGATGATCTTATAAAAATGAGATTTATAATATTTTAATAATTTATATGAGACATTGGCATGCAAATTAAATCATCTAGGAAGTTATATCTGTAACAACCCATGTTGTTACTTAAGTTAATTATGATTAAATCAAGTCCTTATTTTGATTCTAATACTTTAATTAAGTCATTAGGAGTTTACCATAAATACCTAGTTCAAATCAGGAGTCAAATGGATCAAATCATGATTTTGAGAATTCCAGAAATCTTGAAAATTGACCTATTCAAATTGACCCCAAATCAAAAATCTGACTTCGTCATTGCGTTCATTACCCCAAAATTAGTTATGGGTGATGTTTTGGAAGCATTTAGAAGTCGTTGGATTTTCGGCAAATATTTTAATACCCCGAAAAATGAGAAAATTAAATATTCATTGAAACCAAAATCTGACTTCGCCATTGTGTTCCTCACCCTTCAATTAGCTAAGAGTGATTTATTGGAAACTTTTGAGAGTTAATTAATTATTTAATTTAATTAAGAAATTTGGAAATTTTAAATTAATTAAATACATTTAAATTTTAATATAATCGGCGTCGTTAGCTCTTTATCAGCGTCGTTCCTTTTTCCTTACGCCGTTTGAATCGACATTACTCCTTCTGGATCGTCCGATTGGATTTGATCAGACGGTCGCGGGGTCATTCCTGTCGATCCATGCCACGCACAGTGCACGTGGCAATCGTCCGCGCACGCAGCGAGTTTCGCTCGCCAAGTGCAGCCCGCCGCTCTTAGATCGCTCTCAGGCTCAATGAAGCCTCTGTTGAGCTCTCTTCCTCAGGATTTCGATCAAGAATTTATTCGTAGCTTATCACCCTCAAGGGAAGTCTTCATTCTTCGAGTGCCCGACAAACCATCCACCTTCAGGTACTGTTGACTTTCCCATTTCCTAGCATTAAGCATTCAATTTCATTTCGCAAATCTATTTCATGCTTCTGATTGATGATTAACCGTCTCTGTTCGAACTCAATCGAGTTCGATCGAATGAATTTTGCGAATGATGAACAGTCATCCATAGTGTCGGGCTCGGGTTCTGTAACAACCATAGATTGTTAATCTCAGTTTATCAGTCTACTCAATCTTCAACCTCTCCATTAAACTCCAAATTATGTTTAGAGCAAATCCTACTATTTGGAAGCAAATCTGAGCTCAATTGAATAATTTGAATATTTTAATATTTTTATCAAAATTAGGATTTCCAATTCAAGTCAAATAAAAATTTGATAAAAATATCCTCATATAATGCATATTGAGAGGATCCTAGTGCGAAAGTTTGACCGAATTTAGAATCTCGGTTTGTCCTAAATAAATTCGTGAATGTTAAACTTCAAAGACTAATAATAAAGAAAATATAAATCGGAATTAAGAAATTTTGTATATTTAGGTTAAGCATTTATTGGGGATGCTTGTTTTAAGTTTCGCTAGTTTTCGAGCTCCCAATTTATCGTAATTAATTTTCAAAGTTTTTCACTTAAAAAATTAATATAAAATAAAATACTATTCCAAATTCAATAATTTTTTAATGCATGCGTTCGTCTCATCAATATGCTCGTTTCGATACCAGGTTTGTAATTTTTGGAGTTCATTTGGCCATTCAATAAAAGCTTAAAAATTCCAGTAGTTTTTAGCCGCTCTATTTTGATCGAGGGGCTCTCATCAATCCGTTTGAGTTTATATTTAACCTCTCATCCCTAACCTAATTTTCCTAACCTAGTTATTTTCCCTCAGCCGAAATCTTATTCCTTTTCCTCCTCTCAGTTGATTCCCCTCTTCTCTCCCACGCAAACCGCAAGCCTCTCTCGACCTAGTGCCGTAAGCTCGTCCTCTCCCTCTCGGTAAGAGGCCGAGAGGCATCTCCTGCTGCTACTATCCTCCCTCTCGGTAGGAGGTCGAGAGGCTCTTTATGCTATTGCTACCTTCTCTCTCGGCAGGAGATAGAGAGGCTCCTCCTGCTGTTGCCTCCTCCTCTCTCGGCTGAAGGTCGACTGTCCAGCGAGCAGCCCTTCGTCGAGCCGACCATCCCTCTCCATCGCATGGTCGAAATCAGCTCCTCATTTACTTCATTCGTAGATGCTCTACTCGCCAGCAAAGTAGTTCTTATCCTTGTACCCTATGTGGTGGTACCTAAATCAATCAATAACTTTTATTCCAAATTTGATTCTTGAAGTTAAAGGAATGTTATTATAATTTATTATCAACTCTTCTACATATTAAAATTGCTTAAGTTATTACTGTATATTATGATGGAGTTTGATATTATATGTAATGTTGAAATAAATTATTTAGTATATTTAATCTAATTGTATAGTATGAGCCATATGTCAAAAAAAAAAATGATTTATTTGGGATTTGTTAGTGTATTGAATTTTCTACTTAACTCCATGAAACTATTTTTTCCTTGATCAAAGGCCTTCACCTTTGGTCATCAAACTTATTGTAATTTTACCACATTTAGTTCTTCTTTTGAATAATGCCTTAAGCATTTTAACGTTAAAATAATTATCGTTCACTTATATTGAACTTCTACTCAGAAAATGTATGCAAGGCCTTTTTTTTGTTGTACCAATTTTGTTAATAAAAGTAGGTTTTAAGTATGAAAGGTCAATCAACTTCCTATAACATTAGGTTCCTTCATATTACATGATACTCTGCAAATCTTTAAATGTTCAATCATATTGATAATTGTAACGACCCCAATATCGGATAGGAGATTAAATTAATATTGGGATGTTACCTTAGCATCTAATATCTAATTAGAAAGAAGCTAATCAAACACTAGATGCTAAGTGACCAACTCTCTTTATGAGTAGTTGTCAAGCTAAAATAGTTGCAATGAAAGCAATAGAAGATATATGAAATATTGCAAGTATAAATAATACAAGTAATAACTATCCACTCATTCAATCCAAGCAATTTCAAAATAGGTAAACACAGCATAGAATGTGAGTAAAAATAACTCAAACAGTTTAAAGTTTAATTACTACAAATTCATTTAAATGAAAGAATAAAAGAAAAATATTATCACTCTCTCATTTAAATTAAAAGTGCATGTAAACTTTAATAATAAGTGGAAGCTATTCATTTTAACTCTTCAAGCACTAAGTCATGCATTACCTGTGTCAAAAAGTTCTTGATCTATCATATTTTGGTATTCAAATATGATAGGGCAAAGCCAATAAAAGAAAAAAGTATAGTTAAACTAAACAGTCTAAGCACATTTTAAGATTGACTACTATTTAAGTTAATAGGATATCACTAACATAATTTACAATTTAAACTAAATATCGGAGCTATGGAAGCATTCAAGTAAGAGAAAGAAATAATTATAACTATAACGAAAGACAGCATGAAAGAAGTTGAGTAAGAATACTCACTTGTATCTGGTTCTAGCGTGCATCCAAAAATGATAAGAGAGAAGCATCCTAAAAGGCTGAAAGTTACTATGTGCATTTAAAGTAAATGAAATGAAAGAAATATATGTTCAATAGAATTTATGCTAAATAAGCAAATGAAATACAATGAATCATTTAAATGATATTAAGCAACATACACTGTATTCTAAATTAATTGTAAGTAAGCATAACACCACACTGAAAGTAGAAAGTGTAAAGTAAGGAAAATAAAGGAAGTATCTTAGACTCTTAGTCTAAGATAAATATAGCCTAAGATTATGAAAAGTAATCATAACAAAATAATTATGAAGAGATCTTACAATCAATAAGATTGCAAAAGAACTCTAGTATTATTAATTGAAGTTATGTTAAGAAATTGTCTCATTCTGCGGGCACGTATAACAAAATGGGACGATGAGTTAAGCACGTTTGCCTAACTAGATAGGTGCTGTGGGGTTTCAAATGAATTTAAATATTAATATTTACCCTCTATAGAATGTGAAATTTTGTAATACGTGTTGTTATTTCAGTCCTGTTTACCCATAAGTATACCCTTATAATTTTAGGAAATATTTTGTTTATGCACAAAATCTTGTATAAATATTCAAGGAAATGGCTCAATGCAAAGCAAGCATTCGAGAAATTCAATAATTGTAAACTATGTGATATCTCCTTATTATTTGAATTTTAATAATCTACTTAATGATTAGAGCTAATTGAGCTCCAATTAACTTATAGATAATGATCTTTAAGTCTGTAACAACCTTAGGTTGTTACCCTAGCTAAAATTAGAGTAATTAAGCTAAACCAAGGTTTAAATTTTGATTCCATTGGATTCAATGGGTCATTTAAACCTAAACCTAGAAATTTGAAATCAATTAGAACTAAATTGGAAAATTTGGTATTTTTGGCTATTCTTAAGCCCTGAAAAATACCTAAATTATTTTGATCTCCAAATTGAAATCTGATTTCATTTTTGAATTCCTAATACCCAAATTAGCTAAGGGTGAATTTTTGGGAATTTTTGGAGCTCATTTGGTCCTAAATTGAATTTGGGAAATTTTAGAATAATTAATATTTATTTAAATAGGTTTTAATTAATTAAATTAAATTATTTAAGAAACTTAATTCCACGGGATTTGCTGTCGGGACCGCGGCAGATCCGCTGCGGGGTCCCGACAGCGGCGCACGGTTTTAAGCCAGCAGGATCTCTGGCGCGCATCACAGCGTAGGATCCAACGGCCCGCGTCACTCCACCTGTGATTTGATCTCAGACGCTCGATCGGCATCTGGGATCCGACGTCTGAGATTCAATCCGCGCGGCCGTTACCCAGGACTTCCATCAAGCCGTCGAATCCCAACGGCTCCGCGCATCAGACGACCCCCGATCTCCCGGTCGCTGTTCACCTTCGTCTTCGCAGAGATTCGGCCGACAGCAGAAATTCGCCACGTCGATTTTGTCTGCCACTCTCCCGCCAGCTCACCCAAGTTGTTAGCGCCTTCCTGTTTAGGGTCGAGCCTTCGAAGGCAACCCAGAGGGTGGGATCACCCCATTCTGGGTTGGCTGAAGGAACCTCTGGTCCGAGCCCGAGGCCTTGTCCCAGCTTCGGTTTCCACTCCTATGTTTTGCCTCAGCCTATAAATACCCTCCCTGAATCACAGTGAGCTCCTTTGCTCACTGTGATCCATGCGCTAGCCAACTGAAGGTTATGGAACTTCTCGGCGAACCAGGCGGCCATTCCTGCTGCAGCTGCTGATAGAGAGTGAGGTCTGGAGTTCAGACCCCCTTGCAGAGCTCCTGAAACCTCTGCGTGCACTCGAGACGGCCTGCATTCTCTGAGAGTCTCTGAACCGAGGTACAGCCTCCCCCATTCTCAATAGAGCTGGTTTCAGCTCGTTCTGCTCTCAATTGAGCTTAGGTGCTGTGCTAGGACCTTTCCTTAGCTCCTAGTGGTTGTCCTAGACCTCCAGTGAGCCTTGGCAGTGCGCCAGATGGCCTAAGCACCGTCTGAGGACGCACTGCCAGTCGAGCCAACCCGCGCGAATGCGGCGTTCTCCCGAGCCATTTTAGCCCTCTGAGTAGTATCGAAACCCTTAGAGCAATAATTGTAACTGGTATCGAGGGTTGGGTTCGACCAGATCGATCAATTCGACTGAACTTGATCGATCCAGTCGAAGCGCTGAACGGCAGAAAATGTCGAGTAAGACCCCAAGGATCCGGACCACCCTAGAGCCTCGCGTATCGCCCTATCGCTTCCTCCTTGATCCCTGAACGTGTAGGGATCAAGATCAAGGCGACCCGTGCTCTCTGTGAGGAGAATTATCTCCTCACAGGTGCGCTAGCCGAAGGATTTAGGCCGAATAGGCATCCAGCGAACCAGAGCGTCCCAGTGAGGGCTTCTTAGCTCAATCGACGCGTCTGAGGTCAGAGAACGTGTAGCCGTCGAAATCGCGGCGCGACATGACCGGAGTGCGGCGCATTTGGCGCTGGAAGTCCGCCTCGAGAATTAGGGCTGCGGGCACGATCGGGAGGAAGACGAAGACGTGATTTTGGGCCGGGCTGAACCCCGACTCGCGCAGTTCTGATTTTGGGCCGCTGTTAATTAATATTTATTGGAGTGTATTTTTAATAGTTATGATTTAAATTAATTGAAACCTATAGTTTTAATTTAAATAAATAATCAGAATAAATTAATTGAATAACTTTAGATCCACACATTCAAATGGTATGATCCAATATACCATTTGAATCAGAAAAATTCTAGGAATCTGAATCTAAAATAAAATTCCAGATCCAATGGTTGGATTTAAAAATATCAACTGAAACTTTTCTGTTCTTAAATAAATCACATAAAATCACCTAATTATCCAAATTGTGAGTTTAAGGGCTCTGATTGCTCCTTATGACATAAGGAACAATTCCAGACCCTTAAAATCCATTTTAGGTAATTAATTTTGTTAATCACTCCTTAATCACCCTAATTAAGGATTAGTGAACTTAACCCTAATTAAGCCTCTGAATTGAGTGAGGGTTGTTCCTAACCTTATATTAAGTCAATTAGAATCTAAGTGTAGAGTTGGATTACCCTAAATTGCCTTAATTTCACTAATCACCATAAGTGGCTTAATTAAGTGATTAGTGCTAATTAAGATGAATTAGGTCTTCAAAACCTAAATTTTGGGTGTTTCCCACTTTACTAAGTCATGTGAAACATATTAAAATAGATTAGAACCAATTTGGGTAAGTAAACCCTCAAATTCCAATTTTAGCCTTAAGAGGGGCATTTTGGTCATTTTGACCAAAATGTGGATTAATGTCCCTCAAGGATTGAAAATTTTAGTAATATACTTTAAATTAAATTGGAAATGTTCTCTGAAATCTTAGAACAACAATATTATTCATATGATCCTTAAATCATCAAATCTTCATTTAATCCTTAAATAAGATGCTTAACTCTTAAGCATTCCATTTAAGGATCATTTGACCTGAAAATTGAAATATAATAATAAGAATTGTCAATTGTATCATTAATAAACTCAGATAAGATAACTTAAGAGCTTAGTATTAAAAGATAAGGAATTGGAAAAGCTTAAGTTAAGAATCCAGCTTAAGATCGAAAAGTGATCAAACTTAGACTCTTAGATCGACATTTTTCACAAATTTTACGAACAGAAGATTTTAGTAATCTAAAGAGATTATTATGAGTTAATGGTTAACCTAATATTTAGAACTATTAATCCTTATAGTAATAAGCCCAATATAGCTATATGTTGAACCTAATTGCTAAAGAAAATGCAATTGGAATCTCCTAAGTTAAAATCCAATTAATATCTAAAGTGATCAAACTTCAGATCTTTAGATATTAGATCCTAGACTTAGATCTTCAATTTGAATCAAATCACCTCCAGTTGAAATTCTTAAATAATTGATTGTTTAATCTTTTGAAATCTTCCATGTGGGTGTAGGATGATTCAATCAATAAGATAATGAAATTATCTTAAAGATTGAATATAGATCTTAGATTCTCAAGTTCTTAATTGATTATTTTATCTTATAATTAATAGAATAGCCTTCCACTAAGATCATAATTCCTGAATCTTTCGACTTATAGGAACCTTTACCCTTGGGATTAAGTGAGAAACATAGATCCTATTTTAGTATCACCTTGGATTAAGAATTTGAACTCAACATAGGGTTTAAATTCTAAATCCTTAAATCTTGATTTATTTGATCAAGATTTGGGTAAGAGAGTAAAACATTCATAAAATTAGGTCGTTGATTTGCTTATTTAAACCATATAGTTGTCACATGATTTTTGATTAGAACTTGTTAAGTTCTAATATTTGACTTTAAGGACGTAAATCTGAGATTCTACTCGATAGCTGGATATCGGAGATCCAAAGCTTGTACTTTCTCAGAGTAGTTAGATTTGGAAATTAGACAACAACAGATATCACATAAGTCTAGATTGAGTCTCTTGCTTACTTTGATTAGATTGCTTTGCATACCTTGGATTTTGAGCTTTAGCCCTTGAGCATAATGGGAAAACTTAGGATGATGTATCCTAAGCTAATATTGAATTTACATATCATTTAGTTTTGTTTTGTCACAGTTAGTAGAATATGACCTAGTTTAGTCTGCCTCTTCAGCAGTAATATTGTATAGACTGGACTCAGACCTAGCATATTTGGATGGCTAGGCTGGGGATTGACTGATTGATTGATATTGGAGGCCCTGTATGGCCTATTGGATGGTATGGCAGTACTAGAACTTAGGCATATTACTAATTTACATGTATTGTATTATTTTGATTTCTGGTTTATTTTGCCACATGCTTCAGTGGCCTTATTTTCAGTATTTGCTCGCTTTGCCACATGTCTCAGTGGCTTCACTTATCATATATTACTTTGCTTTTCACCACATGTCTCAGTGGCCTTTCTTTTCATATTAATCTGCATGTTGTATGTATATTTTATGGCTTAGATATATGTATAAATGGCATGTTTAGGATGCTAGAATTTTATTATATTTAGTACTCGTGTTCTTTTATACTCAGCATGTTTTACTTCGATTATAATCATGTTAGGATCATGTTTATTCAGTAGTTGCAGTTATTTTTGCTCTTAGCCTTACCTTGCTTATTTTGAGTCTATATGTTACTTTACATACATGTTGCATGCTATAAATAGATAGTTTATAGTATCCCAGTTCTTTCATAGCTTATTGCACCACTTTACTGCTACATGTATAGTTAAATTTAAATGTGATATCCTTTAATATTAAGTTCACTTTAAATAGCCTAAAATGTACTTAGACAATTGTCTAACTGTAACCTTTTTATTTTGTTGGCTGGGGCCTTGGCATTTGTGATACCGACAAATATCAGATTCAGACTTGTTTGTGGGCAGTGTAGCTGAGGAGGAGCCAGTTCAGGAGGAGGACCTTCCAGCTGCTGTCTAGCTAGCTTTGCCTTGTTATTCCAGTGAGGACGAGAGTCTTTCTGTAACAACCCAGGTTGTTACTTTGCTCAATTAAGACTAATCTAAGTCTTAATTAAGGTTCTAAATCACTAATTAAGTAATTTGAAGCAAATCTCTGAAACCTAGGTCAAACCAAGAAGTCAACAAAGTCAAAATAGGAATTCTGGAAAATCCCAAAACCCGGAAATTTGACTTTTTATTTAGACATCAGATTGAAAATCTGACTTCGCCATTGCATCCAGAACACCCAAATTAGCTAGGGGTAAAATTTTGGAGGCATTTGGAAGTCATCGATTTTCCGTCAAATATTTTAATATTATTTAAATACCCTAAATAATCAAATAATTAAATACTCGTCGAAACAAAAATCCGAGTGCGCCATTGCGTTCCTCACCCTTCAATTAGCTAAGGGTGATTTATTGGAAATTTTTGGGATTCATTTAATAGGCTAAATTTAATTAATTAAAACTAAAAATTTAATTAAATATTATTAATTAATTTAAGTATTTAAACGGCGCCGTCCAATCAACAGTTAACGCCGTTGCCTTGAATGTTTCCGCGCCGTTCAATCGAACGGATCACTCGATCCGTCCGATCGTGAGATCGGACGGCCGAGGCGTCTTCGTCCCCGAAGACGCAGCGCGTGTCCTGGGTTTGGACACGCGGCGGGGCCGTCATCGCGCAGGCCTTCCACGCGTCGATCCCACCGCTCCGGCCTAAGGTTTTAGCCTCTGATCGACTCCACCTCTCGATTACGCTTGAATTGAACCATTTCAGAGATCAGAGGTGCTCGGATTAATCCAGTGAGTTCTCAGCCGTCGAAACTAGGTACACTTCCATCTCTCAATTCTTAATCATTTTGCATTTCTTCAATTTCGTTATCTTATTCCGCACTATAGATCGATCATCTATCGGATTTGATTGGGTTGATCGAACTCATATGCGTTCTAATTTCAATTTCATCCACAGTAGTATACAGTGTTTCGCCGTCTATATGAATCTAGGGTTAGATCCTGCCGCCGATCCAGGTCGTCTTGAGCTTCGATTCACCTGCCATTAGAAAGGTCTCGATCTCCTCTTCTCACAGCCATGCGGGTTGAGCCTTACCATCGCCGGAGGAGTCATGAAATGGAAACCCTAATCTCTGCGCCTCGGGGAGAAGATGAAGAGAAGACGAGCTTTCGGGCCGGACCGGGTCGACCCGGGCCCGACCCGTCCTCCTTGGATTTCCGCGTAGGAGCTGGGGTCCACCAGGAGCACGTGGCTTCTTCCCAGCAAGCCGCGTGGCTCGGCGGCAGAAGTGGGGCCCGCCTCGCGTCAGACGGATGACGCGGCTGCAGAGGTCGTCAGTGGGGCCCGCCGCCGTCTCCTCAGCCACTGGTTGTGCGCCACGTGTCCTGAAGATTTTATAAATAATAAAATTAAATATATATAATTTAACAGATAATTATAATTATATGTAATCGTATAATAACAGAATTAAGTTAATTTAATTAAAGCAGAATTAAATAATTAATTTAAATCCAAACTTTAAACAATCATAACTTGATAAATATATGTCCAAATTATACAAATAAATATACCAAATTAATCAGAAAAATATAAGGAATTTATTGATGCCAAAATTTTTGCTGTAAGATCAATATTTTGCAAAGTGATTATTTAGGTTTAATTTAATTTAAATTAAATCCATAAACCTTATTTAGCTCATAAATTTGTACCCAATGATCCAAACATACCCAATATGGGTCTTAAAATACTCAGAAAACCCTAAAGATTATTTTGGTAGTATTCATCTTGCTGATTGGATTAGGATTTGACTAATGGCAATTAGGACCAAACCCTAATTAGGTTAATTAACCCTAGAACTTCAATTGACCATAACTTGGTCAATTGAGCTCCAAATTTGATGATCCATAGGTCCATTTAGATCAGAAGAACTTAATTAATAAGAATCCATAAAATATTTTAGATCCAATGGTTAGATTTGCTAACGACCTTTAATTGCTTTAAACCTTGATTAGTGAATTTTAGCAAGTTTAGTATCCCAAATTGAATGATTTGAGTTTCAGAGGACTCATAGATCCATTTAGAATCAATCTATATGGTTGGATTAGTTTTTGAGTGATTAATTTTGTTAAATCACTCACTAAATCACCTTAAACCCTAATTAGGTCTTAACTTAGTCAAATTAGGTCCAAATTGAGCCTACCACATATCATTATGATCAGTGAGCTATTTGTAGTTCATAGTCACTGATTTTGCTTAATTTGGATATTAATTGGCAAAATTAGGATTTTTGACCTATAATTAAGAATTCCTTAATTAACCCTTAAACCCTAGATCTTGTATTGGCCATAACTTGGCCAATACTTATCAAAATTCAGCAAATTTAGGTTCTATGGAAAGCTTAGGCAGTAAAAAACATTAATCTAAAAGAAAATTTAGCTTTCACTTAGTCAAATTACTAAATTACCCTTATGAGTCAAAATCACTAATTTGATCTCATATAGCTTATTAATCACCCAAAATTAACTTAGTTGTTGTCTAATCTTATATTAGACAATAAGAAACACTTTCCTAAAGAAAATTTCAGAATTTAAGCCCTAGATCAAAAATTTGATCTTTTGAACCCTTAAGTAGAGGCAAAATGGTCATTTTGCCTAAATTTAGGGTTTAGCCTTTAAAAGCTCTAAATTCATTTTCTAAATCACTAAATTCAGTAAATACAATGATTTAGAACTGAAATTATTTAAACTTAAGTCTAAATTAGGTTTTTATTAAAATCTCAAAATATACTCTTTAAGAAAATTCCTAAGTCTTAAGAAGAGTTCTCTTTCCTTAATTATTAGATCCATCCTTAGGTCTTATAACATTAGTTAGGATGTGTGTCTTGAGAGATACTCTTAGTAATTAAGAGCCTTAATTCTTAAGATTAGGAATAGATCTTAAGTTAGTATTCATCTATTGAGTAAATTGGGTTACTCAATTAGGTGAAACCTTGAGTTTTCTAGTTTATAGATTTTCTTAGTTTATTTAATGATTATTTGATCTTTAAACTCTAGAATTAAGAATAAAGATCTATCCTAATGAATTGATTTATCATTAGGACTTGCCTTAACTTAATTTGTGAGATTTGGGTTCTGAACTTAGACTATTAGATTATACCTTTAGATTAAGTGATTAGACCCCATCATCTGGAGTCTAATTCTTAATCTTTTCATCTTGATTTGGCTAATCAAGATGAAGTTGGGATGAATTAAATTACAAAATTAGGTCGCTGATTTATTCATTTTAACTAAATAGTCGTCTTTTGATTAAGTTATAATTAGGACTTGGCCAGTCCTAATTATCTTCAACAAGTAGGATTCGTGATTCTAAGTTACAGAATGTGTAAGAGTTGTTGATTCTGAAACTTATGTAACTTAGAATAGATAGAACGAATAAAGTAGACAACAAAGGATATCACCTGTGTTTTAGATAGAGTTTTCTTGCACTTTGATTTTGATGCTTCGCATTCCTTGATTTTGAGCCTTATACCTTGAACATATAATATGTACTTAAGATATTTGATGAATATCTTATGTCAATTTTGAACATTCATAAAAAGCATTGTGTTCATTTCACAAGTGGTTTGTAAGGTGTAGCTTGATTAGTATACCTCTTCGATCAACCCGTTCGGGGTCGGCAACCTTTCGAGGGTTTAATGTCCGACAGTCTATTGGCCATGCCTAGTCCGAGTGATAGGATGGATAGACTCTTGCCCTACTGACTACAGAGTCAGGATTCTGATATGGATATACTAATTCGAGTACACTTACATTCAGAGTTTCTTAGCTCATCAGGCTAAGAATTGCTGTGTTCGTACTCAGTTCAGATGACTTGTACAGTTACTATAGTTTCAGTTTGCAGTTACTATTTTACTAGCATATTCTGCATTTCAGTACTGTTTTACTTACAGCTTTCCTGCACGTGTTTTTATATATATATAGGATGCTAGTTTTACTTACTGTTTTCACATGTTTACTTAGGAGGATAGTGTTTCAGCTTTATACTTTTGTACTTTACTTAGCATAATCTGTTTGATCATGAGCATGTTTAGGTTATACTTTTCTTACTTTTCTTTTACTTTTACTTATCTGTCCTTGTTGCAGTTGCTTGGAGGAGGTATGTTTTACTTCCTTTTTGTTAGGTTATAAACTATGGTTTATAACTTATTACAGTTCTTTTGTTCGCTTTCTTGCACCTATTATGCTTAGTTCTGTTTTATGGTGATATTCAGTTAACTTAAATAAACTCTTACCCTAAAATGTACTTAGACTTATTGTCTAACCAGTTTTTCTTTTGTTGGCTGGGGCCCTACCATTATGAAACTGATAATGGTAGGTTCTGAGTTTATTGGTTTAGCAGATCCAGTGGAGAGTTTGCCATTGGAGGAGGAACCCGTTCCTGAGGATCTGTAGCTTAGGTTTCTATCTTCAGTGAGGATGAGAGTTTTCTTTCAGTTCTTATAAGCTCATTAAAATGTTGTAATAATACATGATTTTATTTTCTTTTTCAGTACTTTACTTATTCTGTATTGTTGTATTTATACTGTATTGGATGGATGTTATATTATATACTTCCGCACTCTGAGTTTATGTATGATCATTTAGTGATAATATTTCTAGATTGAATGGCAAAGTCCTTATTTAAATTGGATTAGGATGTGTGACTAATCCAATCTTAAGTGGGGACCTTGTCATTTGGTGACCCCTCCACCGTAATCATGTTAACCTAAGGGTTAACAGGACCACGGCGGGGCTGGGCCGCCACACTTTCATTCTTCAGTTATTCATTTCAATTTGTAATAATTAAACTTTCTGGATGTACTTTACTTTCTACATTGTGATAAGTTACTATATTGCATTTTCTTTTCCTACTATGTATGCTTGTGGATGTTACTCTATGTTATATTGCTTCTGCCACTTTGATATTTATATTGATGAATGTTACAGCACTTGGTGACAAGTCCTTGCCTTAAGGCAAGTTGGGTTCGCCTAACTTTACTTAAGTTGGGGATTTGCCACAGTTGGAGCACCGTACTTCCTTATTGTCAGTACGGGGGCCCCACAAAGTCAATTATAATAAATAGTAGAGGTAAAAGAAGTTTGGAAAATAGTATTTTTAAGTAATTAAAATTCATCTTATACTAGTCCTAAATTAATCAAACTAAGTAGATTAATTATTAAAATTTAAGAAAACTAATAAAGGAGAGTAAGATTTATAGTTTACTAAGCTAAAATAAGTATAAGGTAAAGGAAATTCTATTAGCTTTACCTAATTAGCTTACAAACTAAAAAATATCAAATTAATTTAATCATAAACTTATTTAAGATTAATTGATGTTGAGTATTTAAGTGTAAGGAAAGAAATAGATTATTTCCTACAAGTACTAATTCATTCATAATTGCAGACTAATGGAAGTCTATTAGCTTATGGAAGTATGAAAGGAAGTTATTGTTCTCTAGTTTAAATTAATAAAGAACTAAATTGGAAAGTTAAAGACAAAGAGATATGTGATAATCATCTAATTGATTGATTGGGCACTAATCTAATCATGAGTTCTTTTAAAGAACTATAACTTACAATTTGAAATTGTTAAGTTGATTATAACATAAAATGAGTTGAAGGATTCTCAAGTTAATCTAACATGCACTTAAAGGAGAAGTGAAAACATGTAGAAATATAAGAATCTTATTCTAATTCTAATAAGTTTAACATGAACTCTAATGTATTTACTTAAAAAGGAACTAATATAATGTTAACATGCAAGTCTTCTATTCATTAGAAGATTAATTAGAAAGATCAATATTAAAGAATTAACATTAAGCTAATTCAATACATAGAACATTTATTCCAATTGAAGTCTAACATAATAAATGTATTTGAAATCATATTATAAAAATCATGATTACAATATTCTCCAAATGAAATAAGATATGAAATTATTATATAATTTCTCAACTTACAGGAAGATGGAATAAAAGAATAATTCTTTAAAGAACTATTATTAACTTAAATTAAGGTATAATATACTAGTTTTAATGAAGTTCCAATCATAAATAATTACATGTAACTTTTCATTCAAATTTTATGGAATATGACAATACATTCAAATTAAGTATTCTAAACTCCATATGAAGTATATTTGAGATACAAGAATTAAACTTAGCATATGATATGCAATTATTCATACTAAATTCACAACATTTACATTACATAAGTTATGAAAACTATTTACAATAGTAGAAATAGTTCTAACTTAAATAATCTCATACAATTTATTATATTCAAATCATTTAAACCAGTATTCTACATATGAAGATGATCACTTATAGAAAGTTCTAAATATTTCTAATTCATAACTTACATTAATATAAGAACTATCAACAATATTATGAATAATCCAATTTAAAAAAATACATACATTTCATTCAAATTAAATCATTCACAAGTAACTCTATAATAGAAGAATTCAACTTAAATGAGCATTAGAAATTTTCAATCATCATATTTATAGAAATGTAATACTTAAACATATAATTTATAATTATATGTGAAATAATAAAATGAAACAAGTTTACTGTTCTAGGGTTCAATAATCTTAAAATAAGCATATTTAAAAATTAAGAAATTAATATTTTACCTAAATTAAAAAGCTAAATATCTAAAATATCCAAATGTTGTCTAAATAATATGTTATACATGTCAATGTGATCCTTATATCCTAAGAAGTAAAATGACACTAACTATGTTGAATTTGGACAATATTGAATTTTATATGATTTGGAGGGGTCCTAATTAGGGTTAAAATGTCATTAGGAGATTTGGAGTTCAAAATATATATTTGATTTCATATTAATGTTCCTTACATTTTTGTGAGTGAAATAGACTATTAAAGTGTCCTCCAAGCAGAAAACCCATGATCTGGAGACGGTAGCCATCGAGACAAGCTGTCTCTCGAAAAGCAGTTGTCACACGGTTCAACCACTCTTTAGCAAGAGCAGGAAGACTAGTTCCTCTAAAGGCTGGGCAAACTAAGATCTTATCTAGCACTTCTACTCTGCGTGGAGATACTTCTTCCATCATCCTTCCATAGATCTTGGCATCTTGGAAATCATCTGCCCAATACTCGTTGAATGATCTAAGGTAGTAGTAGAAACTGAACTGCTGATATTCCATACCTAAAGTTTCATTTAATTATTAGTTCTAGTTTTCCAATTATCTCAATTATAAGCATTCAATTTGTATATTTTACTTCTTTTAAGGTCCGTTCAGATTCTAAGATGTCCTTTGTTACTCGTATTTAACGTTTAACCATATTTTACTCATTTATGGTTTGTTCAATTCCTAAAGTGTTATTTCCATATATTCTTAATTTCATTTCTGAGATTTCAGTATGATGAACTATGGATGCTGCTTTTCTTACACTTAGTAATTGTGATTATATTCACTGTAGAGAATATATCATAAGGTAGATAGGAACATTTCTTTATCTGACACTTTATGATACTTCTCTAATACCAACTACAGCGCCCTGCCTCGTCGCAGTGCACAAAAGATAAGTATAATCAGTTTGGCGATGGAGCGGCGCGCCACTCGGGGAGGAATAACCCGTATCCCCAAAATAGCAGAAATACCAAATTCATTTAAGGGCTGCTGACTCAACCTCAAGGAGGGTTGAGAGCTAATACTTAAGATAAGAGTAGTATCATTATTCTAAGTATTAGACAAATACATACATTTGATTTAAAATATAATAGGAATCCAATATATGTATAAGATATTAGTATTTCCAGTATATTGATCACATCACAATACTAAGTATAAGTAGTATATAAATAGAGTGCGGAAGCTAAAGCAAATATTCAGAAACATTCATCACAGAGGCTGAATAAAGCATTCATCTCAGAAAAGGAAAGAAAGACACATCCAAAATTATTACAAACGGTTTACTGAAATACATAAATAGAAGCGAAGTACTGAACTGAACTAAGCGAAAGGCAAAGCTGAAGAAGAGTCCACTAGTGCTCTATTGGCTCCTCTTGAATTTCCTAGGTGTACTCTTGACCTGGCTTAATATAATGCTCAAGATTTATCAAATTATCGGATCCCAAAAGTACCCCGTGTTAAACAATAAGTCTAACACATCGAAACTAGTTTAAACCATTCTAATTATTCATTTAATATTTACATAATGCAATTAAATCTGTAGTAATACTATAAAGATAACTGAAAGTATAAAACTGTATAAAATTATATGAAGCTGAAGTAAAGTAAAGTAAAACTGAACTGTAAACTGAATATTAAAAGTAAGCTAAAAAAAGTAATGGATCTGAAACTGAGTAATGATCTATAAGACTATGCTGTATGTCACTAAAACTGTGCATCTGAATATGCCACGACATTATATGCTACTGATATGCAACTGAAATATCATTGAACTGCTACGAGTGGTACGGTCCAATATTGTAACAACCCAGAAGTTGTTACACATCAATTAGTGAATCTAATTGACTCTAAGTCTCCTTCATTACTCTTATAATAGAGTTAAAGGTCTCCACCTTAAATTTTATGCAAATTGGAGATTGTTTATCGATTTCCAGTGTTTCCTGGTTTTCAAATAATTCTAAAGATACCTAATTTAAGTAGACTTCAGAATCAAAAACGGACTTCACCATTGCATTTCTCACGCCCAAATTAGCTTGGGGTGAAATTTTGGTAAGTTTTGGAGAAAGTCAAAATTTCTTGATTATTCTATTATATTTTCATAATTTGGTAATTAAAATAATTAAGATGGCTTCCAAATTAAATTTTGACTTCATTTTTGAATCCGTGACCCTCAATTTAGCTAAAAAGCAAAATTTCAAAAATTTATTTGGAAATATATTATCATGAAATTTTTAACTAAATAAAACTTCCAAAATTAATCAAATAAATCAATATATATATATATATATATCTAATTAAACTCCTTATCTTCATTTTTCGATTGGCAAGCCCTAATCCTTCGGCCGACCCTATCTTCACGCACGCGGTCCCTTCTTCGCCCCGATGCGTGGAATGCACCGTTGGTTGCTCCAATGGGAAGGTTCGAACTCATGCCGCCTCTACTCCTTATCAACGATCGCTCATTCTCTCGTAAGGGGTATTGACAGAAAGGTAAGAAAACCCTAGCCGAGCCCTTTCTAGCCGAGCATCTTCCTTTAGCCGATTCTCAAAGAAAAACGGTACTCCATTCGATTTCTTTTCCAATATAGTTTTTATAAACTCATCTTGAAGGATTCATAGGAATCATAGATAGTTATGTGATGGATATTTGTTATATACGTGAAAGTATTTCATCAATGATTTTGTTTAAATAATGAGGAAATATTCACAAGCTTGATGGCTACTCATTAGGCATACACTTAATCTAAGATTATTTATGTATTTAAATTAGGTTTTGATGTATATTACCTTTTCCTCATACTTTCAAACTAACAATATTCGCTGAAAAGTATATGTTTTAGTATTTATGAATATATGTGATATATTAATCATACTCTATGCGCTTTTAAATGCACCCAAACCTCTCTATAATTTTATTCAGCCAAATGGTAATCTTGGAGATAACTTTATTTTCTTCATAAAATAGAATTTATAAACCTTAATGTTTTAATTCTTCTCATTACTCATATTGTTCTTAGAATTGATACTTATAAAGGCATGCAAGAAAAATGTATATATTATATTGTATTTTTTATCAACTGTTAACTAAATGGGTTTAAGTTGTCTAAAGATTATATTAAAAAACAACAAATAAATTAATGAATTTCAAGTAAATTTCAGAAATTGAGTTTCTACGCTGATTAACTTTGTGGCTGCCTCTTTAGATATGTATAAAGCATCTTTAGCTTATATATTTGGAAGCGTTGATTCTTTTCAACAAATGATATCTGAGTTAATGTTGTTCTTTAAATCATAAGGTGTCTATTGTTTATATTACTGCAATTTATATAATGAATTGTTAACTAATGTCACAGATGCTTCAATTAATGTTCAAATTAAAATGTTTAGTAATTCTTCACTTGATATTATGATATTTAAATAAAAGTAATGCTAGCCTATATATTTAAGTATTGACATTATAAATGCTATGGATAACGATGTAAATATTTTAAACTTCCTTTCTTTAGACTTTTTCAACTCTTATCTATATCAATATGAGATAAAAATGTTCTTTTATTTTAATATGGTACATTAGGATTCAGGCTGTCATTTATTTCAATAATACCAATTACTGCCTTTTTGTTCAATAAGGATAATTAATTTATGAAACTCAAATGCGTTAGTTAGTTTAAATAATTAAATGTTGATACTACTTATAATTTGAACAAATGCTATCAATTAATTAGAAAATTTAAAGGTTACCATTTGTATCATGAGATTCATATGCAGTCATAAGAATGATGTGCTACTAATTTACATTAAGGGATTGGGTGCTGCTATTCATTATGTGCAAGTGTAATTTGATGCTGCCATTCTTCGTTAATCCATATGTTATCATCTAATGTAAGAATGAGTGTTGTCACATTTTTACATAGACTTGTATGTTGGTCACTTTGCTGCCATTTATTTCAATAAATGTAATTACTGCAATATTGCCAACAGCTGTTATCATTTGATCTATGTGAGTTAAGTACCATTAGTTAAATCAAAATGAACAAGTGCTGTTAGTTAGTTTAAGTGATTAAATGTTGCTATCTATCATAAGTAGAATCATATGTTGCCTTTTTAAAATGAGATCAATGAATTATATTAAATTACATGCTGTTATTAAGTGAGGAAAATATTATAAGGTTCTCTACTATAAGTCTATGTGTAATGATGAACCCTATATAATCATTGCTGCTATATTATGAATAAATGTTGAATATTAATATTTACACTTCAGTCTTAATTATTGAGGTTAAAAGCTGAGAATGAATGATACTATACTTTATAAGTATAGTAGATTATGGCTGCTATCAATTTTATTATGAATCGATTGCTTTAGTTAAGTTGAAGGGAATAAATGTTGTTATTCATTTAAGATAGATCAAATGGTGCTATAGATTCAATTGCTGCCATCTTAAGTGAAATAAGGACACTAGCTGTCATCCATTCCAATATATTATGCTTGCTGTAATGATTCCACCAACTGCTATTAATTGATCTATATGAAATAAGTACTATTAGCTAAAATAAAATGGTCAAGTGATGATAGGCTGCTATCATAAGAGTTAATTATGCAAATCACTGCCATTTTATAGTTGATGACATTTAATGAAGTGAGGGTAAATGAGGATACTGCTATCATTTATTTATTCTTTTTTTTATGTGCTCATATGCTACTAGGCTTAATTATGTTATTAAATGCTACCATATGTATATATATATACACTAGAATCATATCTTGCCATCAAATGAATGAGGAATAAATATGAGTAAAGAAGTTGATATCATATGCTGCAATCTTCTGAAGGACCACATGTAATCATACGAATTCTATTGTAAAGATGAGGTGAATCCATATGACAAATGTTGCTATCAAAATAGAGTATATGCTGCTAGTTAAAATTAGCATAAATCAAATAAGTCAAGAGCTGCCATCATTAGAAGATTTAGGCTGTTGTAATTTTAAATCAATTATTGTCATTTATTTTAAAGTCAAATGCCATAAGAAATCAATTGCTATTTGTGAATTTATGAGAATAAATGATGCCATGTAAATTAGGAACTCAAATTTACTACTACTTTAGTTGAGAAATTCATAAGTTGTTAGGTGTTTCGAATGCTATCATATAAATGATGTTATCTTTTGTTCTTATGAGATTAATGATCAAATGCCACCATCTATCATGTGAAAGATTCCATGTTACAATCAAATGTGTAAGAGAATAGGTGCTACTAATAATTGAGGAAAAGATTATATGCTACCATCAATTATATAAGTGAATCTATTGCTGCCCTTTTGATATAAGATTTGAGTGATATCATGTAAACAAAATTAATTGCTGCATGTATCGTCATACTATGAGATACTGTTAAGAAGGTAGAATAATAACTAGAATTGTGTTGTTTACTTTATTACATATTCATACAAATTGTTGTCAAAAGAAACAAATGTTGCCTTATCTCAATAATATTAATATTGTCAAGTATCTCTTAAAGGAAGATCAATGAGATCTCAAGTGTTTTAATATTGTGTTGTTATTTAAGTTCATCATAAATCAAATGCTTTCATAATTCAAATGCTGCCCTTCTTTTATATATAATCAAATGCTGCTTTTAAATTTAACACTTATTTCTCTTATATTAAAATGCTGACTTTAATAATGATTCTTTACAGGATAAGTTGTAAATACAGGATTGCTAAAATAAATATTATGTGTGAAAAACCACATAAAGTTGCTCTTATAAATGCTGAATTTTATTTATGCATTTCCTTTTTATTAGATATTTTATATAGGATGTATAAATTGTTTAATTTAGTTTTGTATATTTGAATTTATATTAGAATTGGAAATGAGCAGTCCTATAAAAAAGGACTGAACTCTATTTTAGAACTGGAATTGAACTCTATTGTAGAACTGTAAATAAGCAGTCCTATAAAAAAGACTGAACTCTATTTTAGAACTGGAATTAAACTCTATTTTTAGATTTAGAAATGAGCAATCCCGTAAAAGGGATTGAACTCTAATTTAGAACTGGAGATTGATTGTGAAAATTGTATATTTGAACAAAATAAAGGAGACTGCCGAAATTTTTAAAAATTTTAAGACTTAGAAAAATTTCAGAAAATTTTAACATTCAATTCAAAACATTCAATTCAATGGTTCATTTTTAATTTTAATTCTCTATCAACTTGATTGAAATTAATAGATTCTTTTCTTTTTAGGCTTTGGATAAGCTCTTCTTTTATTTCAATTTGTATTATCTTTCTAATTTCATGAAAATAAATTTGCAATTCATTCTACTTTTATTTAAAATTGACTTAAGATTAAATATCTATAAGTTAATTTGGAGTTTAATTAACTCCAATTATAAAGTAAATTATTAAAAATTTAGATAACAAAAAGATATCACATACTTTACAATTTTTGTAATCCATTGAATGCTTACATAGCTTTGAGCCTCATATCCGTGAACATGTATTCAAGACTCTTGTGCATAAATAAAGATTTTCTTATAACTTTAAAGGGGAAATGCCTTAAGGCAATTATAGTACAAATGAAATTGTTTATATTAGAACTTTACATTTTAGAGAGGGTAAATGTGAATGTTCAACTTCCCCATTATATCTGATTAAGCAGACATGCTTAACTCCTCGCCCATTCTGTTGTGTACTCCTACAGAATGAGGTATTTCAAATTGTAACTTTAACTAAGGATATAAGAGATCTTCTTATAAATTATAAGATCTTTTCATAACAGTTTAGTTATGCTTTCATATCATAGTTTTAGACTATGATTATCTTAGATTGAGAATCTAAGATATTTCCTCATTTCCTTTAGCTTTACACGATCTATTTTCAGTATTGTGTATTACTTATTTCAGTTTAATTTGAATACAGTGTATGTTGTTTAACTTCAATTAATGCTTCACCGTATGTCAATTCCTTACTTAGCATAAATTCCATTTGATCATATATTGCTTTCATGCACATAGCAGTTTCTAGTCTTTAAAATGCTCTCCTTACCAATTTTTCAGTATTAGGCTATAACTTTAATAAAAAGTGAGTATTTTTACTTAATGGTTTTCATACTATTTTCCTTACAGTTGTGCTCAATACTTTCCCTTACTATATAGCTTTTACTGCACCAATGCATACTTAAATTGTAAATCATAATTATGATATCTTGTTAATCTAAAAATATAGTCAATTTTAAAATGTGCTTAGACTGTATAGTCTAACTACTCTTTTCTTTTTCTTGGCTGTGCTCTATCATATTTAAATACTAAAATATGATAGAGTAAGAGCCCTTTTATTCAGGTGATGCAGGTCCGAATACTTGAAGAACTTTTAAGGAAATCTGCTTCCGCTTAGTCATATTTATAGTACACTTATATTTGTCATATACATTAAAAAGCCTTGTAATAATTAGATTGCTTAAGTTACTTTTATTTCTGTTGTTAATCTGTGTTGTATCTTCTATGAATATAAAACTGCTTGGGATGAATGAGTGGATTGCCTATTTTGTAAATGCTTGTATTACTGCATTTATTTGTATCTTCCTTTTTCATTTATTTTTAACTTAACAAATGCTCATAAAGAGACTTGGCCACTTAGCATCAGCACTTGATTTGTTTTCATCTAATCAAGTGTTGGGTGCTAAGGTAACACCTCAATATCTGGATTAATATTCTATCTAATTATTAGGGCCGTTACAAATGTATACATACATCCAGTTGGGAATACCATTTACTGTGATGCCGATGCATCCTGAAATTCTCCAATCAATGTATGTAATATTCTGCAACTCATAAATCATCACTAATACTCATACATCATTCTGATACTCACACGTCATGCTTATGCTCATGCTCATGCTTCTAGCTACATGAGATAAATCCAAAAATTCAGAAAATGCTTTGAAATCCGATAATGAATTCAATGTCTTCATTGTACAGAATCCTGCTAAAATGATTATGACTCCTAGGTTCTAGTTCGATAATTGATTATAGTTGAGAGTTTACTTAAAATTATTAGTTGGAAAGGTTGTATACACATGGTTGTATATTTCCAAGAGAAGTGAATTTAACCCTTAGCTTGTTTAAAATTGCACTTATTGAAGCGCACTATGATAGGAGGCGGAACCCGGTCATAGTTTATATATCAAGCTAAGTTGTTAAATGGCCTAATTACAAGCATACTTAGTGGTCTACGTAAAGTGATTTAAGATACTTAGTTTGCTTAAACTGCACTTATCGAAGCGCACTACGATAGGAGGCAGAACCTGATCGCAGTTTATATCTCAAATTAAGGATCTTGTTCATTAATTGTAACACTCTTAGTCTTGGAAGATTTACTCTAACGGGACTGTATTCGTCTAATCCCTCGGGATAGCACCTAGTCATAAGTCTGCATAGAAGTGAATCAACCAATCTCGAATATTTCTGAAATAATCCAGTACTATGGGTATACCCTACTATACCTAACCAATAATCTAGGTTCAGAAGATTCTATTTAATCAACAAGGATTTATCAAAGCTATTAGTCCTTACTCTAAATAGGTGTGTCCTACATAAGGCTCCTAGGATGTGATCAAAGGATCACTCAATATTGATTTCTACCGCAAGGATTAGGTGATTCCTACCACAAGGTATCAAGCTCAACTTCTAAGGTTATGAAAGATCATCTAAGTTCCTACCTCAGTAAGTTTCAAAAGTTCTTCCTACCTCAATGTATCAATAATTAAAGTCTTTAAATATTTTAAGAATGATCCTATAGTAAGACCCTTGAGATCTCACTTTTCTACCTCTTAAGCTAACATTCAGTGTTTATTTATTAGTTTTGGATTAAAGTGATCAGATCAGATGAATAAAATTCATCTTATCAATTTCAATGACATAATCATGGGATGAAATCAAAGATCTTATTTAGAGTTAAATCATTGCATAAATCATTACCATTTTATTATCTATCTTGTGCTAATAGTCTTATATAAGAGAAGATCAAAGATTTAAAGTTTAGATTCAGATGATTGAATCACACAGATTTATTATTAGCCTTACCACTTCTAATTCAATAATTTAAGATCAATACTAAATCAGATGCATTATTAGAATAATATCAATTGAATTATCTTACAATTAAGTTAATTGACTAAGTGATTAAGGTTTAGATCTTAATCAAGACAAGTTAGGGTTTAACCCCTAACCTTTCTACTATTAAGATCAAAAGTTGATTTAAAGGTCAATGACAAATCAATGTATCGTTAGTATATTATTGATGCTAAATTTTAGATTTATATTAAGTATCATCTACTTAATTAAATTATCAAGATTCTTATGTTCAATTATAGTTTAATGTCAATTACACACAATTAGGTGTCCAAATAAATGTTTAGAGTTTTCTAACATACATCATAATATCATAAAAGCATATAAATATAAATATGATATAGAATAAAAAATCATTAAGGCTAACCAAATTCTAAATCAAAACAACTGTATTAGTACTTAATTACAAATCTAAAATATTTAGGTTTCATGTCATCTGGTTATTAAGATATACCTATTCAATACAAGCATTCAATGGTTCTACTATTTAGCATTTGGCATAAAAATCCTTAAGGCACATAAGAGATTTTTGCAAATGTCATAAGGGGCAATTTTTTAAAGTTGATTTTTACTTATAATTTTATGGAATCGTCAAAATTAACTAAAATATATTCAAATTTGATATAATTCAGTCCCACTAGGGTCATAGGGACCTTAAAATGTGAAAATGGTGAAATTTCAGTCATTTCAGCCATTTATGGGCAGTTTTACAGTTTCTAGGCGCTATGGTGCGCTGTGGCGCGCTGCAGCGCTTTCCGACACTGCGGTGCGCTACGATGGTTCTCAGCGCTTAATTTTTTGAAAGGCGATCGCTACGGCGCGCTAAGACGCACAGTAGCGCGCTATGGCAAACTAACTCGCGAAAACACTGTTCAATTAATTTATTTTCCTGATTTCATATACTTTTCCTGGGATGACGTTGCAGCCCGCTGTGGCGCGCTATGACGCGCTACAGTGGTCCACTTGCGGATTACTGTTCAATTTATTTATTAATTAATTTCATATGATTTTTCCAGAAATGACGCTGCAGCGGATCAGTTTCTGCAACTCGGGCGCCGCTGCGCGCTGTAGCGCCAGACAGTGTTTTGCAAGTGCTAAACCCGTAAAGGCCTCATTTAGAGCTTAAATGCTCTCAATCCAGAGCATTTCATGAGAGGTACCATATATCAATTGAAAAGTCTTTCCAATACCTTTCCATTGACACCAAAATTGGCACAAACAAAATATCTTAACTATATGAAAATGGTGATAAATGTAGGAGTGTGTAGAATAGACAAAAAATAGAGCAGTTCTATTTCAAAGAAAATATGATGCTTTAAGGAGCCTTAATGGCTTCCATACATGCTTATGAATTTCTAATGATACATTCAAGCATAATATCAATATGAAGGAGATAAGAAAGAGTAGCAATTGGGTACTATGAGAGTAAGCAAAAGGGTACCTTAGCCTTACAAGGAGTGGAGGAAGAAGGAACATTTGCTTTCTTTAAGACTTGGAGATGAGCCTTCTTCTTTAGCACAGGGGTATCAATGGAGGAAGGAGGGAGAGAGCTTTAACTTTTGTAGCAAGCAGAAGGAGGAGGGGGCTGAGCTCCATTTAAAGGAGGAGGAGGAAAGGGGAGGCCATTATGAGCTAAGAGAAGCTAGAGGGGGAGAGGGATGGCCTCAGCTTTCAATGTGCAATATGGAAGTAAGGGGGCACCGATTGAAGGGGAATGGCAGTCGAAAAGAAAATTTAAAAAAAGTAATTAAATTTTCTCAATTAACTCATTTATTTATCTTCTAAATTTTTAATTAGTTAAAAATTCAGATTTAATGAATGTTCTCCGAAAAAACTCAAAAATTCACCCCAAGCTAATTGGGGGTGAGAAATTCAATGGCGAAGCCGGAATTCAATTCCGATGATTATTTAATTATGCTAATTTTTAGGGTACTTAATTATATTAAAATATTCGCAAAAATCGGACAACTTCTAAATGCGTCCAAAACATCACCCATAGCTAATTTGTAGGTGACAATCGCAATGGCGAAGTCGGATTTCGATTTTGAGGTCAAGATAAATACTTCAATTTCCTAATTAATTAAATATTAAAATAATCCAAAATATTTGATTTAGCTCCAAATAGCACCAAATCTTTGAGGATTGGTTATAATGACTCGATGAACTTAACAGAATGATAATTAAGATACGATTACGTTAAAATTGAACTGGGTAACAACCTTGGGTTGTTATAAGAGCCTTGTGTAGGGATCACCTATTTAGAGTGAGGATTAATAGCTTTGATAAATCCTTGTTGATTAAATAGAGTTATATGAACTCAGATTTTTGGTTAGGTGTAGTATGGTATACCCATAATACTTGATTATTTCAATAGTATTCAGGAATGGTTGAGTCACTCAATGTAAGATTTATCTTTGTGTTATCCTGCGGGTTAAGCAGATATAATCTCACTCAGAGTAAATCAATCAATCCTAAGAGTGTTATAAACGGGGATTCATTCCTTAGTTTGATTAAAATATAAATCACCATCGGGTAATGCCTCCTAGTGAAGATCGCTTCAATAGGTGTGGCTTAAATAAACTAAGTAATTAGAGTCACCCTCTTTAAGATAATAAGTGTGATTGTGAGTTAGGTATCTTAATGACTTAACTTGAGATACAAATCGCCATCGAGTGATGCCTTCTATCGAAAATCGCTTCGTTAGGGTGGCTTAATCAAACTAAGTGTTAGGAACCACCTTTCTTGCAAACATGCTAAATATATGTATACAATCTTCCCATCTAATAATTTTTAAGTAAATTCTTAACTTTAACTAATTATCGAGATTATAATTTAACAGTCATAATTTTTCTTTTTGGTAGGATTCTGCATAATAGAGACTTTGAATTCATTATTAGATTTCAAAGCATTTCTGGATTTCTGAATTTATCTCATGTAGCTTAGAAACATGAGCATGAGCATAAGTATGATATTGAGTATCAGTAATGATATATGAGTATCAGCGATGATTTATGGGTTACGGAATATTATATAAATTGACTGGGGAATTTCAGGATGCATCGGCATCGCAGTTCCCAACTAGATATATATATACATTGGACCGTATGACTCATAACAGTTCAGTGATATTTTGGTTGCATATCAATAGCATACATTATTGTGGTATTTATAGATGCACAGTTTCAGTGGCATACAACATAATTTTATATATTATTATTCAATTTCAGATCATTATTATTTTTGTTTACTTTCAGTATTTAATTTCTAGTACAACTTTGCTTTACTTTACTTTAGTTTTGTACAATTTTATACTTTCATTTATCTTTATAGTATTTCTACAGATTTAATTATATTATGTAAATGTTAAATGAATAAATAGAACTATTTATATTAGTTTCGATGTGTTAGACTTATTGTCTAACACATGGTGTAATAACCCGACGTTGTTACTGAGCCGATTTGGCCTAAACCTAATCAGATTAAGAGAAAATATAAGATCTTGATTTAAGTCAAATAAAAATCAAATAAAAATGTCCTCAAATAAAACATGTTAAGGGGATCCACTTGCCAAAATTTGAGCGCAATCTGAGTTCCGGATCGTCCCAAATAAATTAAAAAAGTTTAAACTTCTGGAGTCAATAAAAGATATTATAAAAATTGGATTTCAGTAATTTTTGTATATTTTAGTTAAGCATTATAAGAGGAGTCTATCTTTTAAGTTTCTTAATTTTTCAGACTCCGAATTAATCGTAGCGAATTTTTAAAAATTTTCACTTAAAAATTAATATAAAATAAAATACTCAACCAAATTTAATAATTTTTAAATGCTTGCATTCTTCTCGTCGAGACGATCATTTCGATTCCAAATTTGCAATTTTTGGAGTTTATTTGATTATTCAATCAACCCTTATAAGTTTCAGCAACTCTAGCCACTCGATCTTGATCGAGTGGCTCTCATCAAATTGTTTGAGTATTATATATAACTCCTCATCTAACCTAATCATTTTCTCCCAGTCGAAACACTACCACCCTTTTCCCTCTCGCACGTGAACCGAACCCCTCTCCATCCCTCTCGGCAGGAAGCCAAGAGGCGCTCAGCAGGAGGCCGAGCGGCCGCTGTCTCCCTCCCTCTCGGCATGAGGCCGAGAGGCGCTCGGCAGGAGGCCAAGCGGCTGCTGTCCATCCCCGCTCGGCAGGAGGCGGAGCGGCTGCTGCCCTCTCCTCCTCGGCTTGAGTTCAAGGGCCATGAAGTTGCCCGATCCTTCTCTTGGCCGAGCTTCACCCCAGCCTTGGACTGAGTTGCGAGCCTCTCAGCCCTTAAGGATTGATCCATCCTATGCTTCCAATCATCCTTAGTCAAAACAGTAAGGTACCTTTGTTTTGATTCACATCCTATGTATGTAACTCCCTTTACATAATTTTTCAGATCAATCAATCCTAATACTGAATATTAGACTAATTATTCTAATTTGATCTAAACACATGAACCCTAAATGCCTTAAGCTGGAGAAAGGAACCTCAGTACCTCTCGATTTTCCTTATCTGGCTGAGTGTTTGACACTTTGGAGGTACTAATCTACTTTGCCTTAATCTGAATTTATGGATTTATTTGTTTAAATCTTATGCTATGTGTTATAGGTTAACATTAATAGATTTTAATATCACATAACTTCTCTAAATTGAGCATATGTAAAGTGATAGCAGCATTCTATAATTTATATATTATCATTAAAATTGAGTGGTATGTATGGAAATCCTTATTTAAAATCATTAGTTGAATATGAGGTTTTTCTGCATGCAAGCAATCATAGAGATTTTTGAACACACTTAAATCCTTCTTTACATAATTAGCCATCCTAATACATATTTATATTCATTTGTCAATCATAGAATTTGTAGTTGAATGGCAAAGTCGCATGGTGGAATTCCAAACATAAAAATAAAGTAATCATATTAATAAAGGCATTAATACAACATCTAAAATCATACGTGTGAACCTACAATTATTATCTACGTTAATACATAAGATAAATTGTATGTTTGGTACGTAAGGAATAAGAAGTGTAATCAATCCATCTTTTTATTTTATTTCTCAATCAGGGAAACTTATCTATAGCCCATACGAAGTCGAAGTCCTAGGGTTCTGAAACCATGTGTTGCTGAAGTTTAAAGCCGTGTAAGGTACGTTTCGTACTTAGAACTTTATTAAAGTACTGTTTTCTTTTAATTATATTATTTTCTTGAGCTCTATGTATAGTGCGTACACCACTTGCATAGACCTTAGCATCATTAGGAATTGCTTGTTATTTGAAAACCATGACATTATGGTATATGAGCTCTTGATAACTAAGTTGTAATCATTAACTTAGTTAAAAACTATAAATTGTGTGGACATGGATTAGAACCTAGAGTCAAACTAAGGTACTTCCTTAGGAATTTCACTTCACTTAGGCTCTTTCCTTAAGATTAGGATTAGACACTAAGTTAGATCTCATTCGTTGAATAAGTGATTTATTCAATGAATGAAACCTTGATTTTAATAGTTTCTAGATTTTCATAATTTTATTTTGATTATCTTGTCTTTCAATTTTAGATTAAGAATAGAGATTTATTCTATTAAGCTTGATTGTTACTTAATAGAATAAGCCTCAATCATCAGTTCACTTGTAGATTGAACCATAGAACTTTAGCTTACTTTTGAATCATGTGATTAAACCCAAGGTTGTGGTGCTCAATTCATAATCCTTAGCTTAGTAGATCTGGATCAGATCTTAGCTGAGAACGTCTCAAATCATTAATTAGGACGTGATGATTTATTATTTAACTTATAGTCAATTTGGATAGAACTAAATTGGGACCTGATCAGTCCTGATTATTTTTAAAATTTATAAGGCCGTGCTTCTAAGTTATACGACTTGGGATATTTAGAACGACTTATTTAGATAACATCATATATCACATGAGTTTAGATTGAGTCCCTTGCTTACTTTGACTAGATTGCTTTGCATACCCTGTATATTGAGCCTTATTCCTTGAGCATAATAGGAAAACTTGGGATATGGATGATACATCCTAAGTTAGTATTTGAATTTCATATCATTCAGTTATTATATTGTTTGCAGTTGGTAGAATATGTCCTAGCTTAGTCTGCCTCTTCAGTAGTAATATTGTATAGACTGGACTCAGACTTAGTATATTTGGAAGGCTAGGCTGGGGATTGATTGATTGATATTGGAGGCCCTGCATGGCCTATTGGCTGGTATGGCAGTACTATGTCCTAGGCTTATTGCTACTTTAGTTGAATTGTTCAGTATTGTTTTATTTTTGCTTTGCCACATGTTTCAGTGGTTTTATTTTTAGTATTTGCTTGTTTTGCCACATGTCTCAGTGGCTTTACATTGCACTTGATTGTTTTGCTTTTTGCCACATGTCTGAGTAGCTTTTCTTTTCTTTTTTTCTTAATTTGCATGTTGTATGTATAATCATATGTTTACTTATATATATTGGCATGTTAGGATGCTAGAATTACATATTTTTAGTACTTGTGTTTCTTTTATATACTCAACATATGTTAATATGATCATAATCATGTTAGGAGAGGAATTATCATAGTAGTTGCAGTTCTTTTGCTTTTAGCTTTACTTTGCTTACTTTATGTCTTTGTATGCTATTTTACATACATGTTGAATGCTATAAATGGATAGTTTATAGTTATCCCTTCCTTGTAGCTTGTTGCACCTATCTATTTTGCTCGCTTAGTAGTATCAGTAATGTGGTCATATCTTTAAATTCATGCAATTATAATAGCTTAAATTGTACTTAGACTTATTAAAGTCTAATCAAATTTTCTTTTTTTGGCTGTGCCCTGTCATATATGTATATATGGCAGATCAGGAGTATAGGTCAGATCCAGCGCTTGAGGATTTAGCTGCTAGCAGGTTAAGGTAAAGTGCGGCTCATTGAAGGAGATATGCTTCCACCTTCTTGACCTACCTTTATAAAAATTGTAATAACTATATTTTCTTATTCTTACTATTCAGCATTTAATGTATTGTATGTGAATGAATTAATGTAGACTGTGTCTGAATGTTTCTTTTCATTCTCTGCACTGCTATACTACATGTATGTTTCTATTTAGTCTTGCTCAGCTAGTTGATTAGTATCACATATATGCTTTTAGTTTAATGTCCGTGGTACTAGTGACAACCACCTCTTAACACTCATTCGATTAAGGGGTGGCCGCCACACATGGTACTTTTGGGATCCATTAATTTGTTAGATCTTGAGCAGTATATTGAGCCAAGTCAGGAGGACACCCAGGAGATTCATGAGGCTCCCGTGGAGCACTAGTGGACTCTTCCCCAGCTTTATTTTTCTGCTTAGTTTATTTCAGTTCAGAACTTAAATTTTATTTCTGTATTTCAGCAAATTGTTTGTAATAATTCTTGATGTGTTTTCTTTTCTTTTCTGATGAATCTTTCATACAGCATCTGTGTAAAGGTTTCTGGATGTTTGCTTTAGCTTCCGCACTTATATACTACTTATACTTAGTATTGTGATGTGATCAGTATACTACAAATATTGATATCTTATACATATATTAGATTCCTCATGTATTTTATATCCAATGTCTGTATTGGTCTAATACTTAGGATAATGATACTACTATTATCTTAAGTATTAGCTCTCAACCCTCATTAAGGTTAAGTCAGCAGCCCTTCAGATGGGTTTGGTTTCAGCTATTCAGGGAGATGGGATATTTCTCCCCAAGTGGCGCATCGCTCCGCCGCCAAATTTGATTATTATTATCTCACTCGCGCGTGGCGGCGGGGCGGGGCGCTACACGGGCAGCGATCTCTGCGAGGGACGATGCGCTGGGACCATCTGATCCTCGATCAGACGGTCCGAATCGGCCGTTCGATCTAACGCACGATCTGAACGGTGCAAGCGAAAAAGGTGAACAACATTGGATGGCTAATGACACCGCGAGATTATTTAATTAATGATTAAATAATTAATAAATTAAATCCCAATTTTTATTAATTAAATTTTAATTATTTGAACGACTTCTAAAAATTTCCAAATATCCACCCTTGGATAATTGAGGGGTGAAGAACGCAACGGCGAGGTCGGATTTTTGTTTCAAGTAGTATTTGACGGAATTTTGATGACTTCCGATTGCTACCAAAACATCACCCCTAGCTAATTTGGGGGCAATGAGCTCAATGGCGAAGTCCGATTTTCAATTTGATGTCAATTTAGGTAAGCCAATTTTTAGGATTTTTGGATTTCCCAAAAATCAGGATTTAGTCTATTTGACTCCTGATTTGGACTAGATATTGGTGGTGAACTCATAATGACTAAATTAGTGCACTAAGATCAAAAATAGGACTTGGATTAATCATAATTGGCTTAGGTAATAACTTGGATTATTATATTGAGGGTTCTTTCTTAGCTTGGAAATGGGCTTGAAAGGGAAGGAGCTTGATAATAATCGAAGGAAGGAGGGCTGAGGGGCTCTTTTAAGGAGGAAGGAAGGCATAACTTTGGATGGGATGAGCTTGAGTCATCCCATCACAAGCATTGGGAGACGACTTGGTAGAAAATGGAGAGGAGAGGAAGGACTTGAGGCATTGTGTTCACTAGAATGGAGAAGAGGAAGGCGCCGATCGCAGCAGGGGGAGTGCAGTCCAACTAGAGAAAAAGAGAAATGATTTTTTTAATATAATTTTAGTTTAATTTAATTAATTAATGATTTAAAAATCAGATTGATAGACATGATCCGAAAAAATCCAAAAAATTCATCCCTAGTTAATTTTGAGGGTGAGGAACTAAACTCAACGACGGAGTCAGATTTTAATTTGGAGGTCAATTTATTTGTCATAATTTTCGGGGCATTTAAAATACATTAAAATATTTGTGAAAATTCGACGACTTCTAAATGCTTCCAAAACATCACCCCTAGCTATTTTAGGGGCGATGAGCGCAATTGTGAAGTTGAATTTCAATTTCGATGATTATTTAATTATTATATATTTCAGGGTATTTAAATATATTAAAATATTCGAGAAAATATGACAACTTCTAAATACTTTCAAAACATCACCTCTAGCTAATTTAGGGGTGACGAGAATAATGGCGAAGTCTAATTTCAATTTCGAGGTTAAATTAAATATCTCAATTTTCTAATTAATTTAAAATATTATTAAAATATTTCAAATATTGGATTGAGCTCTGAATCGCTCCAAAATTTTAGGATTTGGTTCTAATGACCAGATAAGTTTAATAGAATGTTAATTAGGATGTGATTAAGCTAAAAATTTGGCTAAATAAAAACTTAGGGTTGTTACAATCAAATTTCTCGAGATGCAAGCACTGCGGCGCGCTATGATGCCATATTTCTCGAGACTCGGGCCGTGCGGCATGCTACGATGCCATATCTCCCGAGGCAGGCGTTACGGCGCATGACATCACTTTTAAGTGCTGTGGGGTGCAATGATGCCATAATTCTCAAGATGCGGGCGCTGCAGCATGCCAGAGTGACCCCCTGGTAATCAGCCAAGCGCTACGACTCGCTGTAATGCTCGATGACGATTTGTCTTGGGCGAAAATGGAATGTGTCCCCTTTTTCCCTCAAATACTCTTGATTTAGAACACCTATTGTGCGGTGCCATATATCGATGGAAAGGTCCATGGATAACAAAATTGACACAAAAATATTATTCTGATACTTCAAATAATGATGCTAAAGGTTCATGTATACAGAAATCATACTTGCAAAAATATTTTTCTTAAAGAACAAAATGAGCTTTGATCGGACTCGTTCGAATCTGATTTAGGCATAACAATCAAACATGACTCCGTTCAGTAGTTAATCAAAATATTATTTCACAAATGCATTGATTAAATCAATGGAAAGAATAGCACATGGAGGATGCAAGAAAGAGGTACAAAGAAAGTTATAGCAAATGGGTACTTATTTGCAAGGGAGAGGTCCTAACTAAGTTTTCTTTAAGAGGTGTAGTGTGGCACCCCGCACCCTTAATCCGCCAAAGGATTAGGTTAAGGGTGGGGTGTCACTCTGGCTAACCCCTCACTTACCATTGGATTAGGATAGACTTCACAATCCATCTGATTAGGGAAGGATTAACACATAATCAATATAACAGTCACTATATAAGTAAATGTACAGAGTGCGAAAGCGATTAAAAGAAATGTAAATCATCTAAGCATCACAGTATAAATATCAAAATAGAACTCAGAATATATAAGCATACAATTCAAATACACAGTTAATGGTACCTATATTATTACATTATTTAAAATATTTAAATAAAAATAGAATGTAAGCCACTCATACTCACTCGAAGTATAAAAAAACTAGATGGCAGCTTCTTCCACGGGCTCCTCCTCTGGGTGAGGCTCCACACCTAACTCCTGCTCGTCTAACTGAAAGGAGTTTGTCATTGTCAGTTTCATAATGTAGGGCCCCAGCCAAAGAAAAGGAAAAATCTGATTAGATAATTTTCTAAGTACATTTTAAGCTGATGAATTATTATGTGTTAAGTGATATCACCATTTTACAACATCTAAACAACATATATATATATATATATATATATATATATATATATATATATATATATATACGTAAAGGAGCAGCAAGTAGTACCAAAGAAAAGGGAAAGCTATAAACTATCATCTATAGCTTAAGCAAAGAAAAGAAAAGAGGCTGAGACATGCCTCACATACAAACTAAACAAGGAAGGGCGTATAAATATACATAACTAAACAAGTGCAGTAAGAAAAATTCTACATCCTAAATATGCTGGTGATCAACAGAAAATATGCCAATTATAATAAGTTAACTCAACAGTGGTACATATATATAGTAGCAAGATTCTAACATCCTAAATATATATAAAAATAGTACAAGGAAATAGCTGACGGAATAAGAATACTGAAAAAGTAAACAATAACAACTGCATATAAAGTCATATATGTATCGACTGCCATACAGAAAAGAGCTACTCTAGCCCATTGAATATCAAAGAAGCTTAGCACCATCACGGCTAAGTCATAAAACTGTATACCCCTAGCAACATAAGGAGGCTAGGCAAATAAGCACACAAAGCAAGCGAATGGCCTTAGCACCAGTACGGTTAAGGCCCAACTATATGCCCCTAGCGATATAAGGAGGCTAGTAAACTAAGCATACAAGGCAGCCTTAACACCAGTACAGCTAAGGCACCAACGGTGTACCCCTAGCGACATAAGGAGGCTAGTAAATTAGGCACATAACAAAACAGGTCCTTCCCCTAGCGACATAAGGAGGCTAGGTAATAAGGAAATATCTGAGAGGCAGTTCATATAATCATCATCTTTTCGTTAATCACTTTAATATTTTCACAAGGAATCTAAGGAGTCTCTATATTTTCCTAACATTTTATTTATGCATCAAATGTTTTATATGATATTCTCAAGAAAATATGGCACAAAAATACAAGAAATGCGTAAGCAACAAAGTATCAATAGAAGCGAGGGACTCTACTAAATATGATGATATAATTTGTTTTCTACTTAACCTTCTAACTATTCCAAGTTACACAAGTTTAGGATCACTGTTTTCCTACTATCGAGTGTAACTCAGAAATTCATCCTTATAAGTTAAAAAAGGATTAGAACTGATCGAGTTCTAATCTAGTTCAATCAATTAGACAACTACGAGTTAAATCAATAAATCAGACATCCTAATTTCGTGAATTTAGATGCTCTAACTAAGATCTGATCAAGATCTTCTAAACATATAGATTATAGATTAAACACTATGAGATTTAGGTTTAATCACATAATCCAAAAGGATAAGACCTAAGTTCTATGTTTCATTGTAACAGTGATCTACTAGTTAGGGTAAATCCTATTAAGTAATCAAACTTAATAGGATGAATCTCCTACCCTGAATCTAAAGTTAAAAGACAAAATAATCAGATTGAGTTGTAAAATAAAAGAAAGTCTAAAAACTAATAAAACTAAGGTTTCACCTACTGGGTAACCCAATTTACCCAATGAATGAACTTTAACTTATGATCTAGTCCCAGTCTCAGGAATGGTCCTTAAGGTGTAGTGCTAAAGACTTAGAAAAATCTTGGAATCTAACCTAATAATTGATTTCACTCACTTAAAGGTCACTAAGATCCTTATAACATTGGTTTACGAGTTTTGAAATGCAAACTAGAGGTTAAGAGTACATAATCCAATCTTAGAGCAAAATGACTATTTTGCCCTACTTTAAGGGTCAAAAAGTCAACTTTTGATTTAGAGGTTAGAATTGAATTCTCTTAGTTCTAATTGATTCCTTACTGTCTAACTTGAAGATAGACAGTAAGTACGCCTAAATTGGGTGAGAAATGATCAAGTTATGACTAAAATAAGGATAGGGGTAATTTGGTCATTTACCCAAATTTCTAGGGTTCAAATCCTAAATATTATTTTAGTATGTTGATGACATTGGAATTTTAGGTTAGATAGCTTCTTGAATTTTTGAATTTGGAGTTGATTTGACCAAGTTATGGCCATTGAATTCTAAGGGCAATTTGGTCATTTTTCACTAATGTCAACTCTAAGTTCTAGGGTTGACTTTTTGTCCTGATATTTGAATGGGAAAACTAATACTACTACGGTGATGGGGCCGCTCTCCTGAGCATTTTAAGACCCATATTGCCTATGTTTCGATAACCGGGTAAAAAGTTATGATGCTCTAAAGAGGTCCTAAAATGTTACCTAGTTATACGTACCCTAAAATAAATTTTTACATTACGTTATTTAATTCCTTACATTTTTCTGAGTATTTTAAGAGCTATATTGGCTATGTTTGGATCATCCTACAAAAAATTATTAAACTTTTAAGATTTACTATTCAAAAATACAATTTAAATTATTTTACTATTCATTTATTCAAATTGAATTATTTTACTGTTCATTCCTAAAGTTTTATATAAATTTTCTGAAATAATTAATCCTTAATTAATCTGTGATTAATTAGGCTTAATTATTAATTAACATTAATTAATCTATTATTTAATTAATATTTTACTGTAGCAAAGTAATTAGTGCTAATCACTATTTAATTAGTCTTAATTACCTATTAATATCTAATTAAGAATAATTAATTATACTTTACTGTTTAATAATAATTAATTATCCTAGTTACTATTTAAGGTTTAATTAACCTTTAATTAACCATAATTAATCTCTAATTATACTTAATTAATTAAGGTTACTGTTCAAAAGTAATTAACACTAATCATAACTTAATTAACCACTAACTGTAATTAATTAATCATTAACAGTAATTAAATTATTAATTAAATTAAAAGACAGTGGCCCCACTAAACACGTGGCACTGTGGCCCCATAGGGGCTGAGTCAGCTCGGGTGACTGGGCAGTGGGCCCCACCTGACACGTGGCACTGCCAGAGGCTGCCACGTGGCACTGTGGGCCCCACGGGGGAGCCGAACCACCGCGACTGACATGGTAGTGGGTCCCACTTGCCACGCGGCGGGCCCAGATGCTGCCACATGGCGCTGTGGGCCCCACTGAGGGGCCGAACCGCCGTGCGGGGCTCGGGCTGTGGGTCCCACTTGCCACGTGGTGGGCCCAAGGGCTGCCACATGGCGCTGTGGGTCCCACTGGGGAGCCGAAGCGCCGCGCGGGCTCGGACTGTGGGCCCCCACGTGACACGTGGCATGCCGGCTGGCTGCCACGTGGCACTGTGGGCCCCACGGCCGAAGCCAAAGGGTCGCTGCTTCGGCTGGTGGGTCCCACTGGACACGGGGCAGGCCCAGAAGGCACCACGTGGCCTAGTGGGCCCCACCTGGCTGACGCGGACCCAGCTCGGGTCGACCCGGCCCGACCCGGACTTCATCTCCCTCGTGGAGACGGGCCGAGGGCGCCTGGTTAGGGCACGGCTTTTGCCGGCCTTCCCAGCGCCGGACCACCTCGGCCCGCATGGCCGATGGTAGCCCTCGATGAGGGCTACATGCCTGTGGGCGAACCTTCACCGGAGGTGGCCGGGATCGCCGACAATCTTAAACCCTAGATTCTAGGGTTTCGGCCGACCGAACTCAAAAAAATCTAAACCCAGATTTGGGTGGATCGAACCTGATCGAGCTCGATCAGGTCCGATGGATCGACAATCCGACCTAAGATCTACAATAATCAAGAAGAAAATTCGCAAATCTAACGACGGAGAGGAGAGATCCAGGTACCTAAAATTTGACGGCGAACGGGGGCTGGACTTCGGGGCTCTGATCTGGCTCGATCTGGACTTGAATTTTCGCAAACCCGGAGCCTAGAGATCGGCCGGTGTGGCGGCCCTGCCCCGCCGTGGTCCTGTTAACCCTTAAGTTAACATGATTACGGTGGAGGGGTTACCAAATGACAAAGTCCTCACTTATAATTGGATTAGACACACATTATAATCCAACTTAACTAAGAACTTTGCCATTCAAATCCATAAGAACTATCACTAAATGACTATACATTAACTCAGAGTGTGGAAGCATAAAATATAACATCCATCCAATACAGTATAAATACAGAATAAGTAAAGTGCTGAAAGAGAAATATAAACCTGTATTATTACAACATTTAATAAGTTTAAAAGAACTGAAAGGAAACTCTCAATCTCACTGGAAGAAAGGAAACTAAAACTATAGATCTTCAGGAACGGACTCCTCCTGCAATGGCAAGCTCTCCAGTGGATCTACTGCTCCAACAAACTCAGAACCTACCATTATCAATTTCATAATGGTAGGGCCCCAGCCAACAAAAGAAAAACTAATTAGATAATATGTCTAAGTACATTTTAGGGCAAACAATTTTATTAAGTTAAATAGATATCACCATGAAAATAGAACTGAGCAAAATAGGTGCAGAAAAGCGTACAAAAGAACAGTAATGAGTTATAAACAAACAGTTTATAACTAAAGCAACTAGGAAGTAATACATACCTCCTCCAAGCAACTGCAACAAAGATAGGTAAGCAACAGACTAAATAAAACTGTAAGAAAAGGTACAACCTAAACATGCTTATGATCAAATAGAATATGCTAGGTGACATACATAGCAGTATGAAACTGAAAACAACTAACATCCTATGTGAGCATAAGAAAACAGTAAACAAAACTAGCATCCTATATATATAACACGTGCAGGAAAGCTGTAAGTAAAATAGTACTACAATGCAGAATATGCAAGTAAAACAGTAATTGAAAATGGAAACTATAGTGACTATATAAGTCAATTGAACTGAACATGAACTCAGCAAAACTTAGCCTAATGAGCTAAGAAACCCTGAACTGAACATCACTGAAAACTCTTAGCCTGATGAGCTAAGACAGAACTGAATGTAAGTGTACTTGAATTAGTATATCCATATCAGAATCCTGACTCTATAGTCAGTAGGGCGAGAGTCTATCCATCCTATCACTCGGACTAGGCATGGCCAATAGACTGTTGGACATTAAACCCTCGAAAGGTTGCCGACCCCGAACGAGTTGATCGAAGAGGTATACTGATCAAGCTACACCTTACAAACCACTTGTGAAACGAAAACATAATGCTGCTTGTAAATGTTCCAAATTAACATAAGATATTTATCAAATATCTTAAGTACATAATACATGTTCAAGGTATAAGGATCAAAATCAAGGAATGCGAAGCATCAAAATCAAAGTGCAAGAAACTCTATCTAAAACACAGGTGATCTCCGTTATTTTCTACTTTATTTGTTCTATCTACTCTAAGTTACATAAGTTTCAGAATTCATCAATTCTTACACATTCTGTAACTTAGAATCACGAATCCTACTAGTTAAAGATGATTAGGACTAGCCAAGTCTTAATTATAACTTAATCAAAAGACGACTATTTGGTTAAAGTGAATAAATCATCGACCTAGTTTTGTAATTTTAATTCATTCCAACCTCATCTTGATTAGCTAAATCAAGATGAAAAGATTAAGAATTAGACTCTAGATGATGGGGTCTAATCACTTAATCCAAAGGTAAAACTAAGGATCTACGGTTTAAAATCCCACCTCACAGATTAAGTTAAGGTAAATCCTAATGATAAATCAATTCATTAGGATAGATCTATATTCTTAATTCTAGGGTTTAAAGATCAAATAATCATTTAATAAACTAGAAAACTCAAGGTTTCACCTATTGAGTAACCCAATTTACTCAATAGATGAATTCTAACTTAAGATATATTCTTAATCTTAGGAATTTAAAGCTCTTAATTACTAAGAGTATCTCTCAAGACACACATCCTAACTAATGTTATAAGGACCCAATGTAAGATCTAAGAGTGATTAAGGAAAGAAGAACACTCATAATTTACTTAGGAATTTTCTTAAGGAGCAAAATTTTGAGATTCTAATCAAAATCTAATTTAGACCTGAATTTGATTAATTTTAGTTCTAAATCATTCTATTTACTGATTTTAGTGATTAGAAATTGAATTTAGGGTTTTTAAAGGCTAAACCCTAAATTTGGGCAAAATGACCATTTTGCCCCTACTTAAGGGTTCAAAAGATCAAATTTTGATCTAGGGCTTAAATTCTGAAATTTTTTTTTGGAAAGAGTTTCTTACTATCTAATGTAAGATTAGACAGTAACTAAATTAATTTTGGGTGATTATTAAGCCATATGAGATCAAATTAGTGAATTTGACTCATAAGGACAAATTAGTAATTTGACTAAATGAAAGTTAAATTTTCTTTCAGATTATTGATCTTTACTGTCTAAGCTTTCCATAGAATCTAAATTTGCTAAATTCTGATAAGTATTGACCAAGTTATGGTCAATTGAAGTTCTAGGGTTAATTAGGGTAATTAGGATTAGGTCCTAAATGTGATTAGGCTCAAACGAATCCAAACAGCAAAGCTAACCCTACTAAAATGATCCTTAGGGTTTTGTGAGTATTTTAAGACCCATATTGGGTATGTTTGGATCAACATACCCAAAGTTATGAGTTAATTAAGATTTATGATTCTTAAATTAAACCCTAAAATATCATTTTGCTAAATACATATCTAAATGCAAAATTGACAGTGCCAAAATATTCCTCTATTTTTGTTGAATCCAATGACATGTAATTTTGCATAATTTGGATGTGTATTTTAGGAGTTTATTAAGGTTTAAAGTTTGGTATTAATTTAATTAATATTGACTGTTTAATTAAATTAATTAACTCTGTTTTAATATAATAATAATTTTGTTATTATAATATATATATATATATATAATTAATTCAGTTATAATTAACTGATAAGTAATTATATATACAAATGATTTATTTAATTTTTTTGCAGGTACACGTGGCGCTCTGTGATTCGTTGACGGTACAAAGGTGGGCCCACCTGCTTCCACTGTGCAGGCAAAGTGACACGAGTGGCTCCCACCGCACTCATTAATAGGGCACGTGGCACGCAGAGGAAGCTCCTAGTCCGGCTCAGTCGTCCCGGGCAGTTTGTGCAATACCAGACCGGTCCGGGCTGGACCGGTCACTGCAGATCGCTTCCTTCCACGGAGACGCCCGAGGGAAGAATCTAGGGCATGCCAGATGACGGCTATTCCGGCGGTGGCAGACTCTGGCCTGCACAGCATCAGGAAGATCCTACTGAGCTCAAGGCAACAGTGGGCGGAATGTAATCAGAGACGGCCTAGAGCTCAAGCAATCTCTAACCCTAGAATCTAACCTACGCGAACAACTGAGCTCCATTTCTACAATGCAATACATTCGCAAATTAGAGCTTGATTCAAACCTAGCTAAATTCGTTTGATAGCCGATAGACAATATGTATCATGGAATAAAAATACGCATTAGGATTCCAAAGCATTGAAAAACACGAGAGGGAATTGAAGGAAGTACCTCGGCGAAGACGGCTGAGGAAAACCTCGAATGATTTTGCGGACTGTTTTTTTTTTTTTAAAACTTGAATCAATTCTCTAAGGTAAAACTTGATGGCGATTAGAACCCATCCGAGCTAAAAGACAAGATTCCCAGCGGTGGATGAAGGCATTTGGCGAAGAGGCGAGGGGAACGGACGACGCGTGTAGCGACCTGGGACACGCGGGACTCGCTCCGGGAAGATGAACTGCAGCCGTCTGATCGAATCGATCAGACGGCCAGCAAACTACCGCTCGATCTCACGGAGGCTGAACGGCGTGTAGACAATGGACGGCGCTGATTTAAGGAGGAGACGGTGGATTTGACGAAACCGTTAATCTTAAAGAAAATAATATTATTATTAAATTAATTTCAATCCATTTTATTAAGTAATTTTAATCGCACTAGTGCATAAAAAATTTTTCCAATAAATCACCCCTAGCTAATTGAGGGGTGAGGAACGCAACGGCGCACTCGGATTTTTGCTTTGACAAGTATTTATTTATTTGAATTTTTTTTAGGTATTTAAATATTATTAAAATATTCGATGAAAACTCAACGACTTCCAAATACCTCCAAAACTTCACCCCTAGCTAATTTGGTTGTTCTGAACACAATGGTAAAGTCAAATTTTCAATCCGAGGTCTAGATAAAAAGTCAATTCTAGGGTTTGGGATTTTCCATAATTTTTAATTTGACTCAGTTGACTTCAGATTTTGACCTAGGTTTCTGAGATGAGTTCCAAATTACTTAATTAGTGACTTAATCTTAATTAAGACTTAAATTAGTCTTAATTGAGCTAAGTAACAACATGGGTTGTTACAGCCGGGGTCTTATAGACCCGCCGGCGACCTCGCCGAGGCCGGGGAGGGCCTGGATTGGCCGGATTTCGTGACGGGGCGCCGCGTGTCGCGTGCGGGCGACGGGGCCGAGGGAGATGACCCGTAGCCATTGGATCTAGATCAGATCCAACCGCTGCGATGGCACCGTCCGATCTAACGGCGCCGTTAGCTACAGTTAACAGAACAGTTAAATAGTTAACGGCGACCGTTAAGTCATTAATTAAATTTTTTTTTTTTAAAAAAAAATTCCATAAAATTTTGAACATGTTTTTCTTAGCTAATTTGGGGTCAAGGAATTCAATGGTGGAGTCGAATTTTTGATCCGACGAGTATTTTGATACCTCAATTTTCGGGGTATTTTTATTATTAAAATATTCGTCGAGATTTCGACGACTTCAGATTGACATGAAAACTTCACCCCAAGCTAATTTGGGGTCAAGGATCGCAATGGCGGTGTTCGTTTTTCAATTGGAGGTCAATTTAAATAGGTCAATTTTCTAGGTTTTTCTGGATTTCCAGAAATCAGGTTCGATCCGTTTGACTCCTGATTTGGACTAAGTCTCAGAGGTTGACTCCACTTGACCTAATTAGCACTTATAATTGTGTTTAATACTTAAGGTTAGTCCTAATCAACTACGGTAACAACTCGGGTTGTTATATTTAGAGGAAGGAGCTTCTTCTTCTTCAGTTAACAGCAAAGGAGGGAAGAGGACTAAGAATTGGGAGAAAAAAGCTTCAGGTATTAGTCAAATGGAGGGAGGAGAGCTAAAGAAGCTACCTTTAAGGAGGAAGAGAAGGTATGTGCTGGGAGAAGGGATGGCATGGCAACATTCATGGAGCATTAGGCCCTCTCCCATCAACAGCATGGGGAGGAAGCTTCATTATGCATGAAGAGGGGAAGAAGGTGCAAGGAAAGGAGGATAAGGCATAACGAAAAAAAAAAAACTAATTTACTTAATTAGTAATTTTCTAATATTTTAAATTAATGCATTTTAATTAATTACTTATTTAATCAGATTTTTAATTAATTATACGAGCTTTAAAAAATCCTAAAAATTTACCCAATCTAATTTGAGGGTGATTGCAATAACCCAGGTTATTATCTTAGTCGATTAGGACTAATCCTAGTCTTAAGGCTAATCATAAGTGCTAATTAGGTAAATTGGAGTCAACCTCTAAGATCTAGTCTAAATCAAGAGTCAAATGAATCGAATCCTGATTCCTGAAAAAATTCAGATATCTAAAACAACCTCAAATAGAAAACATGACTTCTCCATTGCACTCACTACCCCCAAATTAGTTAGGGATAATGTTTTCGGGTCAAACGGAAGTCGTCGAAATTTCAACGAATATTTTAATAATATTTAAATACCCAGAAAATTGGAAAATAAAAATACTCATCGGATCAAAAATCTGACCTCGCCGTTGCATTCCTCACCCCTCAATTAGCTAGGGGTGGGTATTTGGGAATTTTTGGAAACTTAAAATTTATATGAATTAATTAATTAAAAATCAGATTTTTTAATATGATTAAAACTAATCAAAAATTAATTAATAATTAAATTCTTTATTATTTTTTCGCGTGCCGTCAACCCAAGTAACGCCGTCCCTCATTTCTTCTTGCGCCGTTCTGGATGCCGTCCGGATGAGACGGTGAACCCGGACTGTCTGATCAAAGATCAGATGGTCCATGATCTTCTTCCCCATCGGGGACTCCGTCGCTCACCATGCGGCGCTTCGACTGCGACCTGCGACCAATCCCTGCCCAGCGGACCCTGGTAAGCTCCGCCAAGACCCCCGATAAGCACGCGCCTGTGGTCTAGATCGAAAGGCGCATTCGGGGAACCTCTGGAGGATCCGGGAGAGCCCGTTCGATTTTGAAGCTCTCAGCACCGTCGTTTTAGGTTCATCCGTATCTCTTCCTACATTCATTCAATGATTGTAATCCCTTTTCGATCTTTTATTTCATGGCCTGGATTAATCATCGAGCGGGTCTGATTGAGATTAGATGAACCCAATCGATGCAATTTCAGGATTAGTCCACAGTGACCCACAATAGACAGCTTGACCCAACGTAGTGAAAACTTAGGGTTCAAGATTTGTAGTAAACTATAGATTCTCTGGTGACAATACTTCCACCATTGACCAGATCTAGGTGTTCTCGATCCAACGCCATGCGAGTTGGGTCTTGATGTCGCTGGGAAGGACGACGGGGATAGTGCCCTAACTCCCTGCCGCGAGTTCGAAGCGAGGGCGACGCCATCTGGGCCGGGTCGGGCCCGCCCGCGGAGGCACGCACCACACGCGTGCGGGCTCAGCGCCCGGGGAGTGGGGCCCGCTGACGCGGTCCACTGACCGCGTGGGCCCCGCGGGCTTTGCTGTGGCTCATCTGGGCCCGCCACGTGGCCCCGTGGGTCCCGCCTTCCCTGCCACAGCCAGTAATGGGCTGCCACGTGGCAGTGGGGCCCCGCAGCCATCAATGACCTGCAGAGAAGAAATAATAAAAAATATAAATATTATATATATATATATATATATACATATTTACCATACAAATTATATATGTAACTTTAGGATTAGCATTTAAGTTAGTGTTAAGATAATAATTAATTAGCAAATTAATAATTAATCAAAATATAGATATAATCAGCTAAGTAATTAGGTATTATGCAATTGTAGATTTACATTATGATTTTAGGCATGTGACAGAAACTTTAGGTATACTTTATATACACACAACTATAGATATGCAAAATATATATATATACATACCTAATTATATATGTATAAATAATAATAGAAAACTTTATATATAATATATATTATTAATTATAAAATTGGAACTTTAGAGTATAATAATTAAATAATTTATTAATTATTAATTAATTATCAATTAAAGTTAAGTAATTATAAATAATTAATTAATTAGATAATAAATATATAAAAATATTTAACTTTAGGATTGAATAATACAAATTGTATTTTTGAATAATAAATCTTAAAAGTTTAATAACTTTTTGTAGGACGATCCAAATATAGCCAATATAGGTCTCAAAGTACTCAGAAAAATAAAAGGGATCAGATGGCGTAATACAGAATTTAGTTTCAGGGTGCGCATAACGAAATAGCATTTTAGGGTCTATTTATGACCCCACAACTTTTGACATAATTGACCAAACATAGTCAATATGGGTCTTAAAATACTCAAGAGATTAGTCACATCACTGTAGTAGTATTAGTTTTCTCATTTGGACATCAGGACAAAAAGTCAACTCCAGAACTCTTAGTTGACTTTAGGGAAAATTGACCAAAATGTCCTTAGAATTCAATTGACCATAACTTGGTCAAATCAACTCCAAATTCAAAATTCAAGATGCTAACTAGTTTATAATTTCAATGTCATCAATAAACTGAAATAATATTTAAGATCTAAATCCTAGAAATTTAGAAAATGACCAAAATACTTCTAATCTTAGTTAGGTCATAACTTAACCAATTGAGGTCCAAATTGGGTTTACTCCCTATCAGTATACTCAATATATTATAGGAAAGCTATAGAAACTGAGTTTGCTAAAATTGGACTTCAAACGGAAAAATTCAGTTTTTGTCACCCGTTGACCGACCCAAATTTACCAAATTGCCCTTCCAACTTAAAACTCCCGTAACTTAGTCAATTTATCTCAGAATGTAGTGTTCTTGGACTCTATGGAATCTTTGAACAGTAACCTACAATAAACTACATAAAAAATTTAGGTTCTAGTAGAGTGAAAATTTCTAAATTACCCTTAAGTCGAAAACCTTAGTTTGAACCTGTAGAACCCGTTTTTTGGCCAAATTGGACGTACTTACTGTCTATCTTCAAGTTAGACAGTAAGGAATCATTGGAAACCAAGAGACCTCAATGTGAACACTTAAATCAAAAGCTGACTTTTTGGACCCTTAAGTAGGGGCAAAATAGTCATTTTGCCATAAGATTGGATTAAGTACCCTTAACCTTTAATTAACTTCTCAAGACTCTAAAACCAATGTTATAATTGTATTAATAATATTTAAGTGAGTAGAATTAGTATTTAGGTTAAATGCTTGTAAATCCTTCTAAATCTTAGGATCTTACACTTCATTTAAGGATCATTCCTAAGATTAGGACTAGTTGATAAGTTTGATTTCATTTATTAAAAAATGGGGTTTTTTAATGAATAAATCTTTAGTATTATTAGTTTTTAGAATTTTTCAACTTATTTTGATTATTTTATCTTTTAACCTTAGATTTAAGATAGGAGATCCATCCTATTAAGTTTGATTACTTAATAGGATTGACCTTAATTATTATATTACTATTAGAATTAAACCTTGATCTTATGTATTATCCTCCTTGGATTATGTGATTAAGCTCAATCTTGTAGTGTTCAATCCATAATTTATAGTTTAGTAGTCTTTGATTAGAGCTTAGTATAGAACGTCTAAAATCATTAATTAGGTCATGATGATTTATTACTTAACTCTTATAGTCGACTTTAATTCAATATATTAGGACCTAGCTAGTCCTAATATTTTGTAACTTATAAGGATGAGTTTCTGAGTTACACTCGATAGTAGGAAAATAGTGATCCTAAACTTGTGTAACTTAGAATAGTTAGAAGGATAATTAGAAAACAAATGATATCACCATATTAGTAGAGTTCTTTGCTTATTTTGATACATTGTGCTACGCATTCTTTGTATATTTGAGCTTACTTCCTTGGACATTTCATATAAGAGAACTTTGTGTATGAAAATGAAAACTTGGAATAATAGGATAACAGTTGCCTTTAGGTCCAGTTCATGGTGGATTATGATGCACATTTGCCCTGATGAACAGGAGTAAGGTGAGATCAGGATGCTTAACATTCTCATTGAGGAGAGTGTGTTAGTCTTGGGACCCGTATAGTCTTACAGACGTGCTTGACTCCTCAGTTGTTTCTGAAATTATCCGCAGAAACAAAAGTAAAATAACTAAAATATATTGCATAGTATTGCCTACCTCTTCAGTTACACAGTGTATTCAGTTATGTTTATGGGAACAGATTGATATGTATACATATGGGCCAGTTTGGCCAAGTCTTCTGATATGGCAATTAGTATACAGAGATTCATGTGCAGTTTGATATTTGGTTATGTTTCAGTATTGTTTATTCAGTCAGCTACTCTTTTGTTTAGCTTATATACAGTAGGATGTTAGAATTTTGCTGTTATTATATGTATCACTGTCGAGTTTACTTATTTAATCTGCATATTTTATTTGATCACCAGCATATTTTAGGATGTAGTATTTTCCTTCAGCACTTGTTTAGTTAATTATATTTATATGCCTTACCTTAGTTACTTTGCTTTTGAGGCATATCTTAGCCTCCTTTTGCTTAAGCTATAAATATTATTTATAGCTGTTCCATTTCTTATTGTACTACTAATCGCTCCTATTTTTATTATTGCTTGGAAAATGTAAAGTGGTGATATTATAAAACATATAAAAATGTATTAGCCTAAAATGTACTTAGACAATTGTCTAACACAATATTTTCTTTTTTTGGCTGGGGCCCTACATTGTGAAACCGATAATGTCAGGTTTAGAGCAGGTTGAGGTTACAGTACCTGAGGAGGAGCCTTACTTGGAGGAGCAGCAGTTTGAACCTGAGAATATTTAGCTATTTATTTTACTTGTGAGGATGAGCATATTTTCCTCTTCTATTGTAATAATGATACAGGTACTTATGACTGTGTGTTTGGATTATTATATGCTTATATTCTGAGTTATGTTTCATATTTATTATATTGTGATGCTTGGATGTCATTCTATAATTTGCTTTCGTACTCTGTATGATTTAGTAGATAGTGACTGTTAGTTGATTCTGTGTTATTCCCTCCCTAATCAGGTGGATTGTGGATTCCATCATAATCCAATGATAAGTGAGGGATTAACCAGAGTGACACTCCATCATTGACTTAATCCTCATGGATTAAGGGGCGGGGCACCACAGTGATGAACTCAATGGTGAAATCTAATTTTGATTTCAAGATCAATTTAATTATCATAATTTTTTGTGTATTTAAATACATTAAAATATTTGTTAAAATCTAACGACTTCCAAATACTATCAAAATATCATCCATAACTAATTTGGGGGTGACGAGCGCAACTGTAACAACCCAGGTTGTTACTTTGCTCAATTAAGATTAATGTAAGTCTTAATTAAGGTTCTAAGTCACTAATTAAGTAATTTGAAACTCATCTCTAAAACTTAGGTCAAACCAGAAGTCAACAAAGTCAAATCTGGAATTCTGGAAAATCCCAAACCCTAGAAAATTAACTTTTTATTTAGACCTCAAATTGAAACTCCGACTTTGCCATTGCGTTCACAACACCCAAATTAGCTAGGGGTGAAGTTTTGAAGTCATTTGGAAGTCGTTGGATTTTCATCAAATATTTTAATAATATTTAAATACCTGAAAATTCAAATGAATAAATATTCGTCGAAATGAAAATCCGAGTGCGCCGTTGCATTCAGCACCCTTCATTTAGCTAAGGGTGATTTATTGAAAATTTTCTGATGTGTTTAAATAATTAAAATTAAAATAATAAAAATCAAGTAAATACGAATTTATATTAATATATTTTATTTATTTAACGGTTCCCGTTAAATCCTCTAACGCCGTCTCCCCAAAAATCTCATTTTCTTCAAACGGCATCATTCGACCGTTCGATCTGGATCGAACGGTGGAGGGGTTTTCTTCCTCCTCACGCACCGCGTGTCGCGAAAGGATCGCACGCGTCGCCTCCTCTCTGCACGCGGCATCCTCCTTCGACTCGAGCCCACTACCACCGACGAAAAGCGCTGTTTAAGGATAGGTAAAGACCCTTAATCGACTCAGCTATCTCATTTGCGTAATCTGAACCGGACAAGAGAAAGGCAGCCTTCGATCGATCCCTAGCTCTCTTGACTGCCATTTTAGGTACTCCACCATTCCCATGATTCAAAGATTTGCTTATGTATGTATAATTTCATATAATACAAATTCAATCTCTGTATTCTAATTATCAATTATCAATTTTTAAAGTTATGTAATGCTATGATTTTGATCAAATTTGAACGGTACCCAAATACTTCCTCAACTTGTATCCATTCAGTTCAGTTAATGAATGTTTAAATTAATTAAGCAATTATTGATAGTATGGTTGCATTGTGATCTCATCGAGTTCAATGGAGCTCGATACGTTTCCACCCGATTCGACATAAGGGAATATTTCCCTGAACCTTAGGTCGATTCTAGGGCATCATTGTTACCGATGATAGCATAGTCCAAGCATGTCGATCTCAATGTTAATTGAAAGGTCTTGTTAAGACCTTTCGAATAGCATATTGATTTCATCAAACGGAGCCTGGTGTTGTGAGGGATTAGAAGCCCTAATCGCTCCTTTGTCGGGGAAGAAGACCGATGCTGGGATGAATCGCAAATGGGCCGGGTAGGGTTGAGGCTGACCCGCGAAGATTGGATTTTGGGTCAATTCAATCAGCTGCACGAACTGCGAAGATGTGGGACCCACGCGAAGCTGACGCATCCCTGTTGTGTGATCAGCGGTGGGCCCCACTGTTCTCAGCCCAGCGAATGCCAGACCAACACGTGTCCAGAAATTAATTATAAACGTTATATATTTAACATTATTAATAATAATCGAATATATATATATATTTATAAATCAAATCAGAATAATTAAATCAATTAAACAGAATTTAATTAATCAATTAAATTAAATCTTTAAACCTTAATAACTCCAAAAATATAAGTCCAAATTATGCAAATAAATATATCAAATTGATCAGAAAAATATAAGGGATTTATTGATGTCATTTAATTTTCTGTAGGATTAATATTTTGCAAAGTGATTATTTAGGATTTTATTTAGTTAAATTAAAATATCACAAATCTCAATTAGCCCATAACTTTGTACCCAATGATCCAACCCTATTGATTATGGGTCTTAAAGTGATCAGAAAACCCTAAGGATTAATTTGATAGTATTCATTTTGCTATTTAGATTAGTAATTGCTTAATGACATTTAGGACCTAATCCTAATTACCCTAATTAGACCTAGAACTTCAATTGACCATAACTTGGTTAATTGAGCTCCAAATTTGATGATCCAAAGATCCATTTAGATCAGAAGAACTTAATTAATAGTAATATGTAAAAATATTTTAGATCCAACGGTTAGATTTGCTAATCACCCTTAATTAATCTAAATCTTGATTAGTGAATATTAGCAAATCTAGTAATCCAAATTGAGTGATTTAAGTTTCAGAAGACTCCTAGAACCACTTAAAATCTATCTGTGAGGTTTGATTAGTGTTTGAGTGCTTAATTTTGCTAATCACTCACTAATCACTCCTAACCCTAATTAGGTCATAACTTAGTCAAATTAAATCCAAATTGAGCCTACCACATATCATTGTGATCAGTGAGCTATTTGTAAACCATAGCCACTAATTTTACTAAAATTGGACACTAATTGGCAAAGTTAGTTTTTAACTCATAATTAAGAATCCCTTAATTAACTTTAAACCCTATATCTTGTATTAGCCATAACTTGGCCAATACTTATCAAAATTTAGCAAATTTAGATTCTATGGAAAGCTTAGGCAGTAAAGAAAGATAATCTGAAAGAAAATTTAACTTTCATTTAGCCAAATTACTAAATTGCCCTTATGAGTCAAATTCACTTATTTGATCTCATATGGCTTAATAATCACCCAAAATTAATTTAGTTGCTGTCTAATCTTACATTAGACAGTAAGAAATACTTTCCAAAAGAAAATTTTAGAATTTAAGCCCTAGATTAAAAGTTGACCTTTTGAACCCTTAAGTAGGGGCAAAATGGTCATTTTGCCCAAATTTAAGATTTAGCCTTTAAAAGCCCTAAATTCAATTTCTAATCATTAGAATCAGAAAATAGAATGATTCATTGTTGAAATTAATCAAATCCAAGTTTAAATTAGACTTTGATTAAAATCTTAATCTTAGCTTCTTAAGGAAAATTTCTAAGTCCTAAGTAAGTGTTCTCCTTCTTTAATCATTCTTAGACCCATCCTTAGGTCTTACAACATTAGTTAGGATGTGCATCTTGAGAGACACTCTTAGTAATTAAGAGCCTTATTTCCTAAGTTTAAGAATAGATCTTAAGTTAGAATTCATCTATTAAGTAAATTGGGTTACTCAAATAGATGAAACCTTGAGTTTACTAGTTTCTAGATTTTCTTAGTTTATTAAATAATTACTTGATCTTTAAAACTTTAGAACTAAGAATAGAGATCCATCCTAATAAAATTAATTTATCATTAGGATTTGCCTCAACCTAATCTGTGAGATTTAGGTTCTAAACTTAGACCCTTAAGATTATACCTTTAGATTAAGTGATTAGACCCCATCATCTGGAGTCTAATTCTTAATCTTTTCATCTTAATTTGGCTAATCAAGATGAGGTTGGGATAAATTAATTTACAAAACTAGGTCGATGATTTATTCATTTTAACCAAATAGTCGTCTTTTCATTAAGTTATAATTAGGACTTGGCCAGTCCTAATTATCTTTAACAAGTAGGATTCGTGATTCTAAGTTACAGAATGTGTAAGGATTGATAATTCTGAAACTTAAGTAACTTAGAGTAGATAGAACGAATAAAATAGATAATAAAGGATATCACCTGTGTTTTTAGATAGAGTTTCTTGCACTTTGATTTTGATGCTTTGCATTCCTTAATTTTGATCCTTATACCTTGAACATGTATTATGTACTTAAGATATTTTGATAAATATCTTATGTTAATTTGGAACATTATTTATAGGCAGCATTATGTTCATTTCACAAGTGGTTTGTAAGGTGTAGCTTGATTAGTATACCTCTTCGATCAACTCGTTCGGGGTCGGCAACCTTTCGAGGGTTTAATGTCCGACAGTCTATTGGCCATGCTTAGTCCGAGTGATAGGATGGATAGACTCTCGCCCTACTGACTATAGAGTCAGGATTTTGATATGGTTATACTAATTCAAGTACACTTACATTCAGTTCTGTCTTAGCTCATCAGGCTAAGAGTTTTCAGTGATGTTCAGTTCAGAGTTTCTTAGCTCATCAGGCTAAGATTTGCTGAGTTCGTGTTCAGTTCAGGTGACTTATATAGTCACTGTAATTTCAGTTTACAGTAACTGTTTTACTTATATATACTGCATTGTAGCACTGTTTTATAGTTTTCCTGCACTATATAGGATGCTAGTTTTACTTACTATTTTCATATGCTCACATAGTATGTTAGTATTTTCAGTTTTATACTATTCAAATTATGTATGTCACCTAGTATATTCTGTTTGATCATAAGCATGTTTAGGTTGTACTTTTCTTGCAGTTTTACTTTTCTTTTACTTACCTGTTTTTGTTGCAGTTGCTTGGAGGAGGTATGTATTACTTCCTATTTTGTTTAATTATAAACTGTAGTTTATAACTTATTACTGTTCTTTTGATACGCTTTTCTGCACCTATTTTGCTCAGTTCTGTTCTTAAGGTGATATCTATTTAACTTAATAAATTGTTTGCCCTAAAATATACTTAGACATATTGTCTAACCAGTTTTTCTTTTGTTGGCTGGGGCCCTACCATTATGAAACTGATAATTGTAGGTTCTGAGTTTGTTGGAGTAGCAGATCCAGTAGAGAACTTGCCATTGGAGGAGGAGCCCGTTCCTGAAGATCTGTAGCTTTAGTTTTTCTTTCAGTAAGATTGAGAGTTCATTTCAGTTCTTTTAAACTTATTAAATATTGTAATAATACAGGTTTATATTTCTCTTTCAGTACTCTACTTATTATATATTGTTGTATTTATATTGTATTGGATGGATGTTATGTTTTATGCTTCCGCACTCTGTGTTCATGTATGATCATTTAGTGATAGTATTTTTGGGATGAATGGCAAAGCCCTTAGTTAAATTGGATTAGAATGTGTGTCTAATCCAATCTTAAGTGGGGACCTTGTCATTTGGTGACCCCTCCACCATAATCATGTTAACTTAAGGGTTAACAGGACCACGGCGGGGCAGGGCCGCCACAGTTGGTATCAGAGAATTCCATAAGTTGTCAAATTGGAATTCATTCCTTTCTACCTAATGGACTGTTCTTCTGCCAATTGATCACTAAATGAATACTTGAATTGACATCCATCACATTATGAGTATAATTCAGAATAAGTTAAGTTATTAGAAACTATAAAAGATGATAGTTATCAAATTATATATATATATATATATATATGCTCAACAAATCTAAGTAGAATGTTATAATTGTAGGAATAAAAGATCATCAAGAAATGGCATTCATGACTTACTTAATGGAGTTCGAGACAATTTGGAAATATGAACATAAGTTAGGAAAGAAGCAAGGAAGAATGATCGAAGGAGTATCAGAACAAGGATCACAAGTAATAAATAAACTACTGAAAGAAGGCGTCTATAGAGGCCTTGATTTTCCAGTACTAGCAAAGGAGTGGCTTGCAAGAGTTGACCACATATTTGGTGTTATGAAGTGGCCTAGTCACATCAAACTAGAAGTGGTGCTATGTCTTCTGCGTATGCAAGCAAAAGAATGGTGGATTATGTCATACGAAGTAACTGTTTTGTAAAGCACAAAAGGAGCATCGTGAAGTAACCTATGAAGACTTTCGTAGAGCATTTTTTACTAAATATATAGGATGAGAATAGTCTATGATGATGTATTCTGTTATTTCAATAAAATTTTAAATAAATTAGAAAAGCAGTAGTTATCTTACATTTTGTTTTAATAAAGAACTCAAGATAGTTGTTTTGATTTCAGGAAAATGAATCCTGCTACTTCTCCAAACAATACTCCACTCAACCCTCAACCGTCTGTGAGCAACGCTCCAAATAATACCGTGGCCACTTCCAATACTGTTGATGAAATAACTTCTTTGAGAAATATGGTTACTGCAATGCTAGAGAATCAAAATCAGCAGGCTCTAGCTATACAAAAGTTAGTATCTATATTACCCGCCACTAATGCCAGCACCTCTTCAGCATCCCCCGCTCATCAAGTTCCCAATACCTATCGGCAGTCTGCAGATGGGATACTTCACAGTTTCCTAAGATTAAGACCGCCTACCTTTGAAGGATCTGAATCCCCGATGGATACTTTGGCATGGCTGAAGTCTATAGAGAAAAATATCACTAGTCTTGGTTGTTCAAGCAACCAATCTGTAAGACTAGCTACTCATCTTCTGCAAGGAGAGGCAGAACATTGGTGGGAACAAGAAAGGAACACACGTTTTGAAGAATTCAAATTAGATGAAATTGAATGGAGCTGGTTCGTCCAAGCGTTCAAGGAATCATTTATTCCACCATCTACTAAGAACATAATTGGAGAATCATTATTGAGATTAACCCAAGGGAATCGAACAGTAGCTGAATATACTTTAGAATTTCGAAAGCTCATACGATTTTCACCTCACTTGGTTCCTATTGAAGCAGATAGATGTTTCAGATTTGAGAATGGACTTCGAGAATCCATTAAAGATCATGTAATTCCTCTACAACATACCCAGTTCGAGAAATTGGTTGAAACAGCACGAGTTGTAGAGCATCATCAATCAGTTAAGGACATGAAGAGAAAAGCTTTCAATACGAACAAATACCCTCAAAACTTCAAGCAGCAACGAACAAATCAAGGAAGGGTATATCAGATGGAGACTACTGAAACATCAAGCCAAGCTGCCACCTGTAATAGGCCACATCCTTATGGAAAATGTTATCATTTTGGCAGAGTATGCTTTACTTGTGGAAGGCAAGGTCATGCATATAGGGACTGTCGGTCAAATAAAATAATTGATGGAGTGACTATTGATCAAAATCGTACAAATAAAGTATTCCGTGCCACTCCCATCAATTTCAGAGAACCTCAGAGAACTCTTATGCCACCTCCTGCTCAAGAGCGAACCCTTGCAAAGGTTCAATACGCTGCAAATCCTTCAAACCCAAATCAATCAAAAGCTCAAACATCTGACAGCAGACCTGCTGGAAAGGCAAGGGTATACAATCTCACTCCAGTAGAAGCAGCAGAAGACAACAATGTAGTCTCAGGTACAATTCACAACTTTTGTTTTTCTTACTGAATTAGAATTTTCTAAAGTCTATATTTTTATTAGGCACCCTATACTTTAAAGATGAGCTCTGCAGTATATTGTTTGATACTGGGGCTAGTCATTCATTCATCTCTGAAAATTTTGCTAAGAGATTAGGACTATCATATTACAAACTTGTAAAGATTTTGAGTGTTGGACTTCCATCTGGAGCCCAACTTAGTGCAAACAAATTCTGTAACGTTCAAATACCAATCAATAACCATACCTTCCAAGCCAAGTTAGCTATACTACCTATAGTAAATTTCGATATCATACTAGGCATGAATTGGCTTAGTATGCATAACGCTACTATTAATTGTCAAAGGAAGAAGGTTGTTTTGCAAACTCCAGGAGCTTCAACAACGTTTATTGGGAAGATCAGCACTAGTAGCTCCTTAATCAATGCAATTCAAGCAGAGAAAATGGTGTGTAAAGGTTATAATTATATTCTGATGGTGATGATGGGTAGTAGCAAAGAAGTAACCCCAATCTCTAAAATAAAAGTTGTTAGAGATTTTGAAGATGTTTTCCCTGAAGATTTGCCTGGTTTACCTCCAACCAGAGAAGTAGAATTTGAAATAAATATAGTTCCAGGGACACAACCTCTATCAAAAGCACCATATAGAATGGCTCCGAAAGAACTGCAAGAGTTAAATGAGCAATTACAAGAACTGTTAAATAAGGGGTTTATTAAACCAAGTATGTCCCCGTGGGGAGCCCCGGTACTATTTGTAAAGAAGAAAGATGGGTCTATGAGAATGTGTATAGACTACAGAGAGCTGAATAAAGTCACAATTAAAAATAGATACCCACTTCCTCGTATTGATGATCTGTTCGATCAACTTGCCGGTGCTGTAGTGTTCTCTAAAATTGATTTAAGGTCAGGGTATCATCAAGTGAAGGTAAAGGACTCAGATGTAGAAAAGACAGCATTCATAACGCGATATGGGCATTTCGAGTTTCTTGTAATGTCATTTGGTCTCACTAATGCCCCATCTCTGTTCATGGACTTAATGCAGAGAGTTCTGAAACCTTATCCAGATAAATTTGTTATAGTATTCATTGATGATATCTTAATTTACTCAAAGACAGTAAAGGATCATGAAGAACACTTGAGATTGGTTCTGGAGAAGCTTAAAGAGCATGAGTTATATGCTAAATACTCTAAGTGTGAATTTTGGCTGGATTCTGTATCATTTCTTGGACATGTGGTTGATGCTCGAGGAATCCAAGTAGACCAGAGTAAGATTAGTGCTATTCAGGATTGGGTTCAGCCCAAGACAGTTACTGAAATTCGTAGTTTTCTGGGTCTAGCTGGATACTACAGAAGGTTCGTTAAAGGCTTCTCCCAGCTTGCTGCACCTCTTACAAAATTAACTCAGAAGGCAGTTCCATTTGTTTGGACAAAAGAATGTGAAACTGCATTTCAGTATATAAAGGACGCATTAACTTCTGCTCCAGTTTTAGTTCTTCCAAAAGAAGGAGTGAATTATCAGGTGTATACAGATGCATCTGGAATTGGGTTAGGATGCGTATTAATGCAAGAAGGCAAAGTTATAGCATACGCATCTCGCCAGCTTAAAACCCATGAAAGAAACTATGCTGTACATGATTTAGAATTGGCAGCATTAGTTTTTGTATTAAAAATCTGGCACCATTATTTGTACGGAGTTCAATGCTTTATATTCACGGACCACCAAAGTCTGAAGTATATCTTTACCCAAAGAGAATTGAACTGTAGGCAAAGAAGATGGCTGGAATTAATTAGTGACTATGACTTAGATATCCAGTACCATCCAGGAAAAGCTAATGTGGTAGCTGATGCATTAAGCTGTCACACTGTTCTTAACAGCTTAATTTCAGAAAGTCCATTGATGAATGAGTTTCATAAAATGGAAATTTCTCTTGCTAAGGGAAATTCAGTCAGTACCATGATATCCATGAATAATATAGAACCCACATTCAATAGAGACGTTTCAATCTCTCAAAGCAAGGATGATGAATATTTAAACCTTAAAGTGGCAATAGAAAGTGGTCGTCGTCCAGAATTGCAGTTTAAGAAAGGTGCTATTTACATGAATAATCGTCTCTGGATTCCTAAATCCATGCAGAAAGAGATCTTGATTGAAAGCCACAATTCAGGATATCAAATTCACCCAGGAAATTCTAAGATGTATCAAGACCTAAAACAATCATTTTGGTGGCCAGGGATGAAGAAAAGTATTGCAGAATTTGTTGCAAAATGCCACGCTTGTTGCTTAATAAAAGCAGAGCATCAAAAGCCTGGTGGCTTATTGCACCCACTAGAAATCCCAGAATGGAAATGGACTGATATATCCATGGATTTTGTCATGGGTTTGCCTCGATCAAGGTCTGGAGCTGATTCAATATGGGTTATAGTAGATCGCCTTACAAAATCTGCCCATTTTATTCCAATCCGTCAAACTGACTCAGTGGAGAAATTGGCTAAACTATATATTAAGGAAATAGTTAGATTGCATGGAATTCCTAAAACAATTGTATCCGATAGAGACAGTCGTTTTACTTTTAAATTTTGGCAGGCTGTCTATCAAGATTTAGGCACAACTTTGGCCATAAGTACAACATTCCATCCCCAAACAGATGACCAAACAGAGCGAGTAAATCAAGTCTTAGAAGATCTTCTGCGTTTATGTATGTTGGATTTTTCAGGATCCTGGGAAGAGCATATCCCTTTAGTGGAATTTGCATACAACAATAGTTTTCAATCCAGCATAAAGATGGCACCATATGAAGCCTTATATGGGAGAAAATGTTCATCCCCACTAGCATGGTCTGAGTCAGGAGATACTCAATTATATGGATCTGAGCTAGTAGAAGAAACAAATAAGAAGGTTAAACTCATTCAGCAAAGAATTAGAACAGCTCAAGACAGGCAAAGTAAATATCATGATAATCGTCATCGTCCTCTAGAATTCAGCGAAGGAGATTTTGTGTACTTAAAAGTGAGCCCGATGAAAGGAATCTATCGTTTTGGAGTTTCTAGAAAACTCAGTCCAAGGTACATTGGACCTTTCAAAATTTTATAGAAAATTGGTTCAGCAGCTTATAAATTAGAACTTCCAGAAGGCTTCGCTACTGTTCATAATGTATTTCACATTTCATCTCTAAGGAAGTGTCTCCGAGATCCTTCTCATCTTATTGAACATCCTGCAATTGAAATTCAACATGATCTTTCTTTCACTGAAGAACCAATAAAAATCCTAGATCATGATCTGAAGAAATTAAGGAATCGATCTATTCCAATGATAAAGATTCAGTGGAAGAATCGGTCTTGTAATGAAGCCACCTGGGAGAAAGAGGTGGATATGCGTCAAAAGTACCCAAATCTTTTTAATCAAGGTAATTCCTCAATTTTATCTTATTTCAATTCATTTCTTTATAACTGCTTAAATTCTTTTTCTCAATTGAGTGATGTCGAGGACGACATCATTCTTAAGTGGGGGAGTTTGTAATAACCCAGGTTGTTACTTTGTTCAATTAAGACTAATCTAAGTCTTAATTAAGGTTCTAAGTCACTAATTAAGTGATTTGAAACTCATCCCTGAAACCTAGGTCAAACCAGAAGTCAACAAAGTCAAATCTGGAATTTTGGAAAATCCCAAACCCTAGAAAATTGACTTTTTATTTAGACCTCAAATTGAAAATCCGACTTCTCCATTGCGTTCAGAACACCCAAATTAGCTAGGGGTGAAGTTTTGAAGTCATTTGGAAGTCGTTGGATTTTCATCAAATATTTTAATAATATTTAAATACCTGAAAATTCAAATGAATAAATACTCGTTGAAATGAAAATCCGAGTGCGCCGTTGCATTCAGCACCCTTCATCTAGCTAAGGGTGATTTATTAAAAATTTTATGATGTGCTTAAATAATTAAAATTAAAATAATAAAAATCAAGTAAATACGAATTTATATTAATATATTTTATTTATTTAACGGTTCCCGTTAAATCCTCTAACGCCGTCTCCCCAAAAATCTCATTTTCTTCAAACGGCATCATTCGACCGTTCGATTTGGATCGAACAATCGAGGGGTTTTCTTCCTCCTCACGCACCGCGTGTCGCGAAAGGATCGCACGCATCGCCTCCTCTCTGCACGCGGCATCCTCCTTCGACTCGTGCCCACTACCACCGACGAAAAGCGCCATTTAAGGATAGGTAAAGACCCTTAATCGACTCAGCTATCTCATTTGCGTAATCTGAACCGGACAAGAGAAAGGCAGCCTTCGATCGATCCCTAGCTCTCTTGACTGCCATTTTAGGTACTCCACCATTCCCATGATTCAAATATTTGCTTATGTATGTATAATTTCATATAATACAAATTCAATCTCTGTATCCTAATTATCAATTATCAATTTTTAAAGTTATGTAATGCTATGATTTTGATCAAATTTGAACGGTACCCAAATACTTCCTCAACTTGTATCCATTCAGTTCAGTTAATGAATGTTTAAATTAATTAAGCAATTATTGATAGTATGGTTGCATTGTGATCTCATCGAGTTCAATGGAGCTCGATACGTTTCCACCCGATTCGACATAAGGTAATATTTCCCTGAACCTTTGGTCGATTCTAGGGCATCATTGTTACCGATGATAGCATAGTCCAAGCATGTCGATCTCGATGTTAATTGAAAGGTCTTGTTAAGACCTTTCGAATAGCATATTGATTTCATCAAACGGAGCCTGGTGTTGTGAGGGATTAGAAGCCCTAATCGCTCCTTTGTCGGGGAAGAAGACCGATGCTGGGATGAATCGCGAATGGGCCGGGTCGGGTTGAGGCTGACCCACGAAGATTGGATTTTGGGTCAATTCAATCAGCTGCACGAACTACGAAGATGTGGGACCCACGCGAAGCTGACGCGTCCCTGCTGTGTGATCAGCGGTGGGCCCCGCTGTTCTCAGCCCAGCGAATGCCAGACCAACACGTGTCCTGAAATTAATTATAAACATTATATATTTAATAGTATTAATAATAATCGAATATATATATATATATTTATTTATTTATAAATCAAATCAGAATAATTAAATCAATTAAACAGAATTTAATTAATCAATTAAATCAAATCATTAAACCTTAATAACTCCAAAAATATAAGTCCAAATTATGCAAATAAATATACCAAATTGATCAGAAAAATATAAGGAATTTATTGATGTCATTTAATTTTCTGTAGGATTAATATTTTGCAAAGTGATTATTTAGGATTTTTTTTAGTTAAATTAAAATGTCACAAATCTCAATTAGCCCATAACTTTGTACCCAATGATCCAACCCTATTGATTATGGGTCTTAAAGTGATCAGAAAATCCTAAGGATTAATTTGATAGTGTTTATTTTGCTGTTTAGATTAGTAATTGCTTAATGACATTTAGGACCTAATCCTAATTACCCTAATTAGACCTAGAACTTCAATTGACTATAAAATTAGTTAGGATGTGCATCTTGAGAGACACTCTTAGTAATTAAGAGCCTTATTTCCTAAGTTTAGGAATAGATCTTAAGTTAGAATTCATCTATTGAGTAAATTGGGTTACTCAAATAGATGAAACCTTGAGTTTACTAGTTTCTAGATTTTCTTAGTTTATTAAATGATTACTTGATCTTTAAAACTTTAGAACTAAGAATAGAGATCCATCCTAATAAAATTGATTTATCATTAGGATTTGCCTCAACCTAATCTGTGAGATTTAGGTTCTAAACTTAGACCCTTAAGATTATACCTTTAGATTAAGTGATTAGACCCCATCATCTGGAGTCTAATTCTTAATCTTTTCATCTTAATTTGGCTAATCAAGATGAGGTTGGGATAAATTAATTTACAAAACTAGGTCGATGATTTATTCATTTTAACCAAATAGTCATCTTTTAATTAAGTTATAATTAGGACTTGGCCAGTCCTAATTATCTTCAACAAGTAGGATTCGTAATTCTAAGTTACAGAATGTGTAAGGATTGATAATTCTGAAACTTATGTAACTTAGAGTAGATAGAATGATAAAGTAGATAACAAAGGATATCACCTGTGTTTTTAGATAGAGTTTCTTGCACTTTGATTTTGATGCTTCGCATTCCTTAATTTTGATCCTTATACCTTGAACATGTATTATGTACTTAAGATATTTTGATAAATATCTTATGTTAATTTGGAACATTATTTATAGGTAGCATTATGTTCGTTTCACAAGTGGTTTGTAAGGTGTAGCTTGATTAGTATACCGCTTCGATCAACTCGTTTGGGGTCGGCAACCTTTCGAGGGTTTAATGTCTGACAGTCTATTGGCCATGCCTAGTCCGAGTGATAGGATGGATAGACTCTCGCCCTACTGACTATAGAGTCAGGATTTTGATATGGTTATACTAATTCAAGTACACTTACATTCAGTTCTGTCTTAGCTCATCAGGCTAAGAGTTTTCAGTGATGTTCAGTTCAGAGTTTCTTAGCTCATCAGGCTAAGATTTGCTGAGTTCGTGTTCAGTTCAGGTGACTTATATAGTCACTGTAATTTCAGTTTACAGTTACTGTTTTACTTATATATACTGCATTGTAGCACTGTTTTACAGTTTTCCTGCACTATATAGGATGCTAGTTTTACTTACTTTTTTCATATGCTCACATAGTATGTTAGTGTTTTCAGTTTTATACTATTCAAATTATGTATGTCACCTAGTATATTCTGTTTGATCATAAGCATGTTTAGGTTGTACTTTTCTTGCAGTTTTACTTTTCTTTTACTTACCTGTTTTTGTTGCAGTTGCTTGGAGGAGGTATGTATTACTTCCTATTTTGTTTAATTATAAATTGTAGTTTATAACTTATTACTGTTCTTTTGATACGCTTTTCTGCACCTATTTTGCTCAGTTTTGTTCTTAAGGTGATATCTATTTAACTTAATAAATTGTTTGCCCTAAAATGTACTTAGACATATTGTCTAACCAATTTTTCTTTTGTTGGCTGGGGCCCTACCATTATGAAACTGATAATGGTAGGTTCTGAGTTTGTTGGAGTAGCAGATCTAGTAGAGAACTTGCCATTGGAGGAGGAGCCCGTTCCTGAAGATCTGTAGCTTTAGTTTTTCTTTCAGTGAGATTGAGAGTTCATTTCAGTTCTTTTAAACTTATTAAATATTGTAATAATACAGGTTTATATTTCTCTTTCAGTACTCTACTTATTATATATTGTTGTATTTATACTGTATTGGATGGATATTATGTTTTATGCTTCTGCACTCTGAGTTCATGTATGATCATTTAGTGATAGTATTTTTGGGATGAATGGCAAAGCCCTTAGTTAAATTGGATTAGAATGTGTGACTAATCCAATCTTAAGTGGGGACCTTATCATTTGGTGACCCCTCCACCGTAATCATGTTAACTTAAGGGTTAACAGGACCACGGCGGGGCAGGGCCGCCACAGCAACGGCGGAGTTAATTTTCAATTTCGAGGTCAAATTAAATATCTCAAGTTTCTAATTAATTAAATATTATTAAATAATTCAAATATTAGATCGAGCTCTATATTGCTTCAAATCTTTGGGGATTGATTCTAATAGCTAAATGAGCCTAATGTAATGATAATTAGGATGAAATTAAGCTAAGATTAGGCTAAGTAACAACCTAGGATTGTTACAATAAGGCTCTGCTAGGTATGACATTCTGCCCACGATCGCAGCCTGCGATTCTGCATAAAAGGCGTACAGGAAGACACTCTCCCAGTTCGATCGAAGCGATCACGCCCCTTTTTGAATGAATGACGCTGATCAAATCTCGCAGAATGATCTTATCATATTAGATCGGGGTTAACAGTGGATGATGGATCGCGCGTCCGTTGATTAACCCTCAAAACACGCGACAGCCCAGATTGGCTCCGCTGATAATCAGTGTTCTGCGCTTTACAACGGATCCACATGGTTAAGAATTTTTGGCCATTGGATAATTATTAAAATATTAATTCAAAAGTATTATTTAATTAATTAATTATTCTTAATTTATTTACTCAAATTTAAATAATCAAACGGACTCCAAAAAATCTCAAATTTTCACCCTTACCTATTTGAGGGGTGAGGAACTAAAAAATGCAATCGAATTTTTAATTAGAGGTCAATTTAATTATCGTAATTTTTTGAGTATTCAAATATTATTTAAATAATCGGGAAAAATTCGATGACTTCCAAACACTCACAAAATACCTCCCCTAGCTAATTTGGGGGTGATGAGTCCAAAGGCGGACTCCATTTTTTACTTTGAGGTCTAAATAAAATAGACATTCTCATAATTATCGGGAAAATCAAGAAATATTGTAAAATCTCAAATGATCTCTAAATTGCACCAAACTCGAGGTTGAGACTCTTAGCACTATTATAATAGTATTGGAAATAAATTAGAGTCGATTTAACTACTAATTAATAAGTAAAAACACTCATCTCCATGGGGATCGAACCCAGATCATCAACTTAATCTTTAAGAAGATTATCCATAGCTAGCTGTCAATGTTGCCACCCTTAAGAGCCGTTATTAGCCAGCCAATGCCACTTCCTAAATTAAGTGACTATGCGTACAAGTCTATCCAATATGAGATATAATGCAACTATGCCACCAATATGATATAAGTCATCAATTAATGAATATGATAAGGATACAATGGCAATGCTAATAATCAGATTTACAAATGAGCTTTATGTTGCACAGTTATTTTTCTAATAAAATAAAAGCTATTTTTATTTAATTAAATTTGCATTAAAACATTTTTACCCATCAGAACTATTTGATACAAGTAAATCTAAAAAAAATTGAATGCAAAATTATTTGTTTTATATTTTATTTTTGTTTGATAATTTTATTATAAATTTAATATTTTGAGTAAATTGGGGATAAAATTATCTAAAAAAATATTTTTACAATTTTTTTCCTATGATTTTCATTGAAAGAATTATTCCTAACGATTTATGGAACGAATAGTTTTCGTTAATAAGACTCCTTTGTTCGAACCGCCACAATTGTTCACTAGAGAAGACGACATCGTTCACAACAATCATTCTTGTTCAGCTGCTCGCTCGCTTGGTTGCTCCTGCGCTCCTCGTTCGCTCGGATGCTTCGTTGTTGCTGCTTAATCTTGAAATACTCTCGAATGAGGTGTATTTCTTACTTTAATCTAATATATATTAATGTAAATTAGAATTACAGTGTAAAAGTTTTTTACTCATTTTAATCCAAACACCATTTTAATCCAAACAACATCTATATTAACTTTTTGATCGGATTCTTTTTTTAACTCAAGCAAACTACACTACTTTTATTAAATAATTTATTGAAATTTATCGTTAAATTGAAGTAAGCTAAAATAAATAATAATTAATAATTAAATGAACAAAAATGAGTTTGGACATTATTTTTTGAGATTTTTAATAGTAATCTAAACTTTATAATATACATAACTAACATAAAATTATTCTACTTTCTTAAGACTAAAAAATAAATATTATTTGTAATGAAAATAATAAAATATTTATAAAAATATATATTTTACTATTTATAAAAATAAATGGTGTATATATAAAAGTATAAAAAATTGAATACAAAATTAGGAATGAAAAATGTACAAATTTAAAGATTTCTTAATTCATAAAAAAAAAAAGAGTTTTAATGATATATAAATATATGAGAATCCAAAGCTGTTCATTTATAGTTTTTTTTTAAAATGAGATTTCTTTTTTCTTCAAGTATTGCTATAATTACACAATATTATATATCAAAATATATAGATAATGTGTTAATTTAATGTGTAATTAAATAATTGATTAATATATTTTTTATAAATTTATATATAAAAAAAAAAATTATATTGTTCAATTTGATGTATATTTTTTTATTTAAATAACATTTTTTTTTTCTTCCGTTTATATTTGCTAGGATGCAAGCTGTAACAAACCTAACTTAAGAAAGCTGTCGTGTGTGGATTCCTTCGGCGAACAGTCTTCCTCCAGAGAGTATCAGCCCTAATTTTCTTCCGGAAAAAAGAGCAGCTCAATCAGAAAGCGTGGGAGAGAGGTGGTAAAGAGATGGCAGATCCCGGCGGCAGCGGGCTCAATGACAAGTTGGCCTATTTTCAGGCGATTACCGGCCTTGAAGACACCAATCTCTGCACTGAGATCCTCTCTGCCCACAATTGGGATCTGGAGCTCGCAATCTCATCTTTCACTTCCACCGATGAGTCACCGCCTAGCGTTCCCACGCCTTCATCTTCTTCGCGCCCCTCCGACGGCGCCGCCCATACCGATTCGTCATCATCGATGACCGATCTTGCACCGCAGGCCTCTCCCGGCCTGGCCTGGAAGCTCATCACCCTCCCTTTTTATGTAGTCTCTGGCAGCATCGGCCTCATATCAGGCGCTATGGGCCTCGGCGCTTGGGTTGCCGGAAGCGTTATTTCTCGATCTCTTGGTCTCTTGGGATTCGTTCCTGCTCGAGGGCAGAACGAGTCTGGCAGCCTGATTCCTGTCTCGGCCTCCGCCGCCGAGGCCACTGCATTTATCGCCGTCTTTGATAGGAATTTTGGCGCTGCATCCGGTACGCGTCCAAATTTCGTGGCGGAGGGTTTCATGGACGCCCTTCAGCGATCGCAGAGGGAGTTCAAGCTGATGTTCGTATACCTTCACTCGCCGGAGCACCCTGACGTGCCGGTCTTTTGCGCAGAATGCTTGTGCTCCGAATCGGTGGCTCAGTTTGTAAACGAGAACTTTGTTTGTTGGGGAGGGAGCATCCGTGGGAGCGAAGGGTTTAAGATGAGCAACAGCCTCAAGGCATCACGTTTTCCTTTCTGCGCGTTAGTAATGGCCTCCACTAATCAGAGGATCGCCCTTCTTGAACAGGTATCTACTCTAGATTTTTGGGGTGGATATCATTCTTAACTGCTAAAGGGATTCTAGAACCTCTTAGATTCAAATCGGAATCGTTTTCTTTCAATTTGTGGCTGCATTTTATGTATTTTTTATGTTAAATATTAAAGCTCTTTATGAAAAATTTATGTTTAATTGTCTACTAGAGGCAGAACTTCAGTAAATTATTGGAAGACAAACTGATACACATGCTAATATCTATTTTCTTCATCTAGATTGCCCTATACAAGAACCCTTCGTCTTATTCCTATAAAAAAGATTTCATATTTATGTGAAAATAGATGCTCTTACTGGTGTCTTAACCTTTCCTTAGCTTTTATGCATTTAAGGCAACATCAACTGTTGAGGTGCAGATGGCATCAATTTGACTTCACAACATTTTAAAGCCTTTAATTGTCTCCTGATAATTAATATACTATTTTGCTTTTAAGTGGATAAGTAGGAATGGAAATATTAAGTATTGAAACTTGTTGCCTTCATGTTGTTCTTAATATTCTTCATAAGAACAGTGTTTTCATTTTTCTGTTATATATTGTTATTGCCAAACTGGGATATAATATGGTGTCAGTTATTTCTTAGGGAATCCCTCACGCTTTGAATTCTGAATTTTGAGCCCTATTTGTATCCAGGTAGAGCTGTTTATTAAAATAGTACTTATTAAACAGTAATTACTAATCAAACAAAACTTTTGCTAGTAAAAACTTGTCGGAAGGAACGTAAAGAGCATGACATGCAGTACTAATGTGAAAAGTGCAACAAAGAGAAGAAGCCAATGCAATGCTGTGTTTTACTGGTAGAGAATATGCTGAACCAATGATGAAGGCTGTTATACAGTAAAGACTGATGAAACCAATGGAGAATGAGTTATGAATATTTAGATGGGAAGTTACTAAGATTGATAGAGGATTAAAATACAAATGACATATAACATTCTCTGTATCGTTTAAATTTTATCGGATGTATAAGTCGATCACCAGCCTGACTATCCAATTCCCCTTTACCTTTGCCAACATTAACTTTGTTGCCATCTCATTAGAAGATTTTGGTTTACGCATCTACTTCTTACCCCAAATTTTATAGTGGCAGGGTTGATAGATGTTCTTTAGTACCTTGGTGGGAATTATAGCCGGTGCTCGTGAAATTTTTTCACCTCCCCTAGTGCTTTCTTGGGTTCAATGTTGCACTTTTTGTTTGTGTATTTTTTCTCTTTTTGTGTGGTCATAACAACCAAGGGATTGCGTTGCTAGAGTTGATGGCTGATATCATAGCCCAAGGGGGTGGGAGTTAGGCTTTACAATATTTTTGAATAATTATAAGCTTAGATAAGAATGAAACTGTACAATAATAAAAATCTAAGTAAAATAAGTTAGAGTGGACAAAGTATTTACAACTGTTTCGAAAAATTCCTGATCACAAGTCTACTATCTAAGGTTTCTTTTTGTTGACACACACTAGCCATTTCTCTGCAAACTTGTTGACAGAGAAGCCGCATTTGTCTCTTGAGGTGAAAGGCAATCGCTCATAACATAACCCGTTAAGTAGGCTTTCAATATTTTGAGAAAAAAAATAGAGCGCACAATCATTGAATGAATGTATAGTATGGCCCATAATGGGGTGAATTGAATTATTCATGAATTTGAGATTCAAAAAATGAAATTGAAAACAAATAAAGAAATTTTAATTATTTTTACAAAATGGTCAAAAAAATATAAATAAAATGTGTGAAAAAGTTGAACAAATACAAAATGATGTAGAGTAATTTGGATCTTATTGATCATGCGCCCACTCATTAGCAATGTAATCGTTTGAATACCATTTATCTAAGATTAATAAAGCTTGTTTGCAAACAAGTAGGTTGAGAAGTCCTTACAAACCCTTTTTTTCAAGTATCACTAGTGTAGACACTATTCCACAAACCCTCTTTCTCAAAATTTTACCTGCCAGAGCTGCCACAACCATTCATGCGTATCCTGCAATAGTAAGAGCTTTGAAATATTGATGAAGAAAACTTGAGTGTAGAAGCCTTAATATGAAGTTCCCAAAATCAATATTTTTTGATATGGTCTAAGTTTTTGAGCACTTCTATTAATTGAGACTTAAAGAAATTACAGATAATTAATATTAGATCATGGTTTTTCATCAATTGTGAACCACTTAGGCTGTGATCAATTTTTTTTACTGGTCAGTCTCTTAAACTAGTCAATATTTGTTGATCGATGATCAAATAAACAGACAAAATTCTAACATTTAATGGCTTAAAATCATGAACAAATGTTGACAGGTTTTAGTAATGGTTTTACAGAAATCAGCATGAACAATACCCATTATTTTCTTTCTTCTCCGCAGTCATTCATCAATTGAACCTATGATGTTTTGTCAAACGAAGATCAATGGTTCAATAAAATTTCAAATTTTTATCATACTTAGGCAAGATTATTCAAGGTTATTATTGAATACCATTTTAAACCTTTAAATGATTTGAAATTCATCTTTGAACAAAATCTTAAGAAAAAAAATTATTTAATTTTAAGAAAATATGTCTTTCTACTTATTCATTTGTTAAAAAATCAGAACTTATTTATGAAGTATTTAGTTTGAGGCAAAAGAAATCCTTGAGTAAATCAGTTAGTGTAAATTCTAAGTAAATTTATTGCAATGTAATTTGAATTTGGTATTTAGAACTTTAAGGAGTAATTAGATTTTGTTTTTGGTTTGGTGAAAAACACTTTCACTGTAAATTATAAAAAACACTAAATGGCTGTTTTAGTGCTTGCACATGCTCTAGTGAGGCATTTCGGTACATTTAGGAGAATGGAAATTCCCCAACATTTTACAGTGTATATCAAAATTGCAAACTAAAAACGCAGATCTTAAGATTACTTGAATTTTAACTATTTTACAAATCATTTACAACAAGCCAAACAGCCCCCTAGGATATCTACAAGTAGAACTAAAACAAAATTAGAAATTTGATCCATCCGTGAATTGTGCAAGCTGCAAACTTGATCTTCACGTCTTTTCTTCATAAATTCAGCATTAACCATCTCCATTGAGTTAAGCTATCTGAGCTTATAAGATATGTGATAATATCTCAATCAAATCATTAGTGATTTAACAATAGCAGAATCATGGTCGCTAATTATCAAACTTAGAGGGATCTCTAACTAGTTAGGGTGTCATTTAGTTCCACCCTGTTGATAGTTTGCAACATACTTTTTGTTTCTATTTTTGTTTTTGTTTAAGAAACTTTAATGTTTATCTGATGTATATAACTCCTGAATTCATGATTTAAAATGAGTATGTCAGAATATAATTGCAATAATGAGTGCTAGACATTTATCAGAATTTGAAATCGCTTTAAGTTATAGAGTTTATAATATAATTGTTAGCTGCTCATTGAAGGCTTGACATTGATTAGAATTTGTAACCAACATATGTTATGGTTACACATCACTATATATATATATATATATATATATATATATGCATGCTATAACAACATATGTGAATGGTGTTGCAACCCAATGGTTGAGGCTCAAGATTTATTATCTTAGGTCATGGGTTCAAATCCCACAGGCCACACATAATGAAAAAAAAAAAAAAAAAAAATATATATATATATATATTTATATATATATATATATGCATGCATTAATAACATATGTAGTACACATAAAATTCTTCTGATTTCAATTGACTGTGGATGCTCTTTCTTCATTTCAACATGGCATTAGAGTGATTCACACCCCTTCCACTGCTGGCATCTTATTCTCCAGCTGGTATCGTCTCCATCTGACACACTGCAAGTCTCTGTCTCCGTCTCCGGCAGAATCAACGCAAAGAATTGTCGATGTTCGATGTCTGTGTCTGACGGGTGTCTAGCCTCCGTCTCTAGTAGAATCAACGCAAATAATCATCTGCGTCTGCTTTGACGTACGTCTAGCCTCTGTCTTTGTCTCCTTTATTAGATGCAAAGAAATGTCTGCATCTGTGTTTGTGTCTGGACGTCTCCAATGATGAAAACAATCAAGATATTCTCACCATCCCTACTACCGTCCATTGGCTGCATCATTCTCCAACACAACAAGTAGCACCGATACACAAGAAAATCAAGAAGCACCGAATCCATCGTCACTTTCAATCTACCGGTTTAACTACCTACAAGATAAGTTGACTATTAAAGAGTTTATTGTCACCTTACGGGGGGACATCAGAATATAATTGCAGCAATGACTGCTAGACATTAGTCAAAAATTTGAAATTACTATAAGTTATAGAGATTAGAATGTAAATGCAAGTTGCTCATTGAAGGCTTGATATTGATTAGAATTTGTAGCCAACATATGTTATAGTCACACACCACCATATATATATATATATATATGACATTGTAACAACATATGTAATACATATAAAATTCTTCTGATTTCAATTGACTGTGGATGCTCTTTCATCATTTCAACAAGTAAAACAATGCATGATAAAATCATATAGAAAGTTCACAATTAAATCTAACTAGTATAATAATATAACTGTTGAAAAAGTTGATATACATGATAAAAGCAAAAATTCAAAATATCTAAATCTTCTTCTTTCTTTGAAACACAAAAAGCCAGAAGCAAGCACAAATCACATGAAATTATAAAAATTAAAAACAACTATATGTAAGCTAATTGGCGTTACCACTGTTGTCATTGCTGAAAGATTGAACTCACCACTCCTTGATGAAGTTACTGAGTTGTTTGTCCAAAGTCTTCAACAACTTCATTGCTTTCTCGTGAGATTGATGTTATCGATTTGGTACTTCAAGGAGCCAGTGCCGTAGATGAGAACTTAGTAGCAGACATTGAGCTTGCAGCATACACATGGATTAAAAAGATACGGAAGCTGGCAAACAGTGGAATATATAACTCCAACTGCATCAAGTGGCTGGTGGGAGAGAACTAGATAAGTCACGTAGGAAAGTGTTGGGATAATGTTCTTGGGCTCACTAACTTTTAGAAGGTGCTGTAGAACTAACTATACCACACACGCACTAGCAGCGAACTGGGCTGCTAATGGGTTGTGGAAGTGGAAAAATTTGCCAGCGATAATCTCATTGATCTGTATTCCAATTTTTAGGTTATTTTTGGCATAGGCCATCGGTGTCGAGAGGGAAAAGTGTGTTACAAGGTCAAACGTAGTAAAAGTGATTTTCAGTTATGGATGTAGTAACAGAGATTGTAGTCACGAGTTTGAAGGCAAGGTTTGTGAAAACAGATGGCATAGTCAATGTTTACTGGTAGAACATGGAAGAAAATGTCTTTGAACATGTTTTCTCACTTTCTCCTTGTGCTATGAGACAAATTTATTTTTTCTCCCTCATTTTTTAAAGACTAGTACCCTTACAGTTATGTTTTTTCATTATAAAAATTTCACTGCTCATGATTTTAACAAGTGCAAGAAGTTTCTCTTGATTTTTCAGGGAAAGCATTTCCTTAACGGTATAGATGCCCTAAAAATATTTTAGTTGCAGATTTTGGTCTTTTTTATGTCCAACCGTTTATTAAGGATTACTATTATGCAGGTTTTTTTATTCTACAGTTTTTGTACTATTTAGACTTGCAAAATGTTGATACATTGATGAAACTTTCATAAGATGAGAGTACTTTCATCCTCACATTAATTTTTATTAAGCTTTGTTTTAATACGATTAATAGTAATTCGGGAATACTTACATTATTTGGACGTTCACTGATCAAATAAAAACACTCAAATTGAATACATGTATGGCTTATAAGCCTATGAGGAGAATACAATGAACAATAGAAGTAATGCCATGATCACGAGATTTATTAAATGATGGTTACCACAAAATAAAGAATTAAGGAGAGTAGCAGGGGGACTGAATTCTGATTATTAAGATGGGGAAACATTAACCACGATAGGATGAGAGAAGTATGGTCAGCTTGATTTATTTGTTCATTGGCAATCGTGTTATTGGATATTGTCTTGAATAACAATTATTTTGGCGTGTGCTTAGACTTTCCTGCACAGATAATTATTTGCATGTTCTACTATATTCACTTTTGCCGCTCTTTATTATTGGCATCCAATTAAGAAATCTTATATATATATATATATATATATATATATATATATATATATATATATATAAACTAAAATTTAAGAATGATACATTGAACACGGTTTATCAAGTTGCATGGTTTAGATGATCCTTTCTAAACTTTTAGTTATATTGTAATAATGCTGTTAACTCATGCTTGCATCTGGTGAGGAGTGGAGGAGACGATAAAATAGTTCTGAGGAAAAATAAGAGGATACTAAAATAGTTCTGAGGAAAAATAAGAGGATAGTATTAAAGCCACACAAGTGAAGAAATTTTATTCTCTAAACTAAAACAGCAATACCAAGCCTTTGTTGTATTAACAGGGTTCAGCTACTTGAATTCTTCATTTTCATTGCGCTCTAATAAATAACGACCATTTTTAATCTTCAAGAATGTGGTGAGATCTTTAATAAAAGTTTTTGGTCATATCTGTCTAAGGCGGCTTCTTGTGTTTACATTGGCAGAGCTTATCTACTCAACTCCCTTAATTAAAACATCTAACAGTCTATGCTTAATATGTTTAAATAATTTAAAATGAAATTTTTTAAGCTTTCTTTCAATTGGATTTACTCACACAACAAAGTTTATGTTTTTCTTATCATTTCCTTTCATGCATAACTACTTTTCCACTTTAGCAGTCTCATCTTTACAACACTTATTTTATTGATACATTTTTATTTGAAGGGAAACCTGCTACACCATATGAATTTCTAGTTATATTCCAATTTTATTGAACTTGCCTATAGATGAAGAAATTTAAAAAATTTGAGTGTAAAGTAATCTAGGTATAGTGAAATTTGATTATAGTATTATCATATTATATTACTGTTGTTTGATAATTTTACAGAAAATTAACATTCTTTTATTTGAAATGAAGTAATCTAAAAATATTTTTTAGGGTTTCGTTTGAATGAATCCTATGCTCTATTCGTTCAAATGAATTCGCCGAATTGTTTTGAAATTTTTTTAGGGTTTCGTTTTAACGAAACAAATGAATTGTTCGTTCGAACGAAAGAAGGATTCGCCAGAATAATTTCTTTACCTCCCTCGTATATATAGTAACACAAGATCGAATTACTGTATATAAGTTTTTTACCCATCTTATTTCATGCAAAACGTCGGTAATTTCTGTTTAACTGAATATACTGTAGACTGCTTTTACCTCATGATAAACAGTCCCTTAGTGTGACTTGATTATGCTCATAATGTCGCACTCTATTTTTTCTAACATGTAGTTGTGTTCACTTAAGCTCATTCGTCTTTTATATATTGATGCTGTATATTATTTGCAACAAATGAAATAATAGCGATTTAACAATTAAAAGATATTCTCGATATTGAATTTGATGCGAGATTGCCATTTGGGTGTATCTAAAATAAACTTCATATGAAAAATCAATGATTGGGTTCTCTTGTAATATTCTGTCCTCTATTATATATATATAGAACAAAATTAACACTCTCAGCCGCTGAGCCTTCTTATCAGGTGGAGGGGCTAAAAACCCCTGGGGAAATGCTGTCCATCCTTCAGCGGGTTGTAGAAGAGAGCATGGCACCTCTGGTGGCGGCGAGGCTGGAGGCGGAGGAGCGACGGAACAACCTTCGCCTAAGAGAAGAGCAAGATGCCGCTTACAGAACAGCCCTCGAAGCTGATAGGGTATCTATACATCTATCTATTTATCAATTTATTTATGTGCTTGCTTCTTTTTATTAATGATATGTGTATACTATAAACAAAAGGCTAGGGAGCAGCAGAGGAGAGAAGAGCAAGAGAGGATAGAAAGAGAGGCTGCGGAGGCGGAGAGGAGGCGGTGGGAGGAGGAAGAGGCTCAGCAAAGGGCGCTTCGCGAGGCTGCCGAAAAAGAGGCTGCCATTGCCAGGAGACGGCAAGAGAAGGCTATGTCGCTCGGCGCCGAGCCTGCGAGAGGACCCGATGTCACTAGAGTACCATCTTTTGTTCCTCCACAACTCTTTATATATTATTTTAATTGGAATACAAGGAATTTGTGAATGGTTGTTCAATTGAATTGAAAATTGCATAGGTGGTGGTGAGGTTTCCGACGGGGGAGCGGAAGGAGAGGAGGTTCAACAGCGCAGCGACGGTGAAGGCAGTTTACGACTACGTGGACTCGCTGGACTGCCTGAGCGCCGACAAGTACAGCCTTGTCTCCAACTTCCCGCGCATCTCCTACGGCCCCGACAAGTTCTCACTCTCCCTCCGGGAAGCCGGCCTCCACCCCCAGGCCAGCCTCTTCGTCGAGATCCATTCCTGAATCTATCTCATTATCATTCACTTGGGATATTTAATATCCATCTACACCTGCAGATTTAAGAAACAAAAGTGCTAACAATAGAGGGGTGTTGCATATCTATTATTTAAAGATTTTGATAGCAGAGTATTTTGAGAGTTCATATTTTATATGATTCTAGTATTGTTTTTAAAATAAGTTTTATCTTCATTTATTAATTTTTTTTTTCATTGAAAATTCTGGATCCAAGTTGGGGGGGAGGGGGGGGGGGGGTGGGGGGGCCTCTATGTGAAACGGCTGGCCCTTCTGCGGAAATCAGCAATGCCTTCACAAGCAGTATTAAGTTGGAACAAATGCACGGATTATGTACAATCCACAAATAAAACTTGCAGAAAGTTTATTGAGCTACCAATTGAAATTTTACTGCACTCCAATCATATAACATCCAGAACAATATGGAACAACGCAGTCTCTCTTTTATAGCCAAAGACAATGAGAGTTTATTTGATGGATAAAAGCATCAGTAACAGTGAAATTGTTGCATCTCCAATTGATTTCTTAACTCCGAGGCAGTTCTAAACTTTAAACAAATGCACGGATCAAGTCGAAGCCGTGATTTCTAGAGCTTGTTAAATAACAGCAATGGGTGATCGATAATGCTAGCAAACAGCTGTTTTTAGATGTAATCCAGGAATAACATAGCATTTGCAAATGGTAACCAGTCTTAGAAGCAACATAATCAAATAAAAGAAGACTAGGCATGAGACCTGTCAATGTTTAACGAAGATTAGATGATTGATAATAATTTCTTTACAGGAACTTTCTTCTCTTTTATGGTTTTGTAAAGTAATCAACGTCTCTTCGTTTTGTTAAAATGTTGATTGACCACATTGTTTAAACCCACGTTTAGTCATTTTGACACCATACTTGACAAAGAAGCTAGATTTCTCTTCAGCTTCTAATCACAACTATGACGGAGACCTTATAAAGCCCCTCCCTGAGTTTCAACAAAAGAGAAGATTTTTTCCAATGGAAAAAATGTACAGATCTTCAAATGCTTACAAAATGAGCATCCTCAAGGGGAAGCCGCCAAAGGCCAGGCCTCGCATTGCCACCTTTTTTCGAGGGAGGGTGGTGATTTTGTAAAGTTTCGAAGATTTAGATGTTAGGTGAACAAATAATGTAATTTCTATGTAAGCATGTGAAATTCAGACTTTTTAGCGGGGGATAGAAGTAAGAAATAGATTGTAGCTTGTTCACTTCGCATTAATGTAAGGACTAATAAAAATGAAATAGTTTCAAGGTTAACGATTTTGTAGCGAGAAGTAGTATCCACTTTATTCTTCTAAGAAGTGTTTTAAATCATTGAGCCATTTTGAAGATTTTTCAAAATTATTCCCCATTAAAATGTATGTAGGCAAACAATTTGGGTCCATAAAAAGGTGTTTAATCTCTTCAAGAGTCAAGATGTCCTCTATTGATTTCAAGCATTTTGATGAGGTGCTTACTAGTAACAACGTTCAGTTAGAAATTTAAACCGATGAAAATGATAGTTTATACCTCTAACTCTTAATTTAAGCAAATGTTAAAAAAAAATCAACAATCACGCTTTAATTTTTCAAAACAATAATTAAAGATAGTCAATGACAAATTCCAAATACAAATTTATCTAGGTATGATTTCATAATCATCATTATTAGGTCCATAAAAATTGATGGAGCAATTGTGAGCCAAGAGGAATTACCAAGAACTCATAATGAATATATTTGGTTATGAATATGGTCTTCTATGCATCGTCTTTTTTTCACCCATAATTGGTGGTAACCCGGTCTGAGATTAATGAATATTGAATAAATAATGTAAAAAATTTTGGGGAATGAAAGGCACCCGACAAGGAAATCAACTGAGTATCAGGCAACAAAATCTCAATCGCACGTATACACTGATCATTGACTATTTCAATTGACCAGTTCTTTAATTTATCATGCTAGCCCTAGCAAAATAAATTTTTGGATAAGAAGAAAATTCACTAATTGTGACTTCCACATTTTACAACAGCAACAGTCTCATTGGCAACAACAATCCAAAATTTTTGCTCTTATGTTGGCTGCTCAAATTGTTGTTGGACTGTGCCTCCACAGTTTAAGCTGTTTTGGTTAGTAGCAGTAGCACTGTTGTTCAGATGATCACCATGCTGGCCTGCCTTGACTCCTCCAACCACCACTGGAAGTGCAATACATTTCCATGGTTTTGAGCAACATCAACTGCAGTAGGCTGATGGTTTGGCTCATTGTTTGGAGCAGCAACACTGTGTAATGGTGCAAGCTGAGCGGTAAACAGCATGGGAGGGGGCCTAATTGCACTCGCATATCCTGTCAACGGGTTTGTCGAGCCTTGCAAGCACACTCCCTCCTCATGACCAACTTTGCAACAAGCAAAACAAACAACTGCAAGGCCCTTGTAGCTGATGGTTTGGCGGATAACTTTTTGGACCATCGGATATTAACTGTCGGAACCAACGGCTTCGAAAGGTCGACTTACACGCATAAGCAAGCGAAAATACACTAAGAGGCGGATTATGCAAGCACAACTATGGAAAACTTGTCAAAACACCCCACCTGCAGTGGAGTTCAATTGAAAGGACATGAACGGGATTTTTCGCCCAAAAAATCTTACCACCAAAGCTCCTTCAAATTTGCCTTGACAGTGTGCTTCCTCCTCTCAAGATCGATGAGGATGTTTCCTTCCTCATCTTGTTGTATAACGAGCATTTCAATAATCGAGCATCTTTCCGCTTTGAGTTTATTCCAAACAGTCGAATGACTAATTTTTACTTCCAATTTGACTGCTGAGGTGCACTCAGCTGCCTCTGGAGCATTTCGTCGAGCAGCTGAAGTATTAAGTGTCAGCAGACAAAGCAAGGCATTCCATTGCCGCTGGCTTAGCCACCCACGGCAAAAAATTGAAATTTCCTCCATTCTAACACAGCATAACAGATAGGGGATTACAATCCATCACAGAAATATAATTTTCGTTCACTACCGCACCTTGCTTTAGCTCATTCTACGACAAATGAAGCTGCTCACAGTTCGCATGTAGTTTTACAGTTAGAGATTTTGCTCCATGACCATTTGCAAGTGAGAATCTTCCGTCATAACAACAACCATAATATTGAAGTTCGTCGAGGTACACGCATCTACTGCAGGCTAACACGTTTTGACCGTATTCGCATATCCCATACACGCATCTTCGATTCTCCTTCCAGCCGGCGATTCACGCATCTTGCATACCTCCTTGATTTCAAAAGTCAATTTGGTAGCCTCATCAGCAATAGCTTTCACAGAAATCGTCTCAAGTCCACCACCATCTCCTCCTCCAGTGGCAGCATATATTACAAGCAAACTTCCCGTGCGCTAGCTGGTGCAGTCCGCCGGCTACCGAACATCCGCCGACAGCTGCCGTAGTTGTCCCGTCGAAAGCCTGCCACCGCCTCCTCCTCCATCCTCTGACCGCACTCCTAGTCCGCCGGCTACCGAACATCCGCAGAAAGCTTGCCTCATGAGCTCATCAAGTCAGCTAATTTTATAAAATATTATTAACAATATATGATTACTACACTTAACTAAATCCACCATCTAATTAAGCTTACTTCTAAAAAGATAATCTTAAATTCTTAAAAAATGTATAGCAACTTTTTTTTATTAAGCTAATTAAAATAAAAATCTTATCTTTGTTAAATTATTTAATTCTTAATAAAAATTAATAAAATGTGAGCTCAAAAATTATTTTGTGAGCATTGCAATTTTATTTTTAAGAGATAAGATTATCAATACTAAATATTATATCAATCTTAATTTTCTTACTAATGTTTATTTTGTTTTGTCTAGCTTTCTTTATAATTTATATTATTTTTAATTCTAAATATTATATGGGTTTTGATATATTGCTCCCTAATAATTTTAAAAAGTATAATTTTTTTTTATAAAAAATTATTATTAAATCTATTTTAATTTATATATATATATATTTTAAATATAAAATTTTAATTATTCAATTATTTTAAAAATATTAAGAGTCAAATAATAATTTTCTTATTATATTTTTAAAATAATCTTTGAACGATTGTACTATTTCTTACCCTGGGTTAAGGAATTTGGGCTTCAAAAATAGGTATCCTTCGAATCGGCTTCTCGAGCAAACTGCAGTAACCTCCTTTTTTTTATTTATGAAGCGACTATCTTTTTACTTGGAGCGCAGATTCCTTCGCCTTCGTACGTGACCCGACGAAAGCAGAGGGCGCTATGGAGTCCCAAACTGAGGCCACAACCACAAGCGCCGGCGCTATCGACGGCAACGACGCAGACGACATTGCCGTATTGAAGGAGATGCGCCTCCAATTGGAGGACGTCATAGAGTCCCGCCGTGCCGCGCATCGGGATTTACTCTCGTATGTGCTCTCCTATTCGCCTGACATCTCTCCCAGGCTCGAAACCTCCCGTCGTCTCAAGATCACCCTCACCGGTCGATCCTTGCCTCCGCTTCCTAAGCCAAACCCTAATCTTAACCGCAGCGGCACCTCCAACTCGAATCCCAGCGCCAGAACGCCTTCGGATTCACGTCGTCGCCCTCTTCTTGACCATAAACCATTCCCTCTTACCCGCCGGAAGACCTCTCCCACTCCTCTTCATCCTTCACGCGACCCTCTACATTCCGAGCACGACGAAGGAAATAGCTGCAGAGTCGCCGGAGATAGGCTTTCAGTCGTCCGTACCCTTGTGGCTGTGTGCCTTCTCGAGCTTGTTCCCTTCACGGAGATTGACTCGGCCGCGTTGCTCCGCCGTCTGGAGAGCGACCAGTCGTCGGCCACTTCTGCTGAGAGGGCTGCCATGGTTGATCTTGGCGGAGAGTTTGGAGCGATATCTGCCATCGAGATGGCTCTCCGTCGCATCGCGGAGGACACAGGTGGAGTGCAGCTGGACGATTTTACAGTTAACGGGAAATCCATGTTAATGGTATGGGGCATTGACAGGAGCAAGCTACTCAAGGAGCTTCCTGAAAGTTCTCAACAGCAGCAAGTACTGTTGCCTGATTCTGGTTCTGGTGATGCCAGTAACCAAATTCCGGCAGCAGTAATGTCTACAACAGATCGAGGCACTTCTATTATGCCAAGGCCAACCCATGATCTGTGGATTGGTCACGCTGATCCTCAATTATCTGGCATGTCACCAATGTATCCAGTGGCTGGTGGGACAGGACCAATCATTGGCCCAAGGGGAGGTCCTAGGATGATGGGGTTGATGGGAATTCCAAGAGTTATTGGTGTTCCGCCTCTTCACCGTCCTCTAATTGGGCCCAGTGCATCAATGGGTGGACCAAACCCCACACCTTCCAAGCCTAGAACAGAGGAGGATGACAGGAAGGACATTGAGGCAATGCTCAATAAGAAAACCTTCAGGGAGATGCAAAAGTCAAAAACTGGAGAGGAGCTTTTGGATCTCATTCACCGCCCAACTGCAAAAGAAACTGCTGTTGCTGCAAAGGTTTGAAGATGCTACTTTTTAGTCATTTATCGACTTTATCTAGATAATAGTGCTATCTATATAATAACATTAGTCAGATTACAATGCTATCATGATCATGGAATGCTGTATTATTTTGAGCAATTTATGTTGATTAAACCCTTTTTTCCATATAATTTTACCATCAAATTGAGTTATCTTAATTCATTTTGAAATTTCTATCATTCAAATTACCTTAATTTTGGATCTTGTTGTTATTTATATTATCTCATATTTGTAGATATCATCAATCCAAATTATCTTGGTGTTTGCCTTCATCTAATGTTATTATTTTTTTGATATAAAGACCTGATTGTTTGATGCTCTTTTTAAAATTGACATACTATGAATATGTTTATTGGTAAGTATTAATGTAGTTTATCTAGTCACCAAATTGAATTAGGTTTTTAAAAATTGAATCGGATCTTGAACCATTAGCAGGAAATGCTTAAGTTCAATGAAACAATTGGGTCAATTTGGGAGTTAAACCATGGCAGCTTAATTAATAATAAGGTTATTTAATAATTAGTAATAATATGCAATCATTTATATTCTCTCCATATTATTTATATAATACAAAAAACATATATGTACTACTATGATTTTCTCCATCCAACATCTTATGATAGAATAATATCAACCTATAATTTAATATCTTGAACATGAAAAACAACAATTAAAAGATCAAACAATTTTATGGCATTGCATTAAAAGCTATGATTAAAAGGTTCATTCACTTAAAACATCTATGTTTAGGCAAAAATATTTAATGAATTGAAAGTTAAACCAAAAAAAATTTCATATATACAAAATGGTAATAGCCCACAATTGAGTCTTAATAGAAGATGATGGAATTTAATATTCTAGAGAAAGAGTAGGCATGCAAAGAATAGACAGCATCACCCTTAGCTTTGCTAAATAGTAACTTTCACATCATTATATAGTAATTAAAAAATTGCTGCCATGCATAAGAGTTTGTTTGGCAACCAATAGAATTTAAGTAAAATTTCTTTTATATTGTTGCATGTTGCTATTTCATATTCTCTTTTGATAAATCTAAAAACAAACTACAACCAACACATATGCTTGTCAATGCTAAATAATAACTTTTCACATCATTATATAACTATTAATAAATTACAACCTTGGTAATGGCTTGTATGGAAACCAATAAAATTTAATTCAAGTTGGTTTTCAAATTGGAATTTTTTGTTCTCATTCGCTAGATCTAAATCCTTGAATCCACATTACCCAGATTTATCAAATTTGGGATTTACATGGATTTGGCAGATGGGAATTGAGATTCAGTTTGCTCAATATTAAGAAAATTTAAGCTCTAATGGATTTTTTAAATTAAATATTTAATTCCTCTCATGTTATGCAACCAAACAACCTCTATGGCTGCCTAATTAATAAAACAAAATATAAAATGCAGTACCTTGTCGTCGAGAGATGGAGCAACATCTTAAGCGGCGATGGAGCCAATGTTAATGCGGTGGAGATGACATTGTTTCTTTGTGAGTGTTGGAAGTTATCACCTACATGATTATCAATGATCAGTGGGATGGTTTTGACCTTTTCATGCTTTCTTTGTTAGTATTTAGGGTAATAGTCCTTAGAGATTTTTATCCATTTTGAAAACAAATCAAAACCTTTAGAATTAAAATTAATGATTTAGAGGTTTTCTCATTATTTAATTTGCTTGTTTTATCAATTCTACCCATTCATTAGCTCGCTAGTTGAGCCGATGGTCCGAATGGCTCAATTCTGGTTTGAAGGCGTTAGTTAAACCTCCCAACTAGAAATGTCCATTGGCTTGTTCACAATTCAAATGATTGAACTAGCTTGTTCGGTTTAACTTCTTAATTTTTATATTGAATGCTTTACGGATCATTCTCAGTCTTGATTGTTAAAAAAATGGAAATATTAATCTCAACAACTTTTCTATTTACTTTTAAATTAAGGCAATGGCAAAATAAAATGTATATATTTGAACATAGCATTATTATTTGAGCTGTAGTCTTATCTGGATAATATCATTATCCAAATAACATGGCTTTTGTAAGTCTCCAATTTTTTTTTTGATAGTTTTGAATTAAGTAATTATCTTTTTACCTTCATTTTCTTATATATGCTTAAGTAAGTTACAAAAATTGTTCATAGGATGATATAGTATGATTTTTATATTTTTGTTTGTTGTAGAGGTTGAATTGTTGTTTTTTGATTAGTTTAGGCTTATATATTCTGTTTAGTTTTTACAGATTTTCTCGAAGTCAAGAGTTTCTAGGTATTGCTCCATCTGACTTTTCTTCCATATTATTTTCCCACTTGCCATAGGAATGTAAGATGATAATTGAAATGTTTGGGGGATGCTTTTTCTTGTTTTGGTAGTAATTTGAATGTTTGTTTGGAGACAATCTTAGCTTGTAAGTATTGAACTTTAAAGTTGTTTTTTAGTAACAGATGCTTAATTTTATGCATATGCATTTCTTTATAAATGAAACCATACAAGACGTTTAATTCCAGTTCAGTTGATACATGAGTCATTTTTAAAGTTTTATTTTCTTAAAAATTCATATTAAGAGCTTTGTTATAATGCATGATAATTCAGAAAATGTGTACAGATCTATTATTGAGGATTTTGTATGGGAAAATTGTTTAAAGATTTTTCATCTGAAACATTATGTTTCAAAATCATGTCAACAATGATATATAAATGCTTAAAGGTTTAGATAAGTGTTTGTTCGGATTCTGGTTTCAAGTTAATTTGATTTTTAATTATTATGTGCATTTATTATTATGTTTTGTTTAATTATGTGTATGATGATTGATTATAGGACCTACATGAACATCTGCTGATTTTCACAAATTGGCTATTGCATGTTTGACATAATTATATAATGATAAAATTGATGATAACTTATAAGATTGATCCATTTAGAATATTTAATTTGCCATTATATATAATTGTATCCAACATTTTTATATAATTGTATTTGTTAAGTGATAATTGATAACACGGAGTATTGACTAATGTGGTTCCTCAAAGTTTGATAATAACAATATTTTTATTTTAGATGAATACATGGATATTCACATGCAACAATGATTAATTGTGTTAGAGGCAACTCTCTCGACATTAAACTGCATATTCTTAGAGCCAAACTAGAAATTGGATTGACAGGTTGCTGAATCATGGGTTACTTGGTTGAATTAGTTTCATCGATTTATCGAACTAGTAATTAGAATTAGGTTTTAGAGGTCTGATTTAATTTGACCATTTTATCAAGGTGTGAAGCTTGTTGCTTATTAAGGGTGATATGAATAATAGAAAATAGAAATTATGTTTTGAAAATCATGTATTTTCTAGAATTCATCTTTTGGCTTAATGCAATTTGGATTGATATGTATTTTTATCATGATAATAATGTTTATAGTCCAAAAGAGTATTTCACTAAATCATAATGTAAAATATTTAATGGAAAATTTCATGATTTGAATATCATGAGAACTATTACCTCATTTATAAAGATAACTAGTACACAAAGAGTTACAAGGATAACAAATAACATTATAAACAAAATTTTCAGCTATTTAAACAATATTTTCATATACCTTTTAGAATTGAACAAAAAGCCAATTATATATAACATGATAGTCTAATGCATCTATGTAGATAAAATGAAAATTTTGTTGTAAAAGATCCCATATTAAAAGTATGAACATCCTAATAATAGTAAAAGTAGAAAAAATGATATCCATGTCATGGGCTACATGAAATTACAAGTTGGGGACCAATTGTAATACATTTAATAGATTGTGTAACATATGTTATCACCAAAGCTCATATGAATGAGCTATAAATCTCTAATTTTGACTTAAATCAAATGTTGATTTTTCAATATTTGAATTATATGTCATTTCAAAGATTATAGTTTTCCAGTTTTTCTATAATTTTTGGGGCAGTTTCATTTTTGCAAAAATTTGAATTTCTAAAATAATAATTAATATAATAAAATTTAAATTGCCAAATGGAATTTATATTTGACTTTGGGTATTTTTAACACATACGGGTCAATTTTGGTTAAATTTTGTTTTTTGGAAATTTTCTTTTTTTACAAACAACTAAATTAGTTAATTTGATAATATTAAGTTTAAAGATATTTTCTTAGAGCATTTACTGCCTAGCAAGCCTATTGTTGCTCTATCTATTACTTAAGAATGTACTTATAATACACTATTAACAATATATAATTATTTTATTAATGTAAAATTGCCATTAATTCCACTTGGTGGGGTTAACTAAATGAATCCTTTGTTTCCATTATGCATGATCAAATATAAGCCCAACCTTAAATTATGACTAAAGAAGATCCCTTTTATGGTTTCTTCCTGGGCATCAAATAATGCTTAATATACTTAAATCATTTAAGATGACATTCTCCATTATTATGTACTATTGGAGCTACTCCAACCTTGGTATTGATGAACTCATTTCTCATTATATCCTTTTTGGGTATACCCACTCATGCACATTAGCACCCTCATCTATGTAAGATTTATTTTATTGACAAGTTTTTTCTTTGTTGACCAACATTCAACCTCGTATAACAAAGACAATCGTATGGCTGCTTTTTAAAATTTTATTTAATTTTTAGTGAGATTTTTCAACTACACGACACTCTAAAAGTGCTCTTTCATTTCAGCTCACCAGCTTGATTCTATTTAGTCATATTGCTCTTTGTTTCATTTTGAATAATCAAACCAATGCAATTGAATATATCGCTCTTTTTGACCAAATGGTTCATAGTTATGCTCTCGAGAAACTTGCATTCATATAATTTGTTTTAGGACTACTAATAGAAACTTTTAGATTCTTAAAATGATTAACATCGAGTTTTCCTTAACTCTATCTCTAATCTTATCAATTAATAGAATGTCATCTACAAATCATATGCACCAAACAACCTTCTCTTGAATGCATAAAGTACACCCATAATTAAAGCAAAAATATATGAACTAGGAGCATAGCCTTAATGTAATCTTATAATAGTAGGGAAATTATTGGATGAGCCACCTTGCAATTGAACACATGTTACAACCCTATTATAAATATCCTTAATTACATTAATATGTGCCCCTCAAATTCTTTTTCTCCAAAATTTTCTCAAGAACTTCTATTGATACTCTATCGAAAGCTATTTTAAGATTAATAAAGATTAATTGAAGGTATTTTTTTTTTCTCTCAATTTTTCCATTAATCCTTTTAATAAATGTATGGATTTTATTATAGATTCACTTGGTATAAAATCATATTATTTTGTGAAATATGAGGTCTCTTTGAATCTATATATAATCACTCTTTCTCAAAGTTTTAAAATATGGTTCATTTACTTTTTCTATATAATTTATATAGGCTTGAGCTATGCCTTTGTCTTGTAATTAGGTAAAACAACACTATCTACTCATCTAACATCTTCTTAGTTTTCAAAATAATATTAACAAATTGGTAAGCTTAGAAATTCATTCCTCACTCATTTTTTCGCACTTTGATAAGCATGTTATCCGATCCCATTACTTTTCTAACTCTTTATCTTCTTTAAAGCATTTCAAGTATCAACTTTACAAACTCACCAATTGAAAGTGTAATTGATATTCTTATATTCATTAAACTCATTCAATTAATTATATACATTCATTAAGAAACTTAGTAAAATAATCTATCCGTTTATATTAAATATCTTCTTCTCTAAAAATAAAATTTAAAGCCTCATTTTTTATAGATTTTACTTGATTTAACTTCTTGGTTCTCTTATCTTTTAATTTGGCACATTTATGTATGTGCATCTCTTATTCCATAGTTTCTAGTTTGTCATATAATCTCAAATGCAACAATTTTAGTATCATAAACTTCTATTTTGAATTTATGACAAGCTACTTTATGTTTCATTTACTTCTTATTCTTATGTTTATACTATTCTTTATAGCATATCTTTTTCTTATTTTTACTTGAATTTCTTTTTTTCATTACCAAATATATTTATTGTTAAGTGTTCTCCTTATTTATTCACTTTGTATGTTTTTAGTTTTATTGTGAATAGAATTAGCAACCAAATTAATCTTAGATTGGCTTTACACTCAAAGTCTCACTATCCAAATTTAAAACATCACTCATATATATATATACACACACACACATATATATATAATATGATATGCTTATTACTTGTCTTAAGATTCCACTACTTTGTTTTAGATTCTTTTAAATTATTAGGTCATCAAACAAGTGTTTAGAATATTTTATAATCCTTGTAATATAAATTATCTCCTTTTTTAAGAGAAAATAATCAATGAGTTTTTTTATAATTTATAATATACTTAATCCATGACAAAATTAGTTATTTTTTCAATCATTATTTTTAAAGAGATTATTTTTTTCTTTCAATCTCGTAACTTTAAATTAAAATAATATACACTTGTTGGACAACTCGTCTAAATGACAAGGTTGTAAGATTATCAGCTTGGCATTTTAATTGATGTAAGCCTCAGTGTTTGTCTGAATCATGGGCTTACAAATAGATGTAAGCTTTGACCTATTTAAATATGGACTAACATTAATATTAATAAGACCTCCAGCTAATCTAAAATTATCAATATATAACTTAATACACTAATGTTGTAAACTGTTATCTAAAAGCTTTGCTGATACTCTTAAATAAACTCTATAATTACATCATGCTTTTAACCTAGTGATCATGTCCAGAATATTTGAATTATAGTGGTTATACTTTATGTTGCCAAGTCAAAATGATGTAGAAAATTGTGTCAGTGTACGAGAAATCTCTAAACTCTAGATTTAAATCCTAATAACATATTTCATCTTTTATATTCAGGATATTTGAGATACGATAATTTTGTTGCTAATTAGTGCTTTTGGATCTTGTGGCTAAATGCCCTTTAATCTTGACAGATTGGATGATAAATGAATCAGGATGATGGAGCTATAGGATCTTGATCATGTCCCCTTATTTTATAACCATATATTGTCTCAAACATGCTCAGTTATTGTGTGTTTAAAACTAAGGTCAAAATGCACATTACTTCAAACTCCTAATTGGGTGTACTTTTTTATAGACAAGAGGTGTAATTAATTTTGGTGGCTCACTTGGCTAAAATTTTTGACAGCAGTTATAAATAATTCTTGATTTATTTCTCTTGAAAAGTTTGACTAATATATTAATATCAACCTCAAGAAAAGTTTACTCTTAAACTCAACTTAGGTGGTGGAAGTTCTTATGCTTTTTTGAGCGTCTAGTGAACTAAGTTAAGAACTCTGAAGGTTCAATTACTAGTGGCTTGTCTCCTTGAAACGTTTCTTGTTGAAAAATTCATTTGCTTTGATGCTAAAATTGGCGGATGGGTAGTGGTAAATTTTTGCTGTGGGTTGTTGGTTGTTTTTAATGGTGGAAGCTTGAGTTTGACTCCTTGAAATGTTTCTTGTAGAAAAATTCATTCGCTCTAATGCTAAAAATTGGTGGATAGATAGTGGTAAATTTTTGCTGTGGGTTGTTGGGAGTTTTTGATGATGGTAGCTTGAGTGACTCCTTGAAATGTTTCTTGTTGAAAAATTCATTCGCTCTGATGCAAAAACTTGGTGTATGGGTAGTGGTAAATTTTTGCTGTGGGCTGTTGGGAGTTTTTGATTGTAGAAGCTTCAGTTTGACACTTTTGAAATGTTTCTTATTGAAAAATTCATTCGCTCTGATGCCAAAAATTGGTGGATGGGTAGTGATAAATTTTTGTTGTGGGTTGTTGGGAGTTTCTATTGGTGGATGCTCGAGTGTCTTCTTGAAACGTTTCTTGTTGAAAAAATCATTGGCTCTAATGCTACATATTGGTGGATGGTTAGTGATAAACTTTTGTTGTGGGTTGTTGGGAGTTTCTAATGATGGAATTGGTGTGAAATTGGAGCGAGGCTCTTACAGAAGGCATGCTATGTGTCACAGGGAAATGAATGGAGGGATATAAGTAGTGAATGAAAAATGACACAAAGATAGGATTATGTCGGAGAGATGAGGAAAGATTGATTGGTTTAGACGCAGTTTAAGGAAGGGTTGGTCTAAATGTAGTTGTGTTGTCGAAGTCAAAAGCTGTCCATGCTATGAAGAAGACTCTAAACGGGGTTGGCTAAGGTTTGGAGGGTTGACCAACTATGGTGGAATGAGAAACTTTAGTTTGCAATATGTAAAGAGGAAGAAGGAGGATAATTGTCTTAAAGCCAAGCATGGACTTTCCTAGGATTCACTAAAAATTGAGGTTTCAGTCAGCTAACTACAGTCACAAAGTTGAGAATATTTTAATAAAAGCCAAGTTTTGTTCATTACTTCGAAATGTTATAAATAATACTAGCCATGAAAAATTCAGTTTTCTATTTACATTGCCTTGTTTATCACAAGAAGTTATATAATTAAATGACAACTGTTGACCTTGAAATAAAAAATCAACAAGGGGAAATAAGGGACAACAAAATAGCTTTCATAACCTGTAGCATACAAGTCAAGTCAATCATCGGTGATGCATTATTATCACTGCTTGTTCGATCCATGATGATAACCAAAGCCTATGAGAAGGAGTTGATTTACGATTATGATGTTGATTTTGATTTTAGTTATATTTTTATATCATTTTATTTTAATTTTGTTGTGATATTTGAACTTATTTTGCTTAAAGTTGTCGGTAAATTTTCAGGTCATGTTTGATATTCTTTGTAGGTTGATCGGGTGAACCATTCTCTTTTTTTGTACATTTCTGATGGATGCTAACCATTATTGATATGGTTTTATTATTATTTTTGATATTATTAAAGGCTAGATAAAGTTTTTCGAATAGGAGAGGTTGTTTACTTTACTTTTGTCGAGTTGTAATCGTCTGTCTTTATTAATGTCAAGAAAAAGATTAAAAAAATAATAAAACTTGTGAAACAAATGTGTATTTTAAAGTGCCAATATATTATAATTTGTTTACTTTTATTTTAAATAGTTTTATTATTTTTGTTTGGCAATATTAAAAGCTAGTTAAAGTTCTTTGACCGTATCTTCCAGTTTTGAACAGGAGAGCTCATTTTACTCACTGTCTATCAAGCTGTAAATCGTCTGTTTTTTATAATGTCTTTAAATGATGACAATTTAACTTGAATTAAAAAGAATCAACGAGGGGAAGGAAGGGCCAACAAAATAGCCTTCATAACTTGTGTTGCAGATAAGTCAAGTCAAGTACTGATAATGCATTATTATCACCGTTCATTAGATTATGTATCATAACCAAAGCTTTTGGGAAGGAGTTTAAATCACGTTTTTGATGTTGATTTTGATTTTTGTATCATATTATTTTATATTGTTATACTATTTGAACTTATTATGTTTTATATTTGTCAAGTAAATTTTTGGGTCATATTTTGAAATTTTTTTTGGGTTGATTGATTGAACCTGCTTTTTATTTTTGTATATTTTTGATGAATGCCGACCTTTATTGATGTCATAATGGTTTGGATTGGCTTTATTCATACTTGGAGAGTGTTAGAGTTACTTGGGGCTCTAAAGTGGTGAACATGGGACTAACTAGGAATATTTTAGACTTTTGAGTATGGAGGGATTGCAGGGTTTGGAGAACACTTTTTAAACATGTAATTTCTATACTGAATGGTTAATGAAGAATTTTTCCTCCAACAAACATGTATGTACTTTGATCTTGGTGCGGATAATCTAGTAAGATCTATTAGCATGCATAATTGAAAAAATTTGAGGCGTGTACAGCCACAAGATTCTAAGGTGCATATAACTTCGAAAAAATATTTGTTTTTTTCTTTTATCTCCTTAGTATACATTGTGTTCTTCGTGTTTCATCTTTTATCTTTTGTTTTGTGGTGATTTACCTTTGTTTCGTTGTCCACAACTCCGAAACCAATCATACAACTGTTATCTTTGAGCTTTCTACCTTTAAAAATTTTTAAAATACTACGAAAAATTGTTGTATTCTTCTTTTAACATCCTAGGCTATATTTTCTAAAATTTTTAAATCCATTCAATGACATTTCGTCCATCGAAAACTTACCCAAAATTGTAATCACAAGTTCTTCCTTATTTATTTGACCCACCTCTGTTACTTTTGTTATAGAATATAAAATTCCCTTCTAAATTCATTTATCATTATGCGATTTTTTGGGGTTTTGTGAATTCTTTTTAAATTTCTTTGAACCCCTCTTTTTAAAAAATCATCAATACATTGTTTTTGGACGGCTTGACCCTGCAATGCCTATCCAGCTCCTATAATGGTGAGGCCCAACCCAACCTAACTTAAGCCACATGTAACTGCTATTCAACAGATCTAGCTATTATAATGACACGACCCGCCCTAACCCAACATAGCCGCATGTAGTGACATCTATTCAACATATCTAGCTATTATAATAACACGACCCGCCCTAACCCAACCTAGCCGCGTGTAATGACACCTATTCCGCAGATCTAGCTTTTGTAATGACGCGATCCAACCCAGCTAAAGCCACGTGTAACCGCTCCTATTATGCATAATCGACCTGAAGGGCCCTCCTAATGCACTAGAACCAACTTGTCGGCCTAGCCAACTCTCTTTTACACATCTCGACCTTCTGGAGTTTCGTTTGAAGCCGTCCGAGCTTTGATTTTTTATTTGATTTTGCTATTAGATTCTTGGAAGAACCATCAACACTCCGTAACCCACAAATTATTGAGAATGCTGTTCATTATGCATTTCTATTAAAAAACCCAATCTACTGTCTTATCTTCTAGGTCTAGGAATGTTAGAACCATACCTTCATCCAAGCCTACCCAAAGGCCATCTACATCCCCGTCCACAGCTATTTCAAAAACATTTACTATTTCGTGATCTAGAGGCTTTAGGGATGTGGCAAGTTATAAGTTTAAATAGAAGGGGCACTTGAAACATGACTGTATGACCTTTCGGTTTACTGCTATTATTGACGAAGAGGGGATAAATGAAGATGTTCATGAGTCATACCATGGGATTGACCAATTTGATGATGATGATATTGTGGTGAGTGAATAATTCATGATGGGGCATTGAGGTGCTTGAGCACAACTATCAAGGAGGAAGATTGGAGGAGATGAAAATTTTTAGTGTGTTAATGAATTGCAATATGATAGGTTGCAAATTGATCATAATGGGGGGAAGTGCCATGAATGTTGTATCTACTCATACTCTTACTTGGGACAATCTAGCACTTGAGCCACACCCAAGCCCATTCAAGGCTAGCTAGGTGAATCAAGCTTCTCTTTTTGTTACCTAGAGGATTTGTGCGATGTACTCCCAATGGATATAGCTCACATCTTGTTAGGGAGGCCTTGATTATGCAACATGAGCGTGATACATTGTGGAAGGGCAACTAATTCCTTTAAATTCAACGACAAAAGAATTAAGCTGCACCAGACTAAACCCACCATCAAACCCCCATCAACTTCTAGTTCCAACCCCTCATCTTCTTTTATATTATCTGTAGATCTATTTAATCCACTGCTTCTAACCCTTTCTCTAGCGAAAGTTTGAGATACATGACAAAAAAATGGGGCAAAACTCCAACTCATTACTATTTCACTATCTATCTCATATTCCACTGATTTTGTTCCAACTTTTATAGATCATCATTTGTCTGAGCCCCAAAATGAGCTAGTTGGAGTTTCATGGGTTAGCTATATTCTATCGATGAATTGTGAGTTATTTTAGTACCACTATGACACCGGTGATTGGAATTTTGAAAAGAGAGAAGTTTGATTGGATATTTAGTGGTGAGAGATTCTTTAGACAAATTAAGAAAACTATGACCATAGTTCCTGTACTTAGGCTCCTTGACTTTAGCAAGGTGTTTGAGGTAGCATGTGATACGTTAGGAGTTGGTATTAGAGTGTTATCACAAGATAACCACTCCGTCGCATGCTTTAGTGAGAAGCTTAACAATGTCAAACAGAGATACTCTATTATGATAGAGAATTTTATGTTATCATTCAATCTTTAAAATATTGGAGACATTATGGGTTTATTCTGCACAATGAGCATCATGCATTGTAGGTGATAAATGCTCATTAGAAACATGGATTATCGACTTACTAAGTGGATTGAATACCTCATGACTTTACCTTTGTGAATAAACATAAACTTAGGTAGAAAATAACTGACCAATGCTCTTTCTTGGGTTGAATTTGTAGTCATTTTTTTTGTCCAGATTTGAAAGGCTGAGAGAGGACTATGAGTCTTGTTCTGATTTTTATTTGATTTATAGCCAATTGAGTTATTTTTAGTTTGGGAGATATATTTTGGGGTATTGCTGGTCATCTAGGTAGGGAAAAGACTACTCAACTTGTCTAGAGAAAATGGGATGTGGGTAAGTTTGTTTCCAAGTGTTTCATATGTAGGAGGGCAAAAATGTATTATGCCCTATTTGTGCTGTATAGACCATGAGTTAACATATCAATGAATTTTTTGTTGGGATTACTGAAGATACCTAGGTAACATGATAATGTATTTGTAGTAGTGGGCTGTTTTTCAAAACGACACATTTTATTATATATTCCAAAACTATGGATGTCTCTATTATTGTTAGGCTAAATTTTAGGCGAGATTGTGAAGTTATATGGGGTACCCAATGAAAACTTATATGCACTTCCCTCAAGTTCTCTTTTGTTTTTTATTCTCAAATTGATGGCCTGATTGTGTTAGTGAATATGAGTTTGAGGAATTTGCTTAGAATTCTAATTTTGGAGAGCTTAGGAATTAAAACATTCACTTACTAACTACTGAATTTTCTTACAATAGTATTATTATCACACAACTAGAAAGTTTCCATTTGAGGTTATGTAGGGTTAAATCATAGAAAGTCAATTGATTTAATTGAGTCACCTCGCACTATTCTTATTCTAATACTGCATCTGCCTTTGCTAAAACTTTCAAAAGCTGCACAAGGAGGTAAAATAACAACTTAAATTTCAAATGATAAAATGCTAACAAATTAGTGCAATTTATTTAGAGAGAGTATTTAATGAGGGATTATGTGCTGGTGCGCATTTGCTCTGAGTGATATGCCACTACTAAATAAAAAAAGAAAAGATACATGTGAGGGCATTTGGAACATTTAAAGTCAACAAGAAGATTGGATTAACTGCCTATCTTCTATGCTTATTACCTGAAATGTTGTAGTCCTTATTTGGATGGATAGTATTTAATGTTGAAGTCTAGTGGTGATCCATTGCATGATATCTGCTGATTAGAATCTGAAAAGTATTTAATGTTGAAGTCTTATTTGCTTTTTTTACTAATCTAAATTCAAAAAATGTAGGGATTGAATTCATGATTGGGGTCTAGTGGTGATCCATTACATGATATCCCAAAATTTTCCTTTTTGAAATTGAGAATCTTATTGTTTAAGAAGCTGATGTAAATTTGTTTGGAGAATACAGGTTTCTGATCTGCTAGAGGATACTTGAATGTGCAAGGGTGGGCTACAGAAGTTGAATCCTGATATTTTAGATGACTACGTTGATTTTAACTCAGCAAAGCCGTGTTCCTTTAGAATGGGGAAAAAATATAATTTATGATAAACATTCAATAATAAAAAATGAATTTAGCAATAAAACTATGTAATATTTATTAAAATGATATTATGATGGACATTTTAAATTTTTTAATAAAATGAAACAAAATATTTTTCAATTTTTATATATTCATAGGATGCTTTTCACTTATAAAAATATTTTGAACTTGTTGACTCACATGCTAATGAGTCTAGTTAAGGCTAGTTCAAGCCTGGCTCGTTGGCCCATCATGATTGGCACATGAACTATTTTATCGAGCCGATCTCGCGTTACTAGTATGTCAACTTGAGTCAGCTCTACCCCATGTTCTCTATGTTGTTACTGATTTCCAGCCAACTTGTAACTACCTCAACTGGCATATTGTTAACTTATAGCTCCTTCGTAATTAATTTTCACAGACATTCTCTATGCTGTAACTACCTCAACTGGCATCACTTAAATGTTGTCAGATCACAGGCAACATTATGGAAACTTGATTTAAAAGCAACTCAACCAAATTGTAAAACTTAGCTGGCCCTCTTACTAGGAATGCACAAATTATATGTATTTTTTGGATTAGCGGTACTAAAATTGGTGTCTTCTATTGGAACACAGTATGATTTGAACATGGCTCTTTCTATGAGTGTTGGGGGTGATTGTAAAATTGATATATTTGCTTAGAATGCAAAATGTTCTTATGATTAAGACAAGAGCCAACTCATACAATTTAATCTAAAAGAGTACTATTGTACTATTGGGAATTATTTAACATTGCGATGGTTAGATTAGTGGGCGAACAACTTGTTAAAATCAGGACAAAAAATTTCAATATTATATAGCTGAAAGTTGGCATTTGATAGCATAAGATGAAGTGTGTGATTCTACTTGAAAAATGAGCTCAAACATGTAGAAATTTCCAACAAAAATGCAAGTTATTGGGATTACTAGTTCCACAGATACCTGAATCTATTGATGAGGCATTTCTCCATATAAACTACATTTGAATGAAGAATAAATCATTAATTTGTAACAATTAGTTGCTGATTGGCCTTATCTTGTTTATGCTGATTAAATTAGCAATAATGATGAATCTATCTATATCTGGGGTAGAACAGATAGCAGAATTTTAGTAATTTTTATAAGACAATTTGATCTCTATTTTCACATCCTTTTGCATTCCTTGTTGTTGCACTGATCTTGCATTATTTTTTTTTTACCTTTTTGCGCATATGGATTTTAAGTCCTAGCTTTCCTTCAGATGAAGGATAATAGAGAACAGAGCAATGTAGTCGATTTCATATCTTTGCCTGATCCTTGTCGATTCATTTCTTCTTTGAGACTGATGTATCTGCATAATTCATCCGGAGCTATATTTTCATGGCTGGAATATTGATAAGTAGCACCTTTGCTCTTTGAATACTCAAGTCCTTTCCTTTACGTTGTCGCTAGATTTTTGTTTGTTTTATTTTATTTAACAATAGCTTTGTAAATACAATATCATGAAAGCGATTGGATTTATAATGAGAGCTGAAACCCTATATATATATATATATATATATTTGAAAAATTTGATATTGAATTCTTGGCACACTTGGTATCAGAACAGCCAAGAAAAAGGTTGAACCTTCATAGAAGTTGTTTTCAACTAGTAAAAGTATCCATTAAAAGAGTGCTAGAGTTTTCAACAAGGTTAATTTCTATTCTTCACCGTTAATTAATGGGTTACGTGATTTCCAATGCTTTCAACAACATGCATGTGTAGGATAGATTAACAGATTGAACACTTCTTAAAACAAAAAATTTAACATTTAATATATCAGATGTGAATTCCTTTTTACTTTTATTTGTTGCTGATACCATTTAAGTTCTTTTGCTACCTTTTCAGTTTAAAACAAAGGGTGGTTCGCAGTTGAAGGAATATTGTACGAACTTAACCAAAGAAGATTGTCGCCGTCAGTCTGGTTCTTTTATAGCTTGCATGAAGGTATGATATACTAATTTTTTTGTTGATGAATTAACTTCTTAAATTCAACTGCCTAGTAAATTCACAGACATTGGCTCCACATTCAAATTTAGAAATCATCACTTTGATATAATGAAAATAGTAATTATAAAATAGGTATGTGATTAATATTTGATTTATAATACACATGCATTTTCATGCAAATTTGTGAGCTATTTACTTTTTTAATTTTCTTAATAATATTTATTTCTTAAGTCACCAAAGTATTGTATGACATACCTAGGCTAGAACATAGGTTTAGTCAGGTTGGTTGCACGATGTCAGGTTGGTTGCGCGTTGCATCATTGAGTGTGAACTATTACTTTTATTCTGAACTGAGTCAACTCAGTTGTCAAATAGTTATTAGATCTCTGTTCTAGTAAAATTACTAGCAAATCATGCATTTAGGGATGATGGAGGGTACTATTTTGGTTTTGTCGGGTTTATGTGAGACACCGAGATTGTGGGAGTGAGGGATTGTTTGAGTCAAGTCATTGACAACAAAGGTAACTCTAAAATCAGAACATGGCAGGTTGATCAGCATACTACCAGTGTGGTGGCTCGGTGCCGGTTCAATCCCGAGACTTACCCGGCATTGGGTCTCCCTTTGCCGCAGGACCTTATTGACAATCCAAAGTAAACGGGCGTGAAAGTAACGAACAAGTACAATACATTCATCCATTCATCTTAATTCAGGATTTAAACAAAATAAAAGGATCATTCATCGTATATTCTGCTTGAAATGAAAGGTTCAATAAATATTACAAGGCTTCTTTACAATGACACTAAGCTTCTAATTAGGTTAGTGAATCAAAAAGATTTAGGCGTAGGTGCACGCTGTTCAAATGGCCGTGGGGTTGCTCAAAAATTATTGCAGAGGGAATAATAAAAAAAGAAATGCTATATATCTCAGCATTTTAAATGTCTTCTATGAGAGTGTCACAAGCCTCATTAAGGATCAAGAGATTTGATTATGAAATTTTGCATGCTGCTAAATGAGCACGTAGAAAGATCATTTTAGGAAAGGATTAGCACCTCAGATAGTATGAAGCAAGGAAGTAGGGCTGGCTGCCGACGGGTGCTGGAATCGCTAGAGGAGGGAGAGGAGATGCAGGTCTTGGCTAAATGGGGAAGGGGGAATCGTAGGTTGTCTTTGTGTGGAGTTTTTCGGCCATTTTTTAGTCAGCTTGGACTGAGCATTCAGGGAATTACCCATTGGGTTCCGCACATCTCCCAGGTAAGGCCGAACGTGCATCGTGGATGACTCCTCTGTACTTGATGATGATGAGGATGGCTCCTCTGCTCTTGATGGTGACGAGGATGGCTCGTCGTGTTGAGGTTACGTGTCGAGATCGTGCGAGAGGAGAGGGAGGGAGTGCGTATGGGACTCGGCCGTGCGTGAGGGAACCGTGAGTTTAGGGTTTTAGGATGCTTATATAATGTTTTATCAATTAAATTAAATAGTAAAAATTGAACATTAATGTCTAAAGCTTAAATTGACACTAAATGTGCTCCGATTTTTATGAAACTTGGCCCGATGCGAGCGCCTAGTTGAGACGAACGTACTCTCACTAAGATTGTTAAGTTTGGATAAACTTTTTATTTTTAATTAATTTTTTGAAGCTAAATCTTTTACTAATTAATTAGAGATAATCATTATTCCTAAACGCTTGAATTTTCACCAATTGATCGCTTTTTTGTGCTTTATTAATGACATTTTTGTTTTAAATTTTGTTGTTGAAAAATGAATTTGGCAGTTTGGGGAACGTAAAATGAAATTTAGCGCGAAACATACGAACAAGGAATTTGAGCGGGAAATTTTATGTAATCAGATATGGCGGATTTGCTTAACAACTTGGTGGATAACAACTTAGGGTCATTACAACCAATGAAAGATAATGAGGCAAAAAAATTTACCTGAAGTTGTTATTGAATTTTGGGGAAATCAAGGGTGATTCATTATATTTTGTGCAACACCAAAGAAATTTGGAAGAATATTGAAAATTATTAAGGCTATCAAAGGAAAGGCCTTTTTGACAATAAAATGTTAACATTACAAAACTGCTGAGGTATATTGTAGTCAAGATAGGCATATACTGTAAGTGATTAAAATCTTCTTTGGCTAGCTTTGAATTGCAAATTAACCTCCACCTAAATGAATCAGTGCCAACCTTGTGTATTACTGATGGGGATGAGCACATGAATAAAAAAATAAATTTAAATTTTATGAATAAAAAATAAATTTAAATTTTCTGAAAATAATGCTACTCTTTCAGTATGGTTTGTAATTAAAGTTTGTCATAGTGAATAGCTTGATGAGTGGAGACTAACGAGCTTAGAGGTTTGGGAGTATGCTGTGAGTTAAATTTAACGATGATTTGGAAGTTTGCCTTTTGAGGATCAATGTAATCTTGATGAATCAGATGATTTCTTAAGGTCCAATATTTTTATAAGGAGGTTCGTTGACTTTATTTTGGTCCGACATGCAAATTTCCACCAATAGTAAAACACTTTGTTGAAAAGAAGATAACATAGCTCTTCAACCATACCTAAATCATAATGGCCTTGGTTATTAGTGCAAATATTCTCCAAAATTGTATTAGCCATTTTTATTATAATCAGAATAGTTCTGCTGTTGGAATGTGAACTTCTCTATGCATGGAAATTTCTGAGCCAATAGCAAGTGTAAATTTTTTTTTTGATGGAAACAATAGGGCAAACTGAAAAACCCATAGGACACATGGTTTACCCAACTTCATTAATTTCTACAACTTTTTTGATGCAAATTGTGGTCAGCTATCAGTTATGATTATCACGGCAAACCAAAACTTACGGAACTTGTTTCATTGGGAATTTTCTTATCACAGCGAATGTTAGTTTATTCAGAGCTATGGCTTTTACCTAAATGTGGTTTCCTGGGAACGTGTCTCCTTTGGCTCAAGAGAGGAGTGAATTACTCAATGGAAGTTTATACTCCATGCAACAAAAGACCATGAGTGCATAATTGATTGTATGGGATAAATTTGGCTGCCTTCTTCATTGATATACTTTTGGTAGCTCTTTCATTGCTGAGTTGTATCCTTAGCGCTTATTTAATTATTAGCAAAAAAATAACAGTGCTTTAGGACTTTTACAAGTTTGGTTTTCTGGTCAAGTAACTTGAGCATTCTCAAAATCATAATTCTTCTTGTATTTTCTTGATCTCATCATTTTTAACACTTATAACACTCAAACCTTCATACAATTGTTTGTATGGAGAGTTTTTTTGTAAAAGAAATATCTCTTTGATTAATTAATCAAAGGTCTAACCTTTCCACATCTTTCGAGCAGAGTTCTATCTTTAGGAAATTAATCCTTTCATCATTTCGATAATCTTCAATTGTTTTGTTTTCAATTTAACATACTTCTCAAAAAAGGAATAGATTGGCTAATCATTTTAAATATTTTTATATATGGATTCCCATACTTGAAAAATAGATCAACAATCTTGTCTCTCTTCTATAGAAATATGCTCTAGACCTAAATTAACAAATTTAGGTAAACCTTTTTGTGTGACTTTTAGATAAAATTTAAGGACTTCATCTTTAGCCTCATACTTGATTCACCACTAATTGGAGAGTTAGTGCAGGTATACAAATGAAATTAGCTATTTTAAGTTTGAACATCATATTTTGCGTCATTTTGGTGGTAGAAAACTTGCGCAGCATATGGTTGCAATTAAATTATCTGAGCTTTCTTGGAATGCTCTGACTCTCACTATTTATTTTGGTGCTTCATTTGCTTGCATAGTTCTATATTTTTGAGTATTTGGATTGTAGGCTTATCAAAATAGAAACTAGCAATTAAGTTTGTTATCAATTGAGAGAATAAATTTTAAACTTCATTTAGTATGTTAACCTTCAATAATATGCTTTTGAAGAACATGCTAGAAACTACATAAACGTTAATTTTATAAAAATTGAAAAATTGAGTTCTTGTTTTGAAACACGTGCGAACTTCTTAATAGGAGTGCAAATGATTTTCTATACCAACGTGCTTTACACTTTTTGTTCATTGGAAGGATCATTGCTAATAATCACGTGATCTGCACTTTCATAAATACTTTGTCTAACATAATTTATCATGTAGGCTGAAAGAATTTCTTAATTGCCAATTTCTAGCATGAATCGCAAACAATGCAATGTGGTTCGATTGCATCAACAATTTAGGGATGTCCTTATCTCTCTCGCAATTTGAGTATCTTTTGATCTTTTCATATTGATAGGCCATTGAGCCTCTCTATGCTTGAATTTACCTTTTGATCCTTCTTAATCGAAAAAGTAAGGTTGTCGGCCCTTTACACTGAATCAAACTTTGTAGCTCTAACTATCCGGACCCATGAATTGAGTTCTTTGATGCATATTCATTGTCAAATGGTTGTGTGCACCCCTCCTGTCCACAGTTTCTTTATTTTTGGCTAGGGAATGTTTCTCTTAAATCTTGTAGATTAATGGGCCTTTCTCTTTCTTTTGATGCTTTTTCTCTTTAAATATTATAGAAAAATTATTTAAAAAATTGTAATTTTGTTATGATGTTAGAGTTTCATTGATCACAAACATTAAATTCAAACTTTTAACGGAACATGTTTGTTAATTTAAAATTTATTTATTTGATGAGATATTTGTAATTAATAAAATTTTAGCCATTGAAGACCTTTATTTTTATTGCATATCAATTTAGGTGTAGTTATTAGTTTATGATCTTCCGATTTGTGATAAAGTAATGATAATGGTCTGTATTACTATTATTTTTGAGAAAAAAGTGCTATTCTCTTTAAACATTCTACACCATCCATCACTTTAATTTATGATGAAGATTAAAATGCATTGACAGACAGAGTTACATTATATATTTTGAAATTTTGTCTTGTAGCAGACTCTTATCTTTGCATTTTAGATCAAGTGATGGACAATGAATATTGTTAAAGAAAAGTGCTAATATCTTTTTAAAAGGATGGAAAACTTGTTCATAATGATATTGATTTATATTATTGTTATTTTGTGATAAAAATATAATAAAAGTAACGATATTAATAATCACAATGGCCAGCTTCTCAAGTTACTTTATTTTCTTGGATGATTGTTCTTCAAATTTACACAAATTAAAGCATACAAGTTGAATGCAATTACAAAGTTAAATTCTTAAGCTAGCAAGTATTTGTTTTTTTTATGGTGCAATTTGCATAATCGGTGCAATGATAAATAAGAAGTGAAAGTGTACATTTTTGAAATGAGTATACAAAAATGTAATAAATAAAATTGTTCAAATGAATGCACACGATATGATTTGATCAAACAAGTAGACATACAGCCTGTAGGCTAGATGGCGTCATCTGCTTTTGTTAACTAACAATATTGATGCAAAGGTTAGAGGATGGTCTGGTAATATTGGATCTAATAGTTGTAATTTGGGAAGGAAGACGTTTTACATCAACTTTGAAATAATATTGAATGATTAGTTAATTTAGAAAATATATTGTATAATTATAATAGCTTTGAGGCTTATCGGTTGGTCAATGCATTCCAATAAAAGCTAAGATCATGATCAAGAATCAAAAGTTCCTTACTATTTCCTTCTCACTATTTACACTAGAGAAAACAAATTAATAAGTGGCATTCTTGGGAATTAAGTAATGTAACAACCCAATGTCGTTACTTTTCAAATTAGGGCAAAATCCGCTTCAGACATCAGGACCTCGGGAAATTTCAAATTAGGGCAAACAAAATTTTCATTAGATAGAAATAATTTTTAGATCAAAGTGCCATAGTTTGGGAGAATTCGAATAACGAAAACTCCCACTTTATTTTTCTGAATTAATTAAATCTAATAAATCAAGAACATTGAAATACGTGTCAGAATTCATCGTTTTCAATGTCGTTGTGTTAAGTATATTATTTAAAGGCTACTCGAAAAGTTTCGTCAAATTCTATGCACCAGTTTGATCGTGGTTAATTTTTGAAGTTTAAACCTCAAAGATTAATATAAAATAAAGCTCACATTCCAAAATTAATTTTTTGGCGCGAGGGTGTTCGTAATGTCATAACACACATCGGTGTCAAGTTTCATTGTATTTGAACGCCAAATGACAGAAAAATACGATTAATTTAAGTTTAAGTATTTTTTAAGAATTTCCTTAAGAAATACTTCTCTTCCCCCCACCTAAATTCTTCTGCCAGTTTCCGCATGTATGGGCGTTAATTAGCGCCTTAATGGCACTTTAATCCCCTTATCCCCTTACCTCTTATCCTGCACCCTTCCTCTCCCTTTCTCCACTTAAGCTTCCCCCCATCCCTTCTCTTCTCTATAAGACCCCCAACCCTCTCCCTTCCTTCCCTAAAACTTGCAGCCCTCACCTCATCCTTCCCCAAAACCTGCAGTCCTCACCCCCCTTCCAGCCCAGCCACCATCAGCCTCCCAGCCCACAGCAGCAGCCCCTCAGCCTGCTGCAGCCCCCTTCCAGCCCAGCCACCCCTCAGCTTGCTGCAGCCCTCTTCTCCCCTCCCCACACAGCAGCAACCCTCTTCTCCTCTCCCCACACAGCAGCAGCCCTCTTCTCCTCTCCCCACATAGCTGCAGACATTAACTCCTCTCCCCCACATAGCAGCAGCCTTCTCCTCCCTCTCCCAGAACCACTAGCAGCCCAGCCTCTCCTTTCTGCCCTCTAGCAAGCATTCTGCCAGCAGCAGCCCCTCTTGCTGCAGCCCTCCTTTAGCCAGCAGCCCCTTCTGCTGCAGCCCTCCATCGTCCGGCTAGCCATCCGGCCAGCTAGCCCCCGCTGCCCCGACAACCTCCTGCCAACTCCCTTCCGCCATGTCCGACCTCCCTCCGGCTTTGGACAACCCCAGCTTTAGGTAATAGGAGAAGGAAAAAGAGGAAGAAAATGATATGAGATTTTTAATCTTTTATTTTCTTTATTTCATTTCTTATTACTAAATATACTACTATATTATGTCATTGCATTATTATTGATGTCATTAATTAATAATGAACTACAGTATAAATGCTAGAAAATGATTATTACTTTCATACTATCTATTTCACATCAAGCATTTTTATTCTGTTATTTTCATTTTCTTATTATTACTATTATTATTATTACATTCTGCAATTTATACAGTCATTTCTATTCTGGCTTTCATACATTATTATCATCATTATCATTATTATTATTAAAATGATAATAATAATGCTATTATAAATATTATTGCCACATCAGTAACTTAAAAAAATACGGACTTCTATCAAGTTGAGAAAACGGAATAAAAACGAAGACAATAATATTGGCTAAAAAGGCTAATATAAAATATCAGAAACCTAAATGCAGATTGAGCGAATTGTCACTCTTCCAAACTGTCGAACTTTTGAACTTTTGAACTTATAGAACAAGGTACCAGATGTCTTTTATTACTTATGTTTAAATATGCTTTTCTGCTAAGCACCGCACAAATTTGATAAAAGTACTTTTTAAAGTCACATAAAATGATATATGAACAAGTTTGGATAAGTGAGAAGCAAAGGTTCCATGTTGATTTATACTTTTTGTCTGATCAGACAACTGCTAGGATGGGACTGTCCGACATCGGGAGTTATAAGAAGCCTATACTGATAAGCCTTTGAGAGGGCATGTGTAGAGAGAAGTTGGGATATATAACACAAAAATGAACCCCCTCTTCTTTTCCTCGATTTTGTACTTACCCAATAAAATTATATTTTGCCTCAGATATCAAACGCTAAAATTCTGTATTTATTTTTGTGACTGCAATTATTTTTATGCTAAGTTTTAAGTGCAATTGAAACAGGTTTGCAGGGATAAGTTGTACAGCTTTTATTTCCTATCAAATATTGATTATTTTGCTTATTATTTAATATTTGTAAATATGACATCTATCAGTACTTAGTTTCACAACTAACTGGTGTTCGAATGCTCGCACTTTTGAAACGTGCCCAGATCAGGAGTTCATCCTCGAGGAAAGGTGCTAAGAACTGTGCAGTGCTGATACTACTGCTTGCTGATCCCCCGCTTTTTTTTCTCTGTCTATTTTTTAAAAATTTGTAATTTTTCTTTTTTTTTTTAATTTTTGTAATCAGAACTTATGAATTAATGAATAAATGAGTTATATTTGATGTCTATATATTTGTCTCTTAAATCACTCAATATGATCCCGCGGTTAGAGGACTTGTTGCTATTATTTTATCACACCCATAACAATCGGTGCTGGATTAGATCCCGACCCGGCACCGGGTCCTCACAGTTGGTATCAGAGCAGGATTTAGTGTAAATTTGAGAGGTAATATGTAAATGGCAAATCATAATTCATTAAGAGAAGAGAGAAGGATAATATAAACCTAAGTAACTTAAGCTTTCAATATTTAGGCAAAAAGATGGATTCAGATGAAGGATTTTTGAGCACATCATCTGATACCCCCAATCAAAGTACCAATATCATTAGAGGTTTCGGGAAGTACCAACGACCGCTTCATGGAAGCCGTCCTAGAACTCCTAGCAAACCAAAAGAAAGCAGCATTATCAAACTCCGTTCAATCACCCCAAAAGCATCGTTCTGAGGGAATCCTCCAATCTTTCCTCAAAATAAATTCGTCAGTATTTCATGGGACTACTTGTCCTATGGAGGCAGAAGATTGACTAAGAGAGATAGAAAAGACACTATAAAGTATGGAGTGTCCAAGTGAAAAAGCAGTACGTGTGACTCGCTACCTATTTAAAGGCGAAGCTAACCGTTGGTGAGAATCCATTGTCAATACTGATTTCACTGGTATATAATTGGAGAAAATATGTTGGGAAGCATTTTTAGAAGCTTTTCGAGCCAAATATGTCCTGCAAGCTGCCCAAAGCATCATGGAGTACCAATTCATGAAAGGGTTCAGGGTAACAACTCCGTGGCCAACTATGAGGCCGAGTTCACAAGATTGTCAATGTATGCTCAGAATCTGATAAGTACAAAAAAAGCAAGGTGCAACCGTTTTCTATCAGGGATGAAAGACACCCTTCGTTGGAGCCTGCTTCCATTGAGACATGCTCGTTTCTCCGAACTTTTAGAATGCACCTTAATCATGGAGCATGAAGAGAATAGCAAGCCCTCTATCAACACAGGTCAAGGGAAGAGGCAGGAACATCCTACAAAGGATCAAGGGATTTTCAAAAGACAACAACACAACCCACCTGCCAAAATCTTTCAACGAACTTTTGAGAATTTCGGACAAGGAATGAGAGGAGATTGTCAGAGATATCATCCCTACGGCAAATGCTACCATGATGGCAGAAGGTGTTATCATTGCGGCAAGCCCGGTCACCAAATTCGGGATTGTCGATTCGTAAGGACGATAGATGGAGTAACCATCATAAGATTCACAAACACCGCAACAGTTGTAACCCCATTCCATGCCCAAACAAGAGGAGTTTCCCCAGAATTAGCTAACGCGCTAAGGCCACCAATTGCACCAGCTTCCAACCAGAGGAAAGGACCCGCACCTCGTAACTCTGCTTCTGCGAGAATTTACACGCTCACTCCAGTCTTAGCACATGGTGACAACGATGTAGTATCAGGTAATTCATTCTTCTCGTTCTCCTTTCTTTTTTGCACTTATATCAGTACAAAATGCTTATAGTTCATATTTAAGCACGCTATTAATTAATGACGTATCTTGTAACACCTTATTTTACACGGGGGCAAGCCATTCTTTCATATCAAAAAAACTTGCAGCCACACTAGAACTACCATCTTTCCATTTGGCAACAACACTAAATATTGGGTTACCTTCTGGAGCTAGCATGGAGGCTCAAAAATTATGTATTTTTAATATCCCCATCAAAGGCAAATTATTCAAGGCTACGTTAATCATTCTACCCATCACCAACTTTGACTTTATTCTAGGAATGGATTGGTTAAGCAACCATGATGTTGTAATCAATTGCTAAAAGAAAAAGTTCACAATCAAAAGCGGCAAAATATCAACAGTATTTATAGGAAGACAAAGCCTGTTAGCTTCTCTAATAAAATTTAATAAAAGCAAGAAAATTGATTCAGAAAGGATGCAGCGCATACTTAATAACTATGATGGGAGAAATAAAGGAAGTTGTGCCTTTATTAGAAACGCACATCATTCGAGATTTTGAAGATGTATTTCCAGAAGATTTACCTGAGCTACCACCCGTAAGAGAAATTGGGTTCTCAATAGAACTAATTCCAGGAACCCAACTCAAGTCAAAATCACCATACCATATGGCACCAAAAGAGCTCCAGGAACTAGACCAACAACTTCAAGAGCTAACCGGCAAGGGATTAATTCGGCAAAGCATGTCCCCCTGGGGAGCCCAGTACTCTTCGTGAAAAAGGACGGATCTATGCGTATGTGCATAGATTATAGAGAACTCAACAAGGTAACTGTGAAAAACAAATATCCTCTACCGCTCATCGATGACCTCTTTGATTAATTGGCTGGAGCCAAAGTATTCTCCAAAATCGATTTAAGGTCGGGATACCACCAGATGAGAGTCAATGAGAAGACGTCCCCAAGACTGCATTTAGAACTCGCTTCGAACACTATGAGTTCTTAGTCATGTCATTTGGACTCACAAACGCGCTTTCTATCTTCATGGATTTAATGCAAAGAATATTCCGGCCCTTTCTCGATAAATTTGTGATAGTCTTCATCAATAATATCTTAATTTATTCTAAGTCTATGGAGGATCACGAGATTCATTTGAAGGTAGTATTGGGAACTCTTAGGGAGCATCAATTATTTGCCAAGTACTCAAAATGTGAGTTTTGGTTGGACTCAATAACATTTTTAGGACATGTAGTAAATGCTTAAGGAATCAAGGATGGCCCCAACCATCATTCGTGTCTGAGATTCGCAGTTTCTTAGGACTGGCAGGATACTACCGAAAGTTTGTCAAAGGATTCTCAAATCTGTCCAAACTATTAACTCAATTGACTCAAAAGGCAGCACCATTTGTATGGAGTCAGGACTGTGAAGAAACCATTTGTCATTTCTAAAAAGTCAGCACCATTTGTCATTTCTAAAAATAAAGCAAGCTCTCGCTACTGCACCTGTCCTAATCCTACCTCAAGAAGGGAGGAACTACAAGGTATACACGGATGCTTCATTAACAAGACTAGGGTGTGTCCTCATGCAAGATAACCACATCATTGCTTACACTTCAAGGCAATTGAAGACTCACGAAAAGAACTATCTTGTTCATGATTTAGAGCTAGCCGCATTGGAGGCATTATCTTTATGGAGTGAAGTGCGAGATTTTTACAGACCATCAGAGTTTAAAATACATCTTCACGCAGAAAGAACTAAGCTGTGGCCAAAGGAGATGGTTAGAACTACTCAGCGACTATGACATGGATGTTCAATATCATCCTGGCAAAGCTAACTTGGTCGCAGATGCTTTGAGTAGAAAAGAAATATTGAGTACTTTAATCTCAGCGAGTCCATTTGAGGAAGAATTCTAGAATAATATAAGACCCATTATTAAAGATCAGCTGAATGAATTGCTTAATGCTAATACTACAGGACCTACCATCGTACAAAGCATATTGGACGCTCAAAAAGTCAGCGAGGAATACCCCAAGCTGAAAGTAGAAATAGAAGATGGTCGCAGAACAGAGTTGCAGCTACGAAAATGAATTCATATTTATAATGGTAATAGAATCTGGGTCCCCAATAATTCACACATTCAAAATCAAATATTAAATGAACCCCACAACTCAGGCTATACAGTACACCCCGAAAGTAATAAAATATATCAAGATCTAAAGATAGCCTTCTGATGGCCTGGACTCAAAAGAGAGATAACTGAATTTGTGACTAAGTACTATATTTGTAGCCTAGTCAAAATAGAGCACCAACGACCTGTTGGACTACTGCACCCACTAGAAATCCCAGAGTGGAAATCGTCAGATATCTCCATGGATTTCCTAATGGGTTTGCCTAAAGGAAAATCAGGAGCAGATGCCATTTGGGTCATAATTGATATATTAACAAAGTCAGCCCACTTTATCCCAATAAAGCAAACAGACTCAGTGGAGAAAATGGCAAGATTATATATTAGGGAGATCGTCAAACTGCATGGAATTCCTAAAACTATAATTTTAGATAGAGATGGCAGGTTTACTTCTCGATTTTAGCAAGCAGTACACAAAGATTTGGGAATTATCTTAGCCATGAGCACGACCTTCCACCCTCAAACGGACAGACAAACTGAGAGAGTCAACCAAGTACTTGAGGATCTCTTACATTTATGCTTGTTAGACTTTGGTGGAAATTGGGAGAAACACCTCCCACTTGTAGAATTTGCTTATAATAATAGCCACCAGTCAAGCATTGGGATGACCCCTTATGAAGCCTATATGGGAGAAAGTGCAGTACTCCTCTAGCCTGGACACAAGTTGGAGATGTACAAATTTATGGATCTGAGTTAATTGAAGAAACAAACAAAAAGAAAAGGCTAATCAAGAGCATAATTGTGGCAGCCCAGGACTGATAAAAGAAATACTTCGACTCAAGACACCGGAGGCAAAAATTTCACATTGGTGATCGGGCTTATCTAAAGGTTAGCCATATGAAAGGAATTCATCACTTTGGAGTGATTGGAAAGGAGTCCCAGATATGTTGGACCCTCCGAAGTAACTGCAAAATTGGAAGCTCAGCTTATAGATTTAAACTTCCTGAAAGATTTACAGCCATGCACAACGTATTCCACATTTCAACACTTCGCAGATGCCTCCAGAAATTCACTTAGCAAGTTTCATACTCAACAGTTGAAATTCAGCTTGATTTGACTTATATTGAAAAATCTCTTTAAATTATTGAGAAGGACCTCCAAAAATTAAGAAGAAGAACAATCTCGATGATCAAAATTCAATGGCATAACCATATTACAAAAAAAGCCACGTGGGAAAGAGAAGACGATATGCGAAGAAAGTATCCAGAACTATTTCTAAATTAAGGTATCCCCTAAGACCCCCTTTAAGTCATTATTTTTATTCTTGATGTCGAAGACGACATTATTTTTAAGTATGGGAGTTTGTAACGACCCAATGCCATTACTTTTCAAATTAGGTCAAAATTCGTTTTAGACATCAGGGCCTTGGGGAATTTTAAATTAGGGCAAACAAAATTTCCATTAGATAGAAATAATTTTTAGATCAAAGTGCCCTAGTTTAAGAGAATTCGAATAACGAAACTCTCGCTTTATTTTTTTGAATTAATTAAATCCAATAATTCAAGAACATTGAAATACATGTTTGAATTCATTGTTTTCAGTGTCGTTGTGTTAAGTATATTATTTAAAGGCTACTCGAAAAATTTCGTCAAATTCTGAGCGCAAGTTTGATCGTGGTTTATTTTTGAAGTTTTAAACCTCAAAAATTAATATAAAATAAAAAATTTGTCAGAATCGAAATTTTTTGGCGCGATGGTGTTCGTAATGTCATAACACACATCGACGTCAAGTTTCATTGTTTTTGAACGCCAAACGACGGAAAAATACGATTAATTTAAGTTTAAGTAGTTTTTAAGAATTTTCTTAAGAAATTCTTCTCTCCCCCCCACCCAATTCTTCCGCCAGTTTCTGCATGTATGCGCGCTAATTAGGGCCTTAATGGCACTTTAATCCCCTTATCATGCTCCCTTCCTCTCCCTTTCTCCACTTAAGCAGCCCCCCATCCCTTCTCTTCTCTATAAGACCCCAAACCCACTCCCTTCCTTCCCCAAAACCTGCAGCCCTCACCTCCCCCTTCCAGCCCAGCCACCCTTAGCCTCCCAGCCCACAGCAGCAGCCCCTCAGCCTGCTGCAGCCCCATTCTAGCCTAGCCACCCCTCAGTCTGCTGCAGCCCTCTCCTCCTCTCCCCACACAGCAGCAGCCCTCTCCTCTCTCCACACAGCAGCAGCCCTCTTCTCCTCTCCCCACACAGCTGCAGCCCTTTCCTCCTCTCCCCCGCACAGCAGCAGCCTTCTCCTCCCTCTCCCACAACCACTAGCAGCCTAGCCTCTCCTTCCCGCCCTTCAGCAAGCAGCCGACCAGCAGCAACCCCTCATGCTGCAGCCCTCCCTTAGCCAGCAGCACCTCCTGCTGCAGCCCTCCCTCGTCCGACGAGCCAGCCATCCTGCCAGCTACCCCCCTGCCCCGGCAACCTCCTGCCAGCTCCCTTCTGCCACGTTCGGCCTCCCTTCTGCTTTCGGCAACCCCAGCTTTAGGTAACAGGATAAGGAAAAGAGGAAGAAAATGATATGAGATTTTTAATATTTTATTTTCTTTATTTCATTTTTTATTACTAAATATACTACTATATTATGTCATTGCATTATTATTGATGTCATTAATTAATAATGAACAACAGTATAAATGCTAGAAAATGACTATTACTTCCATATTGTCTATTTCAATTCAAGCATTTATATTCTGTCATTTCCATTTTCTTATTATTACTATTATTATTATTAAGTTCTACAATTTATACAGTTACAGTCGTTTCCATTCTGTCTTTCATACATTATTATTATTATTATCATTATTATTATTAAAATGATAATAATAATGCTATTATAAATATTATTGCCATATCAGTAACTTAAAAAAATACAGACTTCTATCAAGTTGAGAAAATGTAAGAAAAACAGAATAAAAATGAAGATAATAATATTGGCTAAAAAGGCTAATTTAAAATATCAAAAACCTAAATGCAGATTGAGCGAACTGTCACTCATACGAATTGTCAAATTGTTGAACTTTTGAACTTATAGAACAATGTACCAGATGTTTTTTATTACTTATGTTTAAATATGCTTTTCTACTCAGTATCACACAAATTTGATAAAAAGCATTTTTTAAAGTCACATAAAATGATATATGAACAAGTTTGGATAAGTGAGAAGCAAGGGTTCCATATTGATTTATACTTTTTGTCTGATCTGACAACTGCTAGGACGAGGCTGTCCGACATCGAGAGTCATAAGGAGCCTATATTGATAAGCCTTTGAGGGGGAAGGTATAGAGAGAAGTTGGGATATGTAACACAAAATTGAGCTCCCTTTTTTCTCGATTTGTACTTGCCCAACAGAATTATATTTTGCCTCAGATATCAAATACTAAAATTATGTATTTATTTTTGTGACTGCAATTATTTTTATACTAAGTTTCAAGTGCAATTGAAACAGTTTTGCAGGGATAAGTTTGTACAGCTTTTATTTCCTGTCAAATATTGATTATTTTGCTTATTATTTAACATTTGTAAAGATGACATCTATCAGTACTTAGTTTCACAACTAACTGGTATTCGAATGCCCGCACTTTTGAAACGTGCCCAGATCAGGAGTTCATTCTCGAGGAAAGGTGCTAAGAACTGAGCAGTGCTGATACTGCTATCTACTGATCCACCGCTTTCTTTTTGACTCTATCTATCTTTTTAAAAAGTTAGTAATTTTTATTTTATTTTAACCTTTGTAATCAGAACTTATGAATTAATAAATAAATGAGTTATATTTGATGTCTATATATTTGTCTCTTAAATCGCTCAATATGATTATGCGGGCTAGTGGACTTGTTGCTGTTATTTTATCACACCCAATGCAACCGGTGCTGGATTAGCTCCCGCTGACCCGACACCGGGTCCTCACAGGTAATACTATTGTCTGTGCCATTTCACGATCTCTTGAGATAAATGATTCTAGTTGAGTGATGTTAAGTATAAAAGATATGATTCTTAATGGATCAGATTGATATTAGTCAAGTCATTATAATAATCTAACTCCTTATAGATTCAAAAAACCCTAGTTGAGTTATTTTTTTTAATTTTTAAAAGATACAAGTAATCTCATAAGAACATTGTTTAGTTATTTGTTTGATCTTTACAAGATTTAAAATATTCTAGATATACACATCATGTGTCGTTTGGGTATTTTAATAGTTAAAATTTAAACTAACAATTTTTAATGGATGTAAACTCTAATGAAGCTTAAACTTAGGCTAGTACCAATGCTAACAAGCCCCCTAACTAAACTAAAACCATCAAAATACATACACAAACAGTAGTATTTTGAACTTATGTTTTTAAGTTCAGCTCTGATTCGAAATGAACTCTATATTATGTTATATTTATAAATCTCTAGTGGTCATGTTCAGAAACTTTGAGCCATCACATTTTACTATACTAAATTATTATGTTAAAATTGTATTGCCATCTTTGCCAATCTATGAGTCAATATTGAACCCAAGGATTATATTTTTAGCATATTCCACTTAATTTGCTTTGAATATTTGTTATGAAGCAAAATAAGCTTCGAATCATTTATCAATGGAATGTTTGGTTAAAATAATCAAATCGACCTTAAGAAAAGGTATCCTAACGTTGATGGTGAAGGCTCATGCACTTTCTTGAGCTATCAAGAGCTCCATTATCTTCTTTAATATCTTAAAAACTTTCCTTTGCTTGTCTACCTATTTGAATTATTGGCATGCTCTGGCTAATAGATGCAATGAAGCCACTATGACGGAGAAGTATAGAATGAACTTCATCACATATTGACAATCGTCTTTGAAGTTACATGTCATTGGAAATTTGTTATAACTCTTACTTTACCATGATTTTCTTTTGATTTTTTTCTCTCCAAATATCATATTTGAGGTGCAAAAATCTTTCTTTCAAGAATTTACACTTCACTATCAGAAGTAATTTGTGATGTTGGGGAAAACTAAATACTCAATCTAGGTGCGCGACATGTGCTTTCTCTGTTAGTTTATTATTCAAGATGCCATCTTGATATACTTGGACAAATTCATCTAGGAAAGATCTCTAATCAATCTCAACGACGTTGTCGGACATCACAGAGCTTGAATGACATAATAAGCCATTCATATAATCCTTTTTAGGTTTTAAAGGCCAACTTGATGTGTGTGTGGGCATTCAATTGAACTTGATGATATCTTGACTTGAGGTTCAAATTGGAGAAAATCTTATCCAGCTTGAGTTGATCCAATCAATTATCAGTTCTCAATTGATGATAATGGTTCTTAACTGTGGTTTTGTTAAGTTCACATAAATTAATGAACATTCATCAATCTTCATCTTTCTTGGGTTTGTTATTATTTGGTGACCAACATGGAGAAGTGTTAGGAGTCAATTCTTGCTCTAATCATCTGGCAACCGGCTATCTCATTCCCTGGGAATTATTTTATACAAGCCAAAGTTGGGTAACATGAAAGTTGTGTAAAATTGGATATCATTCTCCACTACTCTTCGAGGCAGTAATCCTCTCAACTCTTCTGAAAGCTCTTCATTTATCTTTGTCAATTGATGAAGCTGCTGACTATCTTGGCCGATTTGAAGTGTTAATGACTCATGCTCAACAACTATTTCATTGACTCGGTGTTTTGATGATTTTTTGGCTACTTTGATGCATAACAATGCATACATCTGACAAGAGTGTATTGTCCATTTGATCACATTTGTAGAAGTCAACTCCGTAGACAATTTGGTCAACCACTAAAAATTAAAGATTCTGTTTTTTGTGTTGATATGTTGTTGCCAGTGACAAAAAGATGCTTTGCCTAATAGTTAGAGGCTTCCAGATATGATATGATAAATATCAAAGGATTAACGTTGCACTGATTAAACATCAATGAATTGCCTACGGATAAAAAATTCAATTTGCTTCATGCCAATTGATTACTTTTGTATCTAACTGAGTGGATGCTGATAAGGGTGTGGCTTGCACTATAGCCTTACCTATTTGACTAGCTGCTCATAAACTAGGTTTTAATTGTTCCTGAGTCAATTAATAATACTCACCACTTCTTGCCTAACTTGGATATGGATTGTAAATGACTCTTTCTGACTCCTTGAATTATATATACGTGCAATGTTTCCCTTTTCGGCATTGACATTTGGGAAGAAAATTTCTCTGTACTAATTTTTGTCTTTTATTATTGTTTTTAGCAGTTATTTGTGCTCTTCTTCCAATGTTTAGTATTTTCTTGTTCTATTTCTGACAATACTTGCAAATGACAAACTTTTTTTGATAGTTAAATGTGTTACTTGGCAATTTGTTTTAATGGCCAGTAGTTGTACAATCCTTGATTGCTATATCTTTTAGCTGATTGCTTGCTTGAAATTTTTAACACAAAACAATACCAACTTATTATCAATAATTAACTGCCATCCAGGCATGTGCTTTTGTAAAGGAATGCAAGTCATCCTAAAGATAGCACCGTAGTAAAAGCTATTTGGCGAAACTCAGTTGTGTACTCTTAGATTCTTTGTTCCTTTGATGTAAAACATATCATTTCTTTCACAACTTTTTTTTTATGTTTTATGGGGTAAAAAATATTCTCAAAATGTTAGCTTAAACATTGACCATCTAAGGGTATCATGTATGCTATTGATTTTAAATTTTTTTCATATCGAGGCATGGTTCGATGGTTTCAAATGGTTAAAAGACTATTTCTCTCTAGTTGAGCAATCATGCACGTCAAAGCAACTTTCTAATTGGATAATCCAAGAACCATTATTCTCGGCTAGAGGTGCTATGCCACAAGTTTGCTAGTTGATGTTTGTCTGCATTCTGTTAAAAACTTGGTCTCTTCCCGAGTCTTCCTTCCTCATTTGTCATCAACTCATTATTGCTATAATTTGCGATGTTTATTTTGTTGGGGGGTTCTTCTTGACGTGTCTCAGTAATTCCATCACTTGTGTTCGCATATGTTACATTTTTTCTATTTACACTGTCAAAATGACAACAATTTTTAACACTCATGAATGTGAAATGCTGCCATTGTTCAACTGACCTAGCCACAAATTTTGGTTTCAAAGAAATTTTTTTCATGCTCAACGTATGTTGTGTTCTCTAGCTGGTACGATTCAATCATGATAAGGTGTCCTTTTCATGGTTTTGCTTTAGGAAAGATCATGTGACTTCTCAAGCATGTCCCGAGCTTAAGGGCTGGGGTAATTATCTTCTTGGATTTGACAAGTAGGCTACTTTTTACAGAGCTAAGTGTTCTTGTTTTGTGGGTTACTAATTGATCATGTTGGCTTAGGTCTTGTTGGCATGGCTTCTTGCATCTTGCTTTGCTCAATAATTTGTCTTTGCCCTTTTTCTGTCATTTATTTGAATTTGGTTGGGTGTTAGTGGTACTTGTTTGATCGGTGCATGTAATCCTTAACATATTATAGGATATACTCGACTATGGATATGATGGATCGATGAACTTGTCGAGTCAATTGGCTAGTTATTAGAGTTGATCTCCATCCACTCATTTATAGCCCATACCATGTATGCTTTATGACAAGTCCCTTAATGGCATATTTTGAGCTATAAATAATATTCTTAATTGATAGTAGTGTTTTGTAAACAAGAATGGCAATTAATCTTGATGCTTGCTTTATCTAACTATCTTTCTAGCACACACTCTATCACGATTTAACATGCGGTATTTACTGTTCTAGCCAAAAGTACTTGGGTAATTGATGCTCAAGCATCGTTGAAATAGCCATCTCATAGAGTCTTATTTTTATGTTCTACAACTTTTTTTTGTAAGAGGTTTTGAGTGCTGAAAAATTATGTTTTATTTCATTAGAGGCATAATAGTTCTCAAATAATTTATTTTGAAATTCATCACCAGGATCTGATTGAATTATGCAAATTGTATAACATAAATATTATTGAATCCAATTTGCCTACTTCTAAAATTTATCATAAGTTTCACACTTAGAATCTAAGAATTGCGCCTATGTTAATTGAGAGAAATAATCAATGATTACAAATACAAATATACTACTACCTAAGCTGACAGGGCTAATTGTACTAGATAAATTAATGTGTAGATTTTTTAATTATCATGTGATGCGTTCAAGAGATGAATGAAATGTGAACCTTATTTGCTTGCTAAGTTGGTAGGTATCACAAGACAAAGATTTCAAGAAATATAAACTAGGTAAATTAGCTACTAATCTTAATTTTGAAAAATTTCAAGTGTGTGAAAACTTGCTTAACAAAGTCTACGGTGCCATAGCCAAGGATCATCGGTTTTTATTTTAAAACATTTGATTTTTGAATTTAATAATTAATTTGTTGTTAGTTGATGCATATTATTTGTTCTAAAACCTTTAATTAATATTTTATTTTTTTCTTATTTAGCACATTATTTGATATAAATTCAACTTTATGGCCTTTATTATAAAACTGACTAATACTAAATAGATTGTGCTGCAAATCATCAGCATAAGAACATAAAACATAATTAGTACATTAGTTTGACTTTAGTATCTTTTCATTTCTTTCAGATCATTAATTTGCTTGAGCATATGGAGATAGGTTACAGCTTTTTTACCCTCTGTGCAGCAAATCTGTTCAATTTTTTTTTTTTTTTTGTAGGTTCACTTCAGGCGCATCATAGCTCTTCATACGGATACCAATTTAGGGGATTGCTCTTTTCTTGACACATGTCGTCATACTAAGGTGATAATTCATTATATATGCGTGCAAATTAAATGCTTACGATAATAACTCATGTTAAGTTACCAAGCCTCTTTCTTTATTTATATTTTTTTTTAATTCTGTGCAGACTTGTAAATATGTTCATTACGAACTTGATCTAACCCCTGATATGCCTCCAATGATGATGGGAAACTCTAATCTTCCACCTCCTAGGCCAATGAAAACTCAACGGGCTGAGTACTGTTCTGAAGTTGAACTTGGTGAGCCTCAATGGATCAATTGTGATATACGAAACTTCAGAATGGACATTTTAGGGCAGTTTGGAGTGATCATGGCTGATCCTCCGTGGGATATTCACATGGAATTACCATATGGTACCATGGCTGATGATGAAATGAGAAATCTAAATGTTCCTGCATTGCAAACTGATGGTCTTATCTTCCTCTGGGTCACAGGACGTGCAATGGAGCTTGGGAGGGAGTGGTAAAAAATCACCCTATAAATGTTATTTAGATTTTAGAATCTGTATTCTTGACAAACAATGCTGTGACATTCAGTGGACGTCATCCAGTTAGTTTTATTTTGCAACGGTAAAATGACATTTTCATTGGAGTTAATAAACCATTTCTCCACATTGAATAAGAATTTTGAAACGGTATTCTTTGTATTATATAGCTATTGGGGAACATGATCGGTGGAAATTGACAAAGTCAAGCAATGTCACCATTATTTTTGTTCTTGAAACTTCAGGGTTATTTGAACCAATGGTTGGCCTTTTAAATCTATCTATCTATCTATATACATATATATATATATATATATATATATATATATATATATATATATATCATTAGACAATGATGTATAGATTTAAAAAAAAATTCTAATTGAGTTTTTGATGAAAAAGGACATTAGTTTCTATACATTACAAGCATGCCTTAGGATGTACTCTACACTATGATCTTATCTCAGGGTTACTTGAAAACTTAGATTCTAATAAATACACAACTAATACTAATCATATTTTCTCTTCCATTTTGAATGATAATAAAAAATAAGCTGATAATTTTAGTTTAATAATAGAGATTTATTTTGTAGTTTTGTAATGTTTTAGATTTAGGCGTTAAATATGTACTTAAGCAATGTTTCCACGGTATTTATGAATCTCCACTTCTTTGGGATAATGCAGAAGGCGGGAATCTCCTTGTTTGAAAATTATGGCAAGTGTTGCCTATGTTTGCATAATTATAAAATTTTATTTAACAAACCACCTAATATAATGTTTCTGTTTGAATCTTGCGCATTTAACAATATTTGTGTTTTAATATTCTGCTTTTCTACAAATATAATTTTGTTCTGCCTTTGGTATATATGATCATGCATGCTACATCATGTGTCAGCTTGGACCTATGGGGATACAAGCGTGTAGAAGAGATAATTTGGGTAAAAACCAATCAACTACAACGGATCATCAGAACTGGTCGAACTGGTCATTGGCTCAATCACAGTAAGGAACATTGCCTTGTTGGAATAAAGGGGAACCCCGAGGTGAATCGCAACATTGATACAGATGTCATTGTTGCTGAAGTACGTGAAACAAGCAGAAAACCAGATGAGGTTGATAAGTGATCTTTTTTATTTTTTCAACTTTTGCATCTGTAAAGAATAATTTTACCCCATTGATTTTTTGTGTTGTATTTATAAGAGCTTCTCCGCCAATATAGTCTAGCTCGCTTGATTAGCACTCAAGCAATGCTTACACGTATCTTACAAAATTTATGGAAAATTTGCCCCCTTTTCCTTATTACAAATTTATATTTTTTAGCGTTAAACGATCAATTATCTTATTTTAGATGTATATTTGCGAGACTATTAGTTAAATATATGTCAGTTGTCATAGCATTGCATGATCATCTCTTCTCATTTCCTAACTTACAATATATCTTAGATATACATGTAATTAAAGTTCATTTGGTTCAATTCATAGCTCTTATATAATACAGAATTCATTTGGCTAATTTTATTCATTTCTCTTCTTACAAAATATTCTAATTTTCTTTTCATTTGGGAACAACTTTTCTATCTGTACAACAACTATTGACATGATTGTGAACATGTTTTTTAGTTATTATAAATGAGCTGTAAGCATAATTGTTTTCTCTTATTATGTTTCAAGAATATTCATAAAACAAACACTGAATTGTTTACAAGGTCAATATTGGTGATAAAGATTATCAGCATACCACATTTTTATACTTAACCTATAAAAGTTTGCAATAATTCTATATAAGTTACAGTAATCATTAGGTGACTTAAAATGTTAAAACTTCATTTGAAAGGCGCTAAACCGAAATACAATGAGTTTCTATGAAGTAATTGTAGGCCGCTTTTCCTTTATGCTGAAAATCCAATAGATTCTTTCTTATCATTATGCTGTAAATGTAATCTAATTGTTTTGTTTTAAACTGACTGCTCGAATCTTCAATTCATGCATGAATCTGAATATTTAGTTTAATCTACTATTCTATTTTCTTAAGTTTTGGCACGCCATGTTTCCCCACCGTAAATGATGCATCTTCTACAGTTACAAAATCGTTGACTTTTTTTAATGAATTATTTTTACCCTTTGGTAGTAGATATGGTTCTATGTAGGTTCTTTTTGCTATGGATCTTTTTTTAAACATTTTTGACCCATTGTTCTAGTTTTCTTAGGTTCTCTGTTCTGGTTCTTACAACTATTAATGTTAACTGTTTGCTCTGTTGTAAAACTTAATTTTAATGCCTTTATATTAATCTTTGTTATCTATATTATATTATTGAGCAAAGGTGGATCTAGGAAATGTGAGCCTCTGGAATCTCCCTATTTCAAAATAAAAGAGTTCTCTGGGTTGAAAATTATTAAGGGGTTGTTTGGAATATAAGATTTTTTAGGTAAAATAATCTGATTGTAATGCAATTTGATTATTTATTTTTGATTGATTGTTTCTATTTGAAATGAAGTAATTTAAATTATTTTATTTTTGATTTGTTGTTTCTGTTTGAAATGAAGTAATTTAAACTATTTTATTTCTGATTGGTTGTTTCTATTTGAAATGAAGTAATATAGGGAATATGATACTCTGAGTAATTTACGGGTAAGATTAGCTCCGAATGATGAATTTTGGTTGTTTAAATTTGTTAAAATTGAATAATATTGAACCAAATGCAGACACGATGGATTGAATTGAATCTACTGATTGAATAGAATCGGAGCGGATCGAATTGAATTGGTGAATCAAATCAGCGAATCGAATCAGATTTAAAAAAAAACGTTGTGAATTGAATCGAAGCTCACCAAATTGTTGCGACTCGAAGCTCGATGAATCGCTGTGAATTGAAGATCGATGCCTGGCGAATTGATGCGACTTCGAAGCTCGGCCTCAAAACTTGGCCTCACCGCTGCGACCTCACTGCCATTGCGAGCCATTGAATAGGAACGAAGGCATTTTCGATTCGGTGAATTGAATGAAGGGATTCGAACTTCATCTTCGACGAATCAACGTGAAGAATAGAATCACAGATGTTGTCTTCGATGAGAAGACGTGATCTTCGATTTGAAGAAGCTCCGACGAGCTTCATTTTTTTTTTCGAACAAGAAGAATCAGATTGAGAAGATACTTCGAACAAGAAGCTCTGCTGCTTAGCATAATAAAAATCCCCGAATGGAAGTAAAATTTTTTCCCACGACTATATTTATAGCCCAATAAAATTTTTTATCATATAATTTTATTTTATCCGAAATTTCACCAAACCAAATACCTGCAATGTAGAATTTCTGATTAAAATTTACTTTCCTATTTCAGTGTTTCAAACAATCTCCAAATAAAATCAAAATAGCTCCCAAGTGCACCAAAAATTTCATTCCTAATGCGCATTACACATTATGCCAAATGGGAGACATGTCTTCTACTTATTATTTATTTACATAAAATTGCTTAATATTTTTTTGTTACATATATAGCATTTGAATATTTGTATATTTACTTGTAAATGTGCTTTTTCAAATGTTTTAATGTATATGCATAAATTTTATGGGGTTAAACTACCTAAAATATTTTTCTTAACCACACTATAACTTTTCATTTGTTTTTCTACCAATTATTAAATGAAAAGCAAACCTATGTTTAAACGCACTTTCAACGTCAGATTCTTCTTAATCTCATCTTTCGTTTTTGATATTCTGTCAAAGTATTCATTGCTTCCGAGCACAAGTCTTAGGCTTATAAATATCTTTGGTTGAGGCTTCCATGATTTTCTGTTCTATCTATTTGTTGCTTCATTTTTCTTTCTTCTAATTATTTTCTTAGATAATGTTATGTTTCCTCTCTCTAGAACTCGTCCTTACCAATGTTGATGACATACATTGCGATATCCTTTGACTTGGGATTTAGGTGTGTTTCTATTTCCTGTGTATCGTGAGGTGTGCTGCTTGCTTTTAATTATTAATGGATTTTTGTTTTATGTTTACTCTTTTTTTGGTGTATGCAAGTTTCATTATTTCACTTCCATTCTTTCAGGATCGGGTGTCTTTCTTTGCTCACATGTAGTGTTACTCTAATAATTGTTGTAGTTGTTCTTACATCCGAGCATTAAAATACACCATCTCCACCATCACCACCAATCCTTAATCCCACTAGGTGGAATCATATACATGACCCTTTGCTTCCTTGTGCATGACTTCCTACCATTAAAGCCATGAAAAAATTGTTGTCAATAAAAATTTTTAAAGTAACAAATCCTTCACACTTTGGAGATTTAAATTAAAAATGAAAATCTGTAAATAGTAATGATTGTTGGATTAGGCTATTTGGTCTCTTTGCTGGTTTTCTTAATCTTGTATACAGTGCTGTATTCAGTTTATGTTTATCATCTTAAAGTCAACATAATTTAGATATTTCCAATTTTTATTGATCTATTTTTATTTTATCTACTACAATAATATGCAAGGTGTCGTTGCTTCAATTCACTTAAATTCTATTTATGTTTATCATCTTAAAGTCAACATAATTTAGATATTTCCAAATTTGGGAGTGTTAAATTTGATTATAACTAAAGTTTGGATTTTGTGTGTTTGTTTTGTGGAAACCCTTATGATTCCTAAAAGAAACCTTGATGTTTTAGTTGGGTTTTGTGCCTAGATGGCACTATTTAAGTAAGGGGTGAATTGGGAATGATTTAAGAAAATCAAAAATTGAAAAAAACAGCTTTAAGATAATTCGATAATTACTTAAGCAAGCAAATAATAAAATCACAGAGCATAGAAAAAAGAAAAACTAAGGCACTGAACACAAACACATTTATAGTGGTTAGGAACATTTTATCCCTACGTTAACTTTTCAAAGATTCTTCTTTTTCGAAATTCACTCCTCGAACCACAATCTCCTTCACACACCGGCAGGCAGAGAATTGATTTATGATGGAATTTAATAGATCACCCTATTATGACCATAAACCTGTAACTACTACCTCTCACTATGCTTTATTAAACATTGGTAGATATACAATGTTTAATACACTATATTAAACACTTGTTGGTCAAGCATTATCACAAGATGATCGCCCTTCAACATCTATATACGTGGCAGAGCAGCAAATTTTATTGATAAATTGTTAAATGAGTAACTATATGTTTATTGGGCTAATCCATTGAAGTAATTTTCTTTGGAAAATACAGGCTGAGTTCATTAATACATACATGTATTTTATGTTGTTGGATTTAAATTTTGAATAGGAAAATATGATTGCATAATTTTAAAATTAATGGTTAAATATATAACCAAAATTCGTTATTCATATGCCAAAGTGAGGTTTAATTAAATGAATATATCAATAAATGTGTAGAATTTTTAAATATGTGCATTATACTTTTAATGCTTAAAATTCAAATTCTTATTATTCATTAAGAAAGATGCATTAACACTGGCGTTTTTGAATAATTTGTATGAATGTTTATGATTCAAGTATAATACATGAATTTACTATGCTTATTACCATTGAAATAAGCCTATTAAAATTTATAAAGATCCAGACGAATGGGCTGAATTGTAATCCAAATCATTTAACATTCATGGCTGAGCATTGCGCATTGACATGAAACCTAATATCTCCATTTAAGAGGACAATACTGCACATGCTACGAATCTGCATTTTGTTTTCTTTATTTTTTTTTTCCTGTAGTCTTATTTTCTGCAAACTATGGAGATACGTATATATTTATAATTGCAAAGTTTGACATATGCTGCCTTTTGTCAATAACAAATTGGTTGAACTTACATATGATCTGTTTTTTAAACTTGAAGATGTACCCAATGTTGGAGAGAATCAGCCCAAGGACAAGGAAACTAGAACTATTCGCCCGAATGCACAATACACATGCCGGGTACTTAAACTGGTCTTTGCTTTCTTATTTCTTTTGCTTCGTTGTTATTTAATTTTCTTGCACCATTTTTATCATTGTGGAAGCATTAAAAGCTCAAGGAAATTTCTCAAGATTGATTAAATATTAAGTTTAAATATTTGACCAATACAATTTGAATTTATATGATGTGTTACGCTCTTAATTAAATAATAATAATAATAATGTTATTATTCTTATTATTAATCTGTACAATTATATATATATATATATATATATATATATCATAGTCATCCTCCACTTGTTTGACATTTTTTTAATTATAAAAATTGTGTTAAATAGCTTGGCGAGTTGAAGAATTCTTCATCATTTAAACATTTCCGCAGAATGTTATTTTTCAGTTTTTTTGAAGTACTCATTCTTAAGTCTCATTTACTTTTGGAGCAATCATTATTTTCTCAAGAAATACTAAATTTCTTACACATGTTAGTCACATTTTTGCATTTTGTTTTATTTTATGAAAATAATTTGCCTATCCTTAATGTTCTTATTTTTATTTTTTATTGCAATTTTTTATAAACTTTACATGATCAAAAATTTTCATGTCATGACTTAATTTGATTAGCTTATCTCCTTTTTAGCAGTATCCAAATTGTCATAAAACTTTCAAAAACGCCTTTTTAGCATTATTTTTTTTACTCTTGACAAACTAATTTTATATATCTTCCAAAGCACATTAACTTTTCAATTAACTCATTTTTTATATTAAGTTTTTCTTTTTAATTTTTCTTAAATAGAATATTTTTATCACTAGTCATCTTTTAGTTTTACCTTTTTTTTTTATTATTATCCAGGAGTAGTATCTTTAGCCACTTTATGCAGCTAGTAATCCTTTATCACATAAAATTAGGTTTCCCTCAATGTTCCAGTGACAAAGTTCTAGAACTCTACAACTATAAATATTTAATTTCTCTTAATTAAAGTTTTATATCTATTATATGGGCCTACTGACCGTTTCACTATTTAAACATGCAAACTATGTTAAATCCAGAATTATTATCATAGCACTGAAATATTGTGTATTGTTCTGCATATCTTGCACTCACTCGCATCTGATCCTACTTCCTACCTCATCTATTAAATCTCATCCACTTCTGTAATTTCCGGACGAATAAGCTATGTAATGTGCTACTTCTAATATATAAATAAAAACAACTGGGCTGTGTAAAAGACTGATCTCTCAGAGCAGGTGGCTGTCACTGGGGAATCAGCTAAATGGAGTAAGGCTAGTGGATGAAGGCCTGAGGGCAAGATTCAAGGCTGCTTATCCTGATGTGGAGGTTCAGCCGCCTTCTCCACCCAGAAGGTCTCTTTCTGTCGACCCCGATTCCGGTGCAGTGCAAGTGAGAAGCCCATTTTTTGCCGGCGACCTGAAGCAGCAGCAACAGCAACTGCCACTACCGCAGCCTGCAAACAGATTTATTGATGAGGCTTCGGCATCCCAGAGTTACACATTGGAGGTAAAGCCCGTCGTCATGGAAACTGAAACTGCGGCTTAACCTAATCTCTTCTGTCCCAGAAAGAGTGCGTCCGTTTGATAATGTTGAAAGCTTGGTTTTGATCTGTAAAAATTGGGGCTGTTTTGTAAAGGTTATTTGATAGTGCTTTCCTTGTATTTATATCTTTGAGGTTCTTAGTGTTTTGATGAGGAGGTATTTTTGTAATGGGAAAAAAGATGAAATCTGCTTGCAGTCAAATTTGTTTGGGCTCAGGAATTGGGATAATTGCTAAATGTATTTGAGCATCAGCACCTACTCCGTTGCATATGTTTATCTGCAAAAAAGAATATATGGCAGGATGTTGGGCTTATGGGATTCTGCCTGCTTCCAAACTTTAAATGAAATTCATACATCTTTAATTTAAATTGTAATGCAGGGCTTATTTTAGTGCTCCTAAGATTGTTCATTATCTAGCGAACTATGTTCTATTTCCAACTACAGTAACTGAAGCCTTAATCCAACTAATAAGTGTTAGAGAAGTGTTAGAGAAGTTAGCTTCTTTGTATGAGCACAATTTGATCTTCATCTTATTGTTCACTACTTCCACTTATTTCCTTTTTTATATTATAAAACCCTAATTTATTATTATTGTTGGCCTTTCGGATGTCGCTTATTCATCTTTTCATATAGCACCTTTTAAAATCGAATTATTTTTGCCTATAAAATAATCGCTATAAATTATTATAAATACCAAATATTATTAATTTAAAATCATTTAAACAATATTTATTTTCGAACGACGAGTTACCTTTTCTTACAACTATTTTTATTAGCCGCCACTCGAACGATTTTAACATTTTGTGAATGCAACATTTCTTTTATAAAAAAAGTTGTCAAAAATACAGATAATTAGAATTTAGAAAGTATGTGAAATACAAAATTATTATTAAATTTATTTTTATTTGCGATACTCATAAAAATATATTTTTTAAATTCTAAATTTTAATCTCTATATTTTTTAAAAGATATTTTAAAGTTGAATAATATTTTTGTTATAAAAAATTGCACAAAAATAAGAAGTCTTAAAATTTAAATTATAATATGTTTGAGAATTTTGATACACTTATACTATTATGTGACATTATTTTAAAATAAAAATAATGTGACATATATATAAATATATAATTAGTAAAATTCATTTTTTATTTGAACAAAAAAAAAAAAAATATATATATATATATATATATATATATATAAGAAAAAATAGGAATTTTTTTTCTTAATTGTCGATAAATATGATTGCCTATAAGCACATAAGTGTTATTGGGATAAAAAAAATTTATTCAATAAAATTTTAATTTTATTTTATTAGTATTTATTTATAAATATTATTTTTTAAATTTATACTGAAATGATATCAAAATTTAATTGGTTAAATATTTTTGCATCATTTTTATCATTTTCTTAAATTGTGAAGTTGTCAAAATGACATAAAAAAAATGTAAATATAACTTTAATTTTGCACGTTGCCTAATTTCTTTGAATAGTCGAAAATTGCTTACATATTTTAAAAATATTTACCGAATTCCTTATACTATAAATCAGTTTTTAATTTTTACTCAAGAATATATATCAAAAATTATTCTTGATTAACAAAAAATTTTCTTTTTTTTTAATTTTTGCGTATATACACTATAATTTAAATAATAATCTATTTACATATTAAATTATATATCATCTGTATATTTTGACAATATACTAATGTATAAGTATAATAATACTATTTAATCATAATTGATTGCCTCGGTTCTTCCACCTATATGACACGCTGCACACCCATTTCGCGCCAACTGATATTGAAGGAAGTCTTATATAAAATTAATTAAAAATATACTATTTAGTATAATAAATAAAGTTTTACATTTAAATTACATAATTTTTGATGAATATCACAAATAAAAATAAATTTAATGAGAATTTTTTCATGAAAATTATAGAACAACACATTTTTTTTGAAAAATATTATTTAGATTCAGAAAAATTTTATCTAATAAAATTTAGATATTATTTTAATATAAATTTTAAAACTAATATTTATATTATTTTAATATAAATAAATAATAATTAATAAAATAATGTCCAATGCCACTTAGTATTTTATTTTTATAGATATTAGTCGGAGCAGTGCGTCCGAATTATATATATATAGTTCATCTGCTTCGATCGTGAACTCCCGCTGCTGTTCGAGAAGTGACTGCAATTGAAATCCCGTTCATTGGGAGCAAAGAATTCGTAGCATTGTTGATTAATGATCTCGCAGTGGCAGGGTGGATAAGATAGATGATGGCTTCATCGGCGGTGGTCCTCTTCCAAGCAGGCTCAGGGCTGGCCTGCCTCCTCTTTCTCCTACGCGCAGGGCTCTCCCACAAATCGCTCCTCTTCTTCCTCGCGCGTCTCTTCCGCTTGATCGAAGATCGAACCCAATCCTTCCAAACCTTCAACATCCCTCGACACGATGCCGACAGCCTCGCAGAAAATCCTCTGCACCGCAAAGCCGCGACCTACATTGCATCCCTTTCCTCAGCCGAAGACTCGGATCACACCAATCTCCTCTCCTCCACCCTCAGATCCAACGATTTCTTTACCCAGCTGGCCCCCGGCCAAACCGTCCACGATTGCTACCTCGAATCGCGGCTTTCCTGGATCGTAGATCCCAGCCGCGGTTTGCTTCTCCGCCTCAGGCGTCAGGATCGGCATCGTGTCCTCCGTCCCTATCTCCAGCACGTTGAGAAGGCTGCGGAGGAGATTGAGATCCGGCGAAAGGAGATACGCCTCTACACGAACTCGGCTTCGCAGGCGTGGAGAGGGGTTCCGATGATGATGCATCCGGCCACATTGGACACGCTGGCGATGGATCAGGAGCTGAAGTCCCGTGTGAAGGCAGATCTGGAGCTCTTTCTCAAGGGGCGAGCCTACTACGCTCGCCTCGGCCGGGTCTGGAAGCGGAGCTATCTTCTTCACGGATTGCCGGGGACGGGAAAATCGAGTTTCGCAGCAGCCATGGCCCGATTCCTCTGCTACGACGTCTACGATCTGGATCTATCCCTTGTTCCCGATTCGGCAGTGCTGCGCTCTCTCCTCCTCGGTACGACCCCGCGGTCCGTCGTTCTGGTGGAGGATCTGGATCTGTACTATGCGAGAGCTCTGATGCTGGATTTCATGGACGGGGTGTTCTCCTGCTGCGGGGAGGAGCGGGTGATGATTTATACTGTGAGTGGAGGAAAGGCGGAAGCCTTGGAGGGCGACCCGGCCGTGATGAGGCCGGGCCGGGTCGACGCGCGGATCTTCTTTCCGCTGTGTGATTTCGCGGCATTCAAGACGATGGCGAACAGTTACCTGGGGGTGACGGAACACAAGCTGTACGGGCAGGTGGAGGAAGGGTTTCAGGCCGGGGCCCGGCTCAGCCCGGCCGAGCTCGGGGAGATCATGTTAGCGAACCGGGGCTCCCCCAGCCGGGCCATCCGGACCGTCATCGGCGCCCTGCACCATCATCGAACCGGCTCCCTCGAAAGGCTGGTTCGGGCTCGGGATGAGCTGGCCGAGAGGGACACCGCCCGTAAGGACCCCAGCGGGAATGACCTCCGGAAGCTCTACAGTTTCATTCGGCTGAGGAGCGGGAATCGGAGGGAGCGGAAGTTGCCGCTTGGGGTGGCAGCCGCCGCCGTCGGATTCGACGAGAAGCCAGCCTGAAGGCGCCATCATCGTGCATTTTTTCTCTTTTTTTATCTTATTTTCTTGAATTTTAGATACTAGTGAGCAAAATATGAATACGCAAATATTATATTCATTCAAATATAAAAACATATGTTTTTTTTTCAACCAAATTTCTCTCGAAAAGCATCTTATTGCTAATGTTGAAACTGCAATTGAAGTATTGAAAAGGAAGCATTTTGCCCGAATTCTACTTCTCCTCTGAAGGCAGAAATTCTGATTAGTTACAATGAGCTTTAGTTGTTTTTATATTAATTTTGGATTTAAACTCATCTAAGTATGCTTTAATCATGAAACTGTGTGAATTCAGTAAGCTAAAATTGATTCAAACAACGCTTTAAAGGAGGTGTGAAAAAACAATGCATCTGCTCAAGCCATAGAGAAGAAAATGTAAATAGTTGTAGGCCAACCAACTACGAAAATACTTATAAATAAGCCTAGAAAACATCAAATATAAAGCAACTAGTAATGTGCTTATGAATTAGGCATTGACTAACCTAAGATAATAAAGGATTAGCTATTAATTTATCATGAATCAACAATTTCTACAAATAAAAGTTGATAATGGAGGTGTAAAAGAATTGAGTTATCTCAAGATCCGGCTTAAAATTGGGTCACTAATTGGTTCAAGAGATATGCTTATCAAGCTTACAAACCAAATATGAGCACTCAATCAAGCTCAATTCCTTAAACAAGCTTGAGCATAGGTTGGATGTACTGTTAGCTCACCAATTTAGATCTTTTATTTAAACTATTATAAGATTTCATAATATAATATAGCAACATTAATTGACTTAAGTAAATCAATATAATAAATAAATTTTACCTATGAATTTTCATACCTAAAGCCTACTTTGTTAGTTAATTGAGATGTCTAGCATGACTATTACTGAGATGGAGTCAAGCTTGATTTCAAGGGTAAAAAAATTGATAAGTCGGGCTCGAGATCGACTCTGCTTGATTACGCCCTTTATCAAGATGATCTATACTATGAGCACTGCAACAAGATGTACACTATATTTGGTTCGCGAGTCGACAAGACCTATGCAATGAGGACTGCCAAACGTAAACAAGTGCTAGAATATATGCACGAACTATTCATCTAAGAGTTCAAGGAAACCATAAAAAATAAAATGATTATGATGGTGTATTATACTGCATGCAGATGTCGATAGTTAGATGTTGTCAAATGTTGGTTGAGTTTCTACCATCAATGTAAGACATGTCTTATTGGTAATGCTAAGGGGAAAAAGATTTCAAGGACTAATAACTCTTCAAGCGGGAAAACCAAATCACCATAAGAACAACTAACACATGAAAACCGACAACAAATAAAATAAGTTAACCCTTTCTACTTATCAAGAGATCGATATTGGGGATTTGGTAGAGCAACCCCTCAAAGCTACCGCCCCCTTAAGAAACGACCAACACAAAATATTTTCTTATGAATTTTTTTCTTACTATATTTCTTAGAGGCTTAAATATTTACTAACTTTGCATGCACGCATCAAACAGGAGAAATTCAAATGCCTCAATATGAAAGTCAAAATATTTTAATCATAAAATAAGTGATTGACTATTCTCACCGGTTGTTACCATAAAGATGCCGTTACGACGCAACCTTGTTCTATTCTGCTGCTCTCAGCACTATCAAACAAGCAATCTGCAAATATTTTTTTTTGAAGGAAATTTACAGTAAAATTAGAACTCGGTCATAATACCAAATGACGAATGGTGTATTGTTGCGGTCTTTAAATTTAAATTATTCGTCTTTTTGACGCTTAATTTGTTTCATTTGAGATGAATATGGCACTTCACAATATGTAATTGAAGAGATTTGGGCTCTTTATTAGATGGATAATCATTCACTCTTATTATTATTATTTTTACAAGTTGAGGGCAGGGCTCGAGTCCAATCATCCCATACTCAAATTTGACTCATCTTGTTCGAGTCACTTCAATTCATTTTAAATAGGATTCGAGTTAAGACATATGACTTATCTTGACTCGAAAATTTTCAAATGAAATTCCGCTCGAGTCAAATCGAATTCGTATTTTGAGTTATGGGTCCCAGCCCTAGTTGGGGGTGACAAATAAAGACAATAAATTTGCTAAATAATAGGACTTTAAATTTCCAAGAACAAATAATACAACTTTTTTCCTGCAATTTGTCGAAGTAAAAAGTTTTATGATGCTTTTAATATTTGTAATAATTTATTCCGGAGCTAATGTAGAGAGCGTTGGAGCAAAAATGCATCAACTAAGTCTTATTTATTGAATTTCGAACATTAAATATTTATTAGGGCGTGCCATTTAGACCATTGATATATGATAAAAAATATATATATTCAATAAATTTTAAATATTATTTTATTTATATTAAAATAATATAAATATTATTTTTAAATTTATATCTCATTTGATAAATTTATATTAAATAAAAGTTAATGCGAAAAATTCAATTAAAAACGAATAATAGATATTGTTAAGAAATTTATATAAAACTTTTTTGTACAGTTTTTATGGATAGTGAAAATGTATTTTTTTTATTTACTATGTTATTTTTAACAAAAAGGAATAACGGATATTTTTTTGGCTAACTTTTTAAAAGAATGCCATTTATGACACTCAACAAAACACATCAAATAAAATTTGAATATATTTCATTAATATATATTTATTTATATTAAAATAATATAAATATTATTTTTAAAATTTATATTGAATGCACCCAAAAAATCTTATTATATAAACTTTTATAAGTGCCACCTCAACAGGTCTAAAAAGCATTTCTCTTATCCGATAATGCATATATGCAAGGCAATACGAAGTGATTGATGGATGAGATTTCCAGCTAAGTTGAGATTCAATTTCTAAGTAATCCCACTCGAAGGAGAGATGAGAAAAAATTTAATTTATTATTTTTTATAATAAAAAAAAGAATTCATTAAAAGCAAATCGTAATCATATGAAATCAAATTTAAAGACAACTTTTAGATACTACAATTCTAAAAGAAGGCAACTTTTAAATAACATAACATCTATATTCTCATTTGCATTAACTTAAGAAATGCTACAAGCGCATATTATATACAAATTTAATATACCAGCAACTAGATATATAAATAACTGATATTTTCATATAAAAGAGATTTTTACGCATAAATGAAAAAATAATGAGTTTTGTATTTTCACAAATTATTATGACACCAACTATTGATCATCAACCACTGGATTAATACACCTCGCTCCCCCGCGCTCCCTCCACCATTGGATTAACACACCTCTCTCTCTCTCTCTAGAAATCCACCTCCCTCCCAATGTTGATGTGGGAATAGCATTCACTAAAATGAACTAGCTCGAGTTTGAGTCTGCCAGACGAGGAATGCTTGGAGAACATCGAAGGAGGAATGCGTCGAATCAATACATTCAAATATTTAAAGAAAATAAAAATCAGTCCATATATGCAGATGTAGGACAAAACCTGAGAGGAAATGCAGAAAGGGTCGGTCAGCCAATTATGCTTAAGGGCAGGAAGGGCCCATGTTTGGATAGTGTGGCATATTTTTTACCTTGATATATAGCAATATATATATATAGCTATTGCAGACTCGCCAAGCTCGAAAACCGAGTATTTTCTCCATTGCTCCTTGCATATGCGGTACTTAACTGATACTGCAACTAAACATATGGTAGATAGGCAGAAAATCAGATGTTTGGCCGTTCCTATATTGTTTAGTATCAAATGGCGGTGCAAGGATTAAGCAAAACAGATTAAAATGCTTCTTCCAAATTATGTATCTCTATGAATAAATAAAGTATAGGGTATAGATTCACACAATAAAATTCATTGATAAAAAGGAAGGTTGTAGATAAACATGTGTAAGAGGACTATAACACAAGCCATCATTAGTTCTCCCTAAACCTTCTGGATAATCTAGAAGAGAATCCATCAGTGACAATTCAAACCGATAGTTTTCTTTATCCAAACAAAAAGTGCTCATTGCCAGCACTATCAACAAAGTTTTTGAAAATTTTGCACTCTTGGAACTACTGGCCCTTTTCGTGGGATGGCGACCTGACAAACCAAAATAACTCTTTAGCATGAACCCATGAATCAAAAAGATGAACGCCCGAGTAATTAATCTCGTAGCACTGCCAATCCAGCTCGGTATTGAGAGAAGGTACATCTCCCTCCCCCCTCCCCTCCAAAGCTTTTGGCCAGAATGATCCACATCATGATGCAATATTGATGAACCCGCATCCTCCGATATACAATAAAAGCATCACCTCAACAACGCGGCCCAAGAATGGAGACATAATTTATGATCAACTGTCAAAAACCAAACGAACCTTGTGTCGATCCAATCTTTGGTGGGAGGACAGCAGTAATATCTAGCCCCACCAAGATTCTGGCGGCGAGAAAAAATTCCAAGGAGGAAAGTGCATATTAATCACAAACATAAATTTTAAGCTTTCGAAAAACCACCCAACTGACTTTGAATGAAGATTCAATATCAAAATTAAAGTTTGGTGACCATTTTAAGAACTGCATAATAACTGCATAATGAAGTTTTTGAATCGGATACAAAAGAGAATCAGACCTATTCGATAGCTTGATGAATATATGACAATGGTCAACGAGACCCACAGACCCGCATGGAACAATAATAGAGACAACGAACATCGACAACCACACCGGGTCCCTCCCACGTATGCGTCAACGGGACGCCATAAATAAAAGGGAAACTAGAATTATGTAGATGCCAGTGAAACGATTTGGTTGAAATGGAAGAAGACGACACAGGAGACAACAAAGACGTGTTGGCAGGAGACCAACAAGCTTTGCGGTAGATTTGTGGGTAACAGAACGCTTGAACAAGAGGATGCCCTAGCCATTTCTGTTTGTGTGTGCATGAAAGTATTAACTGCATGCTTTTTAAAAAGAAAATTGAAGGGTTTATAACAAACATAAGAACCAGATTCAGCTGGCTCATAAGGTCATCAAGGTAGCTCATTTATACAGAATATATAATAATACATATTAAAATTTATTAACTTGATTAAACCCTAAATTTAATAAAGTTTAATCTATAAATCATCACACACAAAGCTCATATTGTTAACTTAGACGTGCCCAAATGTGAGGTTCCCAAAACGTGTCCAAGTGGGGTTCAGAAGGCGCCCAAGCGCAGTAGCAACAAAAGCGAGCCCGAGAAACATAAGGCTAAGGCGCCATGTCCATTGTTTCAAACGCACCTAGGCGCAAGGGTAGAAGACGCATGAGGCACAAGTGACACGGAAATGCGTGTAACAGCTCATGCTCCCGGACACGCATGAGGGCGTGCCCACACCCAAAACAATACTCGTCTGTGAGAACAACTACGCTGTCTTGAATGAGCCACGATGTTTCTTGAATGAACCAGCGATTCCTTAAGGGTTTATTTATGGTTTGTGTGCCTGGAGGAGAGTTGAGTGGCGGTTTTTGTGAAATCGCTGACGATCCAGTTGAAACTGCTGGTACTATTCACGAGCCCAAATGTGCAAAATGATGCGTCTGGGCATGGGTTGCACTTAGTATATATGTGTTTATTGGGTTTAGAACCCATTCTTTTATCTCCTCTTTAGCACATGTTTGAGTTATCTTTGAAGAAGTAGAGGATCGTCATTGTGCTAGTGTATCAAATCTATGAGGTTCTTGATGAGTCGCCAATAGTTTGTTGCAGGGAAAGTAATTTTGTTTCTTCTTCTTGGGTTCGAGTTGTATCTTATTATTTGCTTGAAAGATATGGTTGTATCTTTGTGAGTTTTATTTTAATATATATTTTTTCAAGAGAATAAATTTGTGTTTGCCCACATTTATTTCTCTCATCTCTACGATCTCTAATCCTTTACAAGTGATACCAGAGCGAGGTTGGCAAGATTGTCCTTGGGGTAGAGAGTTTTACCGGGTGAGCGAATATTTTTGAGCGGAGATATGGAAAGTAATTTGAGTTGTATGATTACTTTGAATAGCTCTAATCATCATGTATAAAAAAAAAAGGGAAATTGTTTTGTATGCCAAGGATTTTCATTTGCTTGTTTTTATAGAAATGAGGCTAGGAGACAATAGAAGCGCAATGGAAACATCTTCATCAGCAAGTGTGGCTACATCTGAGAGGAAAAGAATGTCAGGGAGTTGTGGAATAAAGTGAAGGAGAGCTCTATATCTGATCAAGTTGTTGATGGGGATCAAGTATTCAAGTAGAAGGCCCATGTAGAATCACCTAAACAAATTTCAAATTATTATTCATCAATATAATGGGATGGGCATCAGGCTCAAGGAAAAAGTTAAAATACTTTGGATGCTAAGTACTTTGGTGAACTATTGGAGAGCTTTCAGCCACTATCGAATTATGTGCCAGATGGAAAGATAACAATGAATGTGGCAAAAAGCAATGTCTTGAATGAGGGGGTAAAAAGAAAGTCACATGGCACCTCCCCTTCCCAGTAAGAAGTGCTCATCACAAGGACACAAGAACGCAATAAGACACATTATTTTAAATTCAAAATATGAATTTGAGATTTAAATAGAATACTATTAAGATGATGAAAGTTGAGAGGAAGAGAGATGAAGATCCATGATAAAATGAAATCAGAAGAACTTCTATGTATTGCGCATGTTATTACAGCATACATATATACAGTGGTGTGTAATCGTAACACAAGTCGGTTACTAATTCTAAACAATGCACAGCTCCAATAAGCAGCTGGCAATTACATTGTATTCTCTATAACTTATAGTTGCTTATATATCTGATTAATGTCTAGTATTCACTGTTGTTGTTATATTATGATATCCCTCGTAAAGTGACAGTGAACTCTCGAACTACCAACTTATCTCGCAGGTAGTTAAATTGGGAGATTGAAAGTGGCTTGGTGAGGATGCCCACTATATGCTCGTTTAGAGGTGTAATGTATTGCAATCTCATTTTTTTTACAGTCACGGATGAAGTGGCAGTTCAGTCCAATGTGTTTTGTACGAGCATGAAAAATGGGTTGTTGGAAAGAGAGATGACGAACAAGTTGTCACAGTAGATTTTTGTTGCTTGCAACTGAGAATGTTGAAATCCTTGTAGTCAACAAAACCAAATGATTTCCGTAATTGTTGAGGCAAGCGCTCGATATTCAACATTTGTTGAGGATTGTGCTATTGTGTGTTGTTTCTTGGCACTCCAGCTGATTAGGGTTTGGCCCAGAAACAAGCTAAAACTAGTTGTAGATTTTCTGTCAATAGAGTCTCCTACCCAATCTGCATCTGAATGTGTATGAAGCTCCATGGCGGAAGTAGTGACGAGTAGCCCAAAATCAGATGCGTGAAATGATGTTGTAGAGGATGATGCATGTGTTGACAAATGCGGTTGACCGTGTGAATGATATTTGGACGCGTGATGGCGAAGAATTAAAGGTGATCGGCGAGTTTCCTGTAGGTGTGCAGATCAGGTAATGGGTCCGAGGTGGTAGTGGATATGTCGGCTGTACTTGCAGGGGTAGGGGATGGTTTGCAGTTTGACATTCCTGCATCTTGAAGAATTTGTGTTGCATAAGAAGTTTGGGACATATGAAGGTTGTGGATGGTTTGTTGAATGGAAATACCAAGAAAGTGTAAGGAAGAGCTAAGATTTTTTATTTTGAAGTTTCTATAGTTGTAACCGTTTGTGTAAGGAATGAGGGGCTTGTGCATGTGAGGAGTAGATATGCACGGATGTGAGAGGTGTCATAGATGAATAGTGAAGGATCGGCTTTACTTTTAGTGAAGTCGTTTGATATGAAAATTTTGGTGATAATAGAGAACCACTGTCGATGAGATTGTTTTAGCCCATAGAGAGTCGTTTTAAGTCTGCACGCGTAGTGAAGTTTTATTGGGATCAATGAAGCCCTAAGGTTGTTTAATGTAATATGTTTGATTCAGAAAGCCGTGGAGAAAGACATTTGATATGCCGAGTTGTAATATGGAACATCGGTGATGAGCGACTATAGTGAAGAGGGCGCAAATGGTGGATACTTTAACAACCAAGCTGAAGGTTTTTGTGTCGTCTAACCCATAGGTTTGGTTGAAGCCTTGGGCCACTATGCAAGTTTTGTAAAGAGCAACAAAGCCATCGGTATTATATTTGGTGCGGAATGTCAATTTGCATCCAAGGGCTGGTTGAGCTAGATTTGGGGGAACTAAATCCCATATTTGTTGGTCTTTGAGGGCCGTGATTTTGTTAACCACTACTTGTCTCTAATGATCAAGTTTATTTGCTTGGGTGTAGGTAGTGGGATTGGGTTGTAGAGGAGTTTGGGCGCTGAGATCGAGTAAGGGAAGGCGCTGAAGAGCTCATTTTCTGGTTCGTGTGAGCATCGAATATGAAGGATGGGTGGGGAAGAATGAGGATAGAGATGTAGTGTTTGTTGGAGGTAATGTAGTATTGTGGGTGGGTACAACAGAGGAGTTGTTGGTGGAAGAGTTGGGTTTAGAGGAGGTAGAGCTTTGAGGACTTTTTGAGTTTGGAGAGGTAGAGAGAATATGTAATGGTGACAGTATGGGCTATTGTGTTGTGGGTGGGAAGAGAGTGGAGGGAAGAATGACTAGTTGAGGGTTTGGAGGTGATGTTTGAGGAAGCGTACGTTGCAAGAAATGAGAACTTTGTGTGTGAGTGGTTTGAAGCATCGGTATCCTTTGTAGATAGAGTAGCCGATGAAGATGAGGGGAATGGTTTTGGGGGAGAGTTTGGATTGTTGGTGAGGTGATAGAAGTGGTAGCTAGTGCAGCCAAAAACACGAAGGTGAGTATAGGTTGTTTTGTTATTATCTAAGAGTTCGTAGAGTGTTGTGTTATTGATGGTCTTGGAAGGGAGGCGGTTAATGAGATAGGCTGAGGTAGAAAGAGTGCCAGACCAAATTTTTGAAGGAAAGGCCAGCAGTGTGAAAAAGTGTTATGATTATTTTCATGAGGTGACGGTGTTGTCTTTCAGTACTTCATTTTGTTGAGGTGTGTAGAGGCATAAATGTTGATATTCCAGTTTGTTGTAGGAAAGTGGAGAGGGTGTTGCTGCAATATTTGCCCCCTCCGTCGGTGCATAAGATTTCTATTTTATGGTTGAACTGGCGTTCGAGGAAACGAGTGAATTGAATGAAAAGACTTATAGTTTCAGATTTTTGTTTCATTGGTAAAATCCATACAAAACAAGAAAAATAATCAATAAAAGAGACATAGTAGTGATAGCCTTCATTGAATACATTAGGGGTTGGGCCCCATACATCAAAATGAATCAATTCTAATAGTTTATAATGATTGGTAGAAAAAGGAAAAAGTGATTTGTACTGTCTATTCATAATGCATTGTATGCACTCAGTGAGATTATTGTTGATTGGGGTATGAAGAATCTGAGTTGCAACAAGTTGTTGGATGGATAATGCTGGATGGCCTAACCTTCATTGCTAGAGTGTTGTTGAGATCGATGAAATGGAAGAAGCAATGAGTTGGTGCAGTGGAGTTTGTGGTGGCTCAGGTGGAATGAAGTAGAGACCATTACAACTGCAGCCTTGAAGGAGAAGCGTGCTTGATCGGAGATTCTTGATGCAAAAGCTGATAGGATCAAATGAAATAGAGCAGTTATTATCAATTGCAAGTTTGTGTACATAGATGAGATAGAATTTTGATTGGGGAATATGCAGTATTTGAGAGAGATTGAGCTTACAAGATGAAGTAGGTAATAGACCGTTACCGAGGTTGGAGACGAGTAGGAATTGCCCACTGTCGATGGTGAATTTTTCGAGTCCATTATACGAGCCTTAGATGGAGAGGTTGCTAAGATCGTTGATCAAGTGGGCTGATGAGTCTAAGTAAAGAACCTAGTTGTTGTCAGTGTAACCATCGGAATTGAGCATTGTGGGCTGATGTGAGAATTTAGTAAAAGCTGGGCTATGTTTATATCAGCAAGAGATTGTTGTGTCCACATTTTCTATAGATTTGACATTCGGTGGTGGCTTTTCCCTGGTGATCGTTGGATGTTGTGTTCGGCTGTGAGCTGAAGCCTGATCGATTTAGGGGTTATGGGATGTAGTTTGATTGGTTTCTGCCTCTCCATGATCTGTCACGGCCTCTGTCACGGGTATGCATCGAGAGTGTCGGTGATGAGGCTTGTTGTAGATCCCGGCTGGCTTCATGTAGATTGATTTCTTCGCTGCAAAGCAGGGAATAGAGATCGTCAAGACTCAAAGGTTGAAGGTTTATACAGATTGCAGCTTTGAATGCTTGATATTGAGCGGAGAAGTCATTCAAGGTGTAAAGGATGATGTCTTCGCAGTCAATGATAGAGCCGATAGCTAATATCTTATATACAATCTCTTTGATTTCGGAGAGGTATGCTAGCACGGATTTGTCTTGTATTGTGATGTTATGTAAAGCATTTTTTAGTTGAATAATCTTGAACCAATTAGTGGATTGGAAACATCTTGCAAGAATCTGTCAAGCTTCGTGACAAGTTTCGGTGGTGAGGATGTAAAGTAAAAAGGAGAAGATGGAGAATAGGGCTGAGATCAAGTTTTGATCGACGGAGGCCCATAATTCAGAATGAAGACGAAGACGGAGACAGAGATGAAGACAAAGGCTTACGGGAAATGAAGACGTAGGCTTGTCGTGCATGGGAATCAGACGCGGGCAATTAGATGATCGGCGACAGATATCGGCGATCCCGCAGGAGACAAAGGCGGAGACAGAGACTGGTCATGCTGGAGGATCAGACGCCGACGATGAAGGTAGAGATTGTGAAAAGCTTTGATACCATGTTGAGATGATGGAAGTAGAGAGGACAAGAGAAGAGCATTTACGGAAAATTGAAATCAAAAGAGCTTGTGTGTGCTGCATATGTTGTTACAGCGTACATATATATAGTGGTGTGTAACCATACATATATCGATTACTAATTTTAATCAATGTCAAGCCTTAAATGAGCAACCTGCGGCTACATTCTAATCTCTGTAACTTCTAGCAATTTTTAATTCTGATTAATGTCTAGCATTCATTGCTGCAGTTATATTCTGATAGAAACAAATGTCTTATTATTGCAATTAAAGAAATTTAACATAATTGTTTAGTTTTAAATTCCTAATAGATTGGTTGTCATTGAAAAACTCTTTAATTACTCGTATATTTAAATGCACTTTAAATGCTGTGATTTCCTTTAAAACTTTTCTCAAAATATTAATTCAAATTAGACAATATCTTTTATTATAAATACTTGAATTTTGAAATAAATGAAATGTTTGAAAATTATTTTCTCACTTATCTTCTCATTTCATTTCATTTTCTTAAATTTTTTTCATCTTATATATTCTCCCTTTCTCAACTAGTATATTTTCTTCTTTTTTTTTCCTCTCTTCATTCTCCAACAATAGTCCTAATAATCTCAAAAATACTTGTATATCTACAAAGTTTACCATGTAGCAAAAAATAAAACACTAAAACACATTGTATCAAGATTAATAACATTAAGTTGTCAAGGTTGGTTTAAGAAAAGAATTGCACGCCTTAGAATTTATCTGCATAAACCATCTAGCTTTAAGAAAATAAATGAAATCAACAAAATAGATACTCACCTTAGAATGAATGATTATACCATCCCACACGCATGAAAAAAGTTAATGAATCTCCTCCATTGTAAGGCAAAAGATGGAATGTAGTCGACTAGTACGTTCGTTCAAGGACAAACAATTTTGAGAAAAATCTTTCCTTTTTTTACTTTAGAGGGCATTTTATTATTGGGCTCAAAAAACATAATAAGCTAGAGACAATCCTAGAAGAAAAGTTAAAAAAACAAAAATACAAGTTATTATTTAACTAGAATAAAATAAAATTTATTGTAATTGAATTATATCATACTTGTTCTTCTACTATTTAATAATATATTACCTTTACAACTTTTTCTATTAAAGCCCTAGAATTAAATTATGTATATTATCCTTTGTATTATTTTATAAAATTATAATTATCACATAAAATAAGAGAAAATTATTTTAATAATCCATTGACTCTTACAAAATATTCAAAATAGTCATTAAATATTGTTTTTTTTTTTGTCGATTGACTCTTATTTAAGCGATTTTTTTAGTTTTTGTCATTACATCTCCGTAACCTCCTATGTTTTCCAATCGAAATCAAAGGGTAAAGGCATAATTCCAGCTTCATCAGATAAATTTATATCAGAAGCCGCATTTCTTCATCTATGTCAACGGTTATCGATGTCGATGAAGAAGCTCGGCCGAATTTTTACGATAAATTATTTTGATTCCAGCTGCAAGCGGCTGATTTTAGCAGCAAACGGTAGTTACCAACAGCGGAAGAACTCTGCGTCTCTCTGTGATCGCCAATTGTGATTTCTTCAACAACTTCTTCATCGACTGGTGCTGCCATGCTATGAACTTCCGCAACTTCTTCGTCTCCATCAATTTCACCTATCAATGAGATCATCATTTACAAAGCAGCGCCAGTCCACGAAGAAGCTGCGGAAGAATAAACAATTGTAGAGAGACGATGATACGTTGAGGAAGAAATAAACATCGACGAAGAAATAGCAATTGACGCGGAATGAGAAGAAATCGAAATCGATGAAAATGTTCATAATAGAGCAGCACCGGTCGACAAAGAAGTTGCCGAAAAAATCGCAATCGACGGTCACAGAGAGATAGAGTTCTTTTGCAACTAGTATCAACGCTTGCAGTTGGAATCGGTCGCTCGTAGAGAGACGCAGAGACACGACGTTGACTACCTGTTCATTTTCTGTAGAAGAAATGACAATGTAAACAAAGAAGTGTTGCTTTGAATATAAGAAATTGTACGTTGCAGCTCGATTTATGCCTTTACCTTTCGAATTCGAACGTAAAGCACGGAAATTTACGGAGATGTGATGGGAGGGATCAAAAAAATCGCTTAAATAAAAATCAAGGGACCATAAAAAATATTTACAAGAGTAGAGAACTATTTTGAATATTTTGCAAGAGTCAATGACTATTTTGAATATTTTGTAAGAGTCAAAAGGCCATTTTGATAATTTTCTCCATAATAATGAGATAGCTCATGCCCAATAAAAAAATATTATGATGTGCTCAAACTTTAAGGAAAGCCTTCTCATTTTTAGAGCAAGAAAGCCTCTCATATTCAATCTTAAAAAGTGGTCATAAAGAATTTCAACCTAACAACAAAGATAAACTGAAGAAACAAAAAGCTTAACAACATAACTAACTTATTTTATCAACATGAAATAAAAATATTATTTATATCATCAAATTAATACACGCTAGCAACTTTTTACAACCAACAACTTTTTGTTATAGCCTTATATTTAATTCAAATATAACATCCTCTTATTTATGTTGTTAACTAAAATTATAATAACCCCTAGAACTATTAGATAGCTCATCTCCGTTGATATTATAAGTTAGTACAGCACAATTAAATGGAAAATAGAAGAGCAAATCGTATGTATAGGCACAGATGTGTGCCATTAGGGAAGGCACCAAATTTGATTTTAGTTAATTTAAATTTCAGTGATTTTTGGTTGTTCTACAATTCAATTGAGATTGTCAATCTAAAACTTTAATATTGTCATAAATAAAGATTATAAAATTTTTGAACTCTCATCTTATCAATAGATGAATTTCAAAATAATATTTATTAGATAAAAAGGCTAAAACAATATTTCAATTTTTTTCCAGTTGTTAGATCTATCTTCCCTACAAAAGTTCCCCACGGTGACTAGGCATTACTGTATAGGGATGGTTATACAGAAATGTAAGCAATCATTGACTATAGTTTTTCTATACAATATACTTAAATATTTTAATAATGATAGTGCGTAGTTTTAGGTGCCCTGATATGATTATGCATATAAAACAGGCTTGCAAAGTAGATACTGCCCCAAGTACAACAGCGTTTTAGATTTAAACTCATTAATGCTGAATTCTTCAAATTTAATAGAATAATAATTTGCATTTTTTGAATAAAATAAAGTAATAAAAACTAATCTGCACAACAGAAGCTTACTTGAGAGTGCTTCATCCTTGCTGCAGTTAACTCATCATTTAGGTTAATCATTCTGTCAAATGAAATAGAAATACAAAGATAAAAAATCATCAGTGGTTCAAAAACAAATAGTTGAAGTCACATATAACAGCGAAAGTAAATTTAGTGAAACTAGGTTTATACATTGTTACATATTTTAACAAATTTTTGATAAATTACAATGATAAGACATTATCCGCGGTTTAATTGAATTCAACATATGACAGCATCTGACAGTAAATTACATGGAATTGGACTAATTAATTTTTTTTAAAATTGGTATAATACAGTTGCACAAGGATTTAATTATAGTTCTTTAGAACTCTTTGGACAACTAAAAATTACCAACACAAAACATTCACTACAATTATTAAAACAAATCTTAACTCTGGCCAAAACACTAATACACTCAAAGACAATTAAAATTCATGGCTTGACGTGAGATGGTTAAATATATTAGAGTTACATAATGAACTAGAATAATGTTGTGCATATATAAGATTCTAAACATGTTGCAATAAGTAAATTTTAAAGAATAATCGCTCAAGTGGTGATTTGGTAACTTTCAAAAGTGATGTTTTCAAAATTTTATAAAGTAGTGACAAATCTATAATATTCAAATTTTGGTTAATCTAAAAGAAATTTTTTTAGAATTTCCTCTATTTTTCCACAGCTTTTAGATCATTATAAAATTTCTAGCATATAAATACTATTTAACCCTATTTTCTACTTAAAGAGTGGCCAAGGAGTCATACAAATCCCTATTCCCCTTGCATGTTGGAACTGTAGGAACAAAAAAAGCTGCACACAAGAACTCCCAAGAGGGGAAGCCGCACTCCTCAATCTCTTACCTCCTTTCCCCTCTTAGCACTCTCATTCAAACCAAGTCGCAAAAGCAGTCAACGGCAAAAGCAAGGAAGACCTAAGGAAGCAGCAACCCTCCTTCTAGTCATAGGCCTCTTTTTCTCCATCCACCCTCACCTACCCTCCTATTCTCCAAGCCATACAGAAGCCCTCTTTCTCTCTCCCCCTCTTGCTTACCTCCTCCACACCCTACTCACCAACTCCTCTCCAATCCCTTTAAAAGTCCACTCTTTCTCGCTTTATTTCTCTCAACAACAGCAACCCACCTTCTTCTTTCACTAAAGCAACCATCAAACGACACAATCTTAACATCTTTAAACTCCAAAGATTTCACTGCCAACTTAAACTATAATCATCTACGTGATTTTGCCATCAATTTTAGAATAAGATCACTTCCTATACTTTTATTTTGATTAGAACAATGAAAATTAGTTTAATTTCTACATTTTCCTCTCCAATCCAAGGGTTCAATAAAGGATTTTATTGTTGTCATCAACGCCAGATATGTTCCACCCTTCCAAGACACTTTTAATGTTAAAACTTTTCTTCACTGCTTCTTGATTTTCATATAAACAGTGATAAAAACAAGCGAGTGCATCTTTGGATTTTGCAAAGTTCAGCGGGCATAGCTTTCCATGATTAATTGTCCAACTGTAATTGAGATAAAATCAAGGTATGTTTCGGCTAAGAGACTACTAAGAAATTGATTCCTCTCCAATCACCCAAAATCAGAGAGGGATATAATAAAGTTTTAACTAAGCCCTTATGTCTGTGGTTTGGTAATATCATTTGATAACCTTTATAGCGCATTGGAAAAAGAGATGTGCTTTCCCTTCCCTTTTCTCGTTCATCAAAAAGATCAGTTGAGAAATTCAAGTTTTTCTTACACTTTACACAAGATTTCGAAAAGAAAAGTCACGAAAACATTTTTGGGCTATGGGAAAGTAGGCAGGGTACCCCATTGTAGCTTTCCTCCTTTCCATACAAATTCAATGAGCATATCAGTAATTTAGAGCCATTAAGCATGCAAAAAACTTTAGATTTGTAAAATTTAAGAATTCAATTCTAGGATGTATGCTTTTTCCCTTTTAGGAGCAACAAACCTACGAGAATTTGAGATGCTTTTCTTATTCCAGCAAATTATCAAAAATGAGTAGTTATGTTTGGAAATAACTTAATTCTCATATTTTATTTCAAATAATCAACCATTCAGTGATTTAATATATTCCCAATTAATTTTACACTTAAATGTTTGCAATAATTCAATGCCTAATTAGTATCAATTTATTCTTTTTGAACTAGGACAAATGGAAAACCGTGTTCAAAACATCATAGGGTTGTATGAGTAGTTGGTGAAGCTTTTGACTTACCCAACATATCCAACACCTTTATGTGCTTAATGAATACTGTGTTGCATCTATTCTTGGAAATTTTTCGTAGTATACTTTGATAATATTCTAATCTTTAGCATAAACAAGAAACCATAATTTGAGTCACCTGCAACTAGTGCTAGAAAAGCTAAGAGAGAAAAGCTTTCCATTGGTAAAAAAAAAAAAATCTATTTATGCAGAGCGAAGTGATATTTTAGGATTCATTATTTCTACTATGAGGATTAAGCTAAATCTTTCCAGAATTCAAGATATTGTTGACTGCCAATGCCCAAGAGCTTTCATGAAGTCAGAAGCTTCCATGGCGTAACCACTTTAAAGGCAGTTTGTTAGTAATTTTAGTTTAATATTGGCCCCTATCACCGTTGTTCTAAAGAGAGTAAGTTAGAATGGTCCCCTAGCGGCGAGAGGGCCTTCGACCAAACTAAAAAGGTGATGATCACCGCTTGTGTTTAGATTGTCCGACTTCTCTAAAGTGTTTGAGATAGCTTGTGATGCTTCTCTAAAGTGTTTGAGAGTTTTATCCCAGGATAACCATCTCATCGTGTATTTTAGCAAGAAGTTGAACAAAGCAAAAAAATATTATTCCACAACATTATTCCAACTATGATGATAAGTTTAATGTAATTGTCCAATCGCAAAAATTTTGAAGGCATTACTTATCGCATCAGAAATTCATCATCCACACGAACCACCATGTACTTTAAGTTTATTTACTCGCAAAATAAGATAAATCATAGGCACATCATGTGGTTTTAGTACTTACAAGATTATACATTTATTCTAAAAAATAAGCCCGGTGCTTTGAATAAATCTGTAGAGGCATTGTCTGGAGTAGCATTGGTGGTTACATCACTTACGAGTTTGAATCCTGGCTTTGATTTCTTGAGAAATAAGTATGTTAGTAGTCCCAGCTTTCAGATTTTTTACACCAAGTATCGCGAGAGTGTGTTGTTATCCCACTTTACGTATTATATTATTGATGAATTTCTTTTGTGAGCCATTTCTTTGAATTCCCAGAACCACTCGTAGGAATTTCCTAATCTAAGAGTTGCATTCTATCAACAATGCAAATATATTAGTCTTCACTAAAAAGAGACATGAGCAAGTTTTTCTTTTAATGTTTAGTGTGCAAGAAGGCCAAGGTTCAAAAGCAAAAATCTGGAAAATATGTTGTTTTGCCTGTACCATATCGACTATGGGAAGATATATTGACAAACTTTGCATTAAAGATTCCAAAGATCATCCGACATCATGAAAGCATTTATGTAGTGGTCAATAAATTCTCCAAGATAACTCACTTTATACTATGTTCAAAAACCAATGATGCACCTCACATAGAAAAACTCTTTTTAGGGAGGCAGTAAGGTTACACCGGTTACCGAGCACCATAGTTTTCGATAAGGACAAAAAGTATATGTATTTTTTGGAAGACCTTGCTGCAGCTATGAGGAACCACGGTAGGTTTTTCTCAATATTCCACCTAGATATTATTGTTCAAACTGGAGTAGTAAACATGTCCTTAAGGAATTTATTAAAGATTCTAGTGGAAAATATTTGTAAACTTGTGATCTACACCTTCCTACCACAGAATCTGCTATAATAGCATTGTAATAAGACAAAAAAGGACACTAATCAAAATTGTTAATAATTACAATTTTAGAAAATCAGTCGACCTAATTAATTTGTCTAACCATGCATATTCGAATATTGCCTTTACTTTTGCTAAACTACATCGTGTTAGAAACCAAATTTAGAAAGAATAAAAATTAAGCTGAAAAAAATTAATATGATTAGGTCTAGTATGAGTTTTAATAAATGTGACTAAGCTCATTCGCATTTTTCCAAAGCGGTATTCCATAAAGAAATATAAAAATCTTCAAACTAGAGCACTAGGACCTTTCAAGGTCAAGGTTCTTAGAAAAAATAAGCTAAATGCTTGCTTAATCAATTTGCTTTCTTATATGTTTATAGGCCTTGTATCCAGTATTGATGATTTAATTCCATATTCTAATGAGCTTTAGCAAAAAATGCACGTATTTCTTCAAAAGGGTGGAATAATAAGCCATTTACAGAAACATTTCAACCTTCTTTTTTAATATAAATTCATTCTGATAATATTGTTACATAAGCTCTGAAACATTACAAGTTTTTGGTTTGATGGAAGGATAGGCCACTATCAAAGGACATTTGGTTGACTTACAAGGAGTTACAGAGACTTTACCCTGATCTATTTGACAACTACATTGACATCAACTTTGTGGAGCAAAGTTTTTATGGCAAGGGAGAGTTTAATACGGTACAAGGAGCACACATGAGGAAGAGGTCCATGACTCAGTATTTGTACAGAGCTTAGCTGAAGGTTGAGCAAAAGTTGACCTTGTACTTGGGATGTGTTGGGTTGTTACTCGTACATTAGTGTCATTTTATATTTTTTTTTATTTATGTTAGATGATGGTCGTAGGGTTATATCAAGGTGCCTTTAGTGAGATGCCTAGAGTTTGGGTTATTTCTATAAATAGCCCATGTACTCTCATTTATAAATGATGTATGAATCTCTTTTTCTCTATTTGAAAGAAGTGTGCTCTTGCAAGAGTAATTAAGAGGTGATATGTAAGCATAGTGGCAAAGCTACTGACGTGTGCATAAACCTAGTAGGTTTATCTATATTTTGTGTTTTCCATTTGTTCATTTCGATCCTCGTTTCTCCATTTTCTTCTAAGTTTTACCACAGTTTTTTTGTTTTTTGTCATCGTTTTCCTATTGTCATTCCCTACTTCGTGTTTCTACCGCACTCCGCGGTCATTTTCTCCGCCAAAATCTACTTGGACAAAATTTTCAAAATTTGCAACTTCACCACATCAGAACTAGGGTTTTTTTTTCTTTGATATAATCCAATTGTATTACCAAGTATTGCTATCTTGAGAGACTAAATGGTGTAAGCCTCCTAGATGTGCTGTAGTCTTGGTCGATTCCTTGACATGTAGATTCTCTTTGAAGTAATCCCAGATGAATGTGCTTTCATGTTAGCAGGTTTGAATTTTCCATTATAAGTTGTCAAGATCTGTCTTTAACCATGGATTTGAAGTAAAAGTGCTATTGCCTACACCTTGTACCTTCATCTATTCAACAACTCCACTGTACCTACTGCTATTAATGGTGGTGGCCAGCACTTTCACTATTTCCTAGTTTCTTATGACAAAATTAAACCTTGTTTTAACTTTGACCTTCACCGTTATCTCAAAATCATTCCTATCTAAAATCAAGAAGGCAAAATAACTATATAGCTCCTTGGCTTACACCAAGAGGGTATTTCCATTTCCTTTGTTCTCCATCACCCATAATGGACGATGAAGTCGCTGTAGCCGTATGATAGTTATAATACTCAATTTGTTAGACAAGTTTTTAGCAACTTTTTAGACTAGTGTTTAGCAACTTGTTAGACTAGTTTTTAGCAACCACAAAATTGCAAACGTCCTTTTGCGGAAATAGAACATTTGTGACGTGAAATGATCTCTTTGTAAATCAACAAAAGAGAACATGTTCACCTATTATTTAGGTTTCTTTGCACTGTCTTGCTTTTTCCATCCAAAGATAGGAAGTGCTTCTTAAACTTTCCTTCATTAGGTCTTCCAACCATTACAGGCTGATTACTATTGCATACCTCTCCAATAAAGTAAATATATAACCCTTTTATTATTTATTATATAAACTAATACTCAACAGACCCAAAAAAGACATACCTCGCCTGAAGCTCTGAAATTTCATCAAGTAAGAGATGTTCCCCTTCAGTAGAGTCTTCTTTGGCCTGTTTAAATGAAAATGTCAATAATTCCAACACTGTTAAATAGCTATATTATTACATAACTAGTCATTTGTAGATACATGATTCCAAATTCCTCATATTTTATTAGATAGAATTATCTAAAAACAAAAATAATCTTATGCACAATGTATACATTAATGTACAAATATGTGCAAGTTTATTTTCATTACCAGAGATGGCGAAATGGAATATAGCAGATACCAGGGATATCAAGATGCAACACTAACAAGAGATAGCAGAGTGTAGTGCAGCAAATACCAGGGACGTCAAGATGATGCAACACTACACTTGTTGACAAAACAAATTAGCTAAAAGCAAACAGCCCCACGGCACATGAAGGCTTCATATTTTGCTACCCATCCTACCAGCTTTGTGCATGAGCTTGATGTTATTGAGACTGGTTTTCTTTCATTTTCCCCTCCAACAGGGTATTTAGGATTTCAACATTTGGGGTCTTGTTTAAGCGAGATCCTTTGAAGGAGTACCAAAACCAAAACCTATTAACTTGAATTTAATGCCACAAACAGCCATGTATATAATATTTCTGCATTTGCCATGTCCTGTTGCCTTCAATTTAATGTTATCTTTTTCAGTGGACCATTTTCTTAGATTTTCTTGATTTGTTAATGAATAAAAGTTTTATCTCAAACGGCTTGAAATTGTCATTCCCTCTTCCTAAAAAACATTTAAGTTTTATGCACTTTATAACAATTGGAAATCGAAGAAAAACTAGGGTCGTACTCTTTTGGCTTGATTTTGGTGTCACTATAATTGCAAGACTTTTATGATTGTCGGCTCAAAGAACTGTCAATTTTGACATATAAAAATGGTTTATCATTCAGGTCCATTTCTTTTGCAGAGATAGCTCAAGCGCCTGCTTTGCTATGGATTGTTAAGTAACTTGAGATACAGTCATACGGGCTATTTTCTTCATAAGCTCAAGAACTGTATAACATATTAAACCAGCTTTGGCTTATTGAACTTGTAGTTTGCAAGACACTCAATTTATGACGAGCTAAGAATTAACAAGGATTTGAAGGCAGATATATATCCCAATCGTTAAAGCTTCATATAAGGCATCGTTATTGATCATCGAAGAGTATCTCAATGTTTTTTCTTGATCAAGAGCATTTCAATATATGATTTTCTTGGTGTCCTAAAAATGATATTGATGCAAAGTTGAACCATTGAAATATTTAAAGATTCATTAAGATTAAAAAATCACGCCCCATTAAAAAATAATTCTTAAACTTAAAGCTTTTCTCTTAAGCTCAATCTATGCTCATTAAGAAATCATTGTTGAGGGGAACCGGCTTAAGAACACCAAAAGCTGTGAGAAATATGCCAAAACTTAAGTTTGCCACCTTATGGAAACATGAGTGATGTTGTAATGTTAGACACCCCATTCGGCAAGCAATCATTCAAAACAGGTGAAATCATCAGAAATATTACTCAATTGCCCTTGGAGATCAAGGTCACCTTATAAAAAAGCATACACTGATGAAATTTCTGAAAATAGAACAACACAATACAATACTCCTCTCAATCAAGTAAGATTAATTTTTCAAACTATGGTTGATGCAGTACAAGGAATTTTCTTGTGTTTCATCTTGATGGGTTAGCAATAATCCAACAGACTCTTCTAAACATATTGTACATCAAATGAGCTCACAAAAGTTAGACAACTCAGCTATTTAATGCGATCAAAAACTTCTTGGCATTTTATATAAAGCATTCTTTTTAACTTTTCAAGTGTCTGGCATCTTACAAATAAGTTTGCATAAACCAGCGAATACAAGCTAGATGTCCTTGCAACAAAACTGACAAAGACAGCAACATTGACATTACTAACATGGATTAAATTTTATAAATGAAGATTTCAATTCTGAGATGGTGCATAATTGACTGGAGAATTTTTCTAGAGAAATAATAAATTATAATTGCAGTGTTAACTATGCCAAATGAAAATGACTATAAATATATGATTGAAAAATAAAATTCATCCTGATTTGAGTAGAAAATATGATTGTTACTTGAATATTAATTTAAAGCATATGAAAATCTAATTTTACTTGGCCTTCAAATGGGTAGCCTTGACTCTACTCTTACTTGATATAATAGCACCTTAAACTTTGTCCTTTTTATAGTTCATACTGCATACCCCAAGACTTGTCATTTATGCCTTTTAATAAAAAAAACTATTTAACAAAGTTCACTTTGCAAATAAAACTATCCACTAAGTTTAGTTTGCAAGCAGTTACCTCAATAGTAAATCTTCCTTCCATAATAAAATTATGTTTATAGTAATATTAATTGAATTATTATTTATTTACTCTTTGTAATTGTGGATGGAGACTGGTTATTTGTTGAAATAAGGATTGTTGATAGGTATTTTTCCCTTAGTTGCCTAAGTAATATACACAAGCATATGTACCTATATCAAAATATTGAAAGCATTTTGACTATGTATATGAATTATTTTTCTTATGTATTTTTACTTAGCCTACAAATTGGCAGTCTTGACTCTATTTTTGCCTGATATAATAGCACCTTAAACTGTTCATTTTATAATTCATATTGCATGCCCCAAGACTTATCATTTATTGTAACGACCTAAAGTCGTTACTTTGCGAATTAAGTCAAATCCCACCTCAGAAATCAAGATCCCGGGGAATTTCGAATTAGGGCAAACAAAAATACCCTTAGATAAGAATAATTTTTAGATCAAAGTGTCATAGTTTGGGAGAAATCCGAATAACGGAAACTCCCACTTTATTTTCTGAATTATTTAAATTCTATAAATCAAGAATATTGAAATACGTGTCTGAATTCATCATTTTCAGTATCATTGTGTTAAGTATATTATTTAAAGGTTGCTTGAAAAATTTTATCAAAGTTTCATCAAATTCTGAGTGCATTGAAATTGGATTAAAAAGCTAATTTAAGATATCCAAATCTAAATGCAGATCCAAAATTCAAACTGTCAAATTTGCATCCGCTGTAAGTACCCACTACATGACATGTATTATATTTTGTACTTTTACTTTTGCTTAGCTTCGCTTTCAAGCTAAATTCATATTGAAGCTTGGTTGGTATTCAGAACCAACGTGGCAACATTCGTGACTAGTTACTGAAAAAATGACATCAGTAACAGCATTCATGACTAATTACTGGAAAAATGGCATCATCAATAGTATTCGTGGCCAGTTACTGGAAAAATGACATCAATACGGCATTCGTGACTAATTACTGAAAAAATGACATCAGTAATAGCATTCATGGCCAGTTACTGGAAAACTGACATCAGTAACGGCATTCGTGGCTAATTACTGAAAAAATAATATCAGTAATAACATTCGTGGGTTGTTACTGTTGTTTTGTGGAGACTTCAATGTCCAAGAACGGCACAAGCGCTGCAGCGTGCCGCAGCGGAACCAAGCCCGAAGCTGAGGTGCTACGGCGCGCCTCAGCGGTCAGCAATCGAGAAGCAGGTGCTGCAGCGCGCCACAGCAAAATCAAACGTGGGCGCTACAGCGGATGCAAATTCTGCTTCGTTCCAGGTCTCGATCTGAAAAAATTTGAGGGGTATTTTGGACTTTTGGGGTCCGAAATGAAGCTAGCTACTTAAGCCAAAGTAGTGGAGGAAAACCTAAGGCTTTTGCAATCAATTTGGAGGCTTTAAAGGCTGTAAAAAGAGAACCATAGAAGAAATCCTAGGGAGCTGCTTAGCAAGAGAAGGCTTGCTGTTTGAAGAAGAAACTTCAGGAGGTAGCAGCTTCTTCCTTTCTCCATTCTAAGAGTAGAGCTACAACTGTGTATGCTGAGGTGATATAGCTCTTGCAACTCTGTAAACCCTGAAACTTTTTCATAGTATATTTTCTCGTTGGTGTGGCTCCGTGATTTATCCCAATCTTGAGTTTTCCACATCTATGCTTGTGTTTGGATGATTTTTTATGTGCTGTGTTCTTCTTGTTATGATTTTGTGATTTACTAAGCTAGCTTGGTAACCGTCAATGCACCCCAATCCTCAAAGGCTTTGGACTTTGGTTTGTTGTTTGCATTACAAGTGTCATTCTGTATTAGTATCTTGTGTATCGCTTGTGGGGTCCCGATGCCGGTTCGGCAGAAACCGTTCTGGCATCGGGTGACTACCCACCGCAGGATCATATCAAGCAATTTGAGAGAAAAAGAATACGCATATAAAAGTGAATGATATTTTTCATTTATCAAAAGTTCTTATTACAATATCCATCATCGTACAAAACAAAGAAACAAAATAAGCAATTCAGCGCCGTCGTCGATCTTTTGAAATTAAGGTTCTTGTTTAACCTCTTCCAGGAGCACCTGACCTGGTATTGTATAGAAAATAATACCGAGATTTGAATTCTCAGTAATTAGAGAATCCTCTAAGTACAATAATACACTATAACAAATTACTTTATAAAGATGCGTTTAACAGAGATAAAAATGCAGGTTAGGTAAGGCAACTGCGTAAAATAAGCAAGCAAATTTCTACAACAAGTAGTTATCACAAAATACCAGTTACTGATGTCATTTTCCAGTAACTAACTCCGAATGTTACTGATGTCATTTTTCCAGTAACAACCCCGAATGTTATTGTTGTCATTTTCCAATAACAACCCTGAATGTTGCTGATGTCATTTTTCCAGCAACAACCCCGAATGTTACTGATGTCATTTTTCAGTAACAACCCCGAATGATACCGATGTCATTTTCCGGCAACAACCCCGAATGATATTACGTTGGTTTCGGACAACAAACCAAGCTTCAAATGGATTCGGCTCAAAGAAAATAAGCGAAGCATAGCAGTAAAAAAATACAATATGTAATGCAAGTCATATACTGGGTACCTTTGATCCTTAGGTTCAACAGTTCAATAGCTCGAATGAGTAACAGTTCGCTCAATCTGCATTTAAGTCTCCGATATTTTTAAGTTAGCTTTTTTTTAATCAAATGATTTAGGAGTTTTAATTTCTTCTTTCATTCTGTTCTTCATCTTCTGCTTTTGAAGTTCAATTAAATTAAGCTGCTATTAATGCAGTTATTAAAGTGTCTTTATGATTATCATACTAATGTACGATAAAAAAGTCAGAATAATTAACTGACTTGGCCAAAAAAAGGAGAATAATAGTCATTTAACAATTTGAATCGTTCTCATTATTAATTAATGAGAATAATTCTATTGTGCATGACTAGGCATAAACTTGATAGTTATAAAGAGAGTAACCAGATTAAGAGAAAACAAATGTGTTGTTCTAATTTCCTCCTCTTACTTTAGAATTAGGATCGCCGAAACACGAAGAGAAGCTGGAACGGGTTGGCCGAAGGATGACCGAGGGCTACTGGAGCTGCTGTAGGGACTGCCGGGGGATGCTGGGCTGCCGGAAGTTGCTGGAAGGTACTGCCGGGGGCTGCCGGAAGCTGCTGGAAGGTACTGTCGGGGGCTGCCAGAAGTTGCTGGAAGGGGCTGCCGGATGCTGTTGGGAGGTACTGCCGGGGGCTGCCGGAAGTTGCTAGAAGGGGCTGTCGGGGGCTGCTAGGCTGCCGGAAGGAGGCTGGAGCGGTTGAGCAGGGGCTGGCCGGCTGTTTGGAGGGAGAGGCTGCTGTGGGTGACTGTGGGAAGGAGAGGGGAGGGGATGGGGATTATATAGGCGCAGGGGTGGCGCCAAAACGTACACCAAAATGGCGCCATAATGGTTCCTAGTCGGCGCCTGGCATGCGCCAGGGGGGCCTCTGGCGAGGAAGCTTCTCCCGCCAGAAGGCGGAAGTGGGGTCGGGGGAAGTCGGGGTCGGCCCTATGGGGCGACAGCCTGCGCCAAAAACGGCGCAGGCAGGCGCCAGGCTTCCGCCTGGCGAGGAAGCTTCTCCCGCCTGGCGCGGGAGAAAGATCGAAGGGGGGCGCAGGAAAAAAAACAGAGGAAAAAAAATGAAAAAAAATGGAAAATTTTTAAACTTCAAATTAATCGCATTTGTTCGTCGTTTGGCGTCCAAATACAACGAAACTTGACACCGAGGTGTGTTACAACATGACGAACACCCTCGCGCCAAAAATTTTCGATTTGGAGCAAATTTTATTTTATTTTAATTTTAGAGATTTAAAATTTCGAAAATTTGCCACGAACAAATCGACGCCCAGAATTTGATGAAACTTCTCGAGCAGCTTTTAAATAATATACTTAACACGTCGACACTGAAAACGACGAATTCGGACATGTATTTCAATGTTTTTTATTTTTATAAATTAGAAATTTCAAAGATAGAACGGGAGCTTCCGTCTTTCGGATTTTTCCTGAATTATGGCTCTTTGAACTTTAAAGTCATTTCTATTTATTGGTAATTTTGTTTGCCCTAAAGTGAAATTCCCCGGGATCCTGATTCCTGAGGAGGGATTCTGACCTAATTTGCAAAACAACAACTTTGGGTAGTTACATCGTTGGTGTTCACAACAAATGGTATCAGAGCGTTAGGTTCTTTGCCTTGTTGCTAAGGAGGGTTTGCTTATTTGAGTGGGAGCCATGGTCGAAGAAATGAGACACGAGATTGAGAAGTTCAGCGGGACAAACTTTGCATTCTGGAAAATGCAGATGGAAGATTTGCTCTACCAAAAAAAGTGTATCTTTCATTGAAAAAAGCTGACAAGAAACCTGGAACTATGACTGATAAAAAATTGGAGGTTATTGATAGAACCGCATTGAGTTTGATACGCTTATCATTGTCTTCTCTTGTTGCTTTTAATATCATTAATGAGAAAAGTACTGTAGATCTCATGAATGCTCTGATGAGGATGTATGAGAAGCCTTCTGCTTCGAATAAGGTTTTCTTAATGAAAAGATTGTTTAATATGAGGATGGTGAATAGCCATTCAATGACTGAACACCTCAATGGGTTCAACACCATGATGACCAGTTGAGTTTGGTGGGCATCAGTTTTGATCTGAGCTCTGTTGTTCCTATCTTCGTTGCCAGGCAATTAGGATGGGCTGGTTACAGCCATAAGTAATTCATCAGGGAATGCATCATTGAAGTTCGATGACATCGTTGGGCTTGTGCTGAATGAGGAGGTGCGGAAGAAAACTCATGGAGAGGCATCTACCTCAACACTGAATGCTGAGAGCAGGGGAAGACATGCTGAAAGGAGACATACCGGGAATAGGTCTATGTCTCGACGAGGTAAATCAAGACATGAAAAAGCAAAACCGGATTGCTGGAATTGTGGGAAGGCAGGTCACTAGAAGAAGGACTGCTCTACTCTAAAAAAGTCAAGTGGTGGTGGTAAGATGTTGAACCCCACTGTAAATATTTCAGCTGAGGAGGATCAGGATGCTTTGATCCTCACTTGTTAACACAGAGTCCTGGATTGTGGACTCGGGCGCCTCTTTTCATGCGACTCCGTCGAGGAGTGCCTTCAAGAACTACACCAAGGGTGACTTGGGGAGTATATCTTGAAGATGATAAGGCGTGTGATATCATCGGCAGAGGTGATGTGGATGTGAAGCTACCAAGCGACACTGTTTGGAAGCTTAAGGATATTAGACATGTGCCATGTCTAAGAAGAAACTTGATCTCAGTGAGCCAGTTAGCCAGAGAAGGCTACAGCACTTGTTTCACAGGAGACTCATGAAAGATCACCAAGGGTGCACTCATTATTGCACGGGACAGTATGAAAGATACCTTTACTTGATTAATAAAGTGTCTGATACTATTGCAGCTGCAAATGAGGTAAATGCTAATCGATGGCACCAGAGGCTTGGCCATATGAGTGAGAGGAGGCTGAAATCAGTGGATTTGGATTTCTGTGAAGATTGTGTGCTAGGCAAGCTGAAGAAAGTTTTATTCTCCAAAGTTGGAAGGGAGCTCAAAAGCAAGAAATTCGAGTTGGTGCATACAGATGTGTGGGGACCAGCTCCTACATCTTCCATAGGTGGAGCAACATACTTCGTCACTTTCATTGATGATCATACAAGAAAGGTTGGGTTTATTTTCTCAAATATAAATCTGATTTATTTGATATGTTTAGAAAGTGGTTAGCTTTAGTGGAGAATGAGATAGGTTTAAAGCTGAAATGCTTAAAGTCTGACAATGGCGACGAGTACTGTGATAAGGAGTTCAAGGGGTTCTGTGCCTTGAGAGGAATTAAGAGAGAGTTTATAGTCCCTAGAACACAGCAACAAAACAGTATTGCAGAACGGATGAACCGTACAATCACAGAGAGAGCCAGGAGCATGAGATTGCATGCAGGTCTCCCAAAGCAGTTCTGGGCCGAAGCTGTCAACATGGTTGTATACTTAATCAATAGGGGACCTTCCGTACCCTTGAATGAAGGAATCCTCGAAGAAGCTTGGGGCAGAAAGGAGGTGAAGTTGAACCACCTCAAGGTATTTGGCTGCTCATCCTATGTGCACATCGATGCAGGATCCAGGAGCAAACTTGATGCAAAGGCGATCAAGTGCACATTTGTTGGATATGGCTGAAATGCTTAAAGTCTGACAATGGCGACGAGTACTGTGATAAGGAGTTCAATGGGTTCTGTGCCTTGAGATAGGTTTAAAGCTGAAATGCTTAAAGTCTGACAATAGCGACGAGTACTGTGATAAGGAGTTCAAGGGGTTCTGTGCCTTGAGAGGAATTAAGAGAGAGTTTATAGTCCCTAGAACACAGCAACAAAACGGTGTTGCAGAACGGATGAACCGTACAATCACAGAGAGCCAGGAGCATGAGATTGCATGCAGGTCTCCCAAGGCAGTTCTGGGCCGAAGCTGTCAACATGGTTGTATACTTAATCAATAGGGGACCTTCCGTACCCTTGAATGAAGGAATCCTCGAAGAAGCTTGGGGCAGAAAGGAGGTGAAGTTGAACCACCTCAAGGTATTTGGCTGCTCATCCTATGTGCACATCGATGCAGGATCCAGGAGCAAACTTGATGCAAAGGCGATCAAGTGCACATTTGTTGGATATGGCGCGAGTGAGTTCGGATATAGATTTTGGGACAATCAGAACCAAAAAGTCATCAGAAGCAGGGATGTCACTTTCAATAAAAGTGAGATGTACAAAGATTGTATAAGAGTCAAGACTGACTCCAAGGATGCTTCAGATGGAGAACCCCGGCACATAGAGATTGATGACAATGCTGAGCTAGATGTTGGAGAAGCTCAAGAGGGTGTCAATGTTGAACCACAAACACCCATGTTAAGAAGATTCACAAGAGTGCCTAGACTGCCACAGAGGTACTCTCTTTTTTTATTCTATTTGTTACTAACTGATCGTGGTGAACCAGAAAGCTTAGAAGAGGCAATTCAAGTTGAAGATTCAAGCAAGTGGGAGGCTGTCATAAATGATGAAATGGCATCACTCATGTCAAATGGGACATGGGAGTTGGCACCCTTACCAGCTGGAAAGAAAACTCTTCAAAACAAGTAGGTTTATCGGATGAAGGAAGAGATGAATGGAAGCAAGCACTACATGGCGAGACTTGTAGTCAAAGGTTTCCAGCAACGGCATGGGGTCGACTACAGTGAGATCTTCGCCCCAGTTGTGAAGATGACAAACATAAGGGTTGTACTGAATTTAGTTGCAGTTGAAGATTTGCATCTGGAGCAAATTGATGTTAAAGCTGCATTCCTTCACGGAGAACTAGAAGAAGAGCTTTATATGCAATAGCCTGAAGGGTACAAGGCTCAAGAAAAAGAAAAATCTGACCTAGTGTGCAAGCTCAAGAAGAGCCTATATGGTTTGAAGCAGGCACCAAAGCAGTGGTACAGAATATTTGACAGGTTCATATCAAAATCAGGGTACAAAAGATGCCAAGTGGATCACTGCTGTTATATAAAGCAATGTAAGTCCTCTTATATATCATTCTATTGTTGTATGTAGATGATATGTTGATCGCATGATCGGACATGGAGGAGTAAAAGATACTGAAAGAGCAGATGTCAAGGGAATTTAACATGAAGTACTTGGGGCCGGCCAAACAGATTCTTAGAATGAAAATTCATAGGGAAAGAAGTGCAGGAATTCTGAAGTTGTCACAGAAATATTATGTTGAAAAGATGTTGAAACGATTCAACATGAATGAAGCGAAGCCAGTGGGCACTTCCTAGCAAGTCACTTCAGCTTATCAAATGAACAGATGCCAAAGTCTGAAGAAGAAAAGGAACATATGATGAAGGTGCCTTATGCCTCAGCAGTTGGGAGCTTGATGTACGCGATGATCTGCACAAGATCAGACATTGCCCATGCAGTAGGAGTGGTCAGCAGATTCATGGGAAACCCAGGAAAGCACCATTGGGACACGGTCGGTTGAATCCTAAGGTATCTGAAAGGTACACCAAACAAAGCTCTATGCTTTGAAAGATCTGATATCATTTGGCAGGGACATGTAGACTTAGGTCTTGCAGAAGATGTTGATAGCAGGAAAAGTACTATAAGCTATGTCTATACATTGGGTAGTGCAGCGGTGAGCTAGATCTCCAGGAGACAAAACATTGTATCGCTATCTACAATGGAAGCAGAGTACGTTGCCATAACGAAGGCAAGCAAGGAGATGATTTGGTTGAAGGGTTTCATGGCTGACTTAGGCAAGGAACAGAAGGATGTGAGGCTCTACAGTGACAGTATGAGCGTCATTCACCTAGCTAAGAATGCCACTTTTCATTCCAAGACAAAGCACATTCAACTCCATTACCATTTCATCTGAACGCTGTTAGAAGAGGGATAGCTTGGATTGGAGAAGATCCATACTTTTAAGAATCTAGCCGATATGCTTACTAAAGCAGTAACAGTGGAGAAACTGAAGCTATGTGCAGCTTCAGTTGGCCTCGGTACGTGAAGGAAGAGCGTTGGTGAGCCACACCACAATCCTTGATAGACACAGAAGAAGACAGAAAAGGATCAGTGGAGGAAGAGGGGAAGATTGCCTAGAAAAAAGGAAAAGAAAAGGGAAGGGATCTCCAAGTGGGAGATTGTTGTGTTGTGGAGACTTCATTGTTCAAGAACAGCACAGGCGTTGCAGCGCGCCACAACGAAACCAAGCCGAAGCTGAAGTGCTACAACGCGCCTCGGCGGTCAGCAATCGAGAAGCGGGAGCTGCAGCGCGCCACAGCGGAATCAAACGCGGGCGCTACAGCGCGTCGTAGCGCGTTACAACGGATGCAAATTTGAAAGTTGACAGCTATGGCGCGCCGTAGTGGCCGACGAAGTTCTGCTTCGTTCCAGGTCTTGATCTGAAGAAATCTAAGGGGTATTTTGGACTTTTTGGGTCCGAAATGGAGCTAGCTACTTAAGCCAAAGTAGTGGAAGAAAACCTAAGACTTTTGCAATCAATTTGGAAGCTTTGGAGGCTGTGAAAAGATAACCCTAGAAGAAACCCTAAGGAGCTGCTGAGCAAGAGAAGGCTTGCTGTTTGAAGAAGAAACTTCAAGAGGTAGCAACCTCTTCCTTTCTCCATTCTAAGAGTAGAGCTACAGCTGTGTATGCTGAGATGATATAGCTCTTGTAACTCTGTAAACCTTGAAGCTTTTTCATAGTGAATTTTTTCGTTGGTGTGGCTCTGTGGTTTTTCCCAATCTTGGGTTTTTCATATATATGCTTGTGTTTGGATGATATTTTATGTGTTGTATTCTTTTTGTTATGATTTTATGATTTCCTAAGCTAGCTTGGTAACCGTCAACACACCCCGATCCTCAAAGGCTTTGGACTTTGGTTTGTTGTTTGCATTACAAGTGTCATTCTGCATTGATATCTTGTGTATCGCTGGTGTTCACAACAGTTACTGGAAAAATGATATCAATAACAACATTCGTGGTGGGTTACTGGAAAAACGACATCAGTAACATACATCTTTGAGCTAGTATCTTTTGCAGAAAGTTAATTATTTCGTTTACGCTTTTACCTTATTATTTTTTCTGCATTTTATTTCTGCAAATTGCATCTTTGTTATTATAAAATGTAATACTTCATTGCTTACTGTGGTACTTAGAGTATTCTCTAATTACTGGGGATTCCAATCCCGGTATTATTTTATGTACAATACCAGGTCAGGTACTTCTGGGAGAGCTTAAACAAGAACCTTAAAAATTTCCACTGGCGAAGAATCAACGACGCAACTTTTACTTATATTTTATTTTATTTTTTTTTAAATTCATCTTGTGTTCTATAAGATGAACTTTGTCAGAAGTTTGCTGGCTACATTGTAATATTTGAAATATTATTAAAGGAGAACTATCTTTTGGTTTTTATGTGTTCATTTTCTTTCTCAAATTGCTCAATATGATCCTGCAGTATGTAAGTACCCGATGTCGGGACAGTTCTCACTGAACCGACGTCGAGACACCACATTTATGTCTTAATAAATACAACTATCTACCAAGTTCACTTTGCAAATAAAACTATCTACTAGGTATAGTTTGCAAGCAGTTACCTCAACAGTAGATCTTCCTTCCATAATAAAATAACATTTATATTAATATTAATTGAAATTTTATTTATTTACTCTTTGTAGTTGTGGATGGAGACCGATTACTTGTTGAAATAAGGATAGTTGATAAGTATTTTTATTTTAGTTGCCTCAGCAATATACACAAGCATATGTACCTATTTCAAAATATTGAAAACATTTTGATTATGTGTATGAATTATTTTTTCTTATGAATACAAACTATTTCACATCCTTTCATCATATACCCCATATTTCTGACAAGTAATGCCTTCTAGATCAGGAGAGTAACATTAATGGACTATCATCTCTCATAGAATGCACTTACCCTAGTGGTTACATATATAGATTTTAAATCAGCATCATCATCTTGATTCTAATTGACTAATGGCAACTTGTGTTAAAATATCTTCAATTACATGTAGATGTACCACAAATGGACATGTAAACTTTTGAAATAAGGTACTTACTAAGAAAAATATTTTACTTCTTAAATCTATAGTTCTATGCGTGCACTTGAACTACAAAATTAAAGCACAAAACCCTTAAAACACTTGAACTTTTGGTAATTCATCCTGGGTTCAACAATTTAAATGCGAGTCTTCCATTTCATTCGAGAAAAAGGATAAAAAGCACAACAATTTGAACAACTGAAATCCAAGTTTCTATTGTCTTACTAGTATAGGTGTGCATACTCTAGTTAAGAGCAACATTATTTAGAAGTCTAAATGCTCGATATGTTAAGCAGAAGATATACATTATAAACGTTAGAAAGGGAAATATAGCTTGTACGGTTTAATAGATTTTTCTATGAACAAGTATATATGAAAAATAAAATATGGTGCATATCAAATTATCGCTTTATGTATGTATGCCAAATATCAAATACATCTATCATAATGAAAAAAAAATTCTAGGGAAACTTCATTTAAAATATTTATCTTATAGCATATATAATGAGATATTGTCATATAGATGTGGTATAATATTTACTCTGGTCTTAGAAAAGCCCAAAATTCTAGAGATAATTCAGCATTTCAATTATATCAACATGCTTATAGGTTGTGCTAATGACAAAATGAAGTTGAGAGATAAGCAGGGTTCAGAATATGAAACAGCTTGTGTGCTATGATGTGATTCTACCTGACTTTAGAATAGATTAAGAAATAACAAGACAACAGAATTTCTATAAAAAACAAATAGAATCACTATCATTGATATTCTATTGCAAAAATTACCAAAGCACTGAAAGCGCAGTAGTAAGAGCATGTAGTAGCACATTAAAAATAGTCATGTGAAGTTCATTCAGCATACCACTTGTTTTGGATCAGATAGCCCATCACTAACACTGGCAGATCTTGCAAGAGGTAAAACCTGAAAAGACATTTAGCATAAAATGAAAACAGAAAAAATGCAACTTTGAAACAAATTGGCATTCCTATCAAATTAAATAAAATTGACATACTTTTTTGTAAAACAAGGTACATTGGACTATCATGGGGACAAAATGGTTATTTCATGCATCAATTATTGCTTGTTTTGTAAGAATTACTTCAAAAGATCAGGTCAAACCTTTACAAAATCAACATTCTCAGATGTAACAGAGAATCGTCCTTTTATTTGAATCACACTCGCCCTGGAATTATCAAGGGAATCCCCACTTCCTATAAAAAGCAAGGAGAGAATAAAATGATTGGAATCAAAGAAGATCACAAAGAAAAGTCCCCTGATTCAAGCAATACTCTTATTAAAAATAACTTCAGTAGAGTAAATGCAGAAATAAACAAAGACACTATACTGATTAATTTATACCTCTTAAAGACACTGTAGGAGCGGACAAACTATTTGCAGAAGCACGATTTGGAAGCATCAATGGACCACTAAAGCCTAAAGCTTTCAAATCATACCTAGATCCCTCATTTAGGAGTTGATTTTCATATTCAGATAAAAAGAGAAAAATTAAAACTATGTCAAAACATATAAATACAAGCACAGCCTATTATATAGCACTAATCAAATTTTACAAAAGAAATCCTATTGCAATAATATGAGGCCAGATTGATCAGCTAATACAGTAGCAGACAAGAAAATCCTAGAAGTACCTAGCACGAGTGTTGTTTCAATAAGTATCACAGAGAAGAGGGAAGATTTTTGTTTAGCTACATGCTGGTCATTATTCTTGTAAATAGAAAGACAAAAAGGGTCAAAAAGCATGAAATTGAAAATAAAAATGTTAGATGCAAGATATTATAATAAAAAGGCTCTTGAATCTAGGTTTAAAGCATTAGCTACTACTTTTTTAAATCGCAAATTTTTAGTCCCTTCTATTCAGACACAGCCACAGGGAAACAAACAAACAACAGCAACAAGCTAACAACACCACCAAACCTTAATCCTACTTAGTGTGGTGGGCTAAATAAACCCTTGGCAGTGTTTTGCTTCAGAGTTCAATAAAGATAACTAGCTTTATATTGTACTGTATTATGTAGAAGTTCTATATCAAATAGACTGCAAATATTTCCTATGAAAATAATGGCATCACAATAAGCAGAGAAACAAAGTAGACGTAGAAATGTATTACTGTACATTGCTACAATTCAAACATGTTCGATTTGCTTTGTACCAGTTGACAGTAAGCAAGCATCTAGTTCAAAAATACAACTGCATAGCAATAAGAAATTAACCTTTCAAAGGGCCTCCCTATTTCTGAGGAATTAATTTGCATGTTAGAAGAAAGAAGAGGGCCGCTGTATATTTGGGACTTTTTCCTAGCTTGGCTTTTCCATCTGCATTCAGTATCATGCATTGATGTTGATGTCTCAGAATCAGTACTTAATTTAATCTTATCACATCTGGAAGTGCTATCTTGATTGCGATCTTCCAAAATATCTGTTTTCTTCGCTTTTCTTGAAAAGAATACCACCAGCAGACCCTTCAGCTTCTCTGAAGTTTTGTCTGCACAACAGTAGAAAGAACGTAAGCCCAAAAATGATCCTACTATAAATAGCTGTCATTATAGACAACTAAAGAAGGCAATAGCTTCTACAAAGTAAAAGGAAAGCTTCCATTTATAACCAAAAATATTTATTGACAAAACATGGATAAAAAGGGTTAATGCCAAAGCAATAAATAACTTATTCAAGCTTCTGCAAATAACATCAAGGCGAAAAATAAAGATCCTCACACTTCAAAAATAAAATGCAATCATATAACAGATACAAGCATTTGATCATAAAAGGCTCCCTCGAGCCTTAGTCATGGAAAACTGTTGCCTAGATAAAAGTCATACACCATCCCTACAGATAGATGATGTCACGCCAATTCTTGTCAATTGCTAATCACTAAACAATGTTAAATTCAACCATTTATTCTTTTATTTCAAATGTACATCTCATTTTATTCTGTAATTTGAATGAAGACATATGACAAATGTAAAAAACTATATCCGCTAAAAATTGTTGTATTTATTTTTCTAGCTCGGATAGTTTATTTTGATTGGGCATAAAATAAATTCAAATTAACTTATGTCAATTTATCACAGGCTGAACATATCGATTTATTGATGTTACACCACTTGTTCTCTACGGAAATTCAAAAAGAAGTGGACAATTTTGGAAAAAATTGATCAATGTTGACATCACGTTAACCTAGTCAATGTATGATATTAAATAAAAAATCTAATGCTATTCATGCTGTTGTAAATCATCAACGTTATTTTTTTTTTGCACTAACCTAGAAATTTCTGTTGCTTTGCTTGGAAAGCAAATTAAATGGAGAAAGCCAGTTAAAGTATAATTAGCATGTATTTATGGCATGTGTAGCAGCCAGCTGTGCTTGCACTTGCAAATACCTATATTAAAATTGTTCTCGCTCGCAAATGCCTATATTAAAATTGTTCTTGGCAGTGTATGAACTCTACTTCTTGTTAATCTAAATACTACGAGATGCTTTAATCATTCCTTATGGTATTTTAATTACTGCTAATTGACTCTAAGTCATCATTTTAACTAACCACATAAATTATGATAAGATGTACTTTGCCTAAATTAACGTTTAATGATTCATGGCCCTATAAATATGAATACTAATAATATATAACTTTAAGCATAATAATCATAAATTACAATTACATCAAGCCAAGTTATAGAGTTTCGAAAATGACGAGAGCATGGCATTGTAACTCAAGTCAAAGGCTACGCCGCCTTCCCCCATAAACTGTTGCACTGCTAATCTGACCAGGACCATCGCTGGCGGGATATCGTCTCGACACTGTTGACGGGATCTCGTCTCACCCAATGGCTTGGCTGATGCAGCTAGCTGGTGATGTCAATTCAAACTCTGCAGACGCGACTGGCAGACGAGATACTAATATGGATGGTCTTCACACATCAAGCGGAATACTGGTTTGTCTGGCACTAAATCATTTCTTGAAGTACTTGCTAATACTCCTTCATCACGTGAGCTAGTGAGCATTAAATACATTGCTTCAATACAAGGTAAACCAGCTCTTTCCTGTCTAATGACAAAATAGGCATTTAGGGAAAATTGAATGCTCGCTTGTAGGGAAAATTGCCAATGGCAAGCCTCCCTTAATTGCCATTCAGAAATTTCTCAAAAATTTGGATTTGTCGGGATCAGTAATCGTTGCCAATAATAGTCTTATCAAACTCTCCAACAAACTGGATTACACTTAAATTTTTACACAAAGTTCCTATTTCATTAAGAATCTGTCAGATGAAATTTTTAGAATGGACCATCTCCTACGATTTGAAATATGAATCGTGCATTGTTCCTGCCTGGATCAATTTCCTTTTGCTTAAGGTCCATCTGATAGCGCATTCCATTCTTTTTTCATTGGGATATTATTATGGAAAGCCCCTTAAAGGTGATTATGCGACAGTTAATCTCCTCGGGTCGTCTATAGCGCGTGTTTTAGTTGAAATTGACGCAACATAAATCTTTTAGTCAGTTAAAAGAATTGGAGAGGAAAATGATGGATACTTCCAAGAGGTTGTTTTAAGAACATACCTATTTATTGTAAGAATTGTAATATTATTAGTCATGAACAGATCACATGTTTAAAATTACCCACTCACTTAAAAGAACAGATTACCCCACAATCCAATCGTACTGAAAGCCAAGCGGAGCAAACATATTTAGGTGCTTAAATGCCAAAGGGTTTCGTCGATCGAACTGGAATTGCAGACCGTGTATGTGAAAACTAAAGAACAACATCGTGTCGCGCATGATCCTGATCCAAGAATTGTTGCCAAAGCTGACATACAGATCCCTGAACAAGGAATTTGAGTGGATGATGTGGAATGCATTCCGGTCTATGACCCATCAACTAACTGTACTATGGAGAAGAAAGGTAACACGAGTGTGAAAAAAGATAGCAGCACTGCACCGGTGTTCAATTTCCTATTATCAACAAAGAACGTTAAAACTCCCGCTATTATTCCTGTAACTGATGGAAGTAACTCTCGGCAATAAAGGCTACGGTTCTAGAGCCACCGAGCGGGATCAACTCTTCACCGGAGCCGCAAGAGATCACAACCTCTCCCTCGACCCCTCGACGCTCGCCTAAAGCCGACGAGAGTGATTCTTGAAGCCTGCGGTAGAAACGCAGAAGCCAATGGAAGTTCTCGATAGAACCAGAGACGATCCCAAACGTCTCAGCTTCTGGCATCAGGTCCTTCGCACGATCACCTGCTTCGCTCAATTCCCTTCTACGCTTAGTTGATTCCTAAGGTACAATCCGTTTTCTATAGGAGATGGGGTCTGTATATAAATAAAATAATAATTTCAGTACTTCAATATTTGAAACTTAATTTTCTGTGCTCAATCACAAATCTTGTGTTGGAAGAGATGATGTAAATCATAAGCTTAGTCATATGTATGAGGTTAAGGATTAGAAATTAGTACTAATCATATTGACAATAAGGGAATGTTGGGATTCAGCACTAATTATACTTTGTACTATCAAATTAGTTATTGTTTTAAGCTCTTGAAGAAATTTAGAATTTTATTTGTTGATTAAAGTAATTTAATTGCTTTATGTTGATCCTAAATTTATTTAATTACTTTCTGAATAGGAATATGTAATCAATTCTGATTTAATCATAGCTTTGATGTATAGGGAAATTGATGTCTAATTTGCAGTGTAATGTTTATTCTGACCAACTAACACTAGAAGAGAATTTATAAAATCTAATCGATACAAATTAGCCGTTCAATAAATTCTTATTGAGGGCAAGAAGTTACAAGATCTATATGATGCATAATGAAATTTGTTATAATTGCCTTTGAATGTTGTCAATATCAAATCAATAATTATTCCGTCCTAACTTATGCTTTAGTGTTCACTGAATTTTTGGGTTTATACCAATTTTGACCATAAATAATAGCTCAAGAAGTGTTTATATATTGCTTTAATGAAGCATGTGTGCTGCTCTAGCCTAATAGTTGAGTTCTATGTTGATAAAAATAGGTTTAGTTTAGTAAAAACATTATCGATTCAATTAGACTCATTTTACTCCAACATTGTAATATGACTCTTTCAGATGAGGTTGACTAAATTTTTCAAGTCTAATCAAGTGTGATTTTAGTTTAAATATAATACTTTAGAGTTATGTAAAGATCTTAAATTATGCTCATAAATTAGGACTTCTAGTAATATGATTTATTGGTTTGGGAATGAGGTACTCTGTATCATTTGTATCATTTGCAATGTGAGTTATAGATTAAAGTAGCCAACTAAGCCAAACTTGAAAATTAGAATACTAGTTCTAATTTTGTAAATAATTAGTTTCATAGTTTAATAAAATTTCAATTATAACTTTTGAAGACACATCAAGTTTGTGAGTGATTCTTCTTCTTAAGTCAAACACAAAGTTACATTGGATATTACTTTTTATACTCTTATTTGTTTTTATTGCTATTTAAATATCGCTTTGAGCCTGTTTCGTGTTGTGATTAAATGCATTACTTTTACTACTAATGATGTAAAAGAGACAAAATGATGCTTATGTACCTTGTGAATATTGCAAAGGGTTCCAAAACGATGGTTGAATAGGTTAAAGACGGGACTAGTTCTTGGAAGTTATAAGGAAGCCACCTGGAGCCTTTGAGGGGGCCCAGAGCATACTATAAGAAAGAAAAGAAGAATGGAAAAGATAGGCGAACTATAGGCAAATAGTGAGACTCCAGTCGAAGATAGGTTGACGCTAGTCGAATCGTAGAATAGCTGCTAAGCGAATCTAATGAATTCGACAGAGTTCTTTGAGAGAGAGCCTTTTTCTGATATTTAGAGAGAATTGACTTTGAATACGTAACTTCGGGCTTTAAGCATGCATAAAAGAAAGACTGAGATATGGCGAAGGCGAAATAGAATGTGTAGGTATCGGTTCCTTGGCTGGTGAACTGACCGTACCCCAAATCGATATATGCTTTTATTGAACCCAACCTCAAGATTCTGGCTTTGCCCACCAGAACTATTAAACGTCGCTTCATGATATTAAAACATAAACATAAACATGAATTTTTATGTGATCATCATTGGAAATCTGGCAAGTGACATAACCATGATAAAGAAATGTTATTTGTAGGAGTTATAATTATCTTTTATTTGCATTAAATTATATTTTCCTGCAAATATTATCATATCATTTTGCTTTCCAATTTTCTTAAAAGTATATTATTTAATATTCTTTGTACTTAAAATATGCAGTAAGGCATTATTTTTATAATATCAGATCAGATACAGCCGGAGGAGGCTGAGGTAGTTTAAAGGCGATAAAAGGAATCATTGCGCGGATTATAACTAGCTTTTACCTTCTTTTAAAGAGATGAACATTTGTTTTCGTATGACGTAATTTATGAAATATTTTGGATGATGTTATTTTTAAATTGAATGAATTATATTTTTATTTGCTTTGGATGTGTTTAACTACTATTTTGCTTAACCGCCAATATGATCATGTGGAAAGATGCACCTATGTTAGATTGTGTGAGGGTCAGATGCCGGTTCAGTAAGAACTATCCCGACATCGGGTATTCACATATCGTAGGATCTTATTGAGCAATTTAAAAGAGGATGGATACACATATAAAGACCAAATGATATTTTTTATTCATTAAAATTTCATATTACAAAAATCTTCAACGTTCATCTCGTACAATGTTCATCATTTTAGAACAAAAGTGAAAATAAAATAAAAAGATAAGCAAAATAGCGTCGCAGATCCATCAGATGATTTGAAAATTTAAAAATTAGGGTTCTTGTGCAAATTCTCCCAGAAGTACTTGACCTGGTATTGTAAAGAAAATAATACCGAGATTGAAATTCCCAGTAATTAGAGAATACTCTAAGTACTGCAGTAAACAATAAAATATTATATTTTATAATAGCAGTGATGCAATTTACGAAAATAAAGATATAATAAAATACAAGAAAAAAAGTCAATAGAGCAAACGGGATAATTAATTTCCTGCAAAAAGTATTATCACAAAGATGTAGGTTACTGATGTCATTTTTCCAAGAACCCACCACGAATGTTACTGATGTCATTTTTCCAGTAACTAACCATGAATGTTACTGATATCATTTTTCCAGCAACCAACCACGTTAAAAGGATGTTGGTTTCGAACAACCAACTAAACATCAATATGAATTTGGCTCAAAGCGAAGCTAAGCAGCATTAAAGTGCAAAAGTAATACATGTTCATATACTGGGTACCTTTTTCTTTAAATTTAAAGTGCAACAGTTTGATCGAATCTGCATTTAAATTTTTTTGATAATTTCAATTAGTCTTTTAGCCAATGAAAGTGATATAATATTTTTAGAGATATTTACTTTTTTTTTATATTCTGTCTTTCTTTCACTCTATCTTCTTGATAGAAGACAACATTTTAAGTTACTGAGGGTAGCAATAATATTTATTATTGTCACTATTTAATGATAATAATGATGTATGAAAGAAAAAGACAGAATGAAAATTACTGAATTGAATTTGACAGAATTGAAATTGACAAAATTGAAATAGTAATCATTTTACAATATTTATACTATTTTCATTATTAAGCAATGAGAATAATAAAAATGCTAATGATGAATAATTATCATTATTATGAAAATTATAATGATTATATATATATATATAAATGATAGCAAATTTTTTTCTTATTTCCCTCCTCTTTTCCTTCTCCTCTCACCTAGGATTAGGGTTGCCGGAGTGGGGCGGCCGGAGCAGGGGGGGGTGGCGACTGGCTGGCAGGAGGGCTGGCCGGCTAGGAGGGTTGGCTGAAGGGAGTCTGCTGGCTAGTATGAAGGGGAGAGAAGGGTTTGTTGTTTGGGAAAATATGGGGCTGGGTGGGGTATAAATAAAGGGAGGGAAGGGTGTTGTGGTCGGCCAGCTGGGCCGACCAACGACGCGCGTGGGAGAGCTTTGCGCTGCAGGCTCTGTTGCTTCTATCGAGCGACAGAGCCTGCGCTCTATCGACGAGTGGGGGAGAAACAGAGGAAGAAGGGAAACTAAATGAAAAAATAAATAAATACTTAAAATCAAATTTTTTGCATTTTTCTGCCGTTTAACTTCCAAAAATAACGAAACTTGACACAGAGATGTATTATGACATAACAACCACCCTCGCACCAAAAATTTTCGATTCGAGACAATATTTTATTTTAAAATAATTTTAGTAGTTTGAAAATTTTAAAAATTAATTGCAATCAAATCGGAGCTCCAAAATGGATGAAACTTTAAGCATAGCCTTTAAATAAAATACTTAACACAATGATACGAAAATCGATGAATTTGAACACATTTAATTTTCTCAATTTATTGAATTTAAATAATTCAAAAATTAAAGCAGGAGTTTTCGTTATCCGAATTTCTCTCAAACTAGGATATTTTGATCTAAAAATTATTTCTATCTAATGGTATTTTTGTTTGCCCTAAATTAAAGTTCCCCGAGATCCTGATTTATGAGGCAGGATTTGACCTTAATTTGCGAAATACAACATTGGATCGTTACAGATTGGTTGTTACTAACCTAACATGAGTCATCACACCATATGAGGATTGGCAATGCCTCAATCTAAGATTTGATTGTGAAACTTAATAAAATTTTAGAAGATGCGGTGTGCACCTTCAAATCAATACAATCCAGAAGCTTCTTATGGAAAAGGTTCTTATGAACTCATGATGCGAAGAGGCATGCCCCACATCTGGCATTCCTCCAGGATCCCCCTTGTGTTGTAGTCGTACATTGCATAGGCAATTCCAATCGTGCAACAATTTTTTTTTTTTTGCCAGATTTTTCTTTTGTTAGAAGAGATGTGCTTCTGAGGAGGCTTTTGGACATCCTAATAGATGACACAATAGAGTTTGATCACAATTGATTACAGACTTTTGATTTATATATATATATATAGGCTGGGGTTAGCTTTCACAGAAATATTCAATCTTTCTCCCAGTGATGTCAACCAGCCATTTGAGGTATTGGATTATGTCCCTCTACTGGCTATGTGACCGGTTAAATGAAGGAGAACCTCAATCTTTTGGGTATTGAATTCCATCCGATTGGTTCTAGTGAATACACGAACGAAATTCGTTCACCCACCCCAACAATGTCTGACAATGGTTCTGATGAGGAACAAATTTATTCTAAAAATGAATTTGAAAAAATAGAGGAGTCTTGTATCAACAAAAGAAGAAATGCTCCAACTCTTCTAAAACATTTCCACAGTACTAAGGAAAAAAGGATGTGTTGCCCCAGAAGCTTGAGCAAAGGATCATGTTTCAATTTGCATTTGTGTTTCTTTACATTAATGGATTCTCCTTTTTGTGAGAATCATAAGGAGTTTGGAAATCATTTTTTCATATTTATTTATTTTTAGTTCTTATTTATTTTATATAATTTTGTTTTCTTTAATGTTTACAAACCTATTCTTACTGTACTGAATTTCTTTATTAATAAAATTTTAGCAGATTCCCCATATATATATATATATATATTTGTAAGCTTGTGAATGGTGCTGTAGCCCAATGGTTGAGGCTCAGAATTTGCTGTCCAAATCATGGGTTCAAATCCCACTGGCCACACATATTAAATATATATATATATATATATATATATATATATATCTGTAAGCTTGATAAAAGCAAATATCCGTCATGCCCATATTATAGTTATGAATAACTATCAAGGCATCCATAGAGTGATGACACTTTTGAGACATTTTGTCAAATAAACATTTTCATTGTGCAGGTCATTGTGAACAACTAACTGGATAGTAAGCATAAAATATTTGACTAATGAGTGATTTGACAATATAAACATGATAAGCATATAGAAAATAGTTTTGCAATGAATAAACTTGACAGTCAAATCATGTATTACTTTTCCTAAATCAATTAGCAAGAAAACGTGCGTTAGAAAAAATTGTTTGATCAGGTGTAATGATTAAACATAAGCATATTATGACTAATTAGTCATTTTGGTAATATAACTATGAAATCCATATAATAACAAAACATATAGTTACATCAGATATGAATTATCCTAAACATGATAAGCTTATAGCATATTATGACCAATGAGTTATCTTGTAAGTTATCTTGTGTGTTCTGTTTAAACAGGTGCGACAATATAAAACATACAGTATATTATGACTAATGAGTAGTTTTGAAATACAAATGTAGGATGTGTATAATGATAGTTAGCAGTGATTAAACTTAAAGTTACATTACATAAGGACTATCGTAAGCCTTTTCGCAACATATCTTGTGTCAGATAATATGTTTAACCAAGTGTAATGATTAAAACTACTAGGGAAATATGATTTCTTACTAATGGGTTTTAACAGTTGAGTTTCCCACCTTCCAACTCATGACAGTGAACAAGAAGAGAATGGTATTTCCTAATGCCAGCAAGAAATAAAAAAAGGGCAAACCTAGGGAGATTTCTCATGCCTATAAGAACGACCATATTGCCTAAAGCCATAAAACTACAAAGACAATACAAGTATGTAAGAAAATTAGCCTCTGAGTGCATTAAACAAGAATTAAAAAAATAAAATGCAAAATTGCATATATAGATGCTTACCTAGCTGACTTTCTGTCAGAAGCAACTGATTTTTCTGAAGTATACCCAGAAGTAGCTATCTCATGCTCACACTAATTCATGTTTATGTCAGTGATGCTTTAGTATTAGTAAGGAAATGCCGCAAATGTAAAATAGAACAAGGGTTACAATCTAGAGACCAAATATTACAGATGGGATATACCAAGAGTATAGGTTATCAATAAGAAAGTACGGTGTCAAAAGGAGAGCTAACCAAACCTTATAGTTAACGATATTCCTTAAGCTTCCATCACCCTCCTTTGTTTCAACAATGTCATCATCATCAGTAATCTAAAAATATTCTTAAGAAGAATTAGTAGCAGCACAATCATTAGATAAATAAAATACCGAAAAAAAATACCCAAGTCTTAGTGGAATTCAAAAGGAAAAAGCGCAAGTCTTAGCAGAAACAAAAGAGAAAAAAATGCACTCTTCAACATCAAGAAAAAATGATTATTTATAGCAATACCAATGATGCTTGGGCCTTCAAATCTTCAATATCAAAATTCCATGCACTAACTCCTCTTTGATACTCGCTCTGTAAAAACAGTTTTTTCAAATATTAAGAGATAAAATTACTAGTTGAGGGTTTGAGCATATAGAGTAGTAGCTGTAAATACACAATTCAACAAATGTCCAAAATTTTTATCTGTCACAAAGGATGTTAACCGCACCTAATGATCAAGAAATTTAAAGAGATCTACAAATCGCCTACACAAAGATACATTCTATATTTTATGTTATGGATCAGACATATGAATGAAGTTCCTAGGGCAAAGCAACCAGAATATACATGAAATCATAAATTAAAAAACTTTTTTTTTCCTATTTGTACACTGCTTTCAAAGAATAAAGAGCAAATACGCTGCAAGAGTTTAATTTTACTTCAATGTACAAAACAAAAATGAAGAGGCATGGGGGTTATTTGGTTTGGTAAATTTGAAGTGAAGTTTTTTAAAATTGATTAAAAGAATTTTAAGAAGCTTATATTGTTGAGTAGCACAATGGAAACAAGCGATTCATGTAGTGTGACTAAGACTTAATTGTGTTGTTGTAAATTTAATAATTTTCTTAAGTTTAGTTTAATGCACTGTAAAACAAAATTTTAAATTTTAGAAATTGCTAGTCAACAAAGTGCGCCAGTCCTAGGCATCTAGGGCCACAAAGTTTTTGTCAAAGAAGAGGCCAGCAGATGTTTGGGATAGTCTAAGAAGTGATGTTGAATGGCATGCATAGGATCGGACCTGCTCAGTTGATGGCTTGCAATGGACTGGCGAACCCATTGAGGGTTGCGTGGTAGTCAGGCCTAAAAAAAGTTGGAGACAAACGCAAGTGCATGTAGAAGGAAACAAGGATCGGCTAGTGACAGCAAGTGGTTGGTGGGACTTGAGAACAATGAGCAAATGTATACAAAGAAGCTGGTTGGGGCCCTCTCGCAAGCCAGCATTGGTTTGGGGTTGTGAGGACCCGGTGCCGGGTCAGCGGGAGCATATCCAGCACCGATTTCTTGTGGGATATAAATAGCAACAACAACAAGTTCTCTAGCCGCAGGATCATATTGAGTGATTTAAGAGACAAATATATAGACATTAAACATAACTCATTGATTCATTAATTCAAGTCTTGGATACAAAGATCAAAATAAAATAAAAGTTATAAACTTTTAAAAATAGATAGAATCAAAAAGAAAGCAGTGGATCAGAAAGTAACAGTATCAGCACTACTCAGTTTTTTAGCACCTTTCCTCGATGATGAATTCCTGATCTGGGCACGTTTCAAAAGTGCGAGCATTTGAATACCAGTATGTTGTGAAACTAAGTACTGATAGATGTCATATTTACAAATGTTAAATAATAAGCAAAATAATTAATATTTGATAGCAAATAAAAGCTATACAAACTTATCCTTGCAAACTTATTTCAATTGCACTTAAAACTTAGCATAAAAATAATTGCAGTCACTAAAATAAATACAGAATTTTAATGTTTGATATCTAAGGCAAAATATGATTTTGTTGGGTAAGTACAAAATCGAGGAAAAGGGATTCATTTTTGTGTTACATATCTCAACTTCCCTCTATACCTGCCCCCTCAAAGGCTTATCAGTATAGATTCCTTATGACTCCCGATGTCGGACAGCCCTGTCTTAGCGGTTGTCTGATCAGACAAAAAGTATAAATCAACATGGAACCCTTGCTTCTCACTTATCCAAACTAATTCATATATCATTTTATGTGACTTTAAAAAGCAATTTTATCAAATTTGTATGATGCTGAGCAAAATATATATTTAAACAAGAGTAATAAAAGACATATAGTACCTTGTTCTTTAAAGTTCAAAAGTTCAACAGTTCGAATGAGTGACAGTTCGATCAATTTGCATTTAAGTTTTTGATATTTTAAAATAGCCTTTTTAGCCAAATATTATTATCTTTGTTTCTACTATGTTTCCCTTTTATTTTCTCAATTTGATAGAAGTCCGTATTTTTAAGTTGCTGATGGGCAATAATATTTATAATAGCATTATTATTATCATTTTAATAATAAAAATGATAATAATAATGTACGAAAGAAAAGATAGAATAAAAATGACTATATAAATTGCAGAACGTAATAATATTAATAGTAAAAAGGGAAATAATTGAATAAAATACTTGAATTGAAATAATAGTCATTTTATAATATATATATAGTTTTTATTATTAATTAATGAGAACCAAATTAATGTGAATGATGATATTTTATCATTATTATTTTCATAATAATGATTATTAAGTATGTATAAAATAAAAGAACGAAAAAATAGCAAAATAATTTCTCCTCTTTTCTTCTCCCTTTTCTTTCTCCTATACATCTCATCCTACCTTTAAGATTAGGATTGCCAAAAAATCGAGGGAGGTCGGGGTCGGGCGGCTGGCAAGAATGGGATGGCCGGACAGCTTTGGCCGGCGGAGGGAGGGCTGCGGCAGGAGGAAGCTGGCTGCTAGGTGGCCAGCTACCGCTGCAAGAGGCTGGCAGGCAGGGTGGCTGGGTTGGCTGGCCGGAGGAGCGAGAGGGCTAAGCTGCTGTATGAGGAGAGGAGGGAGCTGCTGGCTGAGGGAGAAGGAGAAGAGAGGGTTGTGGGAGGGATAAGATGGAGCGGCCGGAAGGGATTTATAGGCGAGAGGGAGGGGGGGTCGGCCCACTTGGCCGACACCTGCGCCAAAAACGGAGCAGGCAGGCGGAACTCCCGTTGCATGCTCTGTCTAGCGACAGAGCCTGCGATTGCAGGATGCGATCAGTTGGGTCAACAGGGGGGCAAACGGGGGGAGGAAACAGAGGAAATACAGGGGATTTGGAAAAAATTTACTTAAATTTAAATTTTTCGCATTTTTTCACCGTTTGGCGTCCAAATACAACTAAACTTGACACCGAGGTGTGTTTCAATATAACGAACACCCTCGCGCCAAAAATTTTTGATTCGGACAAATATTTTATTTTATATTAATTTTTGAGGTTTAAATTTTCAAAAATTAACCACGATCAACCGGAGCTCAGAATTTGATGAAACTTTTCGAGTAACCTTTAAATAATATATTTAACACAACGACACTAAAATCAATGAATTCTGACACATATTTCAATGTTCATGATTTATTGAATTTAAATAATTCAAAAAATTAAAGTGGGAGTTTTTGTTATCCGAATTCTCCCAAACTAGGGCTCTTTGATCTAAAAATTATTTCTATCTAATGCAAATTTTGTTTGCCATAATTTGAAATTCCCCGAGATCTTGATGTCTGAAGTGAATTTTGACCTAATTTGAAAAGTAACAACATTGGGTCGTTATAAACTCTCCTACTTAAAAATGATGTTGTCCTCGACATCAAGAATAAAATATGATTTAAAGGAGTCTTGGGGGGTACCTTAATTCAAAAATAATTCTAGATACTATCTTCGCATATCATCTTCTCTTTTCCACGTGATTTTCTTTGCAATATGATTATTCCATTGAATTTTGATCATCGGGATCGTTCTACTTCTTAATTTTTGGCGGTCCTTCTCAATAATTTTAAGAGATTTTTCAATATAAGTCAAATTAGGCTGAATTTCAACTGTTGAGTCTGAAATTTGCTGAGTGGATTCCTGGAGACATCTGTGGAGTGTTGAAACGTGGAATACGTTGTGCACGGCTATAAATCTTTCAGGAAGTTTAAGTATATAAGCCAAGCTTCCAATTTTTGCAGTTACTTCGAAGGGTCTCACATATCTGGGACTCAACTTTCCAGTCACTCCAAAGCGATGAATTCCTTTCATAGGACTAACTTTTAGATAAGCCCGATCATCAATGTGAAATTCTTGCCTCCGATGTCTTGTATCGAAGTATTTCTTTTGTCGGTCCTGGGCTGCCACAATTCTGCTCTTGATTAGCCTTATCTTTTCGTTTGTTTTTTTAATTAACTCAGATCCATAAATTTGCACATCTCCAACTTGTGTCCAGGCTAGAGGAGTACTGCACTTTCTCCCATATAAGACTTTATAAGGGGCCATCCCAATGCTTGATTGGTGGCTATTATTGTAAGTAAATTCTCAAGTGGGAGGTGTTTCACTCAATTTCCACCAAAGTCTAACAAGCATAAACGTAAGAGATCCTCAAATACTTGGTTGACTCTCTCAGTTTGCCCATCTGTTTGAGGGTGGAAGGCCGTGCTCATAGCTAAGATGATTCCCAAATCTTTGTGTACTGTTTGCCAAAATCGAGAAGTAAACCTGTCATCTCTATTTGAAATTATAGTTTTAGGAATTTCATGCAGTTTGGCAATCTCCCTAATATATAATCTTGCCAGTTTCTCCACTGAGTCTGTTTGCTTTATTGAGATAAAGTGGGCTGATGATGGGGGCCATCTTTGACGTGGGTCCCGTCGCCGAGCCCGCTCGGACTCATACCGGCCTTGACATTTCAATTTTATTTTATGCATTTATTTTCGTCCGTTTTAGTTTTATTTTTGCATTTATTTTTGTTTGTTTCATGTATTGATCGGAGGAACGAATATTAGCCCTCCGATTGTTTATTAAAAATACTCTAAGGTCTAGATTGCTTTGAGGGTATTATAAATACTCAAAATCTGTATGTTAATTTCAGTTTTGATAAATAAAAATTCCAAATTTTCTCCAAACAGCGAGAACGGCTCTTGTTTCCCCCGGGGAAATCCTAGTTTCCAAATCATCCCTCTCCAAACCCTAGCCGCCACCTTCCGAACCCCTCCCCTTGTTGCCTTCGGACCTCTCCCTGCAGGATAGCCGTTGTCACCACCTCAGCCGCCGCTGTTGCTTGATCGCCACTGTCCAGCCACCGCCGCTGCCTCCCCTGCTGCTGCTGCCAGCCGCCGCCACTGCCATCCGCCACTCACCGCTGCTGCCCCTGCCAGCCGCAGTTGCTGCCCTTGCTATCACTGCCACTGCCGCCGCTGCCCAGCTGCTACCGCCGCTGCCCCAGCCACCGCTGTCCAACCGCCTCCACTGCCCAGCCGTCGCTGCCCTAGCCGCCGCAAGAAATCTACTCGAATCACCCTTCTTGCTCCCGGTTTAAACCGGCGTGTGTTTGTTCTTCCCATACCATAAACTGAATTCATTTAATTATTTTCTCGTGCGATTTTCGGGTAAAAATTATTTGTAGGAGCGCAAATCTAAATCCGGTTGCTGCGAGTGGTTTCGGAACGGAAACGCCTCCGAACACACCCGCATAGCAAGTACAACTCGAAGTGCGAGTTACCTTTCCGGACCGGAGCCTTTCCTTTGATCCGGAACCAGTGCCGACCGCTCTTCCTGTTCGTGACTCAAGACACCACATTACCAACGAAAGTTATTTTCAAATTACTGTGGAATCTTCTGTAGGCAAATGCTGAAGCTAAATTGATCTGAAGAGGCTGTGCAAAAAGTGCTTAAAATTCCAAATACATCTTAAAAAATTTGCATTCACAAGCATTCACGAACCCTATGATTGCATTAGAGCCCGACAACACCAAACCCTAGTGTTGGCCTGCATCAGCTGACTTTGTTAATCTATCAACTATGACCCAAATGACATCTGCTCCTGATTTTCCTTTAGGCAAACCCATTACGAAATCCATGGAGATATCTAATCATTTCCACTCTAGGATTTCTAGTGGGTGCGGAAGTTCAACAAGTCGTTGGTGCTCTGCTTTGACTAGGCTACAAACGTGGCACTTAGCCACAAAATCAGCTATCTCTCTTTTGAGTCCAGGCCACTAGAAGGCTATCTTTAGATCTTGATACATTTTATTGCTCCCGAGGTGTACTGTATAGCCTGAGTTGTGGGCTTCGTTTAATATCTGATTTCGAATGTGCAAATTATTCGAGACCCAAATTCTACTACCATTATAATATGAATTCATTTTCGCAGCTGTAACTCTGTTCTGTGACCATCTTCTATTTCTGCTTTCAGCTTGGGGTATTCCTCGCTGACTTTTTGAGCGTCCAATATGCTTTGTACAAAGGTAGGTCCTGCAATATTAACATTAAGCAATTCATTCAACTGATCTTTAATAATAGATCTTATATTAAGCTTCTGGAATTCTTCATCAAATGGACTTACTGAGGTTAAAGTACTCAATATTTCTTTTCTACTTAAAGCATTTGCGACCAAGTTAGCCTTGCCAGGATGATATTGAATATCCATATCATAATCGCTGAGTAGTTCTAACCATCTCCTTTGGCGACAATTTAGTTCTTTCTGCATGAAGATGTATTTTAAACTCTGATGGTCTGTAAAGATCTCACACTTCACTCCATAAAGATAATGCCTTCAAATATTTAAGGCAAAGACTATTGCAGCTAGCTATAAATCCTGAACAGGATAGTTCTTTTCGTGAGTCTTCAATTGCTCTGAAGCGCAAGCAATGACGTGGTTGTCTTGCATGAGGACACACCCTAGTCCTGTTAATGAAGCATCCGGGTATACCCTTGTAGTTCTTCCCTTCTTGAGGTAGGATTAGGACATGTGCAATGGTGAGGGCTTGTTTTATTTTTAGAAATGATTCTTCGCAGTCCTGACTCCATACAAATGGTGTTGCCTTTTGAGTCAGCTGAGTTAATGGTTTGGCCAAATTTGAGAATCCGTTGACAAACTTTTGGTAGTATCCTGCCAGTCTTAAGAAACTACGAATCTCAGACACAGATGATGGTTGAGGCCATTCTTGTATGGCACTGATTTTTCTTTGGTCTACCTTGATTCCTTCAGCACTTACTACATGTCCTAAAAATGCTATTGAGTCCAACCAAAACTTACATTTTGAGTACTTGGCAAATAATTGATGCTCCCTAAGAGTTCCCAATACTACTTTCAAATGAATTTCGTGATCCTCCATAGACTTAGAATAAATTAAGATATCGTCGATGAAGACGAGCACAAATTTATCGAGGAAGAGCCGAAGTATTCTTTGCATTAAATCCATGAAGATAGAAGGCGCGTTGTGAGTCCAAATGATATGACTAAGAACTCATAGTGTCCGAAGTGAGTTCTAAATGCAGTCTTGGGGATGTCATCTTCATTGACTCGCATCTGGTGGTATCCAAACCTTAAATCGATCTTGGAAAATATTTTGGCTCTAGCCAGTTGATCAAAGATGTTATCGATGCAAGGTAGAGGATATTTGTATTTCACCGTTACCTTGTTGAGTGCTCTATAAGCTATGCACATACGCATAGATTCGTCCTTCTTTTTCACGAATAGTACTAGGGCTCCCCAGGGGGACATACTTTGTCGGATTAATCCCTTGCTGGTTAGCTCTTGAAATTGTTGGTCTAGTTCCTGGAGCTCTTTTGGTGCCATACGGTATGATGATTGACTTGGGTTGGGTTCCTGGAACTAGTTCTATTGAGAATCCAATTTCTCTTACGGGTGGTTGCCCGGGTAAATCTTCAGGGAATACTTCATCAAAATCTTGAACGATATGCGTTTCTGATAAAGGCACAACTTTATTTCTTTCTGCCATCATTGTTACTAAGTATGCATTGCATCCTTTCTTAATTAGATTTCTGGCTTTTATCGAGTTAACTAGGGAAGTTAACATGCTCTGTCTTCCTATAAATACTGTTGATGTTTTACCGCTTTTGATTGTGACCTTTTTCTTCTGACAGTTGATTACAGCATCATGCTTGCTTAACCAATCCATCCCTAGAATAAAGTCAAAGTTGGTGATGGGTAGAACGACTAACGTAGCCCTGAATAATTTACCTTTGATGGGGATATTAAAAATATAGAATTTCTGAGCCTCCATGCTATAGCTCCAGAAGGTAACCCAATATTCAGTGTTGTTGCCAAATAGAATGATGGTAGTTCTAGTGTGGTTGCAAGTTTTTCTGATATGAAAGAGTGGCTTGCCCTCGTATCAAATAAGGTGTCACAAGATACGTCATTAATTAACAGTGGCCTAAATATGAACTATAAGCATTTTGTACTGATATAAGTGCAAAAGAGAAAGAAGAACAAAAAAAATGAATTACCTGATACTACATTGTTGTCTCCAGGTACTAAGATAGGAGTGAGCGTGTAAATTCTTGCGGGAGCAGAGTTACGAGGTGCGGGTCCTTTCCTCTGGTTGGATGCTGGTGCAATTGGTGGTTTTGGCGCATTGGCTAGTTCTGGGGCAACTCCTCTTGTTTGGGCATGGAACGGGGTTACAGCTGTTGTGGTGTTTGTGCCTCTTATGATGGTTACTCCATCTATCGTCCTTACGGATCAACAATCCTGAATTTGGTGGCCGGGCTTGTCGCACTAATAACACCTTCTGCCATCATTGTAGCACTTGCCGTAGGACTGATGTCTCTGGCAATCTCCTCTCATTCCTTGACCGAAATTTTCAGAAGTTAGCTGAAATATTTTGGCAGGTGGGTTGTGTTGTTGTCTTTTGAATATCCCTTAGTCCTTTGTAGGATGATCCTGCCTCTTCCCTGGATCTGTGTTGCTAAAAGGCTTGCTATTCTCTTCATGCTCCATGATTAAAGCGCATTCTAAAAGTTAAGAGAAACGAGCATGTCTAAATGGAAGCAGGCTCCAACGAAGGGTGTCTTTCATCCCTGATAGAAAACGGTTGCACCTTGCTTTTTCTGTACTTATCAGGTTCTGAGCATACCTTGAAAATCTTATGAACTCGGCCTCATAGTTGGCCACGGAGTTGTTACCCTGAACAAATTTCATGAATTGGTTCTCCATGATGCTTTGGGCAGCTTGCATGACATATTTGGCTCGGAAAGCTTATGAAAATGCTTGCCAACTTATTTTCTCCAATTCTATGCCAGTGAAATCAATATTGGTGACGGATTCCCACCTATGGTCAGCTTCACCTTTAAATAGGTAACGAGTCACACGCATTGCTTTTTCACTTGGACACTCCATATTTTCTAGTATATTTTCTATCTCTCTCAGCCAATCTTCTGCCTCCATAGGACAAGTAGTCCCATGAAATACTGGCGGATTTAATTTGAGAAAAGATTGAAGAATTCCCTCAGAATGATGCTTTTTGGGTGATTGAACGGAGTTTGATAAAGCTGCTTTCTTTTGGTTTGCTAGGAGTTCTAGGGCGGCTTCCATGAAGCGGTCGTTGGTACTTCTCGAAACCTCTAATTATATTGGTGCTTTGATTGGGGTTTCAGATGGTGTGCTCAAAAATCCTTGTCTGAATTCATCTTTTTGCCTAAATGTTGAAAGCTTAAGTTACTTAAGTTTATGTTATCCTTATCTCTTCTCTAAATGAATTATGATTTGACATTTACATATTACCTCTCAAATTTACACACAAACGTCGCTCTGATACCAACTGTGAGGACCCGGTGCCGGGTCAGCCGGAGCAGATCCAGCACCAATTTTTTGTGGGATATAAATAGCAACAACAACAAGTCCTCTAGCCGCATGATCATATTGAATGATTTAAGAGATAAATATATAGGCATCAAGCATAACTCATTTATTCATTAATTCACAAGTCTTAGATACAAATATCAAAATAAAAGAAAACTTACAAACTTTTAAAAATCGATAGAGTCAAAAAGAAAGCGGTGGATCAGCAGGTAACAGTATCAGCACTGCTCAATTCTTTAGCACATTTCCTCGAAGATGAATTCCTAATCTGGGCACGTTTCAAAAGTGCGAACATTCGAATACTAGTTAGTTGTGAAACTAAGTACTGATATATATCATCTTTACAAATGTTAAATAATAAGTAAAATAATCAACATTTGTCAGGAAATAAAAGCTGTACAAACTTATCCCTGCAAACTTATTTTAATTGCACTTAAAACTTAGCAAAAAAGTAATTGCAGTCACAAAAATAAATATAGAATTTTAACATTTGATATCTGAGGTAAAATATGATTTTGTTGGGCAAAATACAAAATTGAGGAAAAGGGGGTTCATTTTTATGTTATAAATCCCAACTTCCCTCTATACCTGCCCCCTCAAAGGTTATCAGTATAAGCTCATCATGACTCCTGATGTCGGACAACCCCGTCCTAGCAGTTGTCTGATCAGACAAAAAGTATAAATCAACATGGAACCCTTGCTTCGCACTTATCCAAACTTGTTCATATATCATTTTAGGTGACTTTAAAAGCACTTTTATCAAATTTGTGCGATGCTGAGCAAAAAGCATCTTAAACAAGAGTAATAAAAGACATCTGATACTTTGTTCTTTTATGTTCAAATGTTCAACAGTTCGGATAAGTGACAGTTCGCTCAATCTGCATTTAGATTTTTGATATTTTAAATTAGCTTTTTTAGCCAATATAATCTTCGTTTCTATTATGTTTCCCTTTCGTTTTCTCAATTTGATAGAAGTCCATATTTTTAAATTGCTGATGTGGCAATAATATTTATAATAGCATTATTATTATTATTTTAATAATAATAATGATAATAATAATGTACGAAAGAAAAAACAGAATGAAAATGACTGTATAAATTGCAGAACGTAATAATATTAATAGTAAAAGGGAAATAACATAATAAAATGCTTGAATTAAAATAATAGTTATTTTATAACATATGTATAATTTTCATTATTAATTAATGAGAACCATATTAATGTGAATGACGATATTTTATCATTATTATTTTCATAATAATGATTATTAAGTATGTATAAAATAAAAAAACGAATAAATAGCAAAAAAATTTCTCCTCTTTTCTTCTCCCTTTTCTTTCTCCTATACATCTCATCCTTCCTTTAGGATTAGGATTGCCAGAAAACTAAGGGAGGTCAGGGTCGGGAGGCTGGCAAGAATGGGATGGCCGGACGGCTTTGTCCGGCGGAGGAAGGGCTGCGACAGGAGGAAGCTGGCTGCTAGGTGGCCGGCTGCTAGGTGGCCGGCTGCCGCTGCAAGAGGCTGGCAGGCAAGGTGGCAGGGTGGCTGGGTTGGCTGGTCGGAGGAGGAAGAGGGCTGAGCTGTTGTGTAAGGAGAGGAGGGAGCTGCTGGCTGAGGGAGAAGGAGAGGCTGCTGGCTGAGGGAGAAGGAGAAGAGAGGGCTGTGGGAGGGAGAAGATGGAGCGGCTGGAAGGGATATATAGGCGAGAGGGAGGAGGAGGGGGTCGGCCCACTTGGCCGACACCTGCGCCAAAAACGGCGCAAGCAGGCAGAACTTCCACTGCAGGCACTGTCTTGCTACAGAGCCTGCGATCGCACTATGCGATCGGTCGGGTGAACGGGGGGTGAACGGGGGGAGGAAACAGAGGAAATACATGGGATTTGGAAAATTTTTACTTAAATTTAAATTTTTCGCACTTTTTCATCGTTTGGAGTCCAAATACAACGAAACTTGACACCGATGTTTGTTTCAATATAATGTATACCCTCGCGCCAAAAAATTTCGATTCGGACAAATATTTTATTTTATATTAATTTTTGAGGTTTAAAACTTCAAAAATTAACCACGATCAAATCGGCGCTCAGAATTTGATGAAACTTTTCGAGTAACCTTTAAATAATATACTTAAGACAACGACAGTGAAATTGATAAATTTTGACACATATTTCAATGTTCATGATTTATTGGATTTAAATAATTTAAAAAATTAAAGCAGGAGTTTTTGTTATCCGAATTCTCCTAAAGTAAGGCACTTTGATCTAAAAATTATTTCAATCTAATGCAAATTTTGTTTTCCCTAATTTGAAATTCCCCAAGGTTCTGATGTCTGAAGCGGATTTTGACATAATTTGAAAAATTACGACATTGGGTCGTTACAAGGGTAGTCTAAGGAGTGGTGTCAAATGGCATGCATAGGGTCAGACCTTCCCCACGGATGGCTTGCAATAGATTGATTGATGAACCCATTAAGGGTTGAGTGATGGTGAATAGTGTAGCAGCCCAAACTCTTAAGCACTAAGGTATTGTCTGTTTTGGCCTGAAAGACCTCACGATTTTTTCCTCAGAAGATAACTTCCCAGCATGTCACCCATCCTGGGAGTGCTCCTACATGAGCACGCTTAACTTTGGAGTTCTTATCAGAAACTCCACCATTATCTAAAAAGACGCCTCAATGTTTAAGAGTTTCACTTATTACTACTTAAGTGGGTCTTACAATCTCCTCAACTTAAGTAACTAACGTCCTCGTCAGTATCCACACACAGATCTAAGAACCATCCATTGGGTAGATAGGACTAAAGGTGACTCCTACTAGCTCAAGAGGTACCCACAACCATATAGCACCTTAACTATTATGAGTTCAAGAGGCTGCTCACATGAAGTGGTACTTTGTCTTGTATGATACTTAGCTCCTACCTAACACTTTATGGTATGCTCTGATACCATTTGTAATAGCCCAAACTCTTAAGCATCAAAGTATTGTACGCTTTGGCCTTTCAACAGATCACCCATCCTGGGAATGCTCCTACATGAGCACGCTTAACTTTGGAATTCTTATCAGGAAGTCCACCATTATCTGAAAAGGCATCTCAATATTTAAAAGTTTCACTTATTACTACTTAAGTGGATCTTTACAAATAGTGGCCAACAAAAATGTTGGAGACAATATACAAGTACATGCAGGGGGAAATGAGGATCCGTTAGATACATCAAGTGGGGCTGGAGAATGCTGGGTAGGTGTATGCAAAGAAGCTGGTAGTGGCTCTCTCGCAAGCTAGTCACAATGTGTTCCTTTATCATTTGCTTAAGAGGGCAAGAGAGACAAGAAATGGACGTTAGTGAGAAATTATTTTACTTCAAAATTTTATATTGCTTCCATTTTCTCCCAAATCAAGTGCTCAAAATTAAAGCGCATGCACAATGTTGCTTAGCACTCAAAGCTCACCCAACCGTATTGCCCATGAAGCAGTAAGCGCATGACTTTTGTATCAAGCACACATCGTCAAGTTTACTAGCTAAAAAAACAAATAACAACAATAAAAAATCTTAGTACCACTTGTTAAAACAAACCAAATTAACAAAAAAAATAACAACAGTAACAAATGAATACATTTTGCTGACCAATAATGCATATTATATGAAAAAAAAGTCAACAAAATTGAAATTTATGATAAAATGAAAACTTTATTTTTTGAAATTTTTACTGTTTCCACCGGTGAAGAAGTTCAAATCACACTTTGATAGAGAAAAACGCAAAGTGGGTGAAGCAGTTGGCTTTAAAAAAAATAAAAGCATGAGCGCTTCAGTGCATGATTAGAGAGATTTTTGAACCGCAAAGTGCATAATTGGCATCTTTGCATCAAGCGTAAGTTCAATATTTTGACAAGTATAGCACAACGTCATTAAAAGGTGTCAAACCAACGAATTTCTCGTCAAAAAGCATTAAAAATTTGTTTGGAGGCTAAGAAAATTACTAATGGATAAGTATTATACTTGTTAGAAATAATGGTAAATAATTGTAGCAACAATGCCTCCCTCTCTTGCAATAATAGGTATCTAACAGTCATCATTTGACAATATGTAAAATACTTTAGTTTTATCTAATTTATAATGATGTAAACACCATTGAGTGAACGTCATAATGAAGGCACAATGAAATGACACGTCAAAAATATAGTGACCACGAAAGTGATAACAAGTTCGATGAACAAGTGACGGTGTACAGCCAATGGAAAGAGTGCTAAACCACTTGCACAAGTATTGGTACATAAGCAAGAATATCATACTTATTTATTGGCATCATTTAGCTAATTATGATGTTCGTGTGGATGTAATCATTTAACTCAGCTAGTCAAAATAACCATCATGTATTTGCATGCCAAATATGCTTTCTATAGAATTAAAAAAAGTAATAAAAAATTTTATATTATGCAGTTAAAATATCTCCTCAACATATAAGGAATTTTGGTGATGGAAATTTATTAAACCATTATAACTTTGCTGTTTGTGTTTTTATTTAATTATAACATCACATTTTAAAGATATTTTCATTTATTTAAAATACTTTTACCAAAAGTATCTCCTCAACTTTTACCAAAAAGATAGGTAGCAACATAACAGAAAACATTCCTATCCCAGGTTGTACTTCAACATTGTCATCTTTAATTAACAAAATACTTCTTCAAGAGAAAACTATCAAATTGGTCCTTTGACTCTTGCAAAAAAGTATAAAATAATATTATGTCGTTAATTTGGATGGAAACCGTTAAATATAAAGAATAAATTTGTAATTTTAGAATTTAGTTAATAAAATTTCACATATGGGATGACAACTTGCAAGATACAAATTATAATTAAGCATATAAGAAATTCCATAAGCGTGCAAGGCTAGGAAAAATTCCACCTTGTGGAAACCATACAAGTTGAATGTTCATGCCTAAAAATTTAAATAGAGAATTGGCTGTCGTATGTTGAAAAAAATAAAAAATATGTCGATACAAATAAATGATTAGCATCATAAATCTCATAACTCTGATAATAACAGAACAATGATAATTATTATAGTTTGATCAAAATATTTAAAATATACCAAAGTTTCTGAAAAAAATATATAAATGAAAGAAAAAGACAATCAAATCAAGAAAAAAACAATATGAAGAATCAAAGTTGCATATCTAATTAAAGATTTAAAGATTTAGAATATTATATTTTAATTTTTAATACTAGTATCAAGTTAATTTTAGTTTTCTAGAAAAATTACATGCATGACACCAAAACCTTGTTCATATGCAACATTCAGCATTCAATGACGTTGGAAGCGTCGAGGACATCGCTGATGGTCAATGCAGAAAGACGCAATAGAAGACAAGCGGCATCAATGTCGTTGACGCAGAGAGGCTGTTGTCGACGTCGTCGAAATCATCGATGACATCGCAAACGGTCGACACAAAAAGACGCAAGGAAAGACGAGAAACGTTGATGTCGCTACTCAAAGGACTACCCTCAACGTAATAGACGGACGTCGCACACGGATGACGCAAAAAGACACGGGGAAGACAAGCGGCGTCAACGACGTCGTCACATACGATCGTTGATGCGGAGAGGATTGTCGTCGAAATCGTCAACGCAGAGAGGGTTGTCGTTGAAGTCATCGACGCAGAGGACAAGCAGCATCAATCGTCTATGTTGACGTTGATTCCAACGTCCACGTCGCTTCCAACATGGACGTTGCTTCCGATGTGGATATCGCAGCTTGCAATGTTGATGCCCCCTTCTAAACTTCTACGACTTCGGATATAAAAAGAAAAAAGCTATTTGATTCCCAAATAGCTCCCCAATAGATTGGATGATTAAGATTTGCATTCAAAATATGTATTTTTTGGCAGGCCCCATATGCAAAAGTAAATTTAATGTTACTTTTGTGAGACAAATAAATATTTTGTATTTTTGGGAGATATTTAAGTGTTGTGAAATGAGCATGCTTGTCCTAGCATGAATTATAAGTCACAGCAATAAGAATAAAGCAGCCGCTAGAATTACGTTTTTCCCTTTAATTTTTGAATGGAAAGCATGGGACATTACGAAGATATGACGGCAAGGACCAAGAAAATCACTATGATAAAAATTTAGGGACTAAAAAAAAATTTACAAGAGTCAATGACTATTTTGAACATTTTACAAAAGTTTAAGGACCATTTTGATAATTTTATCACTTCTTGAAAGTAGCACAAGTGATGGCCCAAGTGCACCATACCTTAGACTACCAAATTGGTGTAAGAACTACTGATCATAAACCTGCAGAAACAATGATAACAAATACATAAATAGAAGATGCGTTCTAGAAGACCACAGACAAAGTGGCTGTGATGTAATCTACATTGGTAGAAAAAAATATGCTTTTTGCCGTCATTGTTACCTTTATTTCAGCTTAAGCAGAGGATGATGATCAGTCGGTGATTTTCATTAACGGTGACTGCAGCCGTATAATAGCATATTTAATTAACAAATACAAGGGTAGTAGTGAATTAACAATTGTCACCCCACTAGCATTCCAATTAATTAATATTAATGCATTTATAAGAAAGTTATAGCTGTAATTAACTATTTAAATTGCTAATACAATGATTAGTTAAACAAATACACATAAATTTTGATTATTTAAATATATTATTAACATAATTAGTAATTACCGATTATAATGCCAAAAACAAAACTAAATAAATTATAACTATAGAATCTGATAGTTATAAAATATACTAACCATTAAACTAAAAATTATTATAATTAATTATAATTGTAACAAAATAAACTTACGTAATTTAACCACAAAGTTCGGTGTGGCAAAAGGTAAGAATAAAGCATGCACAATAACTAGGGCAGGTTTCGAGTCAAGCCAAGCCATACTCGAATTTGAAATTCGAGTTCGAGTTCGATTTCGAGTTCGAGTTCGAGTTCGAGTCAAATAGGGTTCAAAACAAGCCGTTTGACTCGAAAATTTCGAGTCGAGTCAAAATATTTCGAGTTCGAGTTAGAGTTTCAAGTTTCGAGTTTCGAGTCAAATTGCCAGCACTAATAGTAGTTCGAAGTAAAGTCTCCTACATCCTCCACAAAAGTACGAAGCTTTCTCTATCAGAAATTACTTATACAGAAAAGCGCACTTATCAATTAGAATGAACCTTGGATAATGCTTCCTGTTCTGATGAAGGCATTCTATTTAAAGCCAGCTTTTCTGCATCTTTAAGCTGATAAACAATAGTAGCTTTAAGAACAACAGCAAAATTATAAATTCAAAGGTAAAAACTGATTATATGCTCAAAACTAAATAAAAAACCTGGAGTTCTTTTACACGGTCCCAGAGTGGTGGCAAATCAGCTAAAAGGCTCTTCATAAATACCTCCAAAGACTTCACATTTTTGAAAAATGAGTGTTTCAATAATTTTTCAGCCGAAGGTCTTTTTGTTTGATCTTTGACCAAGCACATCGCAACCATTTCTTTAAAAGACTGGTCACCACTGAAAATCTTTTATTAGAACAATAATCAATGCCTACAATTTCTTGTTTTTACAGTCACATGGTTATTTCTAGAATTTAGAAACCAAACCAGATCAAAAAATCTATGAAGATTCGCTAACAACTACAAAAATACCCACAATGAAAGCCAAAACGAGGCCCATAATACCTTTGAAAACTTCTTATCCCTGTCATAATCAAGTCCTGGAGGAGCATTTTGGAGGGTCATCAAAAGAACCTGTAATGGAATGCAACAGAAAGGTGAAAATCTTTACTGATGCTGTGAAGTCGCCCAGCATGTTCACAATGTAATTCTGTTTGACAAAACATCAAACAATTCTCCAGGTTTTTAAATAATAGATGACTGAAAGCATTTCATAACTCAAAACTTGTCATTAACTAGAATTTTAGAGCTACAAAATCCTAAATATTTTATTGTCCAACACTCGACTGTACAAAATAACAGTTCACCCGAAAAAATAATAGTCCCAGCATTTTGTTTAAATTTTGGAAGTTCTAAATACTGTAAAACATCCATATATATAGGCAAGAACACTGCCTGATGATACATCAACATGATTTTCTAGAACCAATGGAAATTTGAAATGTTAATGCACCAACTAGAAGAAAATAATACGTAATTATTTAAATTGAGAAAAGATTGTCTTTTCAATTTTTAAGCCCAAACAAAAACTTTTGTAGATTTTACTCACAAATTTTCAAAATATGAGATGCAAAATTTAGACAATTCAAAAAAATTCTATATCTGATTTTAGCAAGTACAAAGGCGGCTGATATCAAGTTATGCACAAAACGTGAAATTATTTATCTCAATTAAACATACATAATGGCTTCTGGGTTTAATTGTAATGCCTCTTAATCGATGTCCAGTGGTCCCCTAGGATAGCTCAGTTACGGGAAAGCCAAAATAGTCCAAAAAGCATTTAGCCAACAAATTGTGTACCCAATAACATAAATAGTGAATTAAGAAAACATATAGAGCTATTTAGAGTTACTAGAAAGTTTGATTAAAAGGAAAATAAATATTTTGTCTTCAAAAAACAAAATGGTGAGATAGAAAGCAAAATAAATTGATAATTTAGACATTAAAGTTTGGTACATGGGTAAGAATCATGAATGGCATGGCATACCCCTAAAAAAGCATATAAATAAAAATGTAGTTGAAGTTTAGAGATTGAGAGACAAAAGTATCTATAAAGTTTATAATTAATGGAGTAACTTTAAATACTACAAATGTTTATACCTCTCAAATAAATTGAATGTATAAAACAAATATTTGACATGATTTGGAGGAGTTAGTTTAAGGAATACCAAAAGAGGAGATGATATTTATTGGAAATTTAAATGGATATGTTAGAAGAGTGAATGAAAATTTTATTAACATTCATGGTGATGTTGGTTTTGGAGGGATTAATGAAAAAAGAAAAATAATTTTAAATTTAGCTTTAGCTTATGATTTTAAAATTACTAATACTTATTTTAAATAAAGTAATATATCATCCATTCTATTAATTAATAAGACAAGAAAAAGTTAATGCAAAATCCAAGTTACGAAAGACAATATTAAAATCTAATGGTTTCCATCATATTATATATAAAACTAATATATAAAGAGCATTAATAGAAGTCATAATCTCGAGGATATACATATTGAGGAACAAGTGATCAAAAAGAGCAAGAGGTTATAGAATAAATATGTTTGATTATTCAAAGTAATGGTGAAATAGGGAGTGATGTGATTAATAGATCAACCCTAGTTCAATGAAAAGAAACACTTCTGGAGTGTTGTGTGAATGAATATTCTTACACAAAATTAAAGGAAACTATTTATGTTATAGAGATAAGGATGTCAAGGTGAATGGGTGGGTATACTCGAAAAGTTCAAATAAGAAATTAGTTCATTTATAGCAAGGTTAGACTCCAATAAAGGGTAAGATTAGAGAATATTGTCTTCGATGGTTCAAACATATTGAGTGTAGATCGTTTAATGCGCCGGTTAAAAAAATTGCCTATGAATTTTCCCATTTTAAGAAAGGAACAGGAAGACCAAAAAAATCATGGGAATAAATCATTAGAAATGTCTTCTCTATTTGACACTTAAGAAGGGTCTTCTATTTGATTGTTCAAAATGGAAACAATTACTTCATTAAATTTATATAATTTAACATATATCGAAGTCCATCGTTATGTGCTTTTCCTACATAAGTGAGGCTAATATGTTTTCATATAAGCTTTTGCATGGGGCCATCAACATGTTAATCAGTACACTTTGTGGGGTTATGCATCCACTACAAAATTTATTATTCCTTTGACATCCACGAGCTGCCTACCATAATCCATTAAATTACTCGAGCAAGTCAGCTACTGGATTGTGCCGCAGCATTGGGTCTCGAACAATGAAGTCTCGATATAAGTTTTAGACTTGTCATTCAGACTTCTTCAACTGCATGCTACCCAACAGAAGTCTCGATATAAGCTTTAAAATGATAGTATTGTTGATATTAAGATCATATAAGCTCTTTGGCTAAACTTGTGTTGTGATATCTCAGGAGAATATGGATTCTAATCTCAAAATTTTGAGTGTTCATCATCACAAGATCATAGAGACAACTTGAGCTCCTAGAGATATCAAAGTTCAACTACTCCATAACCATTTTTGGGGCAGCATATCAAGGTGCATCAGAGGGAAAATATGAAAAAGATTGGTTTCTTTGTGAAATATTCATGGGTTCAAGAGCTTGATTAAATATTTGTCTTTGAATAAAAAATAATCAATATCCCTTCAAAAAGTAAGAGTTGCCCAAGCCAAACTATATACTTTACTAAAGCACTTTAACGACGCTTAAATGAGTATAAACAGCTTACGCTCTCAACTTCTTTGAGTAAGAAAACCTCTAGTTTCAACTACTACACTTATATTATCAAGAAACTTCTTTATTGGCCAACATTCATCCCCATATAACATAGTCAATTGCATAACTGCACTATCAAATTTTCTTTACTTGAGTATGATTTTTTTATCAAATAGCACTCCAAAAATACTCCTTCATTTCATCCAACCAGCATGAATCATATAAAACACATTGCTTTTTTTTTCACCATTATTTTGAATGATTGGATCATGGTACTTGAATATCTCACTCTTCTTGATCACATGGTTCTCAATAGTTATGCCTATGAGATTGGAGCTTCTACTACAATTAAACTTATACTCCATATATTTTATTTTATATCTACTAAGACAAAAACCTTTAGATTCCAAAATAATCCTCCACAACTTAAATTTTACTTTAACTCCATCCCTATTCTTATCAATTAATAGAATGTCATCTACAAATAACATGCACTAAGGAATCGCCTCTTGAATGTGCTCAACAAGAACATTTATAATTAATGCAAAAAGATATGAACTAAGAGAAATGAACCTTGATGCAATCCAATATTAACAAGAAAATTATTAGACAAACTACCTTGCAATGGAACACATATTACAACCCCATAATATATATCTCTAATAGCATCAATATATACTGCACAAATTTATAATCTCTCCAAAGCTCTCCAAAAAACTTCTATTGGCACTTTTATCATATGCATTTTTAATAGCAATAATGAATAAATAAAAATTTAATTTTCTTTTTTAAAATTTCTCTATCAAATATCTTAGTAAGTGTATGGCTTTCGTAAATCAACTTAGCATAAAATAAAATTTATTTTATGAAATACATTTATCCATCCATACCTACATTCAATAACTCTCCCAATTTTCAATGTATAGTACATTAATTTAATTTGTTATAATTAGAACAATCTTGAACATCGCTTTTATTCTTATAAATAGGTACAACAATATTATTTCTTTACTCATTTGGTATATTTTAGTTTTTAAAATCATATTAGATAACTTAGTAAGCCAATAAATTTTTTTCTCAACCAAAAATTATCATACATCAATAAGGATTTCATCTGATCCTACCATTTTTTGTAAAGAGCAGGGTTCCAACTTATTTGTTGCATAAGATTTTAACCAAGGAAAATAGAGGCATCCAAAGACCTTTAGGAATTGGTAATCCGGAGGGCAATGGAAGAGGAATTCATATGGGGATTTGTGATGAAGTTAAAAAGATGGGAGGCAATTGATGAGATATGTGGTTGTTTGGAAAGCATAAATCTAAATGTGTTAGGGAGGTGAGCATGTAGAAGTAATGCTCGGCCGATTTCACAATAAGGCAATGTTTACGTTCAATTTTTCCGTTTTGTTTAGGAGTATATGGAGCGGAGAATTGAGGGTGTATGCCAAGGCATGCAAGTGCCATAGTAAATTTTTTGTATTCTCCACCTCTTGGATTGAAAAGTAACAATTCTAGAATAGAGGAGGTTCTAAGCCATATTTTTAAATTTGAGGAAAGTATCGAGAGCTTTTGTATAAATGATATATCCAAGTAAAATTAGAAAAATCATCAATAAAAATTATATAATATTTGTAATCATACATAGATTCAATAGGAGCAAGCCCACAAATATCAAAAAAAAAGAGATGCTTGAGACACTAAAGTAATGACAGGTAAATGCAATCTATGTTCTTTGACATATGACAAGAAATTCAAGTAGCAACAGATTTAGTTTTTATTTGTAGTGCGTTGGGGAGGAGGTGAAGTTTGTATGGTCCTGGATGGCCGAGACGACAATTCCAAATACCTAAGGAATCCACATGGCTGAAACTAGAAGATGGACTGGATGGGAGGGAGAAAATGTAGAGGCCGTTAATGAGCGTTCCCCGGTAGAGTCCTTGTTTCATAGTTGAATCCTTAATAACACAAAATGAGGGGTGAAATTCAATAAAAACATTGTTATCAAGACTGAATTGATTGTTTGATAGAAGCTTTTTGGAAATATTAGAGACGAGTAAGACTTAATTTTAAGTAAAAAATGTTTGAAGGAGATGAGATTGTGACTGAACATTTGTGGGTTATGGGTAGGGATGTGCCATCACCGACTTGCAAACTCTCGGTCTCATGTAGCGTAGCAGGTTTTGCAAATTGGACATGGATGGTTGCACATATTAGTTGGCTCCCAAATCAAGAAATCATTGATCAGCTGAGGTTGAAACATAGTACGAGGAGAGTGATGGCAGCATAGTGGTAGATTGGTCGCTTGGGTACATGATGAAATTCTACAAGTGATAGCAAATTACGACAGTGTGATCGAATTTGTGCAGAGTTGGCACTGCATAGTGGATCTTTTCCTCTGTCATTGCCGCGATCTCGACCACGAAAAAGCCATCCTCATCCATGGAAGGGGGCTGTTGTATGCCAAATATGAGCAGTGCTGGCCAGAACTGGAGCCGGGACCATCTTGGTAGATTGGTTCGCATACATTAGTTCATGACTCAGTAAGGTACCTGTGAGTTCATCAAGTTTGAAATGGGTGATGCAAGCGGTAATGGCAGCAGTGATAGAGGGTCCCAAACCTGTTAAGATGTTGAGAATGAGTTGTTGCCCGGTTACCAGTGATACTGCAATTGTGAGCTGGTGTGCCAAATCTTTGGCTCGCTTGATGAATTTGACCATCTTCAGAGAGCCTTTTTTAAGCTTCTCAGCTGAAGTTCCAACTGGAGTCAAACTTGAGGGGAAGAAGCGTAGATCGCAGTAAGCGTCAACCACATTGTCATTGTTGAATAGCACGAAATGATTTGGAAAGATACTTTTTTAGTGAGAGAGGAGATAAACTAACTTAAAATCAATTGATCTTGTTTGTACCAAAAAACAATATCAATATTAGAGTCATCATCTCTACTGATTAGTAAAGGTGGAGAGCAAGAACCGTCTATGTACCGCATGAGACCGTGAGATTGGAAGATAGAGAGAAATTGCGACCTCCATAGCATGTAATTTGTGTCGTCGAGCTTGAGTAAAAGGAAATGATGGACTGTGGCTAGGGATGGATAGAATGGATATGTGGTTGCAATCGATGAATGTGATGGATGAGTTGTCGATGTCAACGATTGTGCTGCTGAGTTTGTCGTCATCTTGCAAGATGGAAGGCGGAATCAGTGCAGAGGAAGAGCAAGATCTAGATCATCTTGCTCTGATACCATGTTGGATTATCACGCACGCACGGTAGAACAAGAAAGAGGCGGAAAAAGTTATTATATTTCACTAACTAAAATGACCGGTCTTATATAGACATGATAAGGTACATGAAGATACACAAAATAAAATTTGTCATTTGCACAGGTTGTTATTACTAGTGAGATGAATCAGATTTCAGCCATCTCAAATTCAAATATTTTAAGAGTGACGCTAGCACCGCCCAAATTCATTTTGAGTTCAAGAAAAACCAACACTTTAAAATTCGAGCTATAAACAACTCACTCTAACTCAACTGAAATGCACCCTAACCATGTTAATAATCATCAATTCAATTTGTCATAATCTTTTTATTTTATATTTGATCTCGAGTTTTATAGATTAACTAAAAATTAAGCACATTTAATTTTAAAGTGATTCCTTAAAAATTTAGAAAAGTAATTTTTACATTGCATTACATGACAAGCTGCTTTATTTGAAAGATGTCAATTCTAAAAACAAAGACATGTAACGACCCAAGGTCGTTACTTAGCAAATTAGGTCAAAATTCAAACTCGAAAATCTGGATCCCGAGGAATTTCAAATTATGGCAAACAAGAATACCCTTAGACGAGTATAAATTTTTTTAGATCAAAGTGTCATAGTTTGGGAGAATTCGAATGACGGAAACTCCCGTTTTATTTTTCTAAATTTTCTTAAATTCAATAAATCAAGAACATCAAAATACGTGTCCGAATTCATCAATTTTTGTATCTTCATGTTAAGAAAATTATTTAAAAAGCTGCTCCTGAAGTTTTATCAATTTTGGATCGTCGATTTAACCTAAATTAATTTATGAAGTTTAAAGCTTCAGAAATTATTATAAAATAAAATATTTGTCTGAATCGAAAATTTTTGGCGCAAGGGTGTTCATTACATCATAACACACATCGATGTCAAGTTTCGTTGTATTTGGGCGTCAAACGGTGAAAAAATATGAAAAATTTAACTTTAAGTAAATTTTCAAAATAATTCCTTAAGTTTTTTATCTTCCCCCCCCACACCCCTTGACCCTTCATCTTCTTCTTCCCCACACTTTGACCCTTCCTCTTCTTCTTTCCCCTCCCACCCCTTCCTCTACTTAAACCCCCTCACCCCCCCTTCCCCTCAAGCTAACTCTCCTCCTCAACCCCCTCACCCTGCTGCCAGTCCCCACTCCCGGCCAGCCTCCATCCCCGGCAGCCAACCACCAGCCTCGGCAACCACCCGGCAACCATCCTGACTACCCTTTTGAACCCTCCAAACCCAACCAGCCCCTTCCCGGCTCTCCAAAACAGCAGCAGCCCTCCTTACCCCTCTCAAACCCCTCCAAACAGCAACAGCCCCCTCCTCAGCCTCCCGACAATCCTATCCTAGGTAAGAGGAGAGGAAAATGAGGTAGAAATGAGGAGATTTTTTACTATTATATATTATTTTCATATATACTTAATAATTATTATTATGAAAATAAATATAATAAATCTTATGTCATCACATTAGCATTGTTGTCATTAATCAATAATGATAAATAAGTGCATATGTTATAAGATGACTATGTTTCCATTCAGACACTTTTTCATTCTAAAGTATTATTATTATTATTTTCTGCAATTTAATTTTTGACATTTACATTATATCTTTTACATTTGTATATTATTATTATTATCATAAAAAGATCGCTAACCTAATGTAAAAGCGAAAGAAAAATAGAATAGAAAAAAAGATAGTAATTACTCCTACGAACATTGGATTAAAAAGGCTAATTTAAAAATATCTAAAATCTAAATGCAGATCCAAAAGTCGAACTGTCAAACTTTGGATCTTAAAGAACAAAGGTACCCAGTATATGACATGTATTACTTTTTATAATTTATTGCTCCTTAGCTTCGTTTATTTGCTTTGAGCTAAATTTATTTGAAGCTTGGTTGGTTGTTCGGAACCAACATGATACTATTCAGGGGTTATTACTGGAAAAAAATATCAGTAATAATATTCGTGGCTAGTTACTAGAAAAATGACATCAGTAACAGCATTCATGGGTTGTTATTGGAAAAAAGATATCGGTAACAACATTCGGGGGTTATTACTGGAAAAAAGACATTAGTAATAACATTCGTGGCTAGTTACTGAAAAAATAACATCAGTAACAGCATTCGTAAGTTGTTACAGGAAAAAAGACATCGGTAACAATATTCGTGGTTTGTGGTGGGTTACTGGAAAAATAATATCGGTAACCTGCATCTTTGTGCTAATATTTTTTTTTGCAAGAAATTATTTATTTTGTTTGAGCTGTTACCTTACTTTTCCTGCATTCTTATCCTTATTTCTGATAATCGCATTTTTGCTTTTATAAAAAATGTAATATTATTTTGTTTACTGTGGTACTTAGAGTATTCTCTAATTACTGTGAATTTCAATCCCGGTATTGTTTTCTGAACAATACCAGGTCAGGTACTTCTGGAGGAGCTCGAAGAAAAAAAAATTTAAAACATAAATTATCAAACTGTTGATGGAACTACGACGGCGCTACTTTAACTTTTTATTTCTTTATTTTCTCTTTTGTTGAACAATGTTCAACATGTACGATAAAGATATTTTTTTTTGTAATATAAAATTTTAAAATGAATGAGAAATATCATTGGCTTTTGTATGTGTATGCTCTCTTCTCTCAAATTGTCCAATATGATCCTGTGTTATATGACCACCCGAATGTCGGGACTCACAAGACAGCAATGCAAAAAATAAATGTATAAAATATGTGCTTTTTAAAACTTCTCGTGTTTGGCCTGAAGAAAACAAAAGTCCAAATCAATTGGAATTACACTAGAGGATGCATTACAATGTATTTTGGAATTCTAAACACCTATACCTCATTTAGAAATTCACCGGAATTGTGCAAATTCCAAATACACTGCCAAAGAAAAAAGGGTCGCTACCTCAAAAGCTTCGCTAAGAACTTCATTTGTGGGCCTGAAAGGATGACGCTACTGACCCTCGCCTCTTGCTACCTGAGGGACCTTGGACGAACCCCTCTCAACCTCCAACAATTTGTTAAGATTCCTCATCACCTCTTCCTGACTAGCAAGGCAACAAATGATTCCATCAGCACTTCTCCATTGCATTGCATGCTAAGGAGATACCCTAGTCAAATCCCTGCAGCCCCCCTCTCAGCTGTTGACCCCCAACTCCACCCGACGACGAGTTGTGATGTCGTGACAGCTTTTTTTCTATATTTATTCTCATTGTTTCTTAGCCCAGCTAGCCTAGACATTTTAGTATTCATTTTGAGTTCAAGCATTTGTTTGACATTGCATTTGTTCTACATTAAACATTCAAATTCTTCAGAATAAACAGCCCCAAAATTAAACACCCGTTTAAACTTTTGAGAAGCTATGGAGAATAGGAACATCAATAAGTAGTCAAAAAATGGCTTGCCATCAGCTAGAGAAGAAAATAATCATCTTCCAGTGAATCTTAACTTGAAATCAAGCTGCAAATATGAATTGGAAAACTTTCCTGAGTTCAGATTAGCTTTAAATTTCAAATTCAATTTTATTTGCACTAAAATGTCAAATTAATGTAAATTATTAGGCAATGAAAATGTATAAATTGCTATTAATATGTAATCTATAGGAAACAATTTTAAAATATTCAATCAAGAGGGTTTAAAAATAGCCGATGCTTATCCTAAGCCTAAAAATAGAAGGCTGATTTACACCCCTCCTTGCAAATGTAAGAAACAAATATTTCATCTGAAAAAAACTTCAAATGCACGTTTTACTTGATAAGGTATGCCTCTGACTAAAAAATCTTCAATCGGCACACTAATAAAAATTAGTTGCAGTACTTGCAGTCTTTACCTTCATTGGAGGGTATTTTGAAAAAGGAGCATGACCATGTGCTAACTCAAGTGCAGTAATTCCGAATGACCATATATCAGCTCTGTTACATAAAAAGGTGAAAGGCAAACTTCAATACTGTATTCCACTCTAACGTTATCAAACAATTTGATGGGAAGCATAATAAAAATTGAAATACTGGAGTAAGAGTAAGATACCTTCAATATATAATAATTTCACAAAAAGTAGCAGCTTGCATCCATTATAGATAGGGAAAACAACAAGCCTAAAGTCTCAGATAAAAGCAACCATGTTTCCCCACCAAGTTCAACTGAATAAACGTTGCTAAGCTTAAAGTTTTCATGTTCATGAAAGAGACTAGATGAATTCATGGTAAACACCAGCGTAAAAGCAATCAAATTTTAAACTTATACCTCTACTACCTTTGTTACCCTGATAAAGAAGCTATTGAATAATAGCTACAAGAATACATATTAACCTTTTAACAACAAATAAATAAAACCAGAACATGGAGGAAAAATTTTGGTGGCATTTGAGTAATTTTAATGTGTATAACGGAGAGACATCCAAAATTTACAGGGTTTACATTATTTTAAGAGAATTTTTTAAAATGCTCCCTGTACTGTTAAATGCTCCTATGGCTCTATAAACAAAATCAAGAGTGCACAATAATATTTTAACGAATGGAATAGCACATTTCTAAGATAAAATAAGACAAAATGATGTGGGCTGATTAAGTACAAAGATGAACAACAAAAAATATACGAAACAAAGATGGGAAAATGAATAAAACAATTATAAGAACCGGAGCCAAAAACCTTTGCAAAAATATTAACATAAATTAGGCCTAAAGTAAGCAGTGCACGCACAAGTACAAAACCTAAAAGTGAATGGCAAAGGATTTGTACAGACGGCCCAACAACCCAACAAATTTAGGATAACTAATGATGATGTTAATGTTACTCACGTCTGATAATGTGGATATGTTTTTAACTAGCTGTTAAAGCATATATATAATTTCTCTATTTAGTCAGAACACAATGTATTAAAATTTCACCAAAAGACAAGTAATAATACAGGCAAACATATCAAATAGAGACAAGGAATGATGAAGCGAAAAATATTCCTCAAGTTTAGTTATATGTATTCTTCAAATATGCACTAGCATGTAAGGTTTCTTCAAATTTCTAATGTTAAAACGGCTCACTTGAAATCGTATCCACCTCCTGGCTGCATCACCTCTGGTGCCATCCTATCAAAAGGAATAGCAATGATGTTTGATGTATCTGCTCAAAAACAGCCCATAAAACCAAAAAATAAGAATAGAAAAGCATATTAGCCGCTTACCAACATGGTGTGCCTACAAATGTATTCCGTGAATGTTTCCTATCACCCTGATCAAACATACCAGCTGTTATACCAAAATCACTAAGTTTTACAGCACCAGCCCTATCAAGAAGAATATTCCCAGCCTGCATTTTGAAATTTGCCTTAAAACAGAAACCAGATACCATATAATACATATTGACACTAGTTTTTATTAATGTACTAACCTTGACATCTCGATGAATATTTCCATGCTTATGAAGGTATTCCAAAGCTTTTAGAGTTTCTTTTAGAACGACCCCAATAATATGTTCCTCCAACCCATCAGGATAAGCAGCTTTCATCAGATGAAAACATGAACCCTCAGACATGAATGGCATAACAACCCAAAGGGAATGTTCAACAATAAATGAGCAATATCCTTTCACCACATTTGGGTGATCTATTAAACTCATTGTTTGGGCTTCCCTCCGGATATCATCCTAATAGCATTGACTTAATATCAATACATGTCGAAAAAGGAAGAGCAAAACACCTCTGTTGCAAACAAAGATAAACAAACATCTACAAAATACAGCACAAGTGCTGACTATGAACAAACAAAAAAGATAATAATTTATCAGGAGGTATGGCTCCAATTTAAGATGAGGAGACGTAATTTTCTCCTAGTCACAACAGCCCATGTAACCAAAAACATCAAGAAAGAGTGACACCTCAATGCCAAGATGATTATGGATAAGAAATTACACTATTCCTTTACTTTCAATATTAAAATTGAATTGCGATACAACTTCATTATAATTTGGGTGCTATAATGCAAGTAATGTTAAAGCAACTTACTCTGAGTAACACTATATTAATCTAACCAAATTAACAAAAGTTTCAAAGGAAGCCACTTAGTGTCATATTTAGGTTGTTAACATATTAATCACCATTAAAAAAGAGACTTCTGAGCTCTCATGTGACACCTATAATTTTCTCTCTCAAAATTAGACGACGGTATGTAAAGCAATCATTGCACCACACACCACTTTAGCATTTCTCATCATTACAAGGGAAGGACATTCCATACAAGATAAATATAGTTAGTAGCTTTTATAAATATCAAAGTTTGTGATCTCAATATGTAAGAAAACAATATTTAAATGCTAATTCAATAATTAACTTGATTAAAATAATTTTTTTGTAAGAAATATAACCTAAAAAGTAAAAGCTTTCAAAAAATTTGAAAACTTCTAAAAATTAAAAACTTTTCATTTCCTTTATTATTTAAATAAAACTAAAATTTAATATACCTAGCATATTAAATGAGGACCTCTAATGTATTGAAAATAGCAAGCAATTTTCATAATGAATTAAGTAATTATTGTAGAGGCCTGATAAGAAAATATTGTACTCATCCTCAGTGCAATTCTAAGAGCGATAGCAGTGTACAAGCCCATTTTAACCAAAGCAAATATAAGTACATTGGCCTATTTTTAATGCTGATGGGCACTAAAGTGATTCCAAAATTTACTGCCCTTTCTACAAAACTACCCCTAGTTTCCATACATCATTGGTACCAATTGAACTTATCATAATAATTAAAGCATAATTAGCGTCAAATTAGTAAAATATGTACAACCCTTTCCAAGGTTACAAGGAAAGGCCTATCATGTAAGGAGATCTATATTGCATTTCTCTTTAAACTAATCATTAAGAAGACTATTCTAATAAATTTATATCAATTTTAAATTAGATTACACTCATTTTCTAAAAGTTTTAATGCCCCTCACATTTGATATTAAATTTAATATATAGTAAAATTTGAGAATGTGATGTGATACCCCAACACCTATCAGGATATTTAAACAACCAATTGCCTCGAGTTTTCAAATATAACATCAACAAATCTATGCATATAATAATTTGAATATAGCAATTGTTTGTCAAATATTTATTAGGATGATACAATTTTTAGTGAATATTGCCCAGAAAAACAAATGTAAGAAATAGCAAATGATGTTATGAATTGAACTGCCTTACTAAAAAAACTAAGTAAACCAAGCTGCTCTCCCTCATTCCTCACTTGACCAATTCCCACGCTCAGCTCACTACGACAACCGTGCTCAACTCAACACCACAATCCCATCCCTTTCATCATTGCCTCGTGCCGCTATTCTCCAAAATTTAGGGCGGGGCTAGAGCATTTCAAGCCCAAAGCACAGCAACAACTTTCCTACTCTCCTCCAATCATCTTGTCCCTTCAATTAAGAAATCCAAAGGCAATTTTTCCTCATCTACACCTTCAATGCCATAAGCCATCATGTAACCGCCCTCCCCCCATGTCATTTCTCCTTTTTCTTCTTCTCTCCATTTTTCTATTTAGAGAACTGATGCCACCTCTTCCCCATCTTTAATTTTTTATTTTAATTTATTCCTTGACCACAATTGTTGTTTTTAATGTATACAAATTTTGCTCTAATTCCTTCCTAGGTTCTTTAATATTAGTGTACTCAAGAAAAAAATATCCTCTAATAATATTCATACTAATTTGTTTAGTCAATTTGTTAAGATTATATTTTATTTTGGTTCCATAAATGGCATTAATTAAATTTAATTGTTCTTTCATGTTGGTATTAGTATTGTTCATGTTGTCAATGCCTGTCATTATCAGGTGGATTCAAGCTAGAATTTGTGATATCGGTCATTCAAGCCTCAAAATAGGTAGCTTTAATTTATTATGAGATAATTTATCATTCCAAATGATATGTGTTATTTGTCACTAGTTGTAAGCTTGCTTTTGTATATTAAATTATAAATCTTACATATCTTAAGCTTTCAACCAAATTTTAACTACTATTTATGTAAATTATTTATTGACAGTAAATAGGTCATTATTGTTTATATTAAAATTTTCAAATGATTTAGATAATCATGTATTAATTTTGATGCATTATTTATTTATAAATGAATAAATAAATTCATATTTTATAAAATTTAATAATTGCATGACAATATATAATATTACAAAGCATACAATGTTAATATTGATTGGTGAGTTAATTCTTGTACTACTAACAAATAAAATAAATAAGATGTGATTGATAATTAGTACAATTCAATATACTCATATACAAGTGTAAAAAAGACTAGCCACAAAATGATAATTTTAAGATACTCAAATGTCATTGGCTGAAAAACCTATTTAGTTATAATATATTGAAGCAGTCGAATATACATCAAAACAAATTTTAACAAATAAATAATGAATTAAAAGATGAATAATGTCAACTATGTCAATTGAAAACAAATATGTATGTGATTAAATACGATGCATGGAGCATTATGATCTAAATAATAACTCACTGTATTATTTGAAGTACAAAACGTAACCATTTGTAGTTAAACCGTATTTAACAGACACTAGTTTCCTTTAATATATTTCACTATGAATGTAGCAATAATACTTTGGAATCCATGCTCGCTTTATTGTTCATATGACATATCCAATGCATTAATGTTTATGTTTTAGTGAATAGAATTATAATTTGGTTTTTTCTATGAGGGCATGTCCTTATGCATCAATAAAAATTGTTTTGCTATTAAACTTTTTCTCCGGGTTGTTTTTTCTTACTTTTGTGCTAGTGTGTTGAATTTTGTTTTTTTTTTCTAATTATAATAGTTTTGTCAATTGTTGCTTTCTTTTGACAGTTATTTTTCTTATTCATTTCAACAACATACTCAATTTTATGTATATTTATCGTATTAATGATAGCTTTTGATTTAATGTATTTATGTGTGTATATATACATATGTACATGCATATATAAAGACATAAACTTGTGCACACACATGCATAAAATATATGAACTTAAAGTCGTCTAACGTATGCAACATCAGGTTTATGCTGCCAACTTTTTCAACAACTGTAAGAATTCCAACAAAGCAAAACTCAAAGGCGAGTCCACCCAAATTCCACCGCACTTTTCAAACAACAAATCCAAAACACTGCCCTTCAAAGCCAACAACCATCAATCATCGGCAGAAAGGAACTCAGACCGATTATAAAGTCAAACGGAGAGCAAAACTAACAAAAAAGGCACAAACGGAAAGACAGCGAAGCACATAGAGAGGAACGAACGAGGTTACTGCAGCTACGATCGAGATCCAGGCACTTGACTGCGACAATCTCATTGTATGGAATGTACAACGCGCGAAACACGGTCGCACTCGACCCCTGCCCTATATCCTCAAGCAGTTGGTAGTCATGCGGCGACACCGAATAGACCTTCTTCGCCGATCCCCCACAGACTACCTTCTTCATTGCCTCCACCGGCTCTTCCTTCGTTTCCCCTGTCTCCCTCCCCCTGGGAATCTCCGCCGCTCGCTTCCTGCTCCTTTTGAGCGCCTTCAAAAAGGGAGCAGAGAGCAGTGAGATGAAGAAGCTCAGAGAGTAGAGACGATGCGGGCGATCGACCGAGGGCGATCGAGGTATGGCCGGGACGGAGGAAGTAACCGGCGGGGTGAGCTGACGCCGGTATGGCAGCGGCGATTGATGCGTGATGCTTAGGGCGCGTTGAACTGAATGGCCATCCCGCGGTGTTCCATTAGAGTCCCGAATTTTCCGTTTCCCACTGCCGCTGCTTGTCCAACACTGCATTATACACCTCAAGGTGCGGGTGACAAAATTGAAGGGGAGCAGTGGTGGACTCGGAAGCCGCGAATTATTGGCGCAAGGGTATTTCAAGGTGCGATAATTGAATATTCAATTAGAGTGTTATTATATTCAGGTAATACAATTAGTGTAATAATTTTAATATATTTCAGTTGCAGCATAATAGTTTCTTAAATAAAAGTTTTGATATTTGAAATAGGCCAAAGTGATTGTAATAATTGTTTTTTTAATTTAAAATTTATAATGCACAGAGTGCACCAGGCTTCGAACCGGGTTTGTTCAAGTTTCGAATTCGAGTCATTTCAAGTTATTTCAAATAGGATTCGAGTCAGGTCGTTCGACTTGAACTTGAGTCGAATCAAAATATTTTGAGTTTGAGCTTTAAATTTGTGGTCAAATTGTCAGCCATATATATGATGTTGGGCTATGTACTTTGTAAGTGCTAGTGATTGATTAGTAAATAGCTAACAAAGGTGGTCAATTGGCATATATGGCTAGTAGAGGCTTGTCAAGGGGCAAGCTAGGTTGACAAGGTCACTCGTTAGAGTGGTTAGTAGAGGTTGAGGAATGCCAAAATATTGTTGCTAGAGGCGTTATGTTAAGGTGTTGGGCGTGAAGGCTTCAGGGTCAAGTAAAAGTTTCTTTTTCACTCGTAGAAGAATCATGTATAATTTGGGCTTATTTTACACCTTGTGTAATAAATACAATAGAAGAAACAAATTCCTCTAAAAATTATTTTACACTACAATTTCAACAAATCATTGCTTATAATTTGAGATTGCCTTTAATCAAACTGTTTTATTCCTAAATTATAGCACCCAAAACATCTTAAGTCAAATCAATGAGTTCTAATATTTCTCAAAAATATGAACACTCATATGTATATAATCATTGGATATTAGCTCTTTTTTTGTAGTGTTTAGCAAATATGATTTACATAAAGCTCTTTAATAATTGTATGATAATGAATCATTCAAATGGCTATATTAATAATTTCCTTGTAATAGTCTCTTTAAGTAGGTTTAATTATCTTGAACGAAATCATTATAAATTACAATTTATATAAGTTAATATCTATTTTTTTCTTTGTTATAATTATTATTAAATGACAGATTGATATATAAGTTATCTAAAAAGCTTTAAACTCAAATCATGCTCATTCTCTTAAATTCTCATTTTTTTATTGTGTCTTACTGAAAAATATGCTTTCAACCGTGTGTACCAACTTTCTTATGATCTAATTATCTTCTCCTTTAACAATCCCATGGGAGGTGTTGAAGAGTGGGATCGTTTTCTTGTAAGTTTTTCCGAGTAGAAAGCACTCTTGCCAATCTTTTTATCAATATGATGCTCTTGAGTTTATGGGTGCTATCTATTAAGATTTAGTTGCAATGAAGATGTGTGACGACCCGTGTCGTCATTAAATAGTATTACTGTTAAGAAAAAAAAATCAGCAACTATAGTTTCCTATATTACACTGAGCATTTTAACTGGGAGTGGATCCAATTTGGACTTAATTTGGTCAAGTTATGACCTATTTAGGGTTAGAGGTATTTTGAGAAATTTAAGATTTCTAGGATTCAAAACTTAAATTTTATCGTAGTTTACTATTATCACTAAAATTCTATACTATGTAGCACTTTGCATTTCTTGATTTGGAGTTCAGTTGATCAAATTATGGTTAATTGAAGTTCAAGGGCATTTTAGTCATTTTGGGAGAAAGTCCAAAATGTCACTTTGCAAATTAAGCTCCAAATGGGAAAACTAATGCTATCACAGTGATGGGGCTGTTCTCCTGAGTATTTTAAGACCCATACTGCATATATTTGAATAACTAGGTAAAAAGTTATGGGAGTTTGTTTAGGACCTAAAATATCATTAGATTAAATAATCCCCAAATCGAATTTTTGAATTACTTCATTTGACTCATTTTATTTTTCTAAGTAAAATAAGACATATATTCGATATGTTTGGATCAATATATTCAAAGTTATGATATCCTAAAGTTTAATTAAACAAATAAATAAATTAATTAATTAGTTAAATATAATATTTCCATTCCCGAAAAATTTAAAATTATTTTTATACCTCAAAATTAAATTTGACCAAAAAATTAGGTCCGGAACGTCAAAATTAACTAGGAGGGAAAATTTCAGATTTTTCGGAGCTCAAACGGACAAAAAAATGCATATAATACATTTGGAATTAAATTTGTATTTTTCGGAATTTAAAAATTCATTAAAAAAAATTCAGAAATTTGATGCCACGTGGCGACACGTGGACGTGCTCGGAGCTTCGGGCGCCACGTGGCAGCGCGCATGAGCTTCGGGTGCCACGTGGCAGCGTGCAGGAGCTTCGGGTGCCACGTGGCAGCACCTCGTTACACCGCGTCACAATGCGCCACGTGGCAGCACTCTGTTGTGCCGCGCGATCACATATGCCATGTGGCAGACACGTGACGATCCAACATTGCGCCACGTCATCGGGTGCCACGTGGCAGCACCCTGTTGTGCCGTGCAACCGCGGATGCCACGTGGCGACACATGGCAGCATCGCACCGCCGACGCACAGGTGACTACCACGTGTCACGCCGGGATTTGGTGGTGGCGGCGGCGGGGCGGCGATGGAGCCTACGAGGGGGGGCGCCCCCGCCTATTTAAAGGCCTCAGTGAGGCCGAGGGGAGGGCACCTTTAGATCGTCGGAAGATCGCCGGAAAAACTCCCGAAGTTCGCCGGAGGCGGAGATTCGCGTCAGGTATGCCGGAGAAGATGAACAGTAATTGTCACATGGCAGTTCGAAGGTCCAGAGTGCCACGTAACAGATTTTTATGTACTCGCAGCTACGTGTCAGCCATGTGGCACCGCCATCCACTGTTAACGGATTCTGTTAATAGAAAGAGAATATTCTTGGAATATTTTATTACCGTTAACGTTAATGGTAACTTAACGGAAACCATTAATTGTAACGGAATATTCAAAAATAGTAAAATTCAAAAAATTCATAAAATTTCAAAAATTCATATCTTTCAAAATAGGAGTCTAAATATAATGAAATTATATATCAAAATGATCAGAAAAATTCAAGGATTCTGAAAATATTATCATATTTTTAATTTGACCTCAAAATTCTAAAAAGTTATTTTTGCCTCATAAAGCGTGCCATTTTTAGATTTTAGTATAATTATCAACGTTGTGTCCGTAATCATCCGGATAACTTAAATAAATAATAATTAATAATTAAAACTTACACACCCCTTTTTTGTGCCTCGTAAAGCGTGTCAAAACTCAAATTTAGGCAAAGTAGCCTTATCAAAGGATTAATCAACTAATCACTAACTAGACTAAATACTAAACCATGCAGGTAACTTGGAAATCACGCAAGAAAGGTACCAGATATTTTCTTACATTTAATGTTTTACTGACTTTCTTTTCGACGCTTTAGCACTGCTTTGAGCCTTAAATTCAGTTATAGTTATACTTTCATTTTTATCAAATATTGTCACTATACATGTTGAATGAAATGTCTTGATAATGCATGCATTATTTTTTTTTTGGTTCTCGAAACGGTGGCTTGGGTGGGATATATGACGGGGCTAGTCAAGAGGGAAGATAAGGGAGCGTGCTGTAGCCTACGGGGGGCACAGTACGGTATTATGCTACGATATGAACCCACATTCTGTCTAACTCCAAAGTTCTGTGTTTGCCCAATAGGACAAATTATTTACGATTATGCTTACTGATGTAAGACATATCATATTGATTCATGTGACATATTTTTGATAAAATTCAGCACATTTTTGTAAATTTTTTTCTTATGAACTTAACAAATTACTTTGTAGGATAAAACTTTGGCATATCCTCCTATATTTATCCCTTTATTACTTACCGCTAACACTTTTATAAATGTATGCTTATATCTTGTACTTAGTATACGGGACTAACTGGCATTCCAACGCCTGCACTTTTATGTGCCAGGTCAGGAGCTAGTGGAGATCGAGGTAGTTGAGAAGTGAGAAGGATCGGCTCAGCATATCTCTCTTATTTTCTTTTTCTTTATGCTGTTGTAATAAATTAAACTATGTGATGTAATCTTATTTTAATTGAATGAGTGATCTTATTTCTGCTTATCGTTGTACTACTTAAACTGCTCAATCGGATTCCTCGACAGAAAACCTCATGCGTGGCTGATCCTCTGATATCAATTCGGCATAAGGAGGGTCCTCACAAGATGTGAATAAGATTTTTGAAAGGGCCTTAGTGCTTTCTTAAGCATTCCCACAATCACAAAAAAGTGCATTCTCTTTCCAATTTTATAGATTTAACTTTCATATCTTTCTCTTGCACTTTGAAATTAGTCATGCCTTACGAAGATAGTATGTATAATTAGCAATTCAATGTTGGTCGACTCTCTTACCAAATTATCAATAGGCTTTGCTTCACTTGAGTTTGTGTGAAGATTTGCCAAACTCTATTTTACCTTATTAGTTATCTCATTATCCCAATAATGTTCATATAACTCTTTTAGTTGAATATGAATGGCAAGGAAAAATCTTCATATTCTTTCTCCTATAGGGGATTTAGTTACAATAAATATCATCTCATTTTTCATAGAAGGAGAGCATTAGTATGTGTCAACATAGTAGGGTCTATATGCGCCCTTAGGCCACTATAGCAAGTACTTATCTATTTGTTTGGGACATTTCTATTGATGTTCCTAGTTCTTTGTCACTCTGGTTTTGATTCTTCATCCTTTAGTATGGTCTTGAGAGAAGTCCCTCGGTAATCATATTTATTTCTCAAGTAACCCTCTTAAACCTCAATTAATCTACAATTTCTTCTAATTATGGATGGCATATGTGTAACAACCCAGGTTATTATCATAGTTAATTAGGACTAATCTTAAGTCTTAAATATAATTATAAGTGCTAATTAGGTTAATTGAAGTCAACCTCTGAGACCTAGTCCAAATCAGGAGTCAAATGGATCGAATCATGATTTTTGGAAATCCAGAAACCTTAAAAATTCGACCTATCTAAATTGACCTCGAATCGAAAAATGGACATCGCCATTGCGTTCATTAACCCCAAATTAGCTTGGGGTGAAGTTTTCGTGTCAATCGGAAGTCATCGAAAATTTGACGAATATTTTAATAATAAAAATGTCCCAGAAATCAAGGAATCAAAATACTCGTCGAATCGAAAAACCGATCTCGCCATTGTGTTCCTCACCCCTCAATTAGCTAGGAAAAATATGTTTAAAATTTCTTTTGAAAAAAAAATTATTTTAATACTTAACGACGTGCCGTTAAGTATTTAAAGTTACCGTCAGCTGTAGCTGACGGCGCCGTCTATCCAGACGGCGCCATCGCAGCCGTTGGATCAGGCCCGAATCCAACGGCTACGGAGCCGTCGTCCTCGACTGCTCCGTCCCTCGCAACACACGGCGCCCCGGCGCCCCGTCGCCCCGCCTGGCCAACCGGAGCCTCCCCGACCTCGGCGAGGTCGCCTGAGGTGGTCTTATAAGACCTCATGCGAGCTCGAGACTCCGGGTTTTGCGAAACCTGAGCCCCGACAAGACGAACCCGAGTCGAGCCGTTGAATTCAGGTACTCCGATCTCCCTCGTTTTGCCTTCAATAATTGCAAATTAAGATTCGAAATTCTATTCCACGATCCTGATTGACGATCCATCGGATCCGATCTAGGTTAGCCCAACCGGATCGTCGGCAATTAGGCTAGGGTCCACAGTAGAAATTGTTAGCTGTAATCCTAGAAATTAGGGTTCCGATTTGCCGCCGATCCCGACCACCTCCGGCGAAGGTCCGCCCACCGACGTGTAGGCCTCGTTAAGGGCTACCGTCGGCCATGCAGGCCGAGGTGGTCCGGCGCCGGGAAGGCCGGCAAAAGCCGTGCCCTAGCCCGGCGCCCTTGGGCGTCTCTGCGAGGGAGACAAAGTCCGGGTCGGGCCGGGTCGACCCGAGCCCGACCCGCACACGTCGGGTCTGCGTAAGCCCCGGGTGAGGCCCACTATGCCACGTAGCAGCCTCCGGTCCCGCCACGTGTCACGTGGGGCTCACACGCCGAGCCCGCGACCTTTCGGCTTCGGCCGTGGGGCCCACCGCGCCACGTGGCAGCCTCTGGGCACGCCACGTGGCATGGGGGGGGGGGTCACTGCCCGAGCCCGCGGCTCTTCGGCTTCGGCCATGGGGCCCACTACGCCACGTGGCTGCCTCCAGGCCCGCCACGTGTCACGTGGGCCCACGCTACGAGCACCCGCGGCGCTTCGGCTCCCCTGTGGGGCTCACCGTGCCACGTGGCCGCCTCTGGGCCCGCCACGTGTCAAGTGGGACCCACTGCCCGGTCACCCGTAGAGCTTCGGCTCCCTGTGGGGCCACAGTGCCACGTGGCAGCCTCTGGCAGTGCCACCTGTCATGTGGGCCCACTGCCCAGTCACCCGAGCTGACTCAGCCCTCCCGTGGGGCCCACAGTGCCACGTGGCAGCCTCTGTCAGTGCCACGTGTCCAGTGGCGGCCCACTATCTGTTAATTAAAATTAGTTAATTATTGTTAGTGATTAATTAAATGCAGTTATTAGTTAATTAAATTAGGATTATTGTTAATTACTTTTGAATAGTAATTTTATAATTAAGTAATTGTAATTAGTAATTAAGAGATTAATTAGGATTAATTTAATATTAATTTAACCTTAACAATAATTAGAATAATTAATTATTATTAAACAATAAAATATTATTAATTATTCTTAATTAGATATTAACAGGCAATTAAGATTAATTAAGCAGTAATTAGTACTAATGACTTTGCTATAGTAAAATAATGATAAATATACTTTAATTAATTAATTAATGGATTAATTAATGCTAATTAATAATTAAGCCTAGTTAATAACAGATTAATTAAAGATTAATAAATTCAGAAATTATATAAATAAACTTTAGGAATAAATAGTAAACTCATTTAATTTGAATAAATGAATAGTAAATTAATTCAAATTTTATTTTTGAATAGTAAATCTTAAAAGTTTAATAACTTTTTATAAGATGATCCAAACATAGCCAATATAGGTCTCAAAATACTCAAAAAAATATAAGGAATCAAATAACGTAATGTAAAAATTTATTTCGGGGTACATATAACGAGGTAATATTTTAGGACCTCTTTAGAGCATCATAACTTTTTATCCAATTATTAGAACATAATTAATATGGGTCTTAAAATGCTCAGGAGAGCAGCCCCATCACTGTAGTAGTATTAGTTTTCCCATTTGGACATCAGGACAAAAAGTCAACCTTAGAATTTTAAATGAAAAATGACCAAAATACTTCTAGACTTCAAATAGCCATAACTTAGTCAAATCAAATCCAAATTTAAGAATTCAAGATGTTAACCAGCCTAGAATTTAAATGTCATCAATAAAACGAAAGAATATTTAAGATTTGAACCCTAGAAATTTAGGTAAATGACCAAATTACTCATTGCCTTATTTTGGTCATAACTTGACCGTTTCTCGTCCAATTTAGGCGTACTTACTGCCTATCTTCAAGTTAGACAGTAAGAAATCAGTTGGGACTAAAATAATTCAATTCTGACCCCTAATAGGAAAGTTGGCTTTTGACCCTTAGAGTTAGGGCAAAATAGTCATTTTTTCCTAAGTTTGGAATAGGCACTCCTAACCTTTAATTAACATTCCAAAATATTAAAACTAATGTTATAATCGTATTAGTGACGTTTAAGTGAGTGAAATCAACCCTTAGATCAGATTTTAGGATTCTTCTAAGTCTTTAACACTACACATTAAGGACCTTTCCTGAGACTAGGACTAGATCATATGTTAGAGTTTATTCATTGGGTAAATTAGGTTATCTAATGGGTGAAATCTTATTTTTATTAGTTTTTAGACTTTTCTTTTATTTTATAACTTGTTCTGATTATTTTGTCTTTTAACATTAGATTTAAGATAAGAGATTTATCATATTAAGCTTGATTATTTAATAGGATTTGCCTTACTAGTATATCACTTATAGAATAAAACTTAGAACTTAGGTCTTATCCTCTTTGAATTATGTGATTAAACCTAAATCTCATAGTGTTTAATCCATAATCTATAGGTTTAGAAGATCTTGATCAGATCTGAGTTAGAACGTCTAAATTCACAAAATTAGGATATATGATTTATTGATTTAACTCGTAGTCATCTATCTGATTGAATTAGATTAGAACCTGATCAGTTCTAATCATTTTTAACTTATAAGGACGAATTTTTAAGTTACACTCGATAGTAAGAAAATGGTGATCCTGAACTTGTGTAACTTGGAATAGTTAGAATGGTTGAGTAGAAAACAAATGATATCACCATATTTAGTAGAGTCCCTTTCTTACTTTGATGATTGTTGCTTACGCATTCCTTAATTTTCATGCCATATTTCCTTGAGCATATTATATAAGATTTTTGATGCGTAAATAAAATGTTAGAAAAATATGAAGACTCCTTAGATTCTTTGTAAGAATATTAAAGTGATTAATGAGAAGATAATAATTGGATGTGTTTGAGCTGCCTCTCAGTATGGCCTTCTGCCTACCTAGTTAACTTATGTTACTAGGGGAAGGCCTCTGTCTTGTTGTGTGTTGTTTGCCTAGTCTCCTTGTTGACATTAGGGGTACACCATTGGTTCCCTAGCCGTACTGGTGCTAGGAACCGCCCTAGCCGTATTGGTGCTAGGATCCTTCGATTATGCTGTTGATGCCTTAGCCGTACTGGTGCTAAGAACCTTCAGCCTTTTTGGTGGGCTAGATTAGCTCTTTTATGTATGGCAGATTATACGCATATATTTATGTGCAGTTGATGTTTGGTTACCTTTCAGTATTCTTATTCAGTCAGCTATTTCCTTGTACTGATGTTATATATATATTTAGGATGTTAGAATCTTACCGCTATTTGTACTTACTACTGCTGAGTTATTTTATTTTAATTTGCATGTTTCTTTTGATCACTAGCATGTTTATGATGTAGCATTTTTCTTACTGCACTTGTTTGCTTATGTATATTTATATGTCTTACATTGTTTAGCTCTCATGTGAGGCATGTCTTAGCCTCTCATTTTGCTTAAGTTATAAATGATGATTTATAGCTTTCCCTTTTCTCTTGTATTGCTTGCTGCTCCTTTATACATATGTTGCCTAAATGTTATAGAATGATGATATTCCTTAATACGTATAAAAATTTATCAGCCTAAAATGTACTTAGACAATTGTCTAACCAGATTTTTTTTTTTAGCTGGGGCCCTACATTGTGAAATTGACAATGGCAGACCCTTTTCAGTTAGATGAGCAGGAGTTAGGAGTGGAGCCATACCCAGAGGAGGAGCCTGTGGAAGAAGCCGCTGTTTAGCCCTTTTATTTTATATGTGAGGATGAGTGTATTTACACTTTATTTTACTTAAACTTTTAAATGATGTAATAATATAGGTACTGTTGATTGCGTATTTAGATTTTATACTTTTGTTCTGAGATACGTTTCCTTATACTCATGTTGTGATGCTTGGATGTTATATATATTGAAAATCGCTTCCGCACTTTGTATGTTTACTTAGATAGTGACTGTATGTTTGATTATATGCTTACTCCTTCCCTTATTAGGTGGATTGTGGATTTCATCCTAATCCAATTATAAGTGAAGGATTAGCTAGAGTGACACGCAACCTCTTAGCTTAATCTTGTGGATCAAGGGGTGGGGCGCCACAATATGATATATCACTTGAGCAATAAAGCTTATGCAAAGAAGTAGCTTATTTTTTTGAATCACTTTGCACAAGTTGTTTAATTTCTACAAGTATCACATGCTTTGCTAGAACACTTGTGGGTTAAACAGCGAGGCCCATGTTTTAAGTTTTAATTAATAATTTGAATGTGTATTTTGTGACATTCTTAAAAACATAATTATATAATATTGGCTTACCACCCTTTTGGAATAAAGTCACCATTGTCATTTTGATAACCTAGGATTTGCTCACAATTTTTTGCTTTCCAATATTTGTATAATCTGTTGCTCTATAAGTTTTGCACATCCGACTAAGTGGATGCTCTCTCTTTATGATAATAATCATTTGCGTAGTAATTTTTTATTATTAATTACCTTTGTTTAGTAAAATATTTCTCTTGAAGAATAATAAATTTTCAAGGACAAGATACTGCAAATTAGAAGATGCAGTAAAATTTGATCACTTTAAAATTTTATATTGTTTAACCATTGTTAAATGGCTTGTAATTGTCTAAATTTTGGGATTAAATGTGTGAATGAAACATTTGTTATTTTTTTGAAAATTTCTTTCTATGTTGAATGAATGCTATGTGAAATGTATTATTTGTATCATAAATGCACTACTACACTAAATACCCAAGGTTTTGTGGCTTAGCAATCAATATTAGTTTAGTACAATAATCCAACTTTGGGGCATTGCATGATTGTCCATGTGTTTTTGGGATATTTTAATGGTAATCTCTTCAGTGCTACTAGCACACAATAAAGAAATAAGGAGAAGGTCGTGTTCACTAGGAAAAGGTTGATGACATAAAATTTAAGACTCATATTTTTGGTGCCCTAACGATTGGTTGATAATACCTTTCTAGTCTACCTTTGAGTTGTTACTCTTAGTGAAGTAATAGGTGAAAGTCCTATTGGGGCTAATCATATACACTGTGTGATTGATATGTTGTATTCTTTTTACTGTATAGATGCTATATATATTATTATTTTTGTTGTATATACTTGCTTAGTTTCATATAGCTACTTGCAAGGAGATAACTCATACTTTATTGAGGCACTTGCCTTCTTACTCTGCTGCTTTATATATGTTATAGTGATATATATTATTACTTTTACAAACTCCTATCTGTTTGATAAATATTTTCTAGTACTAAGAATTTTTATAAGCTCCGCTAGATTCCGGCTTGGAGAGATCTACTCAACGGTCAAAATGTATCTTTAGCAAAGAACAATAAATACTTTTATTTTAGAATTGCTATCTTGTGGGAGATTTTAATAATAGGATTATAAAATATTGTCTTAAATAGGTTAGACATTACGGGCAAACTATTCGATGCCCTTATTATAATAATTGAGTATATAAATTTCACCCAATAAAAAAAGGAAGCCCAAAAAAAAAGGTAAGGGAAGATTCATTAGAATGAAACTTATTAATTTAAAACTTAGGAATTTCTATTTGATAGTGCACAATGGAAACAAATGATTCATATAGTTGATCCCATTTAGCGGGACTAAGACTATGTGTTATTATTGTTATTTTTTATAGCCCCATATTTTGACATTATAAAAAATAAATTTGTAACAAACATTGTTCGAAGTGTTGACCTTTTTTTTATAAAATTGAACAATGATTTTCACTTAATAAAATTGATCATAATTTGGAAAATATTTTAAACTCAAAGAGCTATAATAAATTTTACTAGAGAAAAAAATCATATTGAAACTCAATTTCTAGTTTGCTGAAGAACAAGGGGAATTGTTTGGCCAGAGGTTGGCCAAATGATAATTAAATTTATGGTTTTCATGGTTCTCGTACCAGCAGATGGAGCCCAAGCCAAGTAATAAAATAAAAGAGGTAGAGATTTATAATGTCTTGGCGTTCACAAGGGTGTACATCAACTCTTAAGATATTCAATCTCCCAAGTTCCTACTATTTATTTTTCTTGCAAGTCTTAATTGTTATGTTATAGTGGAAAATGAGTTATTATTCTATGAGAGCAACTTTGAACGCTTATAATATGCAAATGCATGAAATTTAAATCTTATTTGCCTAAATGATTAAAAAATTTGCACCATTGCTTATTATATGCCTTCATAATTTATTATGAATGTTTTCAATTTCTAAGATGGAGGAACAGCAAATCAACAAAATGCAGCAATAGATTGCACTCCACAATTTAAGATAGCCACAAAGACGTGAAATTACTATGCTATTTGAATCTTGGAATAGTAATATCGCTTCATTCAAGTGAAAGATCTTAATTTTAGAATCAAATACTTGTGACAGAATTTACAGCAATAAGCAATGCTTATTACAACCAAGTTCTGAACCTATCTCTTTCCTTGATTCCAGGCTTCTGCTCTTTATTACTTTTTTTTTTATGAACTATTGTTCTCTGAGAAGCAGCTGCCTTTGATATTCTGGCAAGTCTTTCAAGTGCCTTGGTTTGTTCTATTCTCCTCTTCCTATTCGTTTCAGCTGGAAGCGATATTTTTGTTTCTATCAAAGCCATATGGGCTCCAATACTGTTGTTCTCAGGCTCATTTTCTATCTTATTGTTATGAAGAAGGATCTCTTCCGCCTTCAGAAAAGCACAACTCCGCCGTGCAGTTGGCTTGCTTATAGAATTTGCGCTCCTCAGAATCTTTGGATCGAATGTGCCTGTAGACTCTTCTCTTGTTAAGCCTTTCATATCAGGTGAGTTTGCAGTCCTTTCAACACCAGCAGATTTCACAAGTGTCAGTTCTTTTTTTCCAAGCTTCTCCTCAAGATCTTTAATCTGGATGTCATAAAAATATAAAATCAGCAGAAAAGTATTAACAACGTAGCATAAAAAAGAGCAAAATACAGTCTACCTTTTGTTCAAGAAGACATTCGGACTTTTGTCTCTCTTTAAGTTTCGTATTGAGAACTTGAACCTTCATGTTAAAAGAATTAAGCGCATGTGCATGACTAGTAAGAGAAAGACTGATGAAACTAGTTCATAATTACCTTCTGTTGAGCTATTGATTCAGAATGCTGGTGTTCTTTGATCTTCAAATCAAGCTCTTTGATGCTTTGCTGAAGAACAAGGGTCTCAGAATGTTCTTGTTCTTTCAACTTGTGTTCCAGTTCTTTGGCCTGAAAAAAAAAACTTACCTGGTGGATACAACCAACCATCTTCAGCATTAAAAATCACAAAAAGGGTCTGGTTCATAATTACCTTCTGTTGAGCTATTGATTCAGAATGCTGGTGTTCTTTGATCTTCAAATCAAGCTCTTTGATGCTTTGCTGAAGAACAAGGGTCTCAGAATGTTTTTGTTCTTTCAACTTATGTTCCAGCTCTTTGACCTGAAAAAAAAAACTTACTTGGTGGATACAGCCAACCATCTTCAGCATTAAAAATCACAAAAAGGGTCCGGTTCTTTCAATTAATACCTTCAGTTCAAGTGCAACATACGATTCTTCAGACCCTCTTAGCTTCTCTGAAAGTGCCAAAATTTGTCTCTCTGAAAAATTTACAAGCTCCATCTTTGACTCGAGTTGGATTTCAAGCTCATTGTTCTGCAGAAAATTTAGCATAATGAGGTTGTAAATATTTTACCCATAGGACTGACCTTTTATAATTCTTGATGAGCTAAATAATTCTAATGGAAGCAAGAGCATGAATGGGCTTATAAATATGTTTGTAAATAAGAGCGAGTTCAGGCTTAATGTTTGGAGCATTTAAATGAACGAACTTAAACCGGCTTGATAAACTTACACTACTCCAAACACTAACTTATTTGATACCATTTTCAACCTGAGTCAGATCAAGTTAAGAATATATTATATTGCAACAATAACAAAATTAAGCCTTAGTCCGACTAAGTGGGATTGACTACATAAAGTATTAAATAGAGAAGTTTTTTTTTAATGATTTCCTCCTATAATTTTTTTGTTCATCATCCTCTTTTAATATGGATAAAATTTGTATACTCAATTTTTTTTACTTGGGCATTAAATCATATATGAGTAACATATCCAAATCATTAAAGATGACATTCTCCAATCTTATTCACTATTGGAGCCACTTCAACTTTATTATGAATGAACTCATTTTTTGTTCTATTCTTTTGAGTGTAACAACTCATCCACCTTAATATTCTGTCTCAATAACACTTGTTTTATCATTAAGTTTTTTCTTTATCAGCCAAAAAAGATTAAATTGTGAAAAAAAGTAATTCGGATGAGCTTACTAGACACGACCCTAGTTTTTGGTGTGAACTAAATCATTAAAGATGACATTCTCCAATCTTATTCACTATTAGAGCCACTTCAACTTTATTATGAATAAACTCATTTTTTGTTCTATCCTTTTGAGTGTAACAACTCATCCACCTTAATATTCTATCTCAATAACACTTGTTTTATCATTAAGTTTTTTCTTTATCAGCCAAAAAAAAGTTAAATTGTGAAAAAAAGTTATTCGAATGAGCTTACTAGACACGATCCTAGTTTTTGGTGTGACCTAAATCATTAAAGATGACATTCTTCAATCTTATTCACTATTGGAGCCACTTCAACTTTATTATGAATGAACTCATTTTTTGTTCTATCCTTTTAAGTGTAACAACTCATCCACCTTAATATTCTATCTCAATAACACTTGCTTTATCATTAAGTTTTTTCTTTTATCAGCCAAAAAAAGATTAAATTGTGAAAAAAAGTAATTCGAATGAGCTTACTAGACATGATCCTAGTTTTTGGTGTGACCTAACAAATGAATTTCTGAAAAAGTAATTGGCATGTCATTGATGTCATTTCCTAACTACAATTAAAAGCTAACCAATACCTTTTCTTGCTGAGTTCTGCTCATATGTTCTTTTCCTCTTAGTTTGCCCTCCAAGTTTTGAATGTTCTCCTCCAGCTTCCGCAATGAGTCATCCTTAGATTTGCATTCCCTTGTCAGCTTGTCAATCTTCAAAACAAATTGCGAACGAACATGAACTTATTGCAACAACGATAGAATAAAGTCCATGGAACTACAAGAATGCCCAACCATATACAGAAAGAAGAGCGCCAAAACTTACCGTCTGCTTCAACTTCTGGAGCTCACCGGAGTCGACCTGCTTTTTCGCAGGGCCCAACTCAATTCGCCTGACTCTACTTGCAAAATTTAGCGAGCTAAGTGTTTCGCTTAAATCATTTTCCGAGGGACTTATTTGCACAAACATTAATGATTTTGAATCGCCTCCTGAACAATGCACAAGTACATTGACCAAAACGAAATGAATCAATAAAGAAAAATTATATTTTTAGCTGACATGGTTTGCAGATATCTCTTTAAATAGTACCCAATGAATCTTGCAGCAGATGTGTTAGCTTTGAATTCCTGTAACAAAAGGAAGTTGTTATATGAAAATGAATGAATCCTTTTTAATCATACTTATGCCAAGTCTAAAGTTTGCTTTCAAACCTGTAAGGTACGTGACTGTTCTTACTTGCCAAGGCAGATATGACATCTCCAAGGGCTGAAAGGGATCTGTTTATGTTCTGAGCCTCTTTTAGTCTTTCACCCTGAGCATCCGTCTTCGCAAGCCTCTCACTGCCTGCCAAATCGACTAGCCAAAGCTTGCTTCTAGTGCATTCACCATTCATCAAGTTCACAGCCCTCACCATTATACAAAGCATACTAAAGAACGAATATTCACAAAAAAAACATGAGAGAGCCTTCCATCATATTAATGAAAAAGATATAACAACAACAAACTTTAATCCCACTAGGTGGGGTCAGCTACATTTATCTTTTGTTTCTATTGTTCACGATCAAATAGAAAACCATCACTAAGTTTCAAATAGAAAAAATCTTTTCTAATAATTTTTTCCCATATCTTTTTTGTATTTCCCTTCCTCTTTTATATGAGAGAATTCATAATATGACTGAACCATCTAAAGTGTCATTCTCTCTATTATTATCCTACCGAAGCCACTCCAACCTAGCTACAAATAAACTCACTCATCTTTCTATTCTTACGAGTATACTCATGAGTCTACCTAAGCATCCTCATCTTTGTAACTCTTGTTGGTAAGTTTCTCTTTGGTTGGCCAATATTCAGCTCCATATAACATGTATAATAGCTTTATGAAAACTTTCTTTAGTTTTATATGAAATTTTCAGTTCGCACAACACTCCAGAAGCATTCTTTCATTTCATCCAACCAGTTTGAATCCTATTAATCACATCGCGCTACATTTCGCCATTATTTTGAATAAGTGAACTTGGGGTACTTAACCTCTCGCTCTTCTTGATCACTTGGTCCTCATTAGTTATATCCTCGAAAATAGAGCTTCTAATATAATTGAACTTACGTTCTTTTAGATCTATATTAATGAAAAAGATATAAGATGTGAAAATATACCCACCAGTGAGATCTACTGCTGTGCTCATTTACATTGTTGGATCCGACGGCTCTGGCATTTTGTCCAGCTTGTAGTACATTCCAAACCTCCCTTATGTTCTCGACTTTTGCCTCCACTATTCCAGGCACATGATGAAATCCTTCACCTGCCTGCTTTATCTCCAACCTTTCAACAAGCACAAATATAGGAAAAAGCATTATCCGTTTTACTGTTTCAACTTTCGTTAACCTGAAGAATGAGAATGAAAGGAAAATAACTTGTACTTCTTTGATGATGGGGAAGTTGCCAGCAAGTCCCTGATATGCTCGTTATAAACTTCCAAAACGCTGACAGAAATTTTGTAGTCAAACATCTCCTTTCTCTCTGCTACAATCTTAAATAATTCTTCTAAGGTTCTATAATTCACTCCTCTCTTTTGCTCACTTCCCTCCATTGTAAATGTCTTCCCGGTGCCAGTTTGCCCATATGCAAATATACAGACATTGTAACCATCTAGTACTGATGTCACAACTGGCGATGCATCGGCATACACATCAGCTGCCCAATCAAACAGAAAATATGTAAAAGGCAATAAACTTTAAACCAGATTGTAGGAAAAACATTAAACCAGCTTTATCCCATAACTTTCGATATGTTAGGCACATTATAAAATTCTGCAAATACTTGCTTACATTGATCATCTTTTAAAGTGTAAACTCTGTCAAATTTGAAGGTTTTCTTAATGGATCCTCCAGTGAAGATTCCAAGTTCACCATCTTTGGCTGCCTCGAAATCTACAACAGTGCTGCATCCTGATGAGATTTCTTCTCTGTTCAAAGGGCGGCATCTGCAGAATACTCTGATATTCCCTGCAGACAAAACAAAATATAGAACAAATTAGTTCAGCAAACGGCTAAGCAAATGGAATAAGAAGATCAAGAGGTAGCTGCCTTTTGTTTCTTGAAGTAAGTTGAATAAATTCTTTCCCTTGGCTATCTCTTCAGCATACTTTGATTTAAGATCATCACATTGGGCAACTGCACAAGAGAAGAAATCATAAGATGATTCTAGGATGAAATAGTTAGTATTAAAAGATATGAAAAGACAATAAGAGTACCCAATGCGTGCACAGCAAATAGCATTTTGTTCAAATTAGGGATCGAATTTGCGCATTCACGTGCTTCTAACCATAGCAGGTGGTGCTCTTGTTTCATAGCCTAAGACATTTAACGTGAAAAACTTAGTCTTTTGTATGTGTAGCAGCATAAATACTCCAAGAAATATTCTAAGTTCACACCTTAACTTTTTCACTCAAATCAGCTATTGTCGAATTCCATTTTTTCTGGTCATGTTCATACTTATCAGAAACGTTTCTTAATTTCTCCGTTAATGCCTCGAGGGTTAGTTCTGACAGCAGATGAAACACCTCTTTTAATCAATTTAAGCCATGCAATACTGAAATTCAATCTTGCATTATCTTATTCTATTTACCTAAATTTTCTGTTTGGAAAAGCTTATTGTTAAACTCTATTTTTAGCTCCTCTAATTGGTCATTTGTAGATTTCTGTGACATCCATGCTTCATGGCACTCATCAGACATCATCTTACATTGGGCAGTCAATTTCGCTATTTTGCCCTCATACCTTGCGAAAACTTTCCCATTCCGAACTCTACTCTGCAACATGAACCAAGAAAATGAACACAATGTATGCAATATTACTTGTGATTACTTGAGGCAACCAAATTCAAACTGAAGTGTATGTAAACAAATCCTTACCTGAGAAAGAGAAATTGCTTGGCCACTAGCACAGTTACTGCATAGTACAGCCCGTGAATTCACTACAGAAGTGGTAAAGGTAGATCACATTGGAACATGAATTGACTGGGCATTGATATAATTAGAGAGAAAACAAGTAAAGATTATATCTGCGCTTTCAATACTCACTTAATAGAGTAGCAAGACAGTACCTGGTTGCATTTGAGCTTTCCTGATTGAAATCCCAGAAACCATTGGAGTTCCATTCTTTCCTTCAAATCTTACAACTAGCGTTCCATCGATTGGCACGTTCACCCTAGCATCAACTAGCTGCACTGGCTTATTTTTCCCAGCAATAGCATACACATCAAAGTCTGAAAGTATCTGCACTTGCAAAGAATGAAAGAGGTTCCTTAAAATAATCTTTTTGATTAAGAATAAAAAACAATAGAGATGTTGATCAGGGATGAATTTTAATCTTACCTTGTCATCTTGAATAAATACATCAAAAACCCTGATACCTTTAGGTCCATTTGTGTAAACTATTTCGGCAAAGTGCAAATCAACTAAGTACTCTCCAGGTGCAAGGCCGGAGAACTTGTAACAAAATTTACCAAAACGTGCTGATTGATACAAGGTTCTATATTCACCACCATCGATTATCATCTCATCAGTTTGAATAGCATCTCCTCCTTCAAAAAATGAATCGCCTTTGAAATTAATGTGAGAATTGTGTGATTGTATGAAGCCCCCGCCAGAATTGACAAACAGCAAGTATTCATCTAAAAAGGAAAATAAAACCAGCATAGATCAGCAGGTGCATCTACTTACAAAAGCAATCAATTCTGTGATAAAATGCTCACACCCATCATCAGCTCACGGTTTAAGGTTTAGGGTTTAGGTTTCTGCAATAATTTTAGACAATTAGTTAGGATGATTAGAAGTGCAGAACTTGTATATCTAGACACTAAAGACTGAAACCTGTGGTATATTAACCCAAGTGTCTAGATATACAAATTTGGCACAAGTGTATATGTTGTTGGGCTCTTTAGAAAGGTGAACCAATTTTGCAGCAACATAAATCATAAAAATCCAGGAATGCTTTTCTCTAGGTGAATAACACACTAAGGCAAAATACAGTCTCAAGGGAAATAAATTTCAATAACACGACCAATAGTATTTTTTTCCCGAGATTCAAAAGTGCATTAAGATTCACCAAACGCAACAACCAGTGATTTTGATCTTAAAATTCAAAATTTACAAGAAAGAGAAGGGGAGCTATACCTTCGCCGTCCGTCGCTCGAAACCCTGACTTGATGAGCCTCGACTCAGGAACGCAGATCATTTCTTCGAATAAATCAATCGAGGAGCCGCTGGCCTCCATCTCTACCAAACTTGACAAGGAAATGTTTTTCAGATATTTCGCCAAGAAGCAAAGCTAAGGTGAACCAAAACCTAGGGTTAGGATCGGGGACGTAAAATTTTCTCGGTCTCTTTTACGGAACTGAAGCAAAACAGAACAAATCGCGAAATCTACCAGTTCTTCTTGAAATCTGGGGACGGATACGAAATAAAGAAAATTAGTACGAATAAAAAAGCTTTCTTCCCAAATACAGTTCAAATTTGAAATAAGGTTACCGTTGGAGAGAAGCCTTTTAATGTACGAGTTGTGTTACTCAAATACATTTTAAAAACAAAAACGGGGCTCCAATTTATTTTTAATTTTATAAAAGTAATAATATAAGTTATTTTAAAAGTTTAGATGCATTAATTCAATCCAGAGTTTATACAAATAAATTTTTTTGGGATAATTTATAGTATTATAGCAACCCTCTTTGAAATATCTATTTTTCATGATATTAGATTAGAGTTAGAAGCATTAGTGTAAAATAAAAAAAATTATAAAGTTCATATACAAAAATCCTAATTTTATTGAAAAATTTTCTTTGAAAGGAAAAAAAAAATTGTCCCAATATCATTAAAACATTTAATGTTGATGTTTAGCTCATAAAAATTAAAATTCATTATTAAAATTTAAAATTATAAATCAATTAAAATAAATTAATTATAATAAAAAATTATTAGGGTATTTATTGAGATATTCAAGCATTTTAAAATACTAAAAATTTCCACTTACTTTTTTAATATAAAAAATTTGAGAATTTAAATTGATATTTTCTAATTTAAGAGAATTATATTTAAGAAGATAAAAATAAAAATTATAATAAATTCATATAAAATTCCAATAAAATCTCAAAAATACTTACAAATCCAAAAAATTAAGAAATTTGCAATAAAAATAAAAAGTTTATATTAAGAAAATTCATAATTTCCAAATTAAAATTTTTTAAGTTTTAAGAAATAAGAAAAACTCTAAACTTAATTATTTAAGTCAATAAGTATTATTTTAAGTTACTGAAATACATCTCACATCTTAAGTTATAATAATATTAAAATATGAAAGCTAATATTTAATTTAAACAGATGAGGCATGAACAACAAAAAAAATTAGACCACAAAATTGAAGTACTATAGTCCTCATCGATTTGTTGGACTTGTTCAAGTATATCCCCAAGTAGGGGGGAGAACATTTGCCATTAATCATTGTCCCATGAAAGAAATTCGGAATAAAAAAATAATTAAGAAAAACTTATGCCTAAGAGACTGCAAATAAATGATAAAAAATAAATGCTACATAAGTAGATGCAACCTAAATACAGTGAATGTAGTGAATGTAGCTGTTGCACAAATATGTTGTTATGGCTACTAAAATGTCAATAGTTAGTAAAAAATAAACAACCACTACAAGTATGCTACAAATATTCATCTAACTTTTGTTTTGTATATGTATTATGCATAGCTCGCAAACCATGTGGGACATGTTGCGAACTACTATGAGTACCGCGGCAGAAACGATTTGAGCTCGAGAATCAAAGTTATGTTGATGGTTATCAAGCAATCAACAAAATCAACTAAGCACAACAAGATAGAAATCGCAGCCATAAACATCCAAACACAAGGATATTACGTGGAAAATTCAAAAATGGGAAAAAACACACCACACAAAAATTTCTATTACGAATCAAGAAATTACAGAGTTACAAAGAGTTTACTTTCACAAGAACAAAAAAATCCACTGCTTACACAGCCTCCCGATCGATTTCTTCATCTGTAGAGAACACAAGCTCTTACTCTAGGTTGAAGGAGAAGATGAACAACCACCACCTAATTTGGGTTCCCTTCAATATACAAGGCTTCTCCAATAATAGTCAAACCCTTAGCTTGCATTAAAAAACATCTCCATAATGTTCTCATATATATTCAGCCAACATTCGAACCTCAAATGCCCAAAATACCCCCCATTTCACTTAAGGTAGCGCCAAAACTGAAGTTGAAAACCGTCTCACGCTACAGCGCATCGTAGCACCATGGTCTCAGGTAGGTAGGCGCCATGGAGCGCTATAGCGTGCCATCACGCGCTACGACGCCTCAGTCTCTATTTGACTAGCGTAGGGGCGCACTATAGCGCCCCAGTCTCTGGATGCTGGGCACCATGGCAAGCTACGATGCACTGCAGGTTCTGGACCTCTCTAAATTATCTTGTATCACCTCGAAACCTCATAGAAGTTCACTGAAGCTTTATCAGCACCTCTACGATGACATGAATAGTCTCCACAGCCCAACAATCTCCCACTTGAAGACCTATTTAGAATCACTCCACTTTCAGCCTTGAACCTTTATTGTCTTCTTTAATCCCTGTCAACAATGTGGTGTAGCTCACCCCTGCTCTCTTTTCACGTACCGAGGCCAAGTGAAGTAGTGCATAAATTTAGTTTCTCTATTGTTACTACTTTTGTAAGCTTGTTAAGGGGGTTCTTCAAAGTGTGAATCTTCTCCAATCCAAATTATCCTTCTTCCAACTGTCCTGATGAAATGATACCGAAGCTGATGTGCTTATTTGTGGCATGAAATATTGCATTCTTCATTAGGTGAATAACGCTCATACTATCACTTTACATCCTTTTGCTCATTGCCCAATTTTTTTATAAGACTCTTCAACTATATCATCTCCTTACTCGTCGCCTCAATGATGGCGACATACTCTGCCTCCATGGTGAATAGAGCAACAATGTTCTATAGCCTATTGATTCAGCTCATAGCTACACTTCCCAATGTGAACACATATCTAGTAGTGCTCCTTCAGCTATCAACATCTTCTATAAAGTCAAAATCTACAAAGCCCTGTAGAGAAATGTCAAACCTACCAAAGTAAGGTGTTTATCCAATGTACCTTTCAGATTCCTCAAAATCCACTTAACTATATCCCAATAGTGCTTTCCTAGGTTTCCCATGAATTTGCTAGCGACTCCCACTGCATGTGTAATCACTTGTTTCATACAGATCATCGCGTACATAAAGCTCCCAACTGCTGAATCATAAGGAACATTCTGCATATGTTTCTTCTCCTCTTTAGTCTTAAGTGTTTGATTCTTTGATAAACTGAAGTGATTTGCCAGGGGAGTACCCATTAAATTTGTCTCACTTATATTAAATATTTTTAGCACCTTTTCAACATAGTCCTTCTTAGACAATTTTAGATTTCCTGCACTTTTCTCCTTATTGATTCTCATCTTAAGAATATATTTGGTCGGTGTAACACCCCGTCCTGTTGCCACGCGCAACTGTGGTAATTTATGGAATAACAATTAGCGGTGAAACATTGATTTACTTGAGAGGGACCGCTGAACCTCCCTGAATATCTGCTATAACTGAACTGCTGAATCTCAATCCCAAAGGAGAGTTGAGAACTAATCCTTAAGATGAGTGTAAAGTCCTTATCTTAAATATTATATAGCATAATTATGTACATTAGAATATGAGTGGGTTGAAATAAGAATCCAATATATATGAGTGCTAGTATTTCATATATGCTGATTACATCACAATACTAAGTATAAGTAGTAGTATATATAAAGTACGAAAGCTAAAAGCATTCATCCAGATCATTCGTCATAAAAGCTAAGTAAAATATTTATCTTAGAAAGGAAAAAAAATACATCCAGAATTTAATTAATATAGACTATTTGGTTAAGTAAAATAATAGTAAAAGAGTCTCTCACTCAAACTAAAAATAAAACTAAGGCAAAAAAGTAAGTGCTGATGCTGAGTTCACTAATGTTTCTATAGATCTGGCAAATTGCCGGATCCCAAAAGTACCACGTGTTAGACAATGAGTCAAACACATAGAAATCTACTATAAGAAGTTATAGTTATCTAAGGTTTAATATTTAAGCAATTAAACAAAATTGTAGAAAAAAACACTAAAATAGCTGAAAAGTCTAAAAATAGCACAAAACTAAAACTAAAGTAAAACAGTAATTGAAAACTAAGTACTGAAATTAGAGAAAAGAATAAAAAAATTAAAACTGAATAAATACTGAAATAAAATTGTGTTGTATGCCACTGAATATATATATATATATATATATGTATGTATGTATGTATGTATTTGAACATGCCACAAGTATGCGTGACTCGATGTCGCATAATATCCCACATAGTCCTAGGTGAGCGAACGCTCCGCTAACAAATCCTAGGTGAGCACATCGCTCTGCTAATGCTGATATGACTTATGCATTTCATGTTATGCCAAGACTTTAATAACTATATGCTTTAAATCATTAAAATTAAAAATTGATTAAAACCAAGTAATAAATCTGTTTGTCTCCATTGTTCAGAATTCATCTAAATGAATTCTTGCTTTTGTTTTAATTTTATTGAATTCCTGGTTCTTACTATAACTATACCCTAAATCATCAAATGGAGGGGTTGAATACACATTATTTAACATGTTCTAGGAAGAGTGACTTTAACATGTAGTTTGTTTAACTGCACTTATTGATGAGCACAAAGATAAGGGACATAATTTTTTTATAGTTTATTCTCTCAAACTAAGTTGTTAAATTTACATCTTATAAACATAACTTAAAGTATCCTAAGAAAGGTAATTTGAAACACTTAATTTATTTAATTGCACTTATTGATACGCACAAAGATAAGGGACATTATCATTTTACAGTTTATTCTCTCAAATTAAGTTGTTCCATCCCCTACTTATAACACACTTTGAACTTAGGATATTTATCCTAAATTGAACTGTACTTATGTAGTTACTTAGGATAAGACCAAAGCTCTATAATCCTATCCAGAGTAAATCAATTAATTCCATTTTATGTTGAATAATTTAGCTTTATGAGTATGTATTATCATCTCCATCTAATAATATTATTATTTATCATTTTAATAAATATATTTATGATTCAAGGAATATAAACTAATAAATACACACTATATTGTGGTGAGTCATACACAAAGGTTCCAAGGATGTGATATGAAAGTCACTCAACTTAGGATACTACCATAAATGATAATTTTAATCTAAAATCTTTAGGTTATTCTACCATAAAGTTTTAAGATCAATATCTAAAGTTATTAATGTATATCTAAGCTTCTACCTCAAAATAAGACAATTGAGCCTTTCCTATCTCAAGAGTTAGCCTACTTAAGGGTCTGACATTTACTTGATTTAAAGTTATCTTTATATTATAAAGCAACAATCACTCTACTTAAGTGACAAACTAATACTTAAGATAATGAATTTTCATGTAAGGTTACTAGTGTAATTACATGATTTAGATACCAAAAATCAAGTATGAAATTCTACTAAATCATAACTTAATCAAGCATATTGATTGAGGGGTAAAATCAAATCATTTATTAAGAATTGATCATTTACAAATCAAACATGTCGTATTAAGGTTAATTCATGTTAGTTATTTTGATTAGGAGAAATGTGGGGCTCCGTACTTTCTCACGGCTATGCTAATACTAATATTAGCATAACTGTGGGGAGTACAGTGCTCCACTCTGGTGGTAAATCCCCAACTCAAGTAGAGTCAGGTAGGACCCAACTCGCTTTAAGCTAAGGACTTGTCACCTTGTAAAAGAAACTGTGAACATATATCAATACATATCAAAGTGGCAAAAGCAAGAAGCAGAATAGTATAACATCCATAAGCATAACATAGTAGAAGAAATAGTAACTCAAATAAAATGCAAAAAAGTAAATACATCCAGAATATAATTATTACAAATAGAATTTAATAGAAAGTAAAGTCTCTCAATCTCACTACAAAAAGGGAAAAATCTATCTAAGCAATAGTAGGAAGATCCTCCTCCTGCACCGGCTCCGATCCTGCAGCACTACCGACGAACAACTCTGAATTTGACATTTGTCGGTATCACAAATGCCAGGGCCCCTGCCAACAAAAGAAAAATGTTACAGTTAGATAATTGTTTAAGTACATTTTAGGCTATTTAAGTGAACTGAGTATTTAAGATATTACATTAAAGGTTTCTAAACATACAAGCATTATAAAGGTGCAACAAGCTACAAGAACGGGGTAGCTATAAACTAATCATTTATAGCTAATAAACAGGTATGTAAAATAACATACAAAAACATCAACTAAACATGGTGAGGCTAAAAGCAAAAAAAACTGTAACTACTGAAATAAATCTGCTTCTAACATGCTTATGATCATATGGAGACATGCTGAGAATAATAAGAACACAAGTACTAAAAATAGACATACAATTATAACATCCTAAACATGCTAATATCTACTACTAATCAATAAGAGCGTATATACAAACATGAAGATTGACATGAAAAAGGCCACTGAGACATGTGGCAAAAGTAAACTAAGTATATGCATGAGCAAAAGTAAAGCCACTGAGACATATGACAAAGAAAGTCAAGCACTAAAAGAAAGACCACTGAAGCATGTGGCAAAGTAAAACAAACACTGACAACTGAACTAAAGTAGCAGTAAGCTTAAGACATAGTGTTGCCATAACAGAACAGGCCATACTGGGCATTTGAACTGAAAGTTCAATATGTATTCATTCTAGGCATCTGCAGAGCTAGGTCCGAGTTGAACTTATAGAATAAGATATGCATCCATCCTAGACATTCATCGAGCTAGGTCCAAATCTATTCTATAACAAAACTAGAACTAAAGAGGCAGACTATGCTAGGACATACTCTGCTAATTGAAAGCACTAAAAGAACTGAATGAATGCTATGCTTTTCAAATACTAACTTAGGATATATCTTCTATATTCTAAGTTTACCTATTATGCTCAAGGAATAAGACTCAATATTCAAGGTGTGCAGAGCAATCAAGTCAAAGTAAGCAGTGTAGAGCAATCAAGTCAAAGTAAGCAAGAGACTTAATCTAGACTTATGTGATATCTATTGTTGTCTATTTTACCCAACTAATTATTCTGAAAAGATACAAGTTTAGGATCTCCAATATCCAGCTATCGAGTAAGATCTCAGATTTACGACCTTAATGTTAATATTAGAACTTAATAAGTTCTAATTCATAATCATATGACGACTATAAAGATTTAAAGTAAATGAATCAACGACCCTCTCTTAACCCAAATCTTGATTAAGTGAATCAAGATTAAGGATTCTGGATCCAAACTCCACTTTGGAGTTCAAATCTTGAATCCAAGGTATAGTAAGGATCTAGGGTTCACACTTTAAAACCCAAATTAACGATAAGAAATCTTATAAGCTGAAGAATTTGAAAACTATGATCTTAATGAAAGGTTACTATACTGGTTATAAGATAAAATAATCAATAAGAACTAAGAATATAAGATCTATATTCAATCTTTTAGAATAATTACCTTATCCTTTAGATTGAATCACTCCTATACTCACATGTAAGGCTTCAAAATGATTAAGTAATAAATCACTTAAGGAATTCCAAATGGAAGTAGTTCAATTCAATTAGAAGATCTAAAGTCTAAGATCTTATATTTAAGAATTGATCACTTTATACTTAAGCTAGGTTTGGACTTAGAATTGTACCAATATGTTTCTTTTAGGATCCAAGCCTATGGATCAGCTTAATTAAGTTATTAAATAAGGATCTAATATTTTAAGATAGTTTAGACTTTATTCTTAAGACAATGTGATTTTGAGTACTCTTAAGATCTTAAGATCTTAAGAACTTAATAAGAACTACTTAAGGTTTTCTTTACTTAATAACAGCAATATTAACCTAAGATTTTAGAGAGGTGTTAAATGTATTAATTAGAAGTATTTTACTAAATTTTTAAGGTTTAAGGGGTGCTTAAGCATATTTTGGTAAAAGTGACCAAAATATCCCTCTTAAGGCTAAAAATTAGATTTTATGATTCAACTATCCAAATTGATTCAAATTAGTTTTAATGAGTTTCATAATGATTAATAAAGTAGGAAATATACTTATCTTAGGTTTTTGGTAACCTAATTTGCTTAATTAACATTAATCATAATTTAAGGCCCATTAGTGTGATTAAGGAAGCTAGGGCATCCTAGGGCAATCCAACCTTATTCATAGGTTCTACCACACTTAAGAAAGCATTAGGAACTAAATTTATCAAAATTAGAGGCTTAATTATAGCTCAATTCACTAATCCTTAATTAAGGTGATTAGGGGATGATTAGAAAATTAAGGGTTCCTAAATCCCTTTTAATGAACAAAATATGTTTTATGGGGTCACAGGAACAATTAGAGACTTTAATCAACTTTTTTGGATAATTAATGAATTTAATATGATTTAAATAAAAATAGAAAAAAATTAGGCAATTATTTAAAATCTAACCATTGGTTCTTTGATTTTATTTTATATTCAAGCTTCTTACATTTTTCTGATTAAAATAGTATATTGGATCATACCATTTGGATAAGTATAGCTAAAGTTATTTAAATAATTTAGTTTACATTTTTATTTAAATTAAAACCATAGGATTAATTTTCTGAATTAATTTCCTTAAGGAAATTAATTCAGAAATTCTTTTAATTATTCTGTCGGCCCAAATTCAAAAAGCGCGGGTCACAGGTTGGCCCGACCCGTGACTTTATCTCCTTCCTTCCGACTGGCTCCGTCCCAGCCGATCCTCAGCGCCCAAATTCTTGAGGTTTGGATGATGGCGGTGGCTCAACTCGATCCTTACACGTTCCTAGAATGGAGACGCATTGATCCCACAATTAATCCCTCTATGGGATGCACTGGATCGCCAGATGGCTATTTGGTGAATTTGGCCCTACTCGAAGCATTTAGGGTTTACTATGAGGAGCAAATTCTCCTCACAGAGACAACCATTTAGCCAAATCTCAATCCTTACACCATCTTGGTGGTGAAGTGGATCGAAGCCCTCTGGCCAAAGGCTTTGGGGTGACTTGGATCATCGGGTCCTTACTTGAGCTCGACTGTGAGCTCGCGGTGTGAACCAGACGATCGATCGATCAAGATAGGCTAGCCCAGACCCTAAGGATAATCACATTGGGTTTCCTAAGTGGCTACAGCAATATAGGCGACATCCAGAGGCTCATCGAGAAGATAGAATGGAAACAGAACTTAAGGATTTGAGTGAGAGAAGGTTATATCTGAAGTCGAGGTCGCAGGCACGGTCGATGGAAGTTGGGAGTAGCTGGAGCTTTCAGAGGATCGCAGCAGCCTAACAGGGGGTCTAAACACCAGACACGCACCCTTATCAGCAGCTCGCAGCTCCGAAGGTGACAAGATTCGCCAAGAAGACGGGAAGCTCCAGAGGGACACAGCTGTGCAATTAGGGGATCACAGTGAGCAAAGGAGCTCACTGAGGGATCGATGGGGGTATTTATAGGACTAGAGAGGGTCTAGGGTGGCTGTCGAGGTTAGGAGCCACGGCACTGGTTCGGCTCGAGCTGCCTTGGCAGCTCACCCCTAAAAGGGGGATTACTCCCAGCCTCAGGGTCTCCCGATGGCTCGGCCAGAAATGGGAACTCTCTAACAGCCTAGGTGACTTGGCGGGGGAGTGGCAGACAAGGTTTACGTGGCAAGTACGGGCGAATTTCCTCTGTCGGGTCGGGATCTCGCGGGGATAAAGATGAACAGGGAGGAGATCCCAGCAACCGTCTGATTGCGAAGCTGTTGATGATGGACAGCCTGATGCGGTTACCAATTAATAGAAACACGAATGAAATCCTGAGCGTTAGACGAGAGATGCCGATCTAGTGGACGAGATTTGATCTCAGCGCAGATGCTAGGAGCCGTTGGATTATGAGCGCTAGGATGCGTGCTAGAGCATCCCGTGGCTAGCATAGCTGAGCCGCTATCGGGACATCGCAGCAGATCTGCCATGGTCCCGACAGCAAATCCCACTGAATTTTATTTTAATTAAATAATTTAATTTAAATAATATAAATCAATTAATTAATATAATAATTTTTATTTAATTATAAATCCAATTTAGGCTTAGATAAACTCCAAAAATTCCCAAAAATTCACCCTTAGCTAATTAGGGTATGAGGAATTCAAAAATGAAATTAGATTTTGATTTGGAGATTAATTTAATTTAGATATTTTCTAGGGTTCAAAAATAAGCAAAATACCCAAAATTCTTAATTTAGCTCCAATTGATCACAAACTTCTAGGATTAGGTTTAAATGACCCATTGAGTCTAATGTAATCAAAATCAAAGCTTAGTTTGGCTTAATTAATCTAAATTTAGCTAGGATAATAATTGAAATTATTATAAGAAAATCCAAGATCTTAAGATTAAATTAAGATTATAGATCACATAAATTATTATAGGGTTTAAGAACTTATGGTTTACTAATCTAGAATCAAATGTCAAATTAGCAAGAGTTAAATGAATTCATGTAGATTATTAAATGCTAAATCAAGAAGTTTAATTTAGATTAACTTTTCTTTAAGTCTAATTAAGATAGATTAAGGTTGAAATCAATGTTGACTTAATAAATCTAGATCACATTGCAAATTAGCAATGCTAATTAGAAAATAAATGCTAACCTTTCTTAATTATGAGCTAAAGTAATTGGTACTTAATTAGCAATTTAAGAAAAATTCAGAATTTAAATCTAATTAAACAAATTAAGTTCTAACATCCTAATAACTTATCACAAGGTTTCAAGCCTAATGTTATATGGCGGACGCCCCTTAATCAACTAGGATTAAGTGGTGGTTGTCACTGGGCAATCCCTCACTTAGCATTAGATTATAAATAAGTATCCCTAATTCACTGATAAGGGAAGGATATGCCCTATGTAAAGCAATTGAAATCTTTATTAAATGAGTGTACTAGAATATCAGAGTGCAAAAAAAAAGTGTATCAAATGCTACATACATGCATCCATAATATACAATGAAATGATATTCATCTCAAAATAAAGTAGCATTAAAGGAAAATACATATGTACTTGTATTATTACAAAGTATTTAAAAGTTAAATTAAGAAAAAAGATAAATATTCAGCCTCACAAGCAGGAAAAATATAAGACTAGTGATCCTCAACTAGCATGTTCCTCCTCTTGAACAAGCTCATCAGAAGGCCAAATTATCTCAAATAGCTCGGAATATGCCATTGTCAGTTTCACAATGATAGGGCCCCAGCTAAAGGAAAAAATATCTGATTAAATAAATTGTCTAAGTACATTTTAAGCTATGAATTTTATGTATTAAAAAATATCACAAATACTCTAAGCATTCTATGAGCAATAAAGCAACATAAGAAAGTGGTAAAAGTTATAATTACATAATTATAACTTAAGGAAAAATGTGAGGCAAGCACATACCTCAACCTAAAGCTTCAAAAAATGAATAAGTAATTTATATGTGAAAATAACTAAGTATAATAAGCATCCTAAATAAATATGATCAATTTTGCATATGCTGAATGTATAAATAAAATGAATATAACAGCACTAGAATAAAAGAATAGCATCCTAACATATTTGTAGATATAACAAAACTGCTAAATGTGCATATAACTACATGAAATACTGTAAATATTGAAATACTGCATAAATACTAAAAAATATAAAGGTGAAAATATATAATAAAAGTGTTATCTTATATGAATATGAACCTACTTAGTATTGCCATAATAGTAAATACTACTCAAATTCTTCTAAACATATAGGAGAAATTTCTCAGATTAATAGGTCCATAGAAAATATACTATCTAGAAGAAATTTTCTAGATCACTATTATCTCAAAAATAAATCTCCTACATCTAGGAGAAATTTCCTAGATTAATATCATCTCAAATATGTGCAACCACCTAGTAATGGCAGACTAAGTATGTAATAACCCAAGTTATTATTTTAGTTAATTATGACTAATTTTAGTCCTAATCTTGATCTTAAGTGTTAATCAAGTCATTAGAAGTCAATCACCAAGACCTAGCCCAAATCAGGAGTCAAATGGATCAAATCTTAATTCTTAGAAAATTTAGAAACCATAAAATTTGACTTATCTAAATAGACCTCAAATCAAAAAACAGACCTCGCCATTTTGCTCAATGCCCCCAAATTAGCTAGGGGTGATGTTTTCGTGTTAATCAGAAGTCGTCAAAATTTCGACGAATATTTTAATAATATTTAAATACCCCGAAAAATGAGAAATTAAAATACTCGTCGAATCAAAAATCCGACTTCACTGTTGTGTTCATCACCCCTCAATTAGTTAGAAAAGAGTATTTGAGAATTTTTGGAAATCAATTAAATATTTTAAATTTTTTATTAGAAATAGGAATTTAATTTTTGAAATTAATTAAATTAAATTAATTAAAAATGCGTTAACAGGTCGGATCCGCTGTTCCTTAACGGGTCCGATTCGACACGTTAATGGGCCAGATCCGCTGTCCTATCAGATCCGAATCCGCAGATCGGCCCGTCTGATCTGTCCGATCAGATCGCGATCGGACGACCAGGAGACCGTCGTCCCCCTCGCAGAGGTCGCCCATGCCACGCGGCGTTCCGCCGCTCGCGCTGCCCAATCCACGATGCCCCAACATTAGTGAGTCCGTTCTGTGGTCCATAAGGGATCCCCGCGCGTGTAGGGCATCCCCGTTTGCGCGATTGAGGTCCGCGGGTCGATCCCGAACCTTAGAGCTCTCGCAACCGTCGATCCTAAGGTATGATCCGTTCTCTCGATACTCCTCCAATTATTGCAATTGCTTTTCGTAACATTATTCCACACACCCGATTAGAGATCGACCGGTGCCGATCGAGGTTAGCTCGACCTGATCTAAGTAAAACGGGGTTAGGTCCACAGTAGAAGTCGTTGCACGTCGAGGCCGAACCCTATAGCTAGCTAGGGTTAGCCATAGCCGACGATCCCAGTCCCCTTTGCCGCCAATCTGCCCGCTGTTGGGTAGGTCCCGTCGAGGCCGACCGGGCCTCCAAATTGCGTGCCATAGACGGCTCGCCTCAGGGCAGGTCGCGAGGAAGGCGAAGGGATGCGGGCCAGGCCGGGTCGAGCCGGGTCAAACCCGCTCCTGAGAGGATTCGCTTGTGCAGCAGCCGCGTGTTCAATGCGGGGCCCACAGTGCCACACGGCACCCATCCGGTGTGACGCGTGGCAGTGGGGCCCGCCTCCTGTCCCGGGTCAGCTCGGCTGATGTATTGCGGGGCCCGCAGCCGTTCGCATGCCGTAACGTGGCATGGTGGGGGGGCCGCGGCAGTCCTGCGGCTACTCCTGTGCTGCCACGTGGCAGGGTGGGTCCCGCTGCAGGTCAAATCCTGCAGAATAATATTAATAAATATAATTTTATAATTATGTTAATTAATTATAAGATTAGTATACTAATTATTCTATTAGTAATTAATTAAGTACTAATTAATTAATTAGTTAAATGATTAATATTAATTTAGTATAATTAATAAGTTAAGAGGAGTGATTAATTAAATTAATTAATATTAAGCTAATTAATTTATTTAAAGTGTAGATCTTAATTAGTTAATGTAATTGATTAATATTAGTTAATTGATTAATAAATAGTATTAATAGCAGTTAATTAGGATTAATTAACACTAATTATAAATTTAATAATATAAATAATCTAATATTATTTTATATAGATAATTAATAGATTAACTAAATTATTAATTAAGTTTAATGTTAATTAATTAATGCTAACCCTAATTAAATAGTACAGTATTATTTAAATATAATAAAATTAATTATTAATATATTTAATTAACTAATTAAATAGTAGATTAAGTACTAATTATTTAAATATAATAATTATTAATTAAAAATAGATTAGTGATAATTAATTGATTAATTAATAAATGTAGTAAGAAAAATCATTTTAAATTATAGGTATGAATAGTAAACTAATTCAAATTGAATAAATGAATAGTAAAATTTATTTAGTTTAAATTATTTAATTCAAAAACTTTAAAATTTTATAATTTTTTATAGAATAATCCAAACATAACAAATATAGGTCTCATTTTACTCAGAAAAATAAAATGGATCAAATGACAATTTAAGAATTCATTTTGAGGTAGTATAACGTAGTGATATTTTAGGACTTAAATAAACCATCATAACTTTTAATCTAGTTATCCAAATATAAGCAATTTTGGTCTTAAAATACACAGAAGAGTAGCCCCATCACTATAGAAGTATTAATTTCCCTATTTGGAGCTTGATTTGAAAAGTAATATTTAGGACTCTATCCTTAAAATAACCAAAATGCCCATAATATTCAATTGACCATAACTTGGTCAATTCAACTCCAAATTTAGAAATTCAAAGTACTAACTAGTTTAGAATTTTAGTTTCATCAATAAACTAAAATAATATTTAGGATCTAAAACCTAGAAAATTAGAAATGATCAAAATACCCCTAACCCTAATTAGGCCATAACTTGCCATTTGAAGTCCAAATTAGGTCTACCTCCTATTGAAGCACTCAGTATACTATAGGGAAGCTAGATAAAATAAATTTGTTGAATTTAGACTTCAAATGGAAAAGTTCAATTTTTGTCACCGTTGATCGACAAAAATTACCGAATTGCCTTTAGAAATTGAAATAGCTATAACTTAGTCATTTGATCTAAGAATGCAGTGTTCTTGGACTCTATGAAATCTTTGAATAGTAACCAACAGTAAACTGCATAAAAATTTAGATTCAATTAGGAGTAAATTACTAAAATGCCCTTTAGGTCAAAAACCTAAGTTTGGACCTATAGGATCCATTGCTTATCTAAATTGGATGTACTTACTGTCTATCTTCATATTAGATAGTAAGAAATCATTTGGCAATAATAAATTCTAATTTAGAACCCTAATTCAAAAAGTAGCTCTTTGAACCCTTAAGTAGGGGAAAAATAGTCATTTTGCCCAAATTTTAGGTTAAGCGTCTTTAACTCCTAATTTATTTAGTAAATCACTAAAATCAGTATTAGAACTGTATTAGAATCTTTTAAGTGAGTAAAATCAACTATTAGGTTAAATTTGTAAAATTCATAAAATTTCTCTAAGTATTTTCTTAAGACTTTACCCTCATATTAGGATCATTCCTAAAACTAAGACTAGCTCATAGGTTAGATTTCATTCACTAGATAAATGAGTTATTCAATGAATGATCCTTAGTTTTATTAGTTTCTAGATTTTACAAATTATTTTAATTATTTTGTATTTTAACCCTAGATTCAGAATAAGAAATTCATCCTATTAAGTTTGATTTGCCTAATAGGATTTACCTTAATCAATATATCACTTTTAGATTGAAACCTAGATCGTATATCCTATCCTTTTAGGTTATGTGGTTGACTCCAATCTCGTGATGTTTAATCCATAATCTATAGTTTAGTAGATCTTGATTAGATCTTAGATATAACGTCTTAATTCATCAAATTATGACGTTATGATTTATTGATTAAACATGTAGTCGTACTTGATTGAATTAGATTAGAACATGACCAATTATAATCCTTTTAACTTATAAGGCTGTGCTTCTAAGTTATTCTCGATAGTAAAAATTGGAGATCCTAAACTTGTGTAACTTAGAATAGTTATAATTATTTAATTAGACAACAACAGTGTCACCATGTATAGAAGAGTCCCTTGCTTACTTGATTTGTGCTACGCATTTCTTGTATTTTGTGCTTAATTCCTTGGACATATCATGTAAGAAAACTTTGTGCATAAAATGAAAATATAGAATAATTAGGATAACAGATGCCTTAGGTTCAGTTATGTTCTGGTAGGTTCTAGTGCATATTTACCATAATAAATAGGGGTAAGAAAAAATAAGAATGCCTAACATTACTCATTGAGGAGTGTGTGTTAAGCTTGGAACCTGTATAGTCTTGTAGACATGCTTGACTCCTCAGCTATTTCTAAACATGTTCACAGAAACAAAAGTAAAATAATTAAGAAATTTTGCATTTGTATTTATTACCTCCTCAGTTCTGCTCTGCTGTTCTATCTGCCCTAGCCCAGAAAGGCTTTGGGAATTTTTATATGGGCATGATTGGCCAATTTTCTAATATGACAGTTTTATATACCTATTTCAATTCTAGCTTATATATCCAGTCTAGCCATCCAAATATGCTAGTTCTGAGTCCAGTCTATACAATATTACTACTAAAGAGGCAGACTAAGCTAAGACATATTCTACCAACTGCAAACAAGGCAAAACTGAATGATATGCAATTCAAATACTAACTTAGGATGTATCATCCATATCCTAAGTTCTCCTATTATGCTCAAGGAATATGGCTCAATAACCAAGGTACGCAAAGCAATCTAGTCAAGTAAGCAAGAGACTCAATCTAAACTTATGTGATATCTATTGTTATCTATTTATCCAATCTAATTATTCTGAGAAGGTACAAGTTTAGGATCTCCGATATCCAGCTATCGAGTAGAGTCTCACATTTACGTCCTTAGAGTTAACATTAGAACTTAAAAAGTTCTAAACTAAAATCATGTGATGACTATATGGTTTAAGTAAATAAATCAATGATCTAATTCATTAATATTTTACTTTCTTACCCAAATCTTGCTTAAGTAATCAAGATTTAAGAATCTTGGATTTGAACTCCACTTTGGTGTTCAAAACCTAAATCCAAGGGGGTGTCCTAATAAGAATCTAGGGTTCACACTCTATTCCAAAGTTAAGGATAAGGGATCCTATAGCTGAAAGATCTAAGAACTACGAACTTAGTGAAGGGTTATTCTATTGATTATAAGATAAAATAATCAATTAAGAACTTGAGAATCTAAGATATATATTCAATCTTTAAGATAATCTCATTATCTTTAGAGATTGAATCATCTTATACCCACATGGAAGGTTTTAAAAGATTAAACAATCAATCATTTAAAGAATTTCAATTGGAGATAGTTCAATTCAAATTGAAGATCTAAGTCTAAGATATAAGATCTAAGGATATGATGTTTGATCACTTTAGACTTTGAACTAGATTTTAACTTAGGAGTTTCTATTTGTATTTCTTTTAGAATTTAGGTTTATAATCTAACTATATTGAACTCATTAAGGTGATAATTGACAATCTTAGATATTTGGGTTAAGCATTAAATTAGGTGACCTCTTTTAGATTACTTAAGATCTAAGTGTCTTAATTAGGGCTTAAGTGAAGATTTCTTAAGTTAAGGATCACATTAGCATTAATATTGGTATAAGAATTCAGAGAACATTTCTAATCTATGTTAGGGTAGATTACTAAAATTTTCAAGGTTTATAGGGCATTTAAGCATATTTGATCAAAATGACCAAAATGCCCCTCTTAAGGCCAAAAATTAAAATTTTAGGGTTTAGTTGTCCAAATTACTCCTAATCTATTTTAATGTGTCCCATACTGATAAATAAGGTGGGAAATACATTTATCTTGGATTTGACCACTTAATTAAGCTAATTAGCACTAATCATTTATTTAAGCCAATTTTGGGAATTAGAAATTTAGGGCATCTTAGAGCAATCCAACCTTTCCAAATAGTTCTAGTATACTTAGGATAGCATTAGGAACAATCTCTATCAAGATCAGAGGCTTAATTAGGTTTAATTTTACTAATCCCTAATTAGGGTGATTAAGGAGTGATTAAGAGAAATTAATATCCAAAATTAGTTTTAAGGGTCTGAAATTATTCTCTAGGGTTCAGGGAGCAATTAAAGCCCTCAATCTCCTCATTTGGATATTTATTTAATTTAATATGATTTAAATAAGGATAGCAAAGAGTTGGGCAAATATTTTTAAATCCAACCATTAGATCTGTGATTTTATTTTATATTTAGATTCATTGTATTTTTCTGATTCGAATAGTATATTGGATCATACCATTTGGATCAGTATAGCTAAAGTTATTTAAATAATTTATTATGTATTTTTATTTAAATTAAAACTATAGGGTTTGATTTATTTAAAAGCATAACCATTGAAAATGTCCTCCGATAATTATTTAATAGACGCGGCCCAAAATCAGAACCGCGCGGGTCACGGGTTGGCCCGACCCGGACTTCATCTTCAACCTCTCGATGGGTCCCGAACCAGCCGAGCTTCAGCGCTGAAATTCTTGGCGCTCCGACGATGGTGGCGGCTCAACTCAATCCCTACATGTTCTCGGAGTCGAGACGCATCGATTGGACCAAGAACCCCCATATGGATCCCTCTAGATCGATGGGGTGCTACTCATCAGAGGCGCCTTTGATAAGGGCATCTCAGGCCAACTGTGAGGAGGCAAATTCTCCTCACAGAGGCCTTGAATCGGCCGGGGTTCGATCCCCACACGTTCAGGGAAGTGAGGCGAGTTGAACCCCTAAGTTTTCTTAATTGGGGCGCAGCCGATCGTTGGGTCCTTATTAGGACTCAGCCATGGCTCGGCCGCTAGCTCAGTCGATTGATACGATCGACCCAAGCTAGCTTAGCCCCAAGCGACAATTACCACAGGTTCCTTAGATGGCTACGGTTCTCTAGGCGACATCCAGAGCTCATCCAGAAGACAGAAACGAAATTGAGTTGAAGAAATTTTAATGGGGAAAGGCTGTACTTGTAACTGAGGTTAAAGGCTTGGCCGAGGGGAAGTGAAGTGCTTCTAAGCTTCCTAGAGGATAGACGAAGGTGCACAGGGGGTCTGAACACCAAACGGGCCCTCTATCAGCGATTCTAACTTCGAGAAAAGCTGGGAATTTGCCGAGATGAAGGGAGCTCCAGCAGGCCTTTAGCTAGGTAATTAGGGATTCACAGTGAGCAAAGGAGCTCACTGTGAAGTCGCGAGAGTACTTAGAGGCTCCATGGGTGTAACAACACAGGTTGTTACTTTGCTCAATTAAGACTAATCTAAGTCTTAATTAAGATTCTAAGTCACTAATCAAGTGATTTGGAATTCATCTTTGAAACCTAGGTCAAACCAAGAAGTCAACAAAGTCAAAATAAGAATTCTAGAAAAATTTCAAACCCTAGAATTTGACTTTTTATCTAGACCTCAGATTTAAAATCTGACTTTGCCATTACATTCAGAACACCCAAATTAGCTAGGGGTGAAATTTTGGAGGCATTTGGAAGCCGTTGATTTTTCATCGAATATTTTAATAATATTTAAATACCCTAAATAATCAAATAATTAAATACCCGTCGAAACAAAAATCCGAGTGCGCCGTTGCGTTCCTCACCCTTCAATTAGCTAAGGGTGATTTATTGGAAATTTTTGGGATACATTTAATAAGTTAAATTTAATTAATTAAATCAGAATAAATTAATTAAAATATTATTATTTAAAGTTAACATTTAACGGCATCGTCAGAAGTAAAGTAACGCCATCCCTTCTTTTTTTGTTCTGCCATCTGGTGTAACGGTAGCATCTGACCGTTCGATCGGTTGATCGAACGGTCCAGGTGTTTCGTCCCCGAAGACCTCCGCGTGTCGCCGGACTCGCACGCGGCATCTTCGAGCCCTTTCAAATGTCGATCCGCCGCTCTAGGAGCGCATTAAATCTTCTAATCAGCATCTCCATTTGAAGCTTTGCTCCGATCAAGCTTCGTTTTGCAAAAAAAAAGGGGGAAGAAGACCTCCGTTCGAGCTGTCGTTTCAACCGTCGAACTTTAGGTACGAACCATTTTCAATCTGCTTTATGGATTGTTAATTTCAATTTTTGAAGAGTTATTTCAATGCTTAGATTAAGCTTTGATCGGGTTTGATCGAGTCCGATTAAACCCGATCGTATCAATTCCTTCGTATAGCTACAGTACTTACCGTTAGAGTCGAATCGTCCGCGATAAGGTCAACTAGGGTTGATGATTTCACAAAATATAGACTGCTATAGATCCTAAACCAACCACCCACAGAAAGGTGTCATCAATGGCTATCCATCGCCATACGAGATGAGCCCTACCATTGCCGGAAGTTGCCGGAAACTCTAACCCTATGACCGGCGATCGGAGTAAGCGCGCGAGGAAGAAGATCCCTCGGGTTGGGCCGGGTCGGCCCGGGCCCGACCCGTGGACCACGACTCTTCAGCTTCTTTGGCGGGGCCCGCATCACAGTGCTCCAGCCAATCCTAGTGTGACACGCGGCCGTGATGTCTGTCGACCGAGCTGTGGGACCCGCCGCTGTCTGCTGCGCCAATGAGCAGCCGCCACGTGTCCTGCTTTTAATTAATAAAATCATAACATATATAATATTAATACAGATATATTAAACAATTAAAAATCGAAAATATAATTATATATATAAATATTATTAATAACAGATTTATTTCTTATATTAAAACAGTAATAATTTATCAATTAAATCAAAACTTTAAACCTAAATAATTCCTAAATTACTTATCCAAATTATGCAAAATTATATACCGTTGGATTCAGCAAAAATAGAGGAATATTATGGCATTATTAATTTTGCATTTGGACCTGTATTTAGCAAAGTGATTTTTTAGGGTTTAAAGTTAATTTTAAATTAAGTGTCACAAACCTTATTTAGCTCATAACTTTGTACCCAATGATCCAAACATACCCAATATGGGTCTTAAAGTGATCAGAAAACCTTAAGGATTAATTTGATAGTATTTATCTTGCTGTTTGGATTAGTTTGAGCATAATCACATTTAGGACCTAACCCTAATTACCCTAATTAGACCTTGAACTTCAATTGACCATAACTTGGTCAATTGAGCTCCAAATTTGATGATCCATAGGTCCATTTAGATTAGAAGAACTTAATTTTCATTAATATGTAAAAATATTTTAGATCTAACGGTTAGATTTGCTAATCACCCTTAACTGCTTTAAATCTTGATTAGTGATTAATAGCAAATCTAGTAATCCAATTTGAGAGATTTAAACTTCAGAGGACTCATAGAACCATTTAGAATCAATCTATAAGGTTGGATTATAGTTTGAGTGCTTAATTTTGTTAATCACTCTCTAATCACCCTAAACCCTAATTAGGTCTTAACTTAGTCAAATTAAGTCCAAATTGAGCCTACTACATATCATTATAATCAGTGAGCTATTTGTAATTCATAGTCACTGATTTTACTTAATTTGGATACTAATTGGTAAAGTTAGGATTTTGACCTATAATTAAGGATCCCTTAATTAACCCTTAAACCCTAGATCTTGTATTGACCATAACTTGGCCAATACTTATCAAAATTTAGCAAATTTAGGTTCTATGGAAAGCTTAGATAGTAAAGAACATTAAATTGAAAGAAAATTTAACTTTCACTTAGTAAGATTACTAATTTGCCCTATTGAGTCAAATTCACTAATTTGATCTCTAAATGGCTTATTAATCACCCAAAATTAATTTAGTTGCTGTCTAATCCTATATTAGATAATAAGAAACACTTTCCAAAAGAAAATTTTAGAATTTAAGCCCTAGATTAAAAGTTGATCTTTTGAACCCTTAAGTAGGGCCAAAATGGTCATTTTGCCCAAATTTAGGGTTTAGCCTTTTAAAGCCCTAAATTCAATTTATAATCATTAAAATCAGTAAATAGAATGATTTAGAACTGAAATTAATCAAATTCAAGTCTAAATAAGACTTTGATTAAAATCTTAATCTTAGTTTCTTAAGGAAAATTCCTAAGTCTTAAGTAAAGTTCTCTTTCTTTAATCATCCTTAGGTCTTATAACATTAGTTAGGATGTGTGTCTTGAGAGATACTCTTAGTAATTAAGAGCCTTATTTCCTAAGATTAGAAATAGATCTTAAGTTAGAATTCATCTATTGAGTAAATTGGGTTACTCAATTAGATGAAACCTTGAGTTTACTAGTTTCTAGATTTTTCTTAGTTTATTAAATGATTATTTGATCTTTAGACTTTAAAACTAAGAATAGAAATCCATCCTAATGAATTTGATTCATCATTAGGATTTGCCTTAACCTAATCTGTGAGATTTGGGTTCTAAACCTTAGACCCTTAGATTATACCTTTAGATTAAGTAATTAGACCCCATCATCTGGAGTCTAATTCTTAAATCTATTCATCTTGATTTGGCTAATCAAGATGAGGTTGGGATGAATTAAAATACAAGACTAGGTCGATGATTTATTCTTTTTAACCAAATAGTCGTCTTTTGATTAAGTTATAATTAGGACTTGGCCAGTCCTAATTATCTTCAATAAGTAGGATTCGTGATTCTAAGTTACAGAATGTGTAAGAATTGATAATTCTGAAACTTATGTAACTTAGAGTAGATAGAACGAATAAAGTAGATAACAAAGGATATCACCTATGTCCTAGATAGAGTTTCTTGCACTTTGATTTTGATGCTTCGCATTCCTTGATTTTGAGCCTTATACCTTGAAACATATATTATGTACATAAGATATTTTGATAAATATCTTATGTTAATTTGGATCATTATTTATAAACAGCATTATGTTCGTTTCACAAGTGGTTTTGTAAGGTGTAGCTTGATTAGTATACCTCTTCGATCAACCCGTTCGGGATCGGCAACCTTTCGAGGGTTTAATGTCCGACAGTCTATTGGCCATGCCTAGTCCGAGTGATAGGATGGATAGACTCTCGCCCTACTGACTATAGAGTCAGGATTCTGATATGGATATACTAATTCAAGTACACTTACATTCAGTTCTGTCTTAGCTCATCAGGCTAAGAGTTTCAGTGATGTTCAGTTCAGAGTTTCTTAGCTCATCAGGCTAAGAATTGCTGATTTAGTGTTCAGTTCAGGTGACTTATACAGTCACTATAGTTTCAGTTTGCAGATACTATTTTACTAGTATATTATGTATTTCAGCACTATTTTACTTACAGCTTTTTCTGCACGTGTTTTTATATAGGATGCTAGTTCTATTTTCTATTTTCATATGCTTACATAGGATGCTAGTGTTTTCAGTTTTTACTGTTTAAATTTTGTATGTCACTTAGCATAATCCGTTTGAACATATGCATATTTAGGTTGTATTTTCTTATAGTTTTACTTTTCTTTTACTTACCTGTTTGTGTTGCAGTTGCTTGGAGGAAGTTTGTATTACTTCCTATTTATTTAGTTATAAACTATGGTTTATAACTTATTACAGTTCTTTTGTATACTTTCTTGCACATATTATGCTTAGTTCTGTTTTTATGGTGATATCTTCTTAATTTAATAAAATTGCTGCCCTAAAATGTACTTAGACTTATTGTCTAACCAGATTTTTTTTTCTTTTGTTGGCTGGGGCCCTACCATTATGAAACTGATAATGGTAGGTTCTGAGTTTGTTGGTTTAGCAGATCTAGTGGAGAGTTTGCCATTGGAGGAGGAGTCCGTTCCTGAAGATCTGTAGCTTAGTTTTCTATTTTCAGTGAGGTTGAGAGTTTTCTTTTAGTTCTTTTAATCTCATTAAATGTTGTAATAATACAGGATTATATTTCTTTTTCAGTACTTTACTTATTTTGTATTATTATATTTATACTGTATTGGATGAATGTTATGTTTTATGCTTCCGCACTCTGAGTTCATGTATGATCATTTAGTGATAGTATTTCTGGATTGAATGGTAAAGTCCTTATTTAAATTGGATTAGTACGTGTATCTAATCCAACCTTAAGTGGGGACCTTGTCATTTGGTGACCCCTCCACTATAATCATGTTAACTTAAGGGTTAACAGGATCACGGCGGAGCAGGGCCGCCACAATGGGGTCATAGGAGTGGAGGCCAGGGCTCGGGCTTGGAAATTGGCTCGGCCCGAGGCTTCTACCATAATTCCCCAAATTAGGGTGGACCAGGCCTCAACTTTGGCTGGGAGTGCTGGGGAGGGGAAGGCAGGATCTGCAACGGTCTTCCTGACGTGGCACGGGAGTGGCAGACAGGGTTACGTGGCTTGATTTGGTGATATTTTCTCTGTCGGGGCGGGATCTCTCGGGGACGAAGATCCACAGTGGTGGGGGAGTCTGGGACCGTCTGATGGATCGGCAGTTGGCACAGGATGGCTCTAATCTCCCGACATCTAACGTCCGTGCGAGGAGTTGGATCAGCCGTCGGATCAGATCCACGGATCAAACGGGCGATCGGGAATACTTAAGGCGGATGGGTTTGGTGCTGTCAGATCAAATCTCAGAACCGCGGAACAGTTGAGATTAGACAGATCCGATCAAAGGCGCAGGCCGTTGGATCAAGTTCCGCAGAATGGACGGCCCGGATGGTGCCCGCGGATTGGGATTAGCCGACCGTTTGAGGAAGGATATATTTGCAATTAAGGATTGTTTAAAACCTTAAAATACAATTGAACAAATTTAAATTAAATCCAAAAAGTGCCTAAATGACCTTCAAAAATTCCCAAAATTTCACCCTTAGCTAATTTGGGGGTGGGGAATTCAAAAATGAAATCAGATTTTGATTTGGAGATCAAATTATTTTAGGTATTTTCTAAGGTTCAAAAATAACCAAAAATACCCAATTTTCCATTTAAGCTCCGATTGATTCCAAACTTCTAGGGTTAGGTTTAAATGACCCATTGAGTTTAATGGAGTCAAAATTAAAGCTTAGATTAGCTTAATTCAACTAGGTTTAGCTAGAGTAACAACCTTAAAGGTTGTTACATACTGCTCCTACTGCATTTAGTTTACCTTTTGTTGTGCTTAAGTTTAAAATGGTGACATTAATAATTTATGTAAAATATTTAACCTAAAATGTACTTAGACAATTGTCTAATAAGATTTTTTTTTATTGGCTGGAGCCCTAGCATTATGAAACTGATAATGTCAGATTCAGATATATTTGAGGAGCTGGGTGCTGAAGGAGAGGAGCCTTATTTAGAGGAGGAGCATCAGCCAGGAGAGATAGACGCTGCCTAGTTTCCTTTTTGCTTAATGTGAGGATGAGAGATTCTTATATTTACTTTTAGTCTTTTAAATTATTTATTAAATGTTATAATAATATAGTTACTATGATTGTGATTACTTTTCTATACTTTATTATTTGCTGAGCTATAGTACTATTTCTTACTTGATGTATGGTGAATTAATGTAATATTTATTTTATTTTGCTTCCATACTCTATATGTAAGTTAGATGTAGTGACTGATCTTTATATTCATTATATGTATATCATTCCCTTATTAGTAGATTGTGGATTCTACCTAATCTAATGATAAATGAGGGATTTACCAGAGTGGCACACCACCCCTTGGGTATAATCTTGCTGATCAGGGGGTGGGGCTCCACAAAGTAAGACTCATTGCACAAATATGTTAAAATTCATTAACAGGGTGTGCAGAGTAAATGAAAAACAGAGCAGCACATTTTATGTCTTGGAGAGTGGTAATGGCTTGCATACTTAAACATGGCTATCTAGAGATGCAATAAGCATAATAGCAAGATGAACTAGACAAGAAGGAGTAAAGGGTACCTTTAGTCCTTGGAAAGGGAGGAAGAGAGCTTTGTTTTCTTTAAAAGCCTTGGTGGTAAAGAGCTGGGCCTCTTCTTCTTCAACACTTCAGCAATGAAGGAGGGAAGATGAGAAAATTTTAGCAAAGAGAAGAAGATGGGCTGAGCTCTCCTTTTAAATGAGGAGAGTGTGTTAAGCTCAGGACCCGTTCAATCTTGCAGATGTGCTTGACTCCTCAGTTGTTTTTGAAATAGTCCATAGAAACAAAAATAAAATAACTGATATATGACGTATTATTGATAGATTTAGTGAATAATTCTCTTATTTAATCTGTGCACATCCTTCCCTTAGTAGTGGATTGTGAATCATACCTAATCCAATGTTAAGTGAGGGATTTGAATGAGTGACACTCCGTTCCTTAGCCTAATGATTGTGGGCTTAGGGAGCAATAGCGCCACACCTGTGTTCCTTCTACCACGATAGATCTTTGCTTTGACTAAAAGCCGTTGGAAATATAAGTTTAATAATATTTAAATTAATTATTAAATGCAATGTTTTATTATTAATTTATTCCATTTATTTATTTAAAATTAAATATTCAAATGTACTCTGAAAAATCCCAAATTTTCACCTTTACCTAATTGAGGGGTGAGAAACTCAAAAAATGAATTTGGATTTTTGATCGGAGGTGCATTTAATTTACTTAATTTTCTATATATTTAAATATTATTAAAATATTTGTGAAATTTTTGATGACCCTCAAACACTTCCAAAATACCACCCATAATTAATTTAGGTGTGGTGACTCCAATGACATACTCCATTTTTTATTCTGAGGTCTAAATAAATTAGGTATTTCCAGAATTATCAGGAAATATTAAAAATTATCAAATGGTCTCCAAATCACACGAAATTTAAGGTGGAGACTTTTAACACTATTATAAAAGTAATGGAAGAGGCGTGAAGTCAATTAGGTCACTAATTGATAGGTAATAATATCAGGGTTGTTATATTTGAACCCTTAATTACTTAATTAATTAACTTAATTGAAAGATAATTCAATTAACATTATTTTAATAATGCATCTAATTTAGTATTAACCTTAACTCATTAAAATAAAAGTGTTAAGGTTAATAATGAACTTATATGATTGAAACATCTGAATCTAAGCTTAAGATCCCTGATTTTCTCTTATATAAGACTCTTAGCATAAAAATAATAATATAACTATATTGATTTATGGAATGATCTAATCCTAATAATATTCTTGATTTTATCCCATAATTGTAGAATAGGATGTGATCAGATGGGTCTAACCATCTGATCTGATCAATTTAACCCAAGCTCAATAAGTGAACTTTATGAATTTAGTTTAATTGTTAAAAGTGTAAGATCTTGATGATCTTGTTATATGAGTGTTTTGAAATGTCTAAAAAGCCTAACCAATACTAATACATTAATGTAGAAATGCTTATTGTGACATATTAAGATAGGAACTTAGATGATCCTGCTTAACCTTAGAAGTTGATCTTAAACCTTATGGTAGAATTTACTTAAGATATTAGAATGAGATTTATCCCATGTAGTAGTAACCCATATTAAGTGACCTTTTGGTCACATTCTTAGAGCCTTGAGTAGGACTCACCTAATTGATAAATCCTAAGTTACTATATAGAATTAACTGAGCTCAGATTATTGGTTGGTTATGATCATGCATACCCATGGTGCTGAGTCACTTTAATAATATTCAGGCTTGGTTATGATCATGCATACCCTGACTTTGAAGCTGCTCAGGAGCAACCTTATACTCCAAAGTTTTAGAATGATCCCAAGAAGCAGGTGAACAATTGTCCTGCCTGTCCTGCTTGAGTCTATGCCTTAATGTTACTTGAGGCGCGAAAGATAATAATATGGTTTCATGCATACATTCTTAAACCTCTTCTTTAAATTATTTCTACCATTTAAATATTTTAATTAGTTATTGCAATTCATATGAATAATTTTAGGCACACTATATTTTAATGACCAACCCTACAAAGTGTTATTCGACACTGGTGTTAGCCATTATTTTATTTTTAAACATTTTGCCAATATTCTTAAGCCACACTCATACAAATTAGCTAAGTCATTAAGCATTGGACTTCTATTTGGAGCTCAACTCAGTGCTCATAAGTTTTGCAATGTCAAAATTCTATTAAATAGTCAAGAGTTTGAATCCAAGTTAATCATTCTGACATTAGTAAATTTTGATATCATTCTTGGAATGAATTGGCTCAGTGACCCATAATGATGTAATAAATCAAAAAAGTAACTCTTCATTCCCTAAGCAAGTCTGAAACTTTCATAGGAAAAGTCAGTATGTGATTATCATTAATTAATATTATCAAAGCTGAGCAATTAATTAGTAAGAGATGTGATGCTTTTCTTGTCATTATAATGGGTAAAGCAAAGGAAAGTATTCCTCTCTCAGATTGTAAAGTAGTTATTGAATTTGCTGATGTGTTCCTAGAAGATTGCCTGGTGTATCTCCGCCCAGAGAAGTAGAGTTCTCTATTGAATTGATCCCAGGTATCCAGCCCATATCTAGAGCTCTGTACAGAATGGCACTTAAGGAACTTCAAGAGCTTAACGAATAGTTATAAGAGCTATTGAATAAAGGCTTCATCAGGCCAAGCATGTCTCCTTGGGGAGCGCATGTTTTGTTTGTAAAGAAGAAAGATGAATCAATGCGAATTTGCATAGATTATTGCGAACTAAATAAAGTCACCATAAAGAATAAATACCCATTGCCTAGAATTGATGATTTGTTTGACTAGTTATCTGGAGTCAGTATACTCTCTAAGATTAACTTAAGGTCTGGATATCATCAATTGCGAGTAAAAAAAGCAGATGTAGGAAAGATCGCTTTCCGTACTCGTTATGGTCATTTCAAATTTTTAGTGATGTCTTTTGGACTCACTAATATGCCATTAATCTTCATGAATTTGATGCAGCGATTCCTTAAACCATATTTAGATAAATTTGTAACCGTATTTATGGATGATATTCTTATATATTCTCGAACATTAAATGTGGCGCCCCACCCCTTAATCCGCAAGATTTAGCTAAGGGGTGACACACTCTGGCTAACCCTTCACTTATCGTTGGATTAGGATAAAATCTACAATCCACTTAATAAGGGAAGGAGTGAGCACATAATTAAATATCAATCATTATCCAATAAAAACATACAGAGTGTGGAAGCAATTTAAAAATGAGAAACATCAAAGCATCACAGTACAAGTATAATGAGATATGACTCAGAATAAAAGCATATAATAATCCAAACACATAGTCATAGATACCTATATTATTATATCATTTTAAAGTTTAAGTAAATGAAAGTGAAAATACGCTCATCCTCACATATAAAACTAAGTAACTAAATGTCTTCTGATCCAAGCTGCTGCACCTCCTCTAAGTAAGGCTCCTCCTCAGGTATAGGATCCTCAAGCTGCTCAATACCTAACATTGTCGATTTCACAATGCAGGGCCCCAGCCAAAAAAAGAGAAAATCTTATGTTAGACAATTGTTTAAGTACATTTTAGGCTGATAAATTTTATGTGTTTTACAATATCACCATTTACATCTTCTAAGCAACAACTACATCCAATAATAGGAGCAACTAGTAGAACAATAAGGAAGGAAAAGCTATAAATAACATTTATAACTTTAAGTAAAAAGGAGGCTAAGGTATGCTTCAAATATAAGCTAAATAGGCAGGGCATATATATAAATAACTACATAAGTACTGAAAGAAAATACTACCTCCTAAATATGCTCATAATCATATGACATGTAAATTAATTGATAGAAATATGAATATGGTATATATAGTAAGCGGTAAAGTCTAGCATCCTATAATTATATACAACTGAGCTAGTAAGGAAAAACAGCTGACTAAAATATGCATCAAAATACTGTACACAGTAAGTTGAACACTAAAATGAGTATGTAAAGACTACCATATCAAAAAGTTAGCCATCGGGCTGGTGAAATGCTCAAAGCCTTTCTGGGCTTGGGCAGACAGAAATTATCATAGCCTTTTTGGGCTAGAGTAGACAGAACCAGCAGCAAAATTGAGGAGGTAGTAAATACAAATACAAAATCTTTTAGTTATTTTACTTTGTTTCTGTGGACACGTCCAGAAATAGCTAAGGAGTCAAGCATGTCTGCAAGACTATACGAGTTCCATACTTAACACACGCTCCTCAATGAGTAATGTTAGGCCTCCTTATTACTCTTTACCCCTATCTATTAGGGTAAATGTGCACTAGAATCCACTCAGAAACTGAACCCAAAGGCAACTGTTATCCTAATTATTCTAAGTTTTTATTTTATGCACAAAGTTCTCTTATATAATATGTCTAAGGAAGTAAGCTCAAATACACAAGGAATGCGTAGCACAATTATCAAAAATAAGCAAGTGACTCTACTAATATGGTGATATCATTTATTTTCTAATTATCCATTCTAACTATTTCAAGTTACACAAGTTTAGGATCACCGTTTTCTTACTATCGAGTGTAACTTAGAAACTCGTCCTTATAGGTTACAAAATATTAGGACTAGTTAGGTCATAATATGTTTAATCAAAGTCGACTATAAGAGTTATATAATAAATCATCACACCTTATTAATGATTTTAGACGTTCTATACTAAGCTCTAATCAAAACTACTAAACTATAGATTATAGATTAAACACCACGAGATTGGGCTTAATCACATAATCCAAAATGATAAGATCTAAGTTCTAGGTGTTATTTTAAAAGTGATCTACAAATTAAGGCCAATCCTATCAAGTAATCAAACTTAATAAGATGAATCTCTTATCTTAATTATAAGGTTAAAAGACAAAATAATCAAAATAAGTTGTAAAATTCTAGAAACTAATAAAACTAAGGTTTTACTCATTGAATAACCCATTTACCCAATGAATAAACTCTAACATATGATCTAGTCCTAGTCTCAGGAATGATCCTTAAGTGAGGTGTAAAGATCCTAAGAAAGGACTTATAAGGATTTTTAGGGATTTTATAAATTTGACCTAAAGACTGATTTTACTCACTTAAATGATTCCAATATAGTTCTAATGCTGGTTTAAGTGTTTTAAAAGACTAAGTAAAGGCTATGGGTACTTATCCTAAAGTTTAGGCAAAATGATTATTTTGCCCCTACTCAAGGGTCCAAAAGTCAATTTTTGATTTAATGGTCCAAACTAAAGTTTCTTAGTTTTAAATGATCCCTTACTGTCTAACTTGAAGATAAAAAGTAAGCACATCCAATTTGGACAAGAAACAGGTTCTATAGGTTCAAACTAAGATTTTTGACTTAAGGGCATTTCAGTAATTTTCACTCCAATGAAACCTGACTTTTATGCAGTTTATTATAGATTACTATTCAAGGATTTTATAAAGTCTAAGAACACTAGATTCTGAGTCCAATTGATTAAGTTATTGATGTTTTAAGTTGGAAGGGCAATTTGGTAATTTTGGGTCAGCCAACGGGTGACAAAAACTAAACTTTTCTGTTTTAAGTCCTATTTTAAAAAACTCACTTTCTATAGCTTCCATATAATATACTGAGTATGTTGATAGGGAGTAAACCCAATTTGGACCTCAAATGGTCAAGTTATGACCTAACTAAAGTTAGGGATATTTTGGTCATTTTCCTAAATTTATAGGGTTCAGATCCTATATATTATTTCAGTTTATTGATGACATTAAAATTCTAAATTAATTAGCATCTTGAGTTTTCAAATTTGGGGTTGAATTGACCAAGTTATGGTCATTTGAATCCTAAGAGCATTTTGGTCAATTTTCCTTAAACTAAATTGTGAGATCTAGAGTTGACTTTTTATCTTAAAATCCAAATAGGAAAACTAATACTATTAAAGTAATGTGGCTATTTTTCTAAGTATTTTAAGACTCATATTGGCTATATTTGGTCAACTAGGTCAAAAGTTATGGGGTCTTAAATAGGTCATAAAATGCTACTTCGTTATGCGTACCCCGAAATTAATTTTTGTATTGCGTTATTTGATCCATTTTATTTTTTTGAGTAAAATGAGGCCTATATTGACTATGTTTGGGTCATCCTACAAAAAGTTATTAAATTTTTAAGTTTTATTTAATTTTAATTAATTTAATTACTGTACAATTTACATTATTTACTATTTATTTATTCAATTTGTATTAATTTACTGTTCATTTCTAAAGTTAAAAGTAAATTTTTTGTATTTATTAATTAGTTAGTTAATTATTCTTAATTTAAAATTAATTAATCTTAATTATTAATTAATTATTAATAAAATAATTTAATTACTTAGCTATATATATTAAATATATATCCAAATATCAAAGTTACTGTTAATTAACTTAATTAATGTTAATCTTAATTAATTATATTAAATTTTTCTAAGTTCATTAAATATTAGTACTAATTAATTAATCTAATTACTAATTATCCTAATTTAATTATATCTCTATTTTAATTTAATATTCTCTATTTTGATATATATATATATATATATAGTTAGTTAATTTAATTAAAAAGTTAATTATGTCTTAATAATTAAATGCTAAACTGATTAAATCAATAATTAAGCTAATTTACTTAGATTAGCTAATATAGCAGATTATTAAATGATTGATTAATTACTAATTGATTAATCATTAGGATAATCTTAGCCTAATTAATTATCCACTAATTATCTAACTAACCCTAGGTTAATTAGTCTAATAACATAACTATAGTTATAATAATAATTTAATTATACTACTAAATTTATTATATTTAATATAATTAATAATAGTTTCTGCAGATTTTAATGGTCGTGGGATCCACTAGACACGTGGCGGGCTTTGACCGAGCGAAGGACTGCAGGCGAGTCCCACCAGGTTCCACGCAGCATCCATTTATTGGCTGGGACGAAAATGGCGGGCCCCACAACCGTCGCGGGTTGACGGCTCTGAACTGGCTGTCGGGTTGCGGGACCCACGCCTCGGGCTCAGCGGCGCACGCGGCCCGCACGCGAGGAAACGGGCGGGCTCGTCCCGGCCCGACCTGAAGGGCTTCGTCTCCTCCTCGAGACGAACCCGACGTGAGGCGGCTAGGGCAGCCAAGATCGTGGCCCTCCCGACACTGCCGGGGTTCGACCCACACGGGATTAGGTAGAGAGCGCCGAGGGCTTGCCATAGCCGGTCGGACCGAGCTCCGAGGGGGTCGTAGACGGACACTAGGGTTAACCCTAGTTTCTAGGGATTCATACATGAAAAGGGTAACGATATCCACTGTGGATATCCGTTTGAATTGGGTTGATCGGACCCGATCGACAACCATAGGGCCCGCTTGATCTTCAATCTACCTTATGCAATTACTAACAGAGCCTAAAAGGAAATGATCAATTGTAAAGATGGAAGGATAAGGGTACCTCGAAATCGACGGTTCAGGAGATTCGCAACGGGAAGGAGAGCCGGGACTTGCTGCGTGTGCCTAGGGTTCCACTGTGCAACCGGGATGCATCATGGGGAGTTATTGGGACCTTAACGGACTCATCGAGGGCTCCCCCGCATGGGTGAGGCAACCGCCGCGGTGCCCAGCCTCGGTGCGACACGCGGAGAACCCTCTGTGGGACGAAGAGCGGCGACCGTTCGATCGCAAGATCGAACGGCCACAATTCGGCGTTTGATTCAACGGCTCGAACAAACGGTGAAATCAATAACATGCTGACGGTGTTAGCTTTTAGACGATGCCATTATATACTTAATTAAATAATATTTTAAATTTAATATAATAATTAAAAATTAAATTGTTAATAATTGGTTCCCAAAAATTTTCAATACATCACCTCTAGCTAATTGAGGGGTGAGAAATTAAATAGTGAGGTCAAATTTTTGATTTGACGAGTATTTTAATTTCCCAATTTTCAGGGTATTTAAATATTATTAAAATATTCATCAAAATTTTGACGACTTCTGATTAACACGAAAACATCACCCATAGCTAATTTGAGGGCAATGAGCGTAATGGCGAAGTCTGTTTTTTGATCTAAGGTCTTTTTAGATAGATCAAATTTTAGGGTTTCTGGATTTTCTAGAAATCAGGATTCGATCCATTTGACTCCTGATTTGGACTTGGTCTTAGAGGTTGACTCCAATTGATTTAAATATCACTTAAAATTATGAATAAGACTGAGATTAGTCTTAATTGACTAAAGTAACAACTTGGGTTGTTACATTAAAGGATCATGAAGATTATCTGAGGATAGTATTTGAAGATTTGCGTAAATTTTGGCTTAAATCCGTTGAATTCTTGGGGCATGTAGTCGATGCCCAGGGTATTCACGTAGATCAGAATAAATTAAGCGCTATTCAAGATTGAGTTCAGCCTAAGTCAGTTACCGATATTAGAAGTTTCTTGGGATTAGTTGGATATTACAGAAAGTTCGTCAAGGTCTTTCATAAATTGCCTCGCCTCTGACTAAACTAACTCAGAAAGCTGTTTCATTTGTTTGGAGTCCTGAATGCGAGGAAGCATTTTAAACTCTCAAGGACGCGCTCTCTACTGCTCCAGTGCTTGTTCTGCCCAAGGAAGATTTGATCTATCAGGTATATACAGATGCCACTGGAATTGGTTTAGGTTGCGTGTTAATGCAGGAGGGTAAGGTAATCGATTATGCCTCACATTAGTTAAAACCCCACAAGAAGAATTATCCAGTTCATGACCTTGAACTTGCCACTGTAATTTTTGCCTTAAAAATTTGGCGCCATTATTTATATGGAGTTCAGTGTTCAATTTTTACCGATCATCAAAGTTTGAAGTATATCTTCACTCAAAGTGTATTGAATTGCTATCAAAGAAGATGGTTAGAACTCATGAGTGACTATGACTTAAATATTTTGTATCTCCCAGGTAAAGCAAATGAGGTGGCTGATGCTCTTAGCCGTCATGCCACTCTATCTACCATGATTGTTTCAAGTTCTTTGAAACAAGAATTTTGTAAGCTTGAAATTTCTCCAGTCAGTAGTGATATGCTAAGTTCGCTTCTAGTAAATATTAATGTGGAACCCACTTTCCACTGAGATGTCTCCATCTCGTAGACCAAGGACGAAGATTATATGAAATTCAAAGTCGATATTGAAGGTGGTCGTCGTCAAGATCTGCAGATGCATAATGGCGTAATTTATCAAGGAAATTGTATGTGGATTCCTAAATCCATACACCATGAAGTTCTAGTAGAAGGTCATAATTCTGGATATCACGTTCATCCAAATAATACAAAAATGTAATAGAGTTTAAAGTAATTATTTTGGTGGCCCGATATGAAGAAGAGCGTAGTTGAATTCGTGGCTAAGTGCCATGCTTGTAACTTGGTAAAGATCGAGCACCAAAGGCCTAGTGGTCTTATGAATCCATTAAATTTTTTTGAGTAGAAATGTTTGATATATCAATGGATTTCGTCATGGGATTGTCTCGCACAAAATTTGGCACCAATGCAATTTGGGTTATAGTAGACCGATTAACTAAATCAGTGCACTTCGTTCCCATCCATCAGACTGACTCTGTTGAGAAGCTTGCAAAGCTCTATATCAAAGAAATTGTCAAGCTGCACGGTATTCCAAAATCGATAGTATTCGACAAAGATAACAGATTTAATTCTAAGTTTTGGCAAGCAGTGCACTAAGATCTGGGGACTACTCTAGCTATGAGTACATATTTTCATCCTCAAATGGATGGTTAGACTGAAAGAGTAAATCAAGTTCATGAAGATTTTCTTAGGCTCTGCATTCTTAATATTGCCAGTTTTTTGGAAGATCACATTCTGTTAGTGGAGTTTACCTACAACAACAGTTATTGGGCCAGTATTAAAATGGCTCTTTATGAGGCATTGTATAGTAGAAAATGCAGTACTCCACTAGCTTGATCCGAAATAGGAAGCGTTCAGCTTTTTGGATCTGAGGTGGTCGAAGAAACTAATAAAAAGATTCATTTAATTCAGCAGAGAATCTATTATGCTCAAGATCGTCAGAGAAAGTATCATGATGCTCATCATCGTCTTCTAGAATTTAATGTTGGAGATTTTGCTTATTTGAAAGTCAATCCAATGAAGGGTGTCTATAGATTTGGCGTAGTAGAAAAACTTAGTCCTCGCTATGTCAGACCTTTTGAGATTTTGGCCAAAATAGGATCATCTACCTTCCGGTTGAATCTTCCTGATGACTTTGTAGTCGTTCATAATATGTTCCATGTATTGTCATTCAGAAGATGTCTCAGAGACCCTTCTTATCTAATTCAGCTACCAGTAGTAGAAATTTAGCCCGATATTTCGTATGCTGAAGATCCTGTGAAAATCTTAGCTCGTGAACAAAAGCAGCTAAGAAATCGCTCAATTCCAATAGTTAAAGTCCAGTGGAAGAATCAATCTTTAGAAGAATCTACTTGGGAAAAAGAAGTTGATATGTGCAATAAGTATCCACAGCTCTTTGTAAGCTCATGTACCATTTCTTTTCCTCTCCTTTCTGTTATATTTAATATTTCAGTTTTGTAGTACTGTCTTCACTTGAGTGATGTCGGGGACGACATCGTTCTTAAGTGGGAGAGTCTGTAACAATCATAGTTATTACCTTAGCTAAACTCATATTAATTAAGCTAAACCAAACTTTAATTTTGATTCCTTTAGACTCAATGGGTTATTTAAACTTAATCATAGAAGTTTGAAATCAATTAGAGCTCAATTGAGTATTTTAGTGTTTTGCCTATTTTTGGAACCTAAAAATTAGCTAAATTAATTTGATCTCCAAATTAAAATCTAAATTCATTTTTGAATTCCTCACCCCCAAATTAGTTAAAGATGAATTTTTGAGAATTTTGGAGGTCATTTAGACCTATTTTAGATTTAATTTAAATTAGTTCAATTACATATTAGGGTTTATAACAATTCCTAATTGCAATTCACCTTCTTGGGAACATACACCTGTGTGTATACAACCTTTCAAATTGACTATCTCAAGCAAAAATCCTAAATAAGAGAAACTAATCATTGAAATTAGAATCTATGAGTCAGAATCCTTATAGCAGAATTCTGCACAATAGAGACATGAGTCATAATTTGATTTTAAAGCATTTCTAGATTTTTTTTAGTCATGTAGTGTAGAGACATAAGCATGAGCATAAGCATGATGTATGAGTATCTATGATGATAGATGAGTTACAGAATATTGCATATATCAATAGGGGAAACTCAGGATGTTCAGACATCACAGTAAACTGTATTTTCCAACAAGATGTATGTAGACATTGGACCGTATAATTTATAGCATCTCAGTGATAGTTCAGTTGCATATTAGTGGCATACACTATTATGGCATATTCAGATGCATAATTTCAGTGGAATATAACACAATTTTACATGCTATTTACTCATTTTTAGATCATACATTATTTTATTTATTTTTAGTATTTAGTATATAGTTAACTTTACTTTACTCAATTTTATATAATTTTAGTTATTTAGTTTTGTTTACTTTATTGTTAAATGTAAATAATTAGAACTGTTTAGATTAGTTTTGATGTATTATACTTATTGCCTAACACGTGATACTTTTAGGATTCAGCAATTTGCTAGATCTTGAGTAGCATGTTGATTCAGATCAGGAGGAATCTCAAGAGATTCAAGAAGAGTTCGTGGAGCCTTAGTGGACCCTCATTTAGCCTTACCATTTCTTTCTATTTTTAGTTCAGTTTAATATTTTAACTTTATTTCAGTACTATTTCAGTAAACAGTTTGTAATAATTATGGATGTTTGTTTTTTTTTTCAGAGATGAATTTTTATTTCAGCTTCTGTGATGAATGTTTTTCGAATATATGCTTAGCTTCCACACTCTGTTTTATACTTCTCATACTTAGTATTGTGATGTGATATGAAAATATTGATATTTTATACATATATTGGATTCATCATGTTGTATATTAAATCCAATGTATGTATTTGTCTTATACTTAGAATAAGGATACTACTCTTATCTTAAGTATTAGCTTTCGACCCTCATTTGGGGTTTGTCAGCAGCCCTTCAGATGGGTTTCTTTTTAGTTATTCGGGAAGATGAGAAATTCTTTCGTGAGTGGCACACCGCTCCGCCATCGAAATTGATTATGTTATCTCTTTTGTGCGCGGTGACGGGGCGGGGCGCTACACTTAAGCAACCTTGGAATTAATCCTAACTCCAAAAAAATCCTTGTAATTTCATTTTCATTGAAAGTGGCATCTCTGCCTCAGATAATATTTTGATTCTGATTTTCTCAGACTCTATAGCCGAACTCATCTGCACCATATCCAATAAATATGCACTTAATCAGCTTTACATCAAGCTTGCTCCTAGATCTTGCATCAATATGCACATATGATGAACAATCAAATACTTTGAAGTGGTTCAGTTTCACCTCCTTTCCATTCTGAGACTCTTCAGGAATCCCTTCATTTAGGGGTACAGAAATGTCCCAATTAATCAAGTAAACTATTGTATTGACTGTATCTATAACAACTCTAGGTTGTTATCATATCTAATTTAGACTAAATCAAGTTTTAATCTTAGTTCCATTAGATTTTAATAATTATTAGGAGTAAATCTTGAAATTTTGGTTCAATTTAGAGATCAATCAGACCAAACTCGAATTTTGGATAATTAATTAAGAAAAATGAAATAATTTAATTAATATCGGATCAAAAATTTGACTTTGTCATTAAATTCCTCACATCTAAATTAGCCAGGGTGAAATTTTGGAAATTTTTGGAAGTCGTCGATTTTTTCTGAATATTTTAATATATTTAAATACCTTGAAAATTAAAATAAATAAATTGATCTCAAATTAAAAAATTGACATTATTTTTGACATCCTTACCCCTAAAATAGCTAGGGATGAATTTTTGAGTTTTTTTGAACCTCATTTGATTATTAAATTTTGAATAATGAAATTGTATTTAATTATTATGAATAATCACTTGAAAAAATTATGTGCGACGCGCACGCGGTAGGTGGTCGCATGCAGGGGGCTTTGCCACCACTTTAGGTTCCATTTTAACCCATTTGAAACTTAAATTTTGATTTTATCATTTGAAAATTGAAGTTGGAGCTTAGATCATTCGTTTGAGCCTTCAAGATCACCCAACTGAACCCTAAAAAGTACCCCTTTTTCTCATTTAAGCTTGAATTAGGGCATCATAAATTTTTAAGTTGGAGGTAAAATTAGGAGACGTATTTGGTATCAATCGAAAGGTCTTAAAAAGACCTTTCCATCAGTATATGACATGCCTCGTGAGGAGCTCTATATCAGGAGAATTTTGATGTCATAGGTTTTCTTATGCATTTCTTGCCGATTTACTCTTCATATGAACAGTAAAATTCAAAATATTAGCGCAAAAGCGTACCTAAATTTTGATCGGAGGTGTAATTTATTTACTTAATTTTTTTGGGTATTAAAATATTTGCAAAATATTTGCAAAAAATTTGACGACTCCCAAATGTCTCCAAAATACCACTCTTAACTAATTTGGGGGTGGTGAGTCTAATGGCGGACTCTGTTTTCGATTCTGAAGTCTAAATAAATTAGGTATCTTCAGAATTATCCGGAAATTAGGAAATGTTGGAGATTGCCAAACGGTCTCCAAATTGCACGAAATTTAAGATGGAGACTCTTAACTCTATTATAAGAGTTATGAAAAAGGTTTGGAGTCAATTTGGTTACTAATTGATGGGTAACAACATCAGGGTTATTACAGTTTTATACTTCTTATACTTAGTATTGTGATGTGATCAGCATATTGAAAATGTTGATATTATATATATATATATATATATATATATTGGATTCATCATGTTGTATATTAAATCCAATATATGTATTTGTCTTATACTTAAAATAAAGATACTACTCTTATCTTAAGTATTAGCTCTTGACCCTCCTTTGGGGTTGTGTCAGCAGCCCTTCAGATAGGTTTCTTTTTAGTTATTCAGGAAGATGAGAAATTCCTTCGTGAGTGGCACACCACTCCGCCACCGAAATTGATTATGTTATCTCTTTTGTGCGCGGTGACGGGGCGGGGCGCTACACTTAAGCAACCTTGGAATTAATCCTAACTCCAAAAAAATCCTTGTAATTTCATTTTCATTGAAAGTGGCATCTCTGCCTCAGATACTATTTTGATTCTGATTTTCTCAGAATCTATAGCCGAACTCGTCTGCACCATATCCAATAAATGTGCACTTAATCAGCTTTGCATCAAGCTTGCTCCTAGATCTTGCATCAATATGCACATATGATGAACAATCAAATACCTTGAAGTGGTTCAGTTTCACCTCCTTTCCATTCTGGGCCTCTTCAGGAATCCCTTCATTTAGGGGTACAGAAATATCCCAATTAATCAAGTAAACTATTGTATTGACAGTATCTATAACAACTCTAGGTTGTTGTCCTATCTAATTTAGACTAAATTAAGTTTTAATCTTAGTTCCATTAGATTTAAATAATTATTAGGAGTAAATCTTGAAATTTTGGTTCAATTTAGAGATCAATCGGACCAAACTCTAATTTTGGATAATTAATTAAGAAAAATGAAATAATTTAATTAATATCGGATCAAAAATTTGACTTTGTCATTAAATTCCTCACCTCTAAATTAGTCAAGCTGAATTTTTGGAAATTTTTGGAAGTCATCAAATTTTTCTGAATATTTTAATATATTTAAATACCTTAAAAATTAAAATAAATAAATTGATCTCAAATTAAAAAATTGATATTATTTTTGACATCCTTACCCCTAAAATAGCTAGGGATAAATTTTTGAGTTTTTTTGAACCTCATTTGATTATTAAATTTTGAATATTTAAAATGTATTTAATTATTATGTAATAATCACTTGAAAAAATTATGTGCGACGTGCACGCGGTAGGTGGTCGCATGCAGGGGGCTTTGCCACCGCTTTCGGTTCCATTTTAACCCATTTGAAACTTAAATTTTGATTTTATCATTTGAAAATTGAAGTTGGAGCTTAGATCATTCGTTTGAGCCTTCAAGATCACCAAACCGAACTCTAAAAAGTACCCCTTTTTCTCATTTAAGCCTGAATTAGGGCATCATAAATTTTTAAGTTCGAGGTAAAATTAGGAGACGTATTTGGTATCAATCTAAAGGTCATGAAAAGACCTTTCCATCAGTATATGACATGCATTGTGAGGAGCTCTGTATCAGGAGAATTTGATGTCATAGGTTTTCTTATGCATTTCTTGCCGATTTACTCTTCATATGAACAGTAAAATTCAAAAAATTTTAAATTACTTAAATTAAATGTAATTTCTTCAATGATTCAAATCTTTGTAACACTAACTCTAAATATATTGATGTATCTTAAAATATTTAGAAAAATGCAAGTATTAATATTATGCAATTAATTTTTATATTTGGTAATTAATTTCACTAATCATTTTTTTGACTAATTTACCCTCTTAATCCTCATGTTTGATACTTAGTAAAATTACATTCAAATATAGTGATCAAATATATCATTTTAATCAGAAAAATACAAGGAACACTGTAAGAGTTTTATCAGACCCAGCATATCTTATTGGGGAGCACCAGTGCGGCGCCTCGCCATTGCCGTGGTCATGTTAGCACGCCATTATTAAAAAGAGAGTGACAAAGAAATAATACTAGTTAGTTCATAATTATAACCTTGAATTTTTGGGTAAAAATTGAGTTTGATATATATAACTTTGTGTCATATATTTTAATCTCACTTTAATAATTAGTATCAGAGTTAAAGTTTTGGTTCATTTCAAATGAATTATATGGTTTGCAGATTCTATAGTTTTAATGTCTTGTAACATGACTGAGTAGAATGCAAAAGAGTCTCACACTCATAGTGCTTAAGTTCTTGGTGCATGATTCTTGATCTGACTAAAAAAAGTTTATTTGAGGCGGATAGGGAACCGTTGGTTTGGCTCGAATCAATTCATTCATATAACTTTTGGCTTCTATATATATTAGTAATTTCTATCATGATTCTCATCATGTCTGTATATTTAATCCGATCAATATTGAATAAAAAAATGCTGCATAACTCTCAAAAAATCTAAGTAAGAGTGATCCAACAATTTTCGAAGAACATTAAAGATTTAATATTCCAGCGTTGCTGTATATGTGAATAGAATCATTTAATCTTAGCGTGTGCTTACTCCACACGCATACTCGCTAGCAGCCATACATTATTCTAACGTATTCTTATAAGATTATTTCTTATTCATATGATAATAATTCTCTCATAAGAAGAGACCATTTTATACAAACATCCCTTTAAAAAGCTTTGTATTTTTATTCTAAATCTTAAAATAAAATGCTACAAAATCTTAGTTTACAAGAGAGTTGCTGCACTATTTTTAAATATATTTTATCATCATTAAAATATTTTAGATGAGTATTTAATTTATAATAATTGAGATTTATTATATATTAAAAATCACTAATTATTTGAAATATTTCAATTATATAAATATATAATAAAAAGAGTATTGCTATATAGCTCCTAAATATCTCTCAAAAAATATGAATGATTAGAATTTAAACATTTAAGTAGAATAAAAAAATATTATTAAATATATTTGTAGGACCCATAAAAATATATTTTTTAAATCTTAAATTCTAATCATATATATTTTTTAGAAAATATTTGAGTACTATTAATATTTTTCTAATAAAAAAACAGTATTTATATATTCCCTTTCCTTGTCAAAGTCAAAAACTTGCCGGTAAGTATTCGCAAGCGGGGAGTTGTTACAGTAAACTCCCCCAATCCATCAATGGCGAGCTGACCCTGAAGGAGCGAGCTTAAAGATTGCGATTTAGTTTCATAGTCCATTTTGTTGTTTTCTAATCGGCTCCTGATTATTTGGGCGCTAGAGAATTCCATCGTTAAAATCCCTAATCTCTGCAAGAACTCTTACCCCCTGAGTCCAGATATCATAAAATGGTGGAATCGGAAGAGATGCAGGAAATAGAGAAAGGGGAGAAGGCGGAGGAATTAGAAGAAGAATTGGGAGGGTTGGAGGCCAAGAGGATTCCTCCATGGTCATCCCAAATAACTCTTCGGGGGCTCATGGCGAGCCTCGCCATTGGAATCATGTACAGTGTGATTGTGATGAAGATGAATCTTACCACCGGGCTTGTGCCCACCTTCAATGTCTCCGCCGCCCTCCTCGCCTTTGTCTTCCTCCGTTCTTGGACTAAAACCCTTCATAAGGCTGGATTCTCCGTGACACCCTTCACCAGGCAAGAGAATGTTGTGATCCAAACTTGCGCCGTCGCTTGCTATAGTATTGCTGTCGGAGGTTAAGAGGACTTCTTCTTTGACTATTTACTTATATTTTTGCTTACAGTCTTTCTTGGTGATTCAGCTCATCGATCTGAACTGTTCTTTTGGCAGGAGGATTTGGATCTTATCTTCTGGCTTTGAATAAGAAGACTTATGAACAAGCTGGATTGGATGTAGAAGGAAATGTGTCGGGAAGTTATAAGGAGCCTGGCATTGGCTGGATGACTGGCTTTCTGTTTGCTGTTAGCTTTGTTGGGATCTTGGCTTTGGTTCCTCTGAGAAAGGTGATTGATTCGTTAGCTGTCTTTTCTCTGGGAATGTTTTCATGAACAATTTTGTTTGTGCCTTTTGGGTTTGAATGCTAATTGTGATAACAATAAGCAGTATAGAGCATTGAGTTTCATATTACATAATCATAAAAGTATGCTAGTGCTATTGCCGAAACTATTCATTCCATTTCACACCCAACAGCAACCACCTCTGCAACCGTAACCACAACTGCCTTCAATAGCAACTACCTTTACAACCGTACCCATAACATATAAATTGCAGCCACATTCACATAATTGCAATAACCGCAACCATCATGTTAAGCTATATATAGGATATAGTTTATGCTTGTAATTGTACTTTTAAGATTTCTCTCTTCTTTCTTTCCTCAAGTGTTCTATGTGTCTATAAGGTATCAAAGAGATTTGCCTAATCGCATCTTCGATCATTCATCAATGGCCGACGCCACTTCCATCTCCGACGACACATCGACAAACCTTTCTTTGATATCATATAGACAGATAGAATACTTAAGAAAGGAAAAGATGATTTTTACAGTACAATTATAAACACAAAATATATCCTATATATAGCTTAACATGGCGGTTGCGGTTAGGTGCAGTTATGTGAATGTGACTGTGGTTTATATGTGGTGGATGCGGTTGTAAAGGTGGTTGCTGTTGGAGGCAATTGTGGTTGCGGTTTGAATGCAATTGGGCTAAGGTGGATGATGGAGGTAGTTGTGGGTGCGGTTGCAAAGTTGGCTGCTGAGGCGGTTGATGTTGAATGTGAAACGGAAGGAATAATTTCAGTAACAGGTGCAGTAACATTGGATTCTTGCTTTGATATTCAAGTGGAAATTGTGTTCTTATATTTAACACATACCAGTTCTAATTTTAGTCCACTTAGATCAACACTCTTTAAGAAGTCGATTATTGTCAATGACTCAACATCATGGCTTTTGTACCAGTTGATATTTAATCAGCAGACTATCTCTATATGACTAGAGCATTTGGTTTAATTGATGATTGAATTACTAAACACATGATAGTTTTTAAGGTTAATCTTCACCATAAGATTTATAAGTTTTTAAACCTTCTGTCTTTAAAAAATTAACTGTTAATGTATCAATCTAAGCTATGTAATTCAATATTTTCAAATACTATTACGACATCTCTTTTGTCTTTCATAATAATTGTGATTGAATTAATGTTAAGTAATGTTGGTTATATGTTTGAATTAGACAAAAATGCAGCTAATGTGAAAAGGATGTCTATGGCGAGTTATAGGGGATTAAATTATCCAATAGAGTATCTATTGCCCGCCCACAGGCTTGGATTATATAAATTATTGTAGATGATATCATTGATGTTAACATATCTTTTCATATACATGGATTTCATCATTAATTGTAGATGAACTCTAATTAATCTACAATTATGCACAGCGTTATCCATTTCCCTGTCTTAATCCTTGCAATCAGCATCTCTGCATTGGCTTGGTTTTACTTTACCTCTGCTTGCGTGCTTATGACGGAATTCAACTAATCTTAATGCCGTTTGTTTATGTTTAAAAGTGTTAGAGGCTAAATAATAAGAACAATACATATATTATGTACACTAACTACCACATTCTTATCAGGATCCATTTCTACTGATTAAATTCAACATATATTTAAAAAAAAAAAAATTGTACTTAATGTAAATGAATAATATTCAAATTTTATTTTATTTCTTAGAAAATTTTCTGATAAAATGTCAGTTATCTAATGATTCTAAACATAAGTATTAAATTCATATTAATTGAGATTCACTAATTAAAATTATTATTATAAATTTATTAAAAATATATAATCACCTAGAAAAATAAACTGAAACACATGAATACCGAAGCATTTTTCATTCTATAAATTTTCCACTTCAGAATATAAGAGTTATTTTATCACTGGTGAAGATTCAAATATTTTCTATGTTGGGAATGGTCACAGTTATACAAATTTACTGCCAAAGCTCTTCTTTTCCATTTTAGCAAGATGTTAACTGACTGAATATTCAGATCATGATTATTGACTACAAGCTAACTTATCCGAGCGGCACCGCAACCGCAGTTCTCATCAACGGCTTCCATACTCCTAAAGGGGATAAAATGGCCAAGTACTGCTCAAAAACTTCTTCACTTTCTAGCAGAGTATTAACAAAGATCTTAATCAGACTGTTCTGTGCCTAATCCTGTTTTGGCACTGGCTCAGGAAACAAGTGCATAGTTTTGTGAAGTATTTCAGCATCAGTTTCCTGTGGAGCCTTTTCCAGTGGTTTTTCTCAGGAGGAGCTGGGTGTGGGTTCTCACAATTTCCTACTTTTGGCCTTAGAGCTTGGAAACAAACGTATCACATTTTAACCCAGAACCTTACTAAAACCAGCACCATCTGCTTCTAAAAGTTCGTACCCCGAAACTGTGAATTTCCAGGTTTTTCTTTGATTTCAGCCTCACCTACGTTGGAGCTGGAATGATTTGTTCCTACCTAGTTAACATATCTCTTTTAATCGGAGCTGTGCTTTCATGGGGAGTAATGTGGCCACTTATTAGCGAACTCAAAGGCAACTGGTACCCTTCAAACCTACCAGAAAGCAGCATGAAGAGCTTGCAGGGTTACAAGGTTCAGATCCAATAATTTGTATTTCGTGCTTAATCAAAGAAAACACAACTATTATGCAGCCTTTCCGCCTCCTGCAGGTTTTCATCTCCATCGCCCTCATTCTAGGAGACGGCATTTACAATTTTCTCAAAATTCTCGCCTTCACAGCAAGAAGCATGCATGCCAGCTCAAGAAACAAGGGCACTAATAAGAGAGGCAAGTAATAAATAATAAAACAATAATCAACACCTTAGCTATTGAATTTAATCTTCATACTATTGAGAAGGTCTCCGCAAATTTATGTAGCTATCTGATATTCACCGATGTCCACGGGTGTAGAAGGAGAATTTTCAACCACTTTGTGGGCACAACACCCCAGGCTTCTAAAAGCTGTTACAAAATCCTCCAAAAAGCACAAAAAATGGCTGCTGCAACTTTTGCTCTCCCACAAAATTCTAACAACATATAGGCCACGATTAACTCCAAATAACTCAAATAATCATGTTTAGACGTTTCGTGCAGCAATATATGACTTTCCACGTCCAAATGCCCGCCTTTCGGCACCTGATTATCGGGTAAAATGGCCCGAAAACAGTAATACTAAGTCCGTAGTGTGTCTATTTTGCCTCCAAATGGGTAAGTATAACCCATGTAAAGCCGTTCTCAAGCTCTAAAAATTCTAGAAGCATCGAGAACTAGGGCAAAATTCCAAGTTCATTGATCCGATTATTATCACACAAACTCTTGTTGTTGGCTATTGTGGCAGAGGGTAGCAATCATCGTCAGCGCGACGATAGGCAGCTCAACCAAGTGTTCGTGATGGAGAGCATTCCGACATGGACAGCTTGCATCGGGTATGCGATCTTCACCGCGGTTGCCCTAATCGCGATTCCGTTGATGTTCCCAGAGGTGAAATGGTACTACGTTATAGTCGCATACGGCATCGCTCCGGCGCTGGGATTCTGCAACGCGTACGGGGCCGGGCTGACGGACATGAACATGGCTTACAACTACGGAAAGGCGGCTCTCTTCGTGCTGGCATCGCTGGCGGGGAAAGACTCGGGGGTCATGGCTGGCCTTGTGGGCTGCGGGCTGATCAAATCGGTGGTCTCCATTTCCGCAGATCTGATGCACGACTTCAAGACGGGTCATCTGACCCTCACATCTCCGAGATCGATGCTCCTGGCGCAGGCGATCGGGACAGCCATGGGCTGCGTCGTCGCTCCGGTTATCTTCCTTCTCTTCTACAGGGCGTTCGATGTGGGAAATCCGGACGGAGACTACAAGGCTCCCTACGCGCTCATCTATCGGAACATGGCGATATTGGGCATCGAGGGCTTCTCCGCGCTTCCCCGGCACTGCCTGCAGCTCTGCTACGGCTTCTTTGGCTTCGCCGTGGTAGCGAACTTGGCGAGGGACATCTTCCCAGAAAAGTACGGGAGGTGGGTTCCTCTTCCGATGGCCATGGCCGTGCCCTTCTTGGTCGGCGCTAGCTTTGCGATTGACATGGGCGTTGGTAGTCTCGTGGTTTTTGGATGGAATTGGGCTAAAGGCAGAAAGGCGTCGCTCTTGGTGCCTGCGGTCGCTTCCGGCTTGATCTGCGGGGACGGGCTGTGGATTCTTCCTTCCTCCTTGCTCGCTCTCGCGAAATTTAATCCTCCGGTCTGCATGAAGTTCTTTGCTACCTGATTCATTCACCAGAAGGAGCATTTAAGAGATCTGACCCCCGCATTATTTAGTTTTAAATTTACTTATTGGAATGTTTAGCATTTCTTTTTTATAGTATGATTTGTACGAATATTTATGCCAAGATAAGCATTCTAATTTTTAAATAATGCATATTCAATTTATCAGTACTATTATATAAAAATGAAGTTTTTTTTTTTTGATTTAGAGAATTTCAAATATGAAGTAAATATAGGTTGTTGAGATTTATGATTGAATTTAATTTGAGTTCGAGCTCAAAAGTTTTGAGAAACCCCACTCAAGTTGAGCCAAATTTAATTCCAGTTGACAGCTTAAAATTTTATTTTTGGCCATAAATTTCAATTGTTTACCATTTATCTTTTTTATTTCTTAACTTTTTTTATTTTTATTTAATGAATTTCAAATGTGAAATAAATGTAGGATGAATGGAATTTGATTCTATTTTTTAGAATAAAAATGTTATTTGAATCCGCTGATTTCGCATTCAAAAAAGTCCATCCAATAATATTTGGATATGATTTCAATACAAACATAAAAATAATATTTATATTATTTTAATGTAAATAAATAAACATTAATGAAATATGCTCAAATTCTATTGTATTGGATTTTTTTGGATGCCACGTGAGCGGGTCCAAATAGCATTTCTCTTTCTACAATAATAAATCATATTTCAATGATAGTTACAATACTATTCATGAGTAATTATGTTGTTTAAATTTTTTTATTTTGAAATTATGAAAGCTTAAGGTTGAATTAAAATAATTTAACATTTTGATTTTAAGTTAGATATATTTGCTTCTTATTTAAGTTATATTTTCTCTAAAATAAAAAATTTCTCTTGCAGAGCTCGATTTTGTATTGCAAAGGTTATGTTTATATTTTTGAGTTCCATTTTGTGCCATAAAGGTGTTGTTTTTTGTTTACTTATAAATGAGGATTGAACTTTTGCCATTTATTTTCTTACTCAACATCCTTTTTTTCTTAATAGATTGCATATACTTTTATTTAATTATTAATTTTAAATATTTTAATGATTGTGAGACATTAGAAGAGATATATTTAAAAGTATTATAACAGATTTCTATATATATATTATATATATATAAATATCTATATATTACTATTTATACAATTATTTAAAATATATATTGTGCTTCCATACTTGGGAAAATTTTATGATGAATTTAAATTTTAAGCCATTATTATATTATGATTTTTCTATACATAAAATTAAGAATATCATATTCAAAGATGTCGTATGGCCTGCCATTTGCATTTGTAAAGTGCGATGAAGATTATTAAGCTAAATTAGCTGGAGGGTTTTAAGTTCCATTTGTTGGTAATTGAGCATGAAAAATTTTCAGCACGCAATATCTGTAGCGGAAGCGATTTGATAGAGTGCGTTCTCTTCGTATTTAGGATCGGGAGTGCGTTAACGATTACCAAGCAATTTGAAATCACAAAACTACAAGAATTAAATTACATCACATGCATGCAATAGAACATAGCTGTAACAACCCTAGGTTGTTACCATGCAAAATAAATATTCATTGATTCAATTTTTAGCATCATTATTTTTAGAACATTAAGATAAGCCTATCTGAAAAATTTGAAGTTCATTGGATTTCTCTAAGTTAAAAATTTCAATTTGATAGTTTAGATGCCCTAGTCTAGACCCAAAATATTTTTACCTCAGAATTAAAATTTGATTGCATTTTTGAATTCCTCACCCCCAAATTAGCTAAGAGTGAAATTTTGGTGCAATTTGGAATTCATTTGGGCAATAATTCAATTTAATTTAGAAGGGTTTAATTGCACTTAAGGGCTTATAACTTTCCATAATTGCATTTTTACCCTAATATCTAATATAACAACCGGGATCCGCTGTGCGGACCACGGACGATTTGCTGCGGAGCCCGGGTCACGCGACAACGGGATCCCTCAAATCTAGCCGTCGCGCCTTTCCATCCGACGGCTAGGATGAGAATCGCGGGTCCGCCGTTATATCAACCCTAATGATCCCACGGCGCAGATTTAATCTGGTTCGGCCGTTAGGATCCGGAGGATCAGGACCGTCGTGCCTTCCCGATCGATGCATCAGATGGTCCACAGCGCACCCGCACTGTGGATCTTCATCCCCGCCAAGACGCGCCCGACAGGGAAGATTCCCCGTACTGCCAGTGGCCTCCCCTGTCCTTCACGCACGCTTCCAGCTCAGCAAACCGTTGCTGGTCTTCCCGCAAATGCCATGAGACCCCAATTGGGCCTTGTGGCCCGGCCGAGCTCGAAATGGAATTTCGAGAGCTCGGCCATGGCCCGCCCTTTTGGGCCACCCCAGCCCGAGCCAGTGGCTCCAGAAGGTTCCCTAAGTTCAGCCAAGCCTATAAATAGCCCCAGGTCTGCTTCAATTGATCCTTACTGATCAATTGGAGCTTCTAAAATTTGTCGCCATTGCCGAAGTCCCGGAGCTTCACCCAGGCGCTCCCGTGCTCCTGAACCGCTGATAGAGGGTTTCTCATGGAGTTCAGGACCCCTAAGAGCTTCCAGAATCCCTGCAGCAGCGAGCCTCGATCCTTTTTCTAATCCGTCGAAAAGTAGGTATCCCAGTTGCAAGAATCGAGTCAATACGGCTCGAATCCTATTCCATTTGATGCGTTTCTGCTCTTATTGTCATTTCGAATTTAGCCGTATCGTATTTAGGGCCTGAGCTAGCCCCGATCGATCGAATTGATCGATCGGGCTAGTTTCCTTCTGGATCGCCTCAGACGAGTAAGGACCCGGCGATCCAGGCTACCCCAGACCCCCTGACCAGAGGGCTTCGATCCGCCTCACCACCCTGATGGTGTAGGTATCGAGCCCGGGGTCTAGCATGGTCTCTGTGGGGAGAATTGTCTCCCCACAGTAACACGAATGGCGAAAGCCTCCGGTGAGTAAGGTCCGGCTGATCCAGACCATCTCGCAAGGGGCTTCCGGTCCCAATCGACGCACCTGGACGTGGTGATGGTGTTGCAATCGAATGCTAGTCGATCAGCGGACCGGATGCGCTGGAATTGGGCGATTAGGTTTTTCCTAATCGGCCTCTTCCGCGGGACGAAGCATCGGGGACGACGACACTGTGTGGGCCGGGTCAACCCATGACCCGCGCGGTGCGACAGTGCCGGGTCACCCGGTCCCCGGCCGACCCGTGCATTTTCGATTTCGGGCCGAGCCGTTTAATTAAATCGAATTAATGGAATTATTTTCCTAATAATTCAATTAATCAAATCATAGGAATTTGATTAAATAAAAATACAGAATGTATTTTCTTAATAACTTTTAATCAACTGGTTAAAATTTTATAATATCATATATGAAAATGTTCAAAAAAATCTCAGGAACTTAAATATAAAATAAAATCACACATCTGATGGTTAGATATTTAATTATTGCCTAATTACAGTGAATGTTAATTATGGTAGATTAGCAAATTTACTTATCCAAATTGCATGTTTAGGGTGCCATTAGCTCACTGATGTTAATTAGATTGCATGTGCTAGGGATAATATTTTTCTGAGTTCTGTAAATGTAGTTATGCCCTAATCTTGTCAAATCATAATTAGTAAATTTTAAGGTTTATACACATTGGATCATAGCAAACTCAGTCTCTGATTACTTGTATGATTATTTAGGACTTGTATGTCAAATTTCATGTAATTTGAATCGTTGGATTTTTATTTATGTGCTAATCCTTTTTGCTTTAAATTAGGTGTGCCGGCCCTGCCCCGCCATGGTCCTGTTAACCCTTAAGTTAACCTGATTACGGTGGAGGGGTCACCAAATGATAAAGTTCCCATTTAGAATTGAATTAGACACGTGTTCTAATCCAACTTAAATAAGAATTTTGCCATTCAATCCTTAAGAACTATCACTAAATGACTATACATGAACTCAAAGTGCGGAAGCATATACAGTATAACATCCATCCAATACAGTATAAATACAACAATACATAATAAGTAAAGTGCTGAAAGAGAAATATAAACCTGTATTATTACAACAATTAATAAGTTTAAAAGAACTGAAAGGAACTCTCAATCTCACTGAAAGAAAGAAAACTAAAGCTATAAATCTTCAAGAACGGGCTCCTCTTCCAATGGCAAGCTCTCCACTGGATCTGCTGCTCCAACAAACTCAGAACCTACCATTATCAGTTTCATAATGGTAGGGCTCTAGCCAACAAAAGAAAAACTGGTTAGACAATATGTCTAAGTATATTTTATAGCAACAATTTTATTAAGTTAAAAAGATATCACCATAAAAACAGAATTGAGCAAAACGGTGTAGAAATGCGTACAAAAGAATAGTGATAAGTTATAAACAACAGTTTATAACTAAGCAAAAATAGGAAGTATACATACATACCTCCTCCAAGCAACTGCATCAAAGACAGGTAAGTAAAAGAAAAGTAAAAACTGTAAGAAAATACAACCTAAATATGCATATGATCAAATAAAAATATGCTAAGTGACATACTATATTTAACAGTGTGAAACTGAAACAAACTAACATCCTAAAAGCATAAGAAAACAGCAAGTAGAACTAGTATCCTATATAGTGCAGGAAAGCTGTAAGTAAAATAGTGCTGAAATGCAGAATATACAAGTAAAACAGTAACTGTAAACTGAAACAGCAGTGACTATCTAAGTCACTCAAACTGAAAACATACTCAGCAAATCTTAGCCTGATGAGCTAAGAAACTCTGAACTGAACGTTACTAAAAACTCTTAGCCTGATGAGCTAAGACAGAACTGAATGTAAGTGTACTTGAATTAGTATATTCATATTAGAATCCTGACTCTATAGTCAGTAGGGCGAGAGTCTATCCATCCTATCACTCGGACTAGGCATGGCCAATAGACTGTCGGACATTAAACCCTCGAAAGGTTGCCGACCCCGAATGAGTTGATTGAAGAGGTATACTAATCAAGCTACACCTTACAAACCACTTGTGAAACGAAAATATAATGTTGCTTATAAATGTTCCAAACTAACATAAGATATTTATCAAATATCTTAAGTACATAATACATGTTCAATGTATAAGGATCAAAATCAAGGAATGCGAAGCATCAAAATCAAAGTGTAAGAAACTCTATCTAAAACACAGGTGATATCTGTTGTTATCTACTTTATTGGTTCTATTTACTCTAAGTTACATAAGTTTCAGAATCATCAATTCTTACACATTCTGTACTTAGAATCACGAATCATACTAGTTGAAGATAATTAGGACTGGCCAAGTCCTAATTATAATTTAATCAAAAGACGACTATTTGGTTAAAATGAATAAATCAGCGACCTAATTTTATAATTTAATTTACCTCAACCTCATCTTGATTAGCCAAATCAAGATGAAAAGATTAAGAATTAGACTCCAGATGATGGGGTCTAATCACTTAATCTAAAGGTATAATCTAAGGGTCTAAGTTTAGAACCCAAATCTCACAGATTAAATTAAGGCAAGTTCTAATGATAAATCAATTCATTAGGATAGATCTCTATTCTTAATTCTAGAGTTTAAAGATCAAATAATCATTTAATAAACTAAGAAAATCTATAAACTAGAAAACTCAAAGTTTCACCTATTGAGTTAACCCAATTTACTCAATAGATGGATCCTAACGTAAGATCTATTCCTAATCTTAAGTATCAAGGCTCTTAATTACTAAGAGTATCTCTCAAGACACACATCCTAACTAATATTATAAGACCTAAGGTGTGATCTAAGAGTGATTAAGGAAAGAAGAACACTCAAATTTACTTAGGAATTTTCTTAAGGAGCAAATTTTGAGATTATAAACAAAATCTAATTTAGACTTGAATTTAATTAATTTCAGTTTTAAATCATTCTATTTACTAATTATAGTGATTTAAAATTGAATTTAGAGCTTTTAAAGGCTAAACCCTAAATTTGGGCAAAATGACCATTTTGCCCCCACTTAAGGGTTCAAAAGATCGAATTTTGATCTCGGGCTCTAAATTCTGAAATTTTCTTTTAGAAAATATTTCTTACTGTCTAATGTAAGATTAAACAGCAACTAAATTAATTTTGGGTGATTATTAAGCCATATGAGATCAAATTAGTGAATTTGACTCATAAGGGCAAATTAGTAATTTGGCTAAGTGAAAGTTAAATTTTCTTTCAGATTATTATTCTTTACTGCCTAAGCTTTCCATAGAATCTAAATTTGCTAAATTTTAATAAGTATTGGTCAAGTTATGGCTAATACAAGATCTATGGTTTAAGGTTAATTAAGGGATTCTTAATTATAGGTCAAAAATTCTAACTATGCCAATTAGTGTCCAAATTAAGCATAATTAGTGGCTATGGTTTACAAATAGTCTACTGATCATAATGACATATGGTAGGCTTAATTTGGATCTAATTTGACTAAATTAAGACCTAATTAGGGTTAAAAGTGATTAGTGATTGATTAGTGAAATTAATCACTCAAACACTAATCCAACCTTACAGCTAGATCCTAAATGACTCTATGAGCCCTCTAAAACTTAAATCACTCAATTTGGATTATTAGATTTGCTAATATTCACTAATTAAAATTTAGGGTAATTAAGGGTGATTAGCAAATCTAACCGTTAGATCTTAAATATTTTTATAGATAGCTGTTAATTATATTTTTCTGATCTAAATGGATATTTAGATCATCCAATTTGAAGTTAAATTGACCAAGTTATGGTCAATTGAAGTTCTAAGTCTAAATAGGATAATTAGGATTAGGTCCTAAATGTGATTAGTCAAATACTAATCCAAACAGCAAAGTGAACACTATCAAATTAATCCTTAGGGTTTTCTGATCACTTTAAGACCCATATTAGGTATGTTTGGATCAATCTACACAAAGTTGTGAGCTAAATAAGATTTGTAATATTTAATTTAACTTAAATTAAACCCTAAAAATCACTTTGCTAAATATAAGTCCAAATGCAAAATTAACAGTGCCATAATATTCCTCTATTTTTGCTGAAACCAATGACATATAATTTTGCATAATTTGGATGTCTATTTTGCAAGTTATTAAGGTTTAAAGATTTGATTTAATTGATTTATTAATTATGTTAATTATTTTAATTATTCTGATTTGATTTATATATATATATATATATATAAATTCGTTTATTATTAAAACTGTTAAATATATAATGTATATAATTAATTACAGGACACGTGGCGCAGAGATATTGGCTGGGCAGATTGCAGCGGGCCCCACAGGTCAGAGCGACAGCGGGACAGGCCACGCGTCGCTCTGCTGTTGGCTGCACGCTGCGAAGCGGGGCCCACCATCCATCGTAATATGCCAACTGCGGCCGGTTCACGGAGGGGTGGTTTGACCGGTCCAGATGAACCGTTCTGGATCGAACCGGTCCAGAACGATCGGATCAGATCTAATCCATCCTAGATCTAACGGCTGGATCGGATTTGAATCAGACGACTGGAATCGAAAGGCGATTCATCTTCCTCTTCGACGAACCGACGAATTAGGGTTTCGACGTAACTTTGATCGATCGATTCTCGATCGATCGAAGCCCAAAAATTAACACATACGCAAACATAGAGTTTCACAATAATGAACAAAAGAAGACATAGGTAGGGAGGTACCTGCGGAAATGTCGAAGAGGGTTTAGGGATCTGTCAAACTTTCAAACTGCAACTCCAAAGAGATTCAAAGGTTAGCCGACATCGCATTGAGATGCAATGATCTTAATTAGGACTCGAAGGCGGTGGATGCCATTTGTGGCGATCGGCGCAGGCCGCGTGTCCCTGCGCTTTGACACGCGGAATAGGGTTTTGGGAAGACGCAGTTCTGCCGTCTGATCTTAGATCAGACGGCACAGATTCAATCACGCAGATTAACGGTACTAGGTGACGACGTAAGGTTCTTTAGACTTCGCAAGTTACGAACCTGACGGCGCCGTTCTGGGATCTATTTAAATTAAATATTAATTAATTTATTTTAACCAGATTTTGTTAATTAATATTAGTGTATTTAATGCATCCCAAAAAATCTCAATAAATTACCCCTAGCTAATTGAGGGGTGAGGAACGCAACGACGCACTCAGATTTTCATTTCGACGAGTATTTATTTATTTGATTTTTCAAGTATTTAAATAGTATTAAAATATTCGTCGAAAATCAACTACCTCCAAATGCATCCAAAACATCACCCATAGCTAATTTGGGTGTTCTGAACACAATGGCACAGTCATATTTTCAATTTGAGGCCTAGATAAAAAGTCATTTTTCTAGGGTTTGGAATTTTCTAGAGTCCTTGATTTGACTTTGTTGTCTTCAGATTTGACCTAGGTTTCGGAGGCGAGTTCTAAATTACTTAATTAGTGACTTAGAACCTTAATTAAGACTTAGATTAGTCTTAATTGAGCCAAGTAATAATATGGGTTGTTACAAACTCCCCCACTTAAGAATGATGTCATCCTTGACATCACTCAAGTGAGAAAAAGAAATTAAGCAGATATAAAGAAACGAATTGAAATAAGATAGAGTTAAAGAATCACCTTGATTAAAAAAGGTTTGGGTATTTTTGATGCATATCCACCTCTTTCTCCCAGGTGGCTTCATTATAAGACCGGTTCTTCCACTGAATCTTTATCATTGGAATAGATTGATTCCTTAACTTCTTTAGATCACGATCTAGTATTTTAACTGGTTCTTCAGTGTAAGAAAGATCAGGCTGAATTTTGATAGCAGGATGTTCAATAAGATGAGAAAGATCTTGAAGACACTTTCTTAGTGATGAAATGTGAAATACATTATGAACAGCAGCAAAATCTTCTGGTAGTTATAATTTATAAGCTGCTGAACCAATCTTCTGAAAAATTTTGAAAGGTCCAATGTACCTTGGACTAAGCTTTCCTAAAACTCCAAAATGATAAATCCCTTTCATCGGGCTCACTTTTAAATATACAAAATCTCCTTCTTTGAATTCTAGAGGACGATGATGGTTATTATGATGTTTACTCTGACTATCTTGAGCTGTTCTGATTCTTTGCTGAATGAGTTTAACTTTTTTATTTATTTCTTCCACTAGCTCAGATCCATATAATTGAGTATCTCCTGACTCAGACCATACTAGTGGGGATGAACATTTTCTTCCATATAAGGCTTCATATGGTGCCATCTTAATACTTGACTGAAAACTGTTGTTGTATGCAAATTCCACTAAAGGAATATGCTCTTCCCAGGATCCTGAAAAATCCAACATACATAAACGCAAAAGATCTTCTAAGAGATTTACTCGCTCTGTTTGGCCATCTGTTTGGGGATGGAATGCTGTACTCATGGCCAGAGTTGTGCTTAAATCTTGATGGACAGCCTGCCAAAATTTAGAAGTAAAACGACTGTCTCTATCGGATATAATTGTTTTAGGAATTCCGTGCAATATGACTATTTCCTTAATATACAATTTGGCCAACTTCTCCACCGAGTCAGTTTGACAAATTGGAATAAAATGAGCAGATTTTGTAAGGCGATCTACTATAACCCATATTGAATCAGCTCCAGATCTTGATCGAGGCAAACCCATGACAAAATTCATGGATACATCAATCCATTTCCATTCTGGGATTTCTAGTGGGTGCAATAAACCACCAAGCTTTTGATGCTCCGCTTTTATTAAGCAACAAGCGTGGCATTTTGCAACAAATTCTGTAATACTTTTCTTCATTCCTGGCCACCAGAATGATTGTTTTAGGTCTTGATACATCTTAGAATTCCCTGGATGAATTTGATATCCTGAATTGTGACTTTCAATCAAGATCTCTTTCTGCATAGACTTGGGAATCCAGAGACGATTATCCATGTAAATAGCGCCTTTCTTAAACTGCAATTCTGGATGACGACCACTTTCTATTGCCACTTTAAGGTTTAAATATTCATCATCCTTACTTTGAGAGATTGAAACATCTCTATGGAATGTGGGTTCTATATTATTCATGGATATCATGGTACTGACTGAATTTCCCTTAGCAAGAGAAATTTCCATTTTATGAAACTCATTCACCAACGGACTTTCTGAAATTAAGCTGTTAAGAACAGTGTGACGGCTTAACGCATCAGCTACCACATTAGCTTTTCCTGGATGGTACTGGATATCTAAGTCATTATCACTAATTAATTCTAGCCATCTTCTTTGCATACAGTTCAATTCTCTTTGGGTAAAGATGTACTTCAGACTTTGGTGGTCTGTGAATATAGAGCATTGAACTCCGTACAAATAATGGCACCAGATTTTTAATGCAAAAACTAATACTGCCAATTCTAAATCATGTACAGCATAGTTCATTTCATGAGTTTTAAGCTGGCGAGATGCGTACGCTATAACTTTACCTTCTTGCATTAATACGCATCCTAACCCAATTCCAGATGCATCTGTATACACATGATAATTGACTCCTTCTTTTGGAAGAACTAAAACTGGAGCAGAAGTTAATGCGTCCTTTATAGACTGAAATGCAGTTTCACATTCTTCTGTCCAAACAAATGGAACTGCCTTCTGAGTTAATTTTGTAAGAGGTGCGGCAAGCTGGGAAAAGCCTTTAACAAACTTTCTGTAGTATCCGGCTAGACCCAGAAAACTACGAATTTCAGTAACTGTCTTGGGCTGAACCCAATCCTGAATAGCACTGATCTTACTCTGGTCTACTTGGATTCCATAAGCATCAACCACATGTCCAAGAAATGATACAGAATCCAGCCAAAATTCACACTTAGAGTATTTAGCATATAACTCATGCTCTCTAAGCTTCTCCAGAACCAATCTCAAGTGCTCTTCATGATCCTTTACTGTCTTGGAATAAATTAAGATATCATCAATAAATACTATAACAAATTTATCTAGATAAGGTTTCAGAACTCTCTGCATTAAGTCCATGAACAGAGATGGGGCATTTGTGAGACCAAATGACATTACAAGAAACTCGAAATGCCCATATCGCGTTCTGAACGCTGTCTTTTCTATATCTGAGTCCTTTACCTTCACTTGATGATATCCTGATCTTAAATCAATTTTAGAAAACACTACAGCACCGACAAGTTGATCGAACAAATCATCGATACGAGGAAGCGGGTATCTATTTTTAATAGTAACTTTATTCAGCTCTCTGTAGTCTATGCACATTCTCATAGACCCATCTTTCTTCTTTACAAATAATACTGGAGCTCCCCACGGGGACATACTTGGTTTAATAAACCCTTTATTTAGCAGTTCTTATAATTGCTCATTTAACTCTTGCAGTTCTTTCAGGGCCATTCTATATGGTGCTTTTGATAGAGGTTATGTCCCCGGAACTACATTTATTTCAAATTCTACATCTCTAGTTGGAGGTAAACTAGGCAGATCTTCAGGGAAAACATCTTCAAAATCTCTAACAACTTTTATTTTAGAGATTGGGGTTACTTCTTTGCTACTACCCATCATCACCATCACAATATAACTATAACCTTTGCACACCATTTTCTCTACTTAAATTGCGTTGATTAAGGAGCTACTAGTGCTGAACTTCCCAGTAAATGTTGTTGAAGCTCCTGGAGTTTGCAAGATAACCTTCTTCCTTTGACAGTTAATAGTAGCGTTATGCATACTAAGCCAATTCATGCCTAGTATGATATTGAAATTTACTATAGGTAGCATGATTAACTTAGCTTGGAAGGTATGGTTATTGATTGGTATTTGAACGTCATAGAATTTGTTTGCACTAAGTTGGGCTCCAGAAGGAAGTCCAACACTTAAGATCTTCGCAAGTTTATAGCAGGGTAGTCCTAATCTCTTAGTAAAATTTTCAGAGATAAATGAATGACTAGCCCCGGTATCAAACAATATACTGCAGGGCTCATCTTTAAAGTATAGGGTACCTAATAAAAATACAGACTTTAGGAAGTTCTAATTCAGTAAGAAAAGCAAAAGTTGCGAATTGTACCTGAGACTACGTTGTTGTCTTCTGCTGCTTCTACAGGAGTGAGATTGCACACTCTTGCCTTTCCAGCAGTTCTGCTGTCAGATGTCTGAGCTGTTGATTGATTTGGGTTTGAAGGTTTTGCAGCATATTGAACCTTTGTAAGGGTTCGCTCTTGAGCAGGAGGTGGCATAAGAGTCCTCTGAGGCTCTCTGAAATTGATGGGAGTGGCACGGAATACTTTATTCGTACGATTCCATTCAATAGTTACTCCATCAATCATTTTATTTGATCGACAGTCCCTATACGCATGACCTTGCCTTCCACAAGTAAAACATACTCTGCCAAAATGATAACATTTTCCATAAGGATGTGGCCTATTACAGGCGGTAGTTTGGCTTGATGTTTTAGTAGCCTCCATCTGATATACCCTTCCTTGGTTTGTTTTTTGTTGCTTGAAGTTCTGAGGGTATTTGTTCATGTTGAAAGCCTTTCTCTTCATGTCCTTGACTGATTGATGATGCTCTTCGACTCGTGCTGTTTCAACCAATTTCTCGAACTGGGTGTGTTGTAGGGGAATTACGTGATCTTTAATGGATTCTCGAAGTCCATTCTCAAATCTGAAACATCTGTCTGCTTCAGTAGGAACCAAGTGAGGTGAAAATCGTATGAGCTTTCGAAATTCTAAGGTATATTCAGCTACTGATCGACTTCCTTGGGTTAATTTTAATAATGATTCGCCAATTATGTTCTTAGTGGATTGTGGAATAAATGATTCCTTGAATGCTTGGACAAACTAGCTCCATTCTATTTCATCTAATTCGAATTCCTCAAAATGCGTATTTCTTTCTTGTTCCCACCAATGTTCTGCCTCTCCTTGTAGAAGATGAGTGGGTAATCTTACAGATTGGTTGCTTGAACAACCCAGGCTAGTGATGTTTTTCTCTATTATCTTCAGCTATGCCAGAGTGTCCATTGGTGATTCAGATCCTTCAAAGGTAGGAGGCCTTAGTCTTAGGAAACTGTGAAGTATCCCATCTGCAGACTGTCGAAAGGTATTGGGAGCTTGTGGAGCAGGAGATGCTGAAGAGGTGCTGGCATTAGTGGCGGGTATTACAGATACTAACTTTTGAATAGCTAGAGCTTGCTGATTTTGATTCTCTAGCATTGCAGTAACCATATTTCTCAGAGAGGTTATTTCATCAATAGTATTAGAAGTGGCCACGGTATTGTTTGGAGCGTTGCTCACAGACGGTTGAGTGTTGAGTGGAGTATTATTTGGAGAAGTAGCAGGATTCATTTTCTTGAAATCAAAACATGTATACTTAGCTTACTTACAATGAATCATACGACAAAGATTAAATTTCTTATTTATTCATCATTAAACTTTTATTATAATAGTGAAATATATCATACTTATTACATCATGTATTATATGCTATTCCCATCCTATATACTTAGTGAAAAATGCTCTACGAAAGTCTTCATAAGTTACTTCACGATGCTCCTCCTGTGCTTTACAAAATAATTTTCTGTATGACATAATCCACCATTCTTTTGCTTGCATACGTAGAAGACATAGCACCACTTCTAGTTTGATGTGACTAAGCTACTCCATAACACCAAATATATGGTCAACTCTCGCAAGCCACTCCTTTGCTAGTACTGGAAAATCAAGGCCTCTATAGATGCCTTCTTTCAGTAATTTATTTATTACTTGTGATCCTTGTTCTGATACCCCTTCAATAGTTCTTCCTTGCTTCTTACCTAATTTATGTTCATATTTCCAAATAGTCTCGAACTCTTTTAAGTAAGTCATGAATGCCATTCCTAGATAATCTTTTATTCCTATAATTATAACATTCTACTTAAATTTGTTGAGCACACACACACACACACACACACACACATATATATATATATATATATATATACATAATTTGATATTTATGGTTTATCATCTTTTATAGTTATTTAATAACTTAACTTATTCTGAGTTATACTCATAATGTGATGGATGTCAATTTAAGTATTCATTTAGTGATCAAGTGGCAGAAGAACAGTCCATTAGGTAGAAAGGAATGCAAATTCCAGTCTGACACCTTATGGAATTCTCTGATACCAATTGTGGCGGCCCTGCCCCGCTGTGGTCCTGCTAACCCTTAAGTTAACCTGATTACGGTGGAGGGGTCACTAAATGACAAAGTTCCCATTTAGAATTGAATTAGACACGTGTTCTAATCCAACTTAAATAAGAACTTTGCCATTCAATCCTTAAGAACTATCACTAAATGACTATACATGAACTCAAAGTGCGGAAGCATATATAGTATAACATCCATCCAATACAGTATAAATACAATAATACAGAATAAGTAAAGTGCTGAAAGAGAAATATAAACCTGTATTATTACAACAGTTAATAAGTTTAAAAGAACTGAAAGGAACTCTCAATCTCACTGAAAGAAAGAAAACTAAAGCTATAAATCTTCAAGAACGGGCTCCTCTTCCAATGGCAAGCTCTCCACTGGATCTGCTGCTCCAACAAACTCAGAACCTACCATTATCAGTTTCATAATGGTAGGGCCCCAGCCAACAAAAAAAAAACTGGTTAGACAATATGTCTAAGTACATTTTAGGGCAATAATTTTATTAAGTTAAAAAGATATCACCATAAAAACAGAACTGAACAAAAAGGTGTAGAAAAGCGTACAAAAGAACAGTGATAAGTTATAAACAACAGTTTATAACTACGCAAAAATAGGAAGTATACATACATACCTCCTCCAAGCAACTGCATCAAAGACAGGTAAGTAAAAGAAAAGTAAAAACTGTAAGAAAATACAACCTAAATATGCATATGATCAAACAAAAATATGCTAAGTGACATACTACATTTAACAGTGTGAAACTGAAACAAACTAACATCCTAAAAGCATAAGAAAACAGCAAGTAGAACTAGCATCCTATATAGTGCAGGAAAGCTATAAGTAAAATAGTGCTGAAATACAGAATATACAAGTAAAACAGTAACTGTAAACTGAAACTGCAGTGACTATCTAAGTCACCCAAACTGAAAACATACTCAACAAATCTTATCCTTATGAGCTAAGAAACTCTGAATTGAACGTTACTGAAAACTCTTAGCCTGATGAGCTAAGACAGAACTGAATGTAAGTGTACTTGAATTAGTATATCCATATCAGAATCCTGACTCTATACTCAGTAGGGCGAGAGTCTATCCATCCTATCACTCGGACTAGGCATGGCCAATAGACTGTCGGACATTAAACCCTCGAAAGGTTGCCGACCCCGAACGAGTTGATCGAAGAGGTATACTAATCAAGCTACACATTACAAACCACTTGTGAAACGAAAACATAATGTTGCTTATAAATGTTCCAAACTAACATAAGATATTTATCAAATATCTTAAGTACATAATACATGTTCAAGGTATAAGGATCAAAATCAAGGAATGCGAAGCATCAAAATCAAAGTGCAAGAAACTCTATCTAAAACATAGGTGATATCTGTTGTTATCTACTTTATTCATTCTATCTACTCTAAGTTATATAAGTTTCAGAATTATCAATTCTTACACATTCTGTAACTTAGAATCACGAATCCTACTAGTTGAAGATAATTAGGACTGGCCAAGTCCTAATTATAATTTAATCAAAAGACGACTATTTGGTTAAAATGAATAAATCAGCGACCTAATTTTGTAATTTAATTTACCCCAACCTCATCTTGATTAGCCAAATCAAGATGAAAAGAATTAGACTCCAGATGATGGGATCTAATCACTTAATCTAAATGTATAATCTAAGAGTCTAAGTTTAGAACCCAAATCTCACAGATTAAATTAAGGCAAGTCTTAATGATAAATCAATTCATTAGGATAGATATCTATTCTTAATTCTAGAGTTTAAAGATCAAATAATCATTTAATAAACTAAGAAATTCTATAAACTAGAAAACTCAAGGTTTTACCTATTGAGTTAACCCAATTTACTCAATAGATAGATTCTAACATAAGATCTATTCATAATCTTAAGTATCAAGGCTCTTAATTACTAAGAGTATCTCTCAAGACACACATCCTAACTAATGTTATAAGACCTAAGGTGTGATCTAAGAGTGATTAAGGAAAGAAGAACACTCAAATTTACTTAGGAATTTTCTTAAGGAGAAAATTTTGAGATTCTAAACAAAATCTAATTAAAACATAAATTTGATTAATTTCAGTTCTAAATCATTCTATTTACTGATTTTAGTGATTAGAAATTAAATTTAGAGCTTTTAAAGGCTAAACCCTAAATTCGGGCAAAATGACCATTTTGCCCCCACTTAAGGGTTCAAAAGATCAAATTTTGATCTAGGGCTCTAAATTCTAAAATTTTCTTTTGGAAAATAGTTCTTACTGTCTAATGTAAGATTAAACAACAACTAAATTAATTTTGGGTGATTATTAAGCCATATGAGATCAAATTAGTGAATTTGACTCATAAGGGCAAATTAGTAATTTGGCTAAGTGAAAGTTAAATTTTCTTTTAGATTATTGTTCTTTACTGTCTAAGCTTTCCATAGAATCTAAATTTGCTAAATTTTAATAAGTATTGGCCAAGTTATGGCCAATACAAGATCTATGGTTTAAGGTTAATTAAGGGATTCTTAATTATAGGTCAAAAATTCTAACTATGCCAATTAGTGTCCAAATTAAGCATAATCAGTGGCTATGGTTTACAAATAGTCCACTGATCATAATGACATGTGGTAGGCTTAATTTGGATCTAATTTGACTAAATTAAGACCTAATTAGGGTTAAAAGTGATTAGTGACTGATTAGTGAAATTAATCACTCAAACACTAATCCAACTTTATAGCTAGATCCTAAATGACTCTATGAGTCCTCTGAAACTTAAATGACTCAATTTGGATTATTAGATTTGCTAATATTCACTAATCAAAATTTAGGGTAATTAAGGGTGATTAGCAAATCTAACCGTTAGATCTTAAATATTTTTATAGATTACTGTTAATTATATTTTTTTGATCTAAATGGATATTTAGATCATCCAATTTGAAGTTAAATTGACCAAGTTATGATCAATTGAAGTTCTAGGTCTAAATAGGGTAATTAGGATTAGGTCCTAAATGTGATTAGTCAAATACTAATCCAAACAGCAAAGTGAACACTATCAAATTAATTCTTAGGGTTTTCTGATCACTTTAAGACCCATATTGGGTATGTTTGGATCAATCTACACAAAGTTGTGAGCTAAATAAGATTTGCAACATTTAATTTAACTTAAATTAAACCCTAAAAATCACTTTGCTAAATATAAATCCAAATGCAAAATTAACAGTGCCATAATATTCCTCTATTTTTGCTGAGACCAATGACATATAATTTTGCATAATTTGGATGTCTATTTTGCAAGTTATTAAGGTTTAAAGATTTGATTTAATTGATTTATTAATTATGTTAATTATTTTAATTATTCTGATTTGATTTATATATATATATATATATATATATATATATATATAAATTCGTTTATTATTAAAACTGTTAAATATATAACGTATATAATTAATTACAGGACACGTGGCGCAGAGATATTGGCTGGGCAGATTGCAGCGGGCCCCACAGGTAAGAGCGACAGCGGGACAGGCCACGCGTCGCTCTGCTGTTGGCTGCATGTTGCGAAGCGGGGCCCACCGTCCATCGTAATACACCAACTGCGGCCGGTTCACGGAGGGGTGGTTTGACCGGTCCAGATGAACCGTTCTGGATCGAACCGGTCCAGAACGATCGGATCAGATCTAATCCATCCTAGATCTAACGGCTGGATCGGATTTGAATCAGACGGCTGGAATCGAAAGGTGATTCATCTTCCTCTTCGACGAACCGACGTATTAGGGTTTCGACGTAACTTGGATCGATCGATTCTCGATCGATCGAAGCCCAGAAATTAGCACATATGCAAACATAGAGTTTCACAATAATGAACAAAAGAAGACATAGGTAGGGAGGTACCTGCGGAAATGTCGAAGAGGGTTTAGGGATCTGTCGAACTTTCAAACTGCAACTCCAAAGAGATTCAAAGGTTAGCCGACATCGCATTGAGATGGAATGATCTTAATTAGTACTCGAAGGCGGTGGATGCCATTCGTGGCGATCGGCGCAGGCCGCGTGTCCCTGCGCTTTGACACGCGGAATAGGGTTTTGGGAAGACGCAGTTCTGCCGTCACAGATTCAATCACGCGGATTAACGGTACTAGGTGACGACGTAAGGGTCTTTAGATGGCGCAAGTTACGAACCTGACGGCGCCGTTCTGGGATATATTTAAATTAAATATTAATTAATTTATTTTAACCAGATTTTGTTAATTAAAATTAGTGTATTTAATGCATCCCAAAAAATCTCAATAAATTACCCCTAGCTAATTGAGGGGTGAGGAACGCAACGGCGCACTCAGATTTTCATTTCGATGAGTATTTATTTATTTGATTTTTCAAGTATTTAAATAGTATTAAAATATTCGTCGAAAATCAACTACCTCCAAATGCATCCAAAACATCACCCTTAGTTAATTTGGGTGTTCTGAACACAATGGTAAAATCAGATTTTCAATTTGAGGCCTAGATAAAAAGTCATTTTTCTAGGGTTTGGAATTTTCTAGAGTACTTGATTTGACTTTGTTGACTTCAGATTTGACCTAGGTTTCGGAGGTGAGTTCTAAATTACTTAATTTGTGACTTAGAACCTTAATTAAGACTTAGATTAGTCTTAATTGAGCCAAGTAAGAACATGGGTTGTTACATTAGGGTTTGGTTAGCATTAAGTAAACACTATTTGTTTGACTTTAATTATTAGTTTGGCTTATAACAGTAAACTAAATGAAATGAAATCACATTTTATAAACTTATTAAGTATACTTGAATCAACATAAAACTATAGAATCTTAAATATCTTAATTAACCTAAGAAATCTTAAGATTTGGATCAAGCTTTTAAGACTTGATCTAGATCTAGGATTGCCACCAATAATGCATAATTACTCTACTGATTTGATATTGATCTTTAAATATACACTTGATTTGACTTAAGATTTGAGAAGGAGTCAAGCCCTAATCTACTTAAGGCAAATCTAAAACCATAACAACGCTAACTTAACTATATTGATTACAAGACTTCGAATTGAACATTTTCCAATAATGCATTTGATTTACTATTGATTCTAAACATTTGAATTAGACAAAGTAAGGTTAATAATAATCCTTGTGATTTCACAATCTGAATCGAACCTTAAGATCCTCGATTTTCTCTTAAATAATAAACCTGCATAATAAGATCATTAATACTATGTTGATTTAACAAGTGAACAAATCCTTAACAATATGTTTGATTTACACCCCATAATGTTAGTCTAAGTATGATCAGATGATTTCATCATCTGATATAATCATTCTAAATCTAATAATGAACCAAAACCTGATAGTCTAATAGCAACATCTAAAGAAGAGATCTTGATGCTCTCTTCATAAGATCGTCTTAAAATTATCTAAAAGACCTAAAATTATATATCATGAGGTAGGAGGCCTTGTATGAATCCTTGAGGTAGAAGTATAGAAAATCCATTCACCTTAGAGCTTGATCAATTGTCCTTGTGGTAGTAATCCCTTAAGACACTAGAAGAGATACATCTCCTTGTGGTAGAATCCATATTAAGTGATCCCTGATCACATTAGATTGGTGAAACTTTGTATAGGACTTACCTATTAGTCTAAGACTTATAGTCTTGATAAATCCTTATTTTATTAAATAGATTTGATGGAACCACGATTGTTGGGTAAGTGTAGTATAATATACCCATATTACTGGTCCCCAGTAATAATCTGGATTGGTTGAGTCACTCTAAGTAAGATTTGTCTTTGTTGCTATCCTACGGGCTTAGGCGGACATAACCTCGCTTAGAATAAATCAATCAATCCTAAGAGTGTATTAATTGGGTACCCATTTCTTAGTTTTATTGAAGGACAGTTACCATCGGGCAATGCCTCCCGGCGAAGATCGCTTCAATAGGTATGGCTTAAGTGAAACTAAGAAAAAGGGGAATTATCTTCCTTAAGACACTAAGTATGATTGTGAGTTTAGTGACTAAATACTTAGTTTGAAATACAAATCATCATCGGATGGTGCCTCCTAAAGAAGATCGCTTTATTAGAGTGGCGTAATTAAACTAAATGTTGTATCCTATCTTTGCAGCATATTTAATGTGTATACAATCACCCTGCCCAGTGATCTTTGAAGTAAATAAGCAACTTTAACTAAATATCGAACTAGAGTTTTGGAGTCAGAATCCTTTTAGCAGGATTCTGCACAGTGGAGACTTAGGATTCACTTATGTTTCTTACTACATTCTTTATGGATTTATTTGGACTTTTCATTCATATCATATAATGGCATAAACATGAAGCATAAGCATGAGTTGACCTCATTCCTTCTGTTGTGACACATGGTTATCAGTGATACAGTATGAGATACGGAATATTATATACACAGACTGGGGAATTTCATGGTGCATATGCGTCACCATACTGACTTCCTAACTATTGTACTTACATTGGACCATACGACTCATAGACCTTCAGTGACAGTTCTGTGGTATATCATGATATAGCTTATATGTGAGCATTGTTTTAGTAGCATATAGTGCAGCTTATAGCATCCTTTTCAGCATCTGGCATTTTTTTCTTTTCAGCATTTGGTTTTGATGCAATTTTTCCTTACTTAGTTCTTACAGTTCAGTTATTTGATGCTTTACAATTTTCCTGTATTTTTACTTTATGTTCTGCATATTTATTATATTTAGATTAGCTTGTATAGTTAGCTTCGATGTGTTAGACTTCTTGTCTAACACGGGGTACCTTTGGGATCCGGCAATTTGCTAGATCTTGAGCAGTTGTTGGAGACAGGTCAGGAAGACGTCCCAGAGTCTCAGGAGGAGCACTTGGAGCTGTAGGGGATCGAGCACCTACTTTTACTTTCTAGTTCCTTCCAGTATTTAGCTAGACTCTTTATATTCTGCATTATTATGGTTTGTAATAAAACTCTGGATGTATTTTCACTTTTCTTTTCTGAGATGGATATTTTCTACTGCTTGAGATGAATGTATTCTGGATGTTTTGCTTTTAGCTTCCACACTCTGTTATATTACTATACATAGTATTATGATGTGATCGGCGTACTGGAGACGCTGATATATTTCATAACGTACATGGGTTCTTCTCCACTCCCTGGCACCTTATGTACGTTATAAGTCTAATACTTAAGATAAGTGCTCCATTCTTATCTTAGAAATTGACTCTCGAGCCTACTCTTAGGGCTCGAGTCAGCGGCCTTCAGTATGGCTCTGTCCCTTTAGCCTATTCGGGACGATGGATTTTACTTGTATGGCCCACCGTTTCCCGAGTAGCACACCGTTCCGCCGCCAATCTATGAATTATACTCGTATTTTGCGCACGACGACGGGATGGGGTGCTACAATAGCACACAACATCCAAACAATAAAAATTACGTGGAAACCTCAAATATGAGAAAAATCACAGAACCACACCATAGAAAAAATTCACTATAAAAACTTGAAGGTTACTGTGTTTCAGAATTTATCTTCTTAGCTGAGATACACTAGCTCTTATTCTAATATAAAGAGGAGAGGAAGCAGCCACCACCAAGAGTCTCTCCTCCAACATGCAAGGGATATCTTACACAACACCTTCCTTAGGGCTTCTCCTTGGAATCTTCTCTTCACGGCAAGACTTAGCCTTCAAATTGAAATGTCAACCATATAATCTCCTCCCAATTTCTTTGCTTAAGTACCTAGCTGAAATTCAAATCATGAAAAGTCCAAAATGCCATCTAATTTAGTTAGGATGAAACTTGGACTGAAGCAGATTTCGCCAGGTATTACGGTGCGCCGTAGCGCCCAACTCTCGGGTTGGGACCCGCTGCAGCACGCCATAGCGTCTGCATCTCGGGTTGGCATCCGCTGCGGCACGTCGTAGCGCCTGCGTCTCAGGTTGGCACCCGCTGAGATGCACAATAGCGCTCGCGTCTCGGGTTGGATCCGCAACGGCGCGCGACAGCGCCAATTTCCGCTGCAAGGCCTGCTTCTCTGTTTGCCGACCGTTGAGGCGCGCGATAGCGCCTCCGCCTTGAGTTGGGATCATCAGAGCGCTTGTGTTGGTTCAGGACTTCACTTCTTGCTTCGAATCGCCTCGAAACCTCCCGGAAACTCACCAGAGTATCACCAGTGTCTCCATAATAAACTAAATGATCTTCATAACACAACACCATTCATATAAGGGTGCTCAGAAAGATAGATCGGACGTTAGCAAATATTTGATCATAATATTATGATAGCTTAATATTATCAATGCGCTTATTTATTTTAACAAAAACATTTACTTTATTAAATGTCAGCTATCTTATAAGTTAATAACAAAATTTATAATTAATTAGTTACAAATTTCAATGTTACTACATATTTAATATTTAAATTGATTAAAAATAGTATTTATATGAAAATAGAAGTATCTAATAATGCTTACTTTTAATTATTTTATTTAAAGTTTATTTTATGTATTTAATTTATAATTTTTTTAAAATAAAATTGATTTTAAGAAGAGCATACCATTAAAAATAAATGTCTATGTGCAATAACCAAGGGGTTTATTGTAGATCGAGACACCCATTAGCACCACAACGGAAGCAATTTGCACTCGAGAAATGGGGTTGCGTTGACGGTTACCAAGCAAGCGACAAAATCACAAGTGCAGCAAAATATAGATCACAACACATCCACGTGCATCCACACGTAAGCGTCCAAACAATAATGTTTTACATGGAAAATTCAATAATGGAAAAATTACGAAGTCATACCACACAAAAATTTCACTATGTACGAAAAGGATTACAGAGTTACAAAGAGTTTCACCTTCACAATAGAAAAAAAAGATCTAACGCTTATAAAACCTCGCAATCGATTTATTTTGTAACAGGGAACATGTAACAACCCAGGTTGTTGCCTAGGTTAATTAAGATTAATCTAAGTCTTAATTATGGTTCTAGTCCAGTAGCTAAGTTATTTAGAACTCATCTCTAAGATCTAGGTCAAATCAGGAATCAACTTGATCAAATCTTGATTTCTGAAAAATCTCAAAACCTTAGAAATTGACTTTTTATTTTGACATTAGATTGAAAATTCGACTTTGCCACTGTGTTCACCACCCCCAAATTAGTTAGGGGTGAAGTTTTGAAGGCATTTGGAAGTCGTTGAATTTTCATCAAATATTTTAATATTATTTAAATACCCTGGAAGATCAAATAATTAAATACTCGTCCAAACAAAAATCCGAGTGCGCCGATGCGTTCCTCACCTATCAATTAGCTAGAGGTGATTTATTGAAAATTTTAGGACTGCATTTAATTAGTTAAATTTAATTAATGAAATCTGTATAAAATAATTTAAATAATAATATTTTATTTAAAATAAACGGCGCCGTCATTTAAGTTAAACGGCGTTTCCTTCTTTTTAATTTGGGCCGTTAGTTTGGACGAGCCATCAGTGCCGTCTGATCGATTGATCAGACGGTTGAGAGGCGTCGTCTTCGCGAAGAAGGGCACGTGGCGCTGAAACCTTACGCGTGTTGGCCTGGGCTCGCGCGTCACTAGCAGGTCGCTCCAGATGGCTTCCACCGCTCCTGGCCACCGCGTTAGGCCTAGTATAAGGTCTCTGGAACTCTGACTTTGCTCGGGTTTAAGCCCTGAAGTTTGGTACCTTGAAATCAAGCTCAAGTCTCCCTTGCCATACGTTTGAGGTACACCTGCATACCCTTAATCTTCGCTAATTTGCAATCTCCATTTCGTTTCTTAATTTCACATGCTGGATTGTCAATCTATCGGTCCTGATCGAGTCTAGTTGCAATAAATTGGCGTAAATTGGGATTAGTTTAACAGTACAAACCGTTAGGGGTTTGTAGCAGACCTAGGGTTCAACCCACCGGCCTTCCTAGTTCATCTCCGGTGGCGTTTAAACAGTCTTTAGGTAGATCTCATTAGGTCCTAGCAACTGCTAGGCGAATCGAGTCTCACCGCCGTTGTGGGGATGCCTGGAAGTCAAATCCTAATCGGAGCAAGTCGGGGGCGATGCGAGGGAAGGCGATGGGATTTTGGGTCGGGCCGGGTTGACCCGAGCCCGAGCCGGACCCGTTCCCGTGTGGGTTTTCTGAGCATCCGCATGCTAATCGAATGTAGTGGGACCCGCTGATTCGGCGGAACGTATAATGTTTCGCCGCGTGTCGTAAGGTGGGGCCCACAGTTGCGTCTTCTGCCCGAGACAATGGGGCCCTCCAGTCAGGCCCCAGCGAACCCATTCGAGCCATGTAATAGCTGCGGGGACCACCGTCGTGTGTCGGTGCGGGCCTGACCCGCAGATTAAAGAAAATTTAAAATGTTAATAATACTAATTAAATTAATTAATATACACTTAATTAAGTTCTTATAATATTAAACATATATTAATGTATATATGTTTATATATTATACTTACATACATATATGTATATCTACATAAACAGAAAAAAAAAATGAAAATTAGTAATTAATAAATATAGTAACATATTAAATACTTAATAGATAAATCAATTAATAAATCATTTAGTTCCTATGATATTAATCTTAGGATAGAAATAAATACCTATATAAATTAAAATATATATAAATATAAATACATATACATATATATATATATATACATATATATATATATATATATATATATATATATATATATATATATATATATATATATATATATAGATATAGATAAATCAAATAACTAAAATCATTATTATATAATCAACAGATTTATGAAATTTAATATATTAATTAAATAAACATTAAGATTAAAGTATATATATATATATATATATATATATATATTGCAATTAATTCCACTTAATAATCAAAACTTTAAACATACATAACTCATAAAATACATATCCAAATCATATAATCAAATATACAAAATTGATCAAAAAAATTCAAGGAATTTATTGGAACTATCAAATTCCCATTTGAAGTAGTATATTATATAGTGACATTTTTAGGGTTTTAAATAATTAAAAAATGTGACAATTGCTCAAATGGCTATAATTTTGTATCATTTAATCCAAACATATCTAATATGGGTCTCAAAATGATCAGCAAATCCTAAGGAATAATCTAAAAATGTTTACTTTACTGTTTGGATTAGTTTTGGATTAATCATTTTAGGACTTAACCCTAATTAGGTTAAATAGTCCTAGAACTTCAATTAACCATAAGTTGGTCAATTTAACCCCAAATTAGGTGATTCAAATTTATATCAGAAAAACTTAATTTACAGTAAACTACAAAAATAATTAGGATCCAATAGTTAGATTTACTAATCAATCCTAATTATCCTAAAACTTGATTAGTGAAGATTAGCAAATATAATTATCCAAATTGAATAATTCAAATTTTAGAGAGCTCCTAGAGTAGATTAGAATCTAGTGGTGAGATTAGTTTAGTGATTAATTTCACTAATCACTCACTAATTATCCTAAACCCTAATTAGGCCAAAACTTAGCCAATTAGAGTCCAAATTGAGCATACTACTAGTCAATGTAATCAGTGGAATCATTTGTAAACCATAGCCACTGATTTTACTCAATTTGGATACCAATTAGAGAAGTTAGGATTTTTGACCCTTAATTAAGAAACCCTTAATTACCATTTTACCCCTAGGCTTGTATTGGCCATAACTTGGCTAATACTTATCAGAATTCAGAAATTTTAAGTTCTATAGAAACCTTAGACACTAAGAAACAATAAACTGAAAGAAAATTTAGATTCCTTTAGACCAAATTACCAAAATGCCCCTATGAGTCAAATTCATTAATTTAATCTCATGAGGATTATTAATTACCCAAAATTTGTGTAATTACTGTCTAATCTTATATTAGACAGTAAGAAATATTTTGCCACTAAAAATTTCAGTTTTGGAACCCTAGATCAAATTTTGATCTTTTGAACCCTTATATAGGGGAAAAATAGTCATTTTGCCCAAATTTAGAGTTTAATATTTTAAAACCCTAGAATCATATTCTAAATATTATAAATAGTAAGATTAGTGATTTATATCATAATTTATGTAATTATAAGGCTTAGTAACAACTTTGATTAAAATCTCAATTTAGGACCTTAAGAAAATCCTAAGTAAAATCATGAGTTCCTTCCTTTCTTTAATTATCTTAGATCTTCCCATAGGTCTTATAATACTGGTTAGGATGTATGTCTGAGAGATACGCTTAGTAATTAAGAGCTTTAATTCCTAGGATTAGGAATAGATCTTTGGTTAGAGTTCATCTATTGAGTAAATTGGGTTACTCAATAGATGAAACCTTGAGTTTATTAATTTATAGATTTTATTAAGTTTATTTAATGATTATTTTATCTTTGAATCTTAGAACTAAAAATAGAGATCTATCATAATAAGATGATTACTTATTAAGATTTGCCTTAATCTAAATCAGTGAGTATGGATATTAAATATTAGATCTTTAGATATACCTTTGGATTAAGAGATTAAACCCTAATATTTGGAGTTTAATTCTTAATTTTTTCATCTTGATTTGGCTAATCAAGATGAGGTTGGGATTTTTAAAATTAATAAAATAGGTCGATTGATTTGTCATTTAACTTATGTAGTTGACATCAATTTATTTATAATTAGGACCTAGCTAGTCCTAATTATTTTCAATCTATAAGGACGTGAATCTGAGTTACACTCAATAGTAGGACCTGGAGATCCTAAATTTGTGTAAATTAGAGTAGATAGAATGATTAAATTAGATAACAAATGGATATAACTTGTGTCATAGTAGAGTCTCTTGCTCACTTTGATATTGATACTTTGCTTATCTTGTTTTAAGCCTCATACATTGTATATATATATTGGACATAGGATATTTGATAAGTATCACATGTCATCTTTGAAATTGCATAAAAAACATTTACATTTCTTTTATCAGTACTTTCAGTTAAGTAGAATGTAACCTAATTAGTCTACTTCTCGGTGTCACTTACTTCTTCTTATACTTCTCATGTGGCTATTAGCCCGGTACCGATAAGGTAGTACTAATTTTAGGTGCACTTCTACTTAGTGTTTCTACCTCTCATTGCCGCTTACTTCCTCTTATACTTCTCATGTGGCTACTAGCCCGGTGCCGATATGGTAGTATTAGCTTTATACCTCTCGGTATCACTTACTTCATCTTATTCATCCCATGCAGATGACCCGGCTTTGATATGACAGTAAGTGAGTCTTTATTTATGTACTTCTTTCAGATGGCAAGTTTGGCCAATACAGTGTTTCAGCTTATACTTTATGTTTCGGTTACTTTACTGCACTTTTAGCATTTTCCTATTTACTGCTTTACTGCATTTCTAGCTTTATTTTTACATATAGGTTGCTATTTTGTTCTTTATTCATATCTTATAGAGTGTTAATCTTGCTTTTTAATTACTTAAATATCTCGTATGTTCATTTTACTTTATGTCTATTAGCATATACTAAAATTGATCATAAGCATGTTTAGGCAGTTTTCTTTTTTATTAGCATTTAGTCTTTAATTATACTTAACCTTGTGCAGTTATAATTGGAGGTATGTGTTTACTTCCTATTTGTTTAAGTTATAAACTAGTTGTTTATACCTTTACTTGCTTCTTTCTTACGCGTTCTTGCACCTATTTATGTGCTTCCGTCTTACTTATTTATGGTGATATCTAACAAACTTAATAAATTGATTACCCTAAAATGTACTTAGATGAATTGTCTAACTAGATTTTTCTTTTATTAGCTGGGGCCCTATCATTGTGATACCAACAATAATAGATTCTGAGCTATTTGAGGTGATAGAGCCTTCAGGAGATTTGCATTTGGAGGAGGAGCGTCCTACTAAAGATCCTTAGTTTTTTTCTATATTTGTGAAAATGAGTGTTTTATTTCATCTCTTTTATTATTGTTTAAAGTTGTAATAATACATGATTAACTTTACTTTTTAGAACTTTACTTATTATGTACTGTTGTATTATATATGATGGATGGATGTTGTACTTATGCTTCTGCACTTTGTCTTTGTTTGTATTTACATTTAGTGAAATTTTACCTTAAGAATGGCAAAGTCCTTAGTTAAGTTGGATTTGAATGTGTGTCTAGTCTAATTATAAGCAGGGACCTTGTCATTTTGGTGACCCCACCATCGTAATCATATTAACTTAAGAGTTAACAGGACCACGGCGGGCTGGGCCGCCACAGAACACCAGCTCTTATTTTTTAGAATGAAGAATGAGAGCAGCAACCACCTTTCTTAGGGTTCTCACCAACCACAACCAAAGCCTTTAGCTTGCCTTTACTAACATTAGAAACTCCTTCAATAATGTTCATTTAAAAACCCAACTAACATTTGGACTCCAAATGGTCCAAAATATACATCAAATTGCTCATGGCGTAACCTGGAACAAAGCAGATTTCTGCCTGGTGCTACAGCGCGTCGTAGCGCCCGGGCCTCGGGTAGCTAGGTGTCATGGCACGCTGTAGCACCTTGGTCTCTGGCGTTGAGGCGCACCACGGCTTGCGATAGCATTTCAATCTTTGAATCAGCCACGAGAACGTGCTACTGCTCCCCGGTCTCTGTCTGCTTCCTGTTAGGGAAACCTTTTCAAGTAACGCACCGTTCCATGTCTACGGGATTCGATCAAAGATCTTTAAAGGACTTTGGGATTCGATTAGGACACACCTTGTTTCTCATCAATTCAAGCATTTTTTGTAGCTAGTCAAAGAAATTCAGTTGCAAGAAAACTTCTAGGGCCAAATGGACAGAAAAAGAAGGCTCATTTCTGTAACAACTCTAGGTTGTTACTTAGCATAATCTTGACTTAATTGCATCTTAAATATCATTCAATTGAGTTCATATAGTTATTAGAATCAATCATCGAAGATTTGGAGCGATTCAGAGCTCAATTTAATATTTTGATTATTTTAATAATATTTAATTAATTAGAAAATTTAGATATTTAATTTGACTTTGAAATCAAATCCGACTTGGCCATTGAGCTCATCACCCCAAAATTAGATAGGGGCGATATTTTGGACATGTTTACAAGTCGTCAGATTTTTGCAAATATTTTAATGTAATTAAATACCCCGAAAAATAGGAAAATTAAATACTCATCGGAATCAAAATCCGACTTCGATGTTGAATTATTCACCCTCAAATTAACTTGGGGTGAATTTTTAAGATTTTTCGATGCTAGTCTATTAATCTGATTTTTAAAGCATTAATTAATTAAATAAATTAAGTTAAAATCTTTAAATAATCCATTTATTCTCATTCTTTTCCCTGAGTTGGACCCCATTCCCTCTTCCCTACCTGCATACGCCCCCTCTTCTCCCAATCTGCCGCACGCAAAGGAGCTGAGGCCCCCCTCTCCTCTTTATTTTTTGCCATCCCCTTCTCCCCATACTTGTAATGGGATGACTCAAGATCATCTCATCCAAGAACCATACCTTCCCAGCTAGAATCATCCATCTCCCTCCTTACCCTCTTCCTATAAGATGTTCCCTAAGCCCTCTCCTTCCTCAATTTGGCCAGCTGAGCTCTTCTCCTCATCCCAATCTGTAACAACCTGAGTTGTTACTTTAGATAATTAGGGTTAATCCTAAGTCTTAAACATAATTAGATGTGCTAATAAGGTCAATAGAGTCAACCTCCTAAACCTAGCACAAATCAGGAGTCAATTGGATTGAATCCTGATTTTTAGAATATCTGGAAAACCCTAGAAAGACCTATTTAAATTGACCTCCGATCGAAAAATGGACACTGCCATTGCGTTCCTTGACCCCAAATTAGCTTGGGGTGAAGTTTTCGTGTCAATCGGAAGTCGTCGAAATTTCAACGAATATTTTAATAATAATAATATCACGGAAATCGAGGTATCAAAATACTCGTCGGATCAAAAATCCGACTGCGCCATTGAATTCCTTGACCCCAAATTATCTAGGAAAAATATGTTCAAAATTTTCTAAAATTTTTTCAAAAAAAAAAAAAAAAAAAAATTATTTTTTTTACTGTAGCTAATGGCGTGCCGTTAAGTACTTAATGGACCCATCACTGTAGCTGACAGCGTCGTCAATCTGGACGGCGCCATCTCAGCCGTTGGATCGGCCCAGATCCAACGGCTGCGGAGTCGTCTTCCTCGACGACTCCGCCCGCGTGACACGCGGCGGCCCGTCGCCATTTCTGGCCAATCCGGCCGCATCCAGGCCTCGACGAGGTCGCCGTCCGGTCTATAAGACCTCGGCCTACCCCTAGGCTCCGAGTTTTCACCGATCGGAGCCCGGATCGAGTCGGAATCAAGCCCGGAAGTCAGCCTTTCTTTTTCGCCGAATCCTTCGCCGATACGAACTTCAGGTACCCCGATCTCCCTCGTTTACCGTTCGATCGTTGCAAAAATTGTAGGATAGGTAGATCAACATGTCCTCTTCACATCCACCGTTCCGATCGGGCTAAAACCCACCCGATCGGGCGCACCAAGTCCCCGAAGTGGACTGGGTTCGGTCCGCCGAACCCCCGGAACGCGAAGGGTCACGCCTTCGGGTCGGGCCGGGCCGACCCGAGCACGCCCCGACCGGGTCGGGTCCGCGTCAGCGCGGGTGGGGCCCACCCGGCCACGTGGCCGCCTACGGGCCCGCCACGTGTCAAGTGGGGCCCACAGCCCCGTCAGCCAGGCTGAGTCAGCAGCCGTGGGACCCACAGTGCCACGTGGCAGCCTCTGGCAGTGCCACGTGTCAGGTGGGCCCACTGTCCAGTCAGCCGGGCTGAGTCAGCAGCCCGTGGGACCCACAGTGCCACGTGGCAGCCTGCGGCAGTGCCACGTGTCAGGTGAGCCCACTGTCCTGTTAGCCGGGCTGAGTCAGTAGCCCGTGGGACCCACAGTGCCACGTGGCAGCCTCCGGCAGTGCCACGTGTCAGGTGGGCCCACTGTCCAGTCAGCCGGGCTGAGTCAGTAGCCCGTGGGACCCACAGTGCCACGTGGCAGCCTCTGGAAGTGCCACGTGTCAGTGGGGCCCACTGTAAGTTAATTAGAAATTAATTAAATTAATGTTAGTGTTAATTAATTACTGTTTAGCCCTAATTAATTACTGTTAGTGGTTAATTAAGTTAGGGTTAGTACTAATTACTTTTAAACAGTAACTTTAATTAAATAAGTATAATTAAAGATTAATTAAGAATTAATTAACTGTTAATTAAATCTTAAACAGTAATTAGGATAATTAATTACTTTTGAACAGTAAATTTAAATAATTAAATATATTAGAGATTAATTAAGACTAATTAAACAGTAATTAGCACTAATTACTTTACCACAGTAAAATTATTTAATTAATTAATTAATAATTAAACAGTAATTAATTAAATAAAAACTTTAGGAATGAACAGTAAATTTAAATAATTAAATATAATTAGAGATTAATTAATATTAATTAAACAGTAATTAGCACTAATTATTTTACTACAGTAAAATTATTTAATTAATTAATAATTAAATAATGATTAATTAAATAAAAACTTTAAGAATGAACAGTAAATTTAAATAATTAAATATAATTAGAGATTAATTAATATTAATTAAACAGTAATTAGCACTAATTACTTTACTACAGTAAAATTATTTAATTAATTAATTAATAACTAAATAGTGATTAATTAAATAAAAACTTTAGGAATGAATAGTAAATTTAAATAATTAAATATAATTAGAGATTAATTAAGATTAATTAAACAGTAATTAGCACTAATTACTTTACTACAATAAAATTAATTAATTAATTAATAATTAAACAGTGATTAATTAAATAAAAACTTTAGAAATGAATAGTAAAATCATTTAATTTGAATAAATGAATAGTAAATTAATTCAAATTGTATTTTTGAATAGTAAATCTTAAAAGTTTAATAACTTTTTGTAGGATGATCCAAACATAGCCAATATGGGTCTTAAAATACTCAGAAAAATATTTAGGATCAAATGGCGTAATATAAAATTTTGTTTTGGGTACGCATAATGAGGTAGCATTTTAGAGCCTCTTTAAGACCCCATAAGTTTTTACCCGATTATCGAAACATAGTCAATATGGGTCTTAAAATGCTCAGGAGAGCGGTCCCATCACCGTGGTAGTATTAGTTTTCTAATTTGGACATCAGGACAAAAAGTCAACTCTAGAATTTAGAGTTGACTGTAGTGAAAAATGACCAAAATGCCCTTGGAGTTCAAATGGCCATAACTTAGTCAATTTAACTCCAAATCCAAAAATTCAAGAAGCTACCTAGTTTAGAATTTCAATGTCATCATTTTCACAGAAATAATATTTAGGATTTGAACCCTAAAATTTAGGGAAATGACCAAAATACCCATAGCCTTATTTTAGCCATAACTCGGTCGTTTCTCGTCCAAATTGCACGTATTTACTGTCTATCTTCAAGTTAGACAGTAAGGAATTAGTTGGAGAAGATAAAGCTCAGTTTGGACCCTAAATCAAAAGTTGATTGACCCGTAAAGTAGGGGCAAAATAGTCGTTTTACCTTAAAATTGGAAAAGCGCAACTTTAGCCCTTAATTAAAATCTTAGAATACTAGGATTAATAATGTAATCATATTAGTACCATATAAGTAAATAAAACAAGTCATTAAATTAAATTCCAATAATTTTTCCTAAGTCTCAAGCATCCCACCTTAAGGACCTTTCCTGAGATTAGGACTAGATCCTAGGTTAGAGTTCATTCATTGGGTAAAACCTTGGTTTTTTGTAGTTTCTAGATATTATTTTGTTTTACAACCCATTCTGATTAGTTTATCTTTTAACTTTAAATTTAAGATAGGAGATTCGTCCTATTAAGTTTGATTACTTGATATGATTTGCCTTAACTAGTAGATCACTTATAGTATAAAACCTAGAACTTAGGTCTTATCCAGTTTGGATTATGTGATTAAACCTAAAATCTCGTAGTGTTTAATCCATAATCTATAGGTGTAGAAGATCTTGATCAGATCTTAGTTAGAACGTCTAAATTCACAAAATTAGGACGTATGATTTATTTGTTTAATTCATAGTCGTCTATCTGATTGAACTAGATTGGAACCTGATCAGTTCCAATCCTTTTTAACTCATAAGGACGAATTTCTGAGTTACACTTGATAGTAGGAAAATAGTGATCCTGAACTTGTGTAACTTGGAATAGTTAGCTGGTTAAGTAGAAAATAAATGATATCACCATATTTAGTCGAGTCTCTTGCTTACTTGTTATTTGTTGCTATGCATACATTGTAATTTTGTGCCTTATATTTTCTTTGAACATATCATATAAGATATTTGATGCATAAATAAAATGTTAGGAAATTATGGAGACTCCTTAGATTCCTTATGAAAATATTAAAGTAAATAAGTGAAATGATAATGAATTGATGTGATTGAGCTGCCTCTCAGTGTTCTTTTGATCATACCGAATGTTGCCCTAGCCGTATCGTGCTAGGAGTTGCCCTAGCCGTACTGTGCTAGGATATTTCGGTATGATAGTTGGTGACCTAACCGTATCGAGCTAGGAGTAGCCCTAGTCGTATCGTGTTAGGGCCATATATATGACTGTTGTTGGCTTAGTCGTATCGAGCTAGGAGTAGCCCTAGCCGTATCATGCTAAGATCTTCAGTTTCTTTTGGCGAGCTAGTGTAGCTCTTTTTTGTATGGCAGTTGATGTATTATAGTTTTATATGCAGTTGTGGTTGTTTTAGTATATTCTTTTTCAGTCAGCTATTTCCTTGTACTGCTTTATATATATCTAGGATGTAGAATCTTGCTGCTATATGTATATATCTGTAACAACCCAAGTGAGGGTCGCCACAATATCACTGCTGAGTTATTCATTTTTAATTAGCATGTTATTTTTATTGATCACCAGCATGTTTAGGATGTAGAATTTTTCTTCCAGCATTTATTCAATTATATTTACACTTATATGCCTTTCCTTGATTACTTGTTATGCGAGGTATGCTTCAGCCTCATTTCTTTGCCTTGTTTATACTATAGAGCATAATCTATAGTTTGCCTTTTTACTTGTGTTGCTTACTGCTCCTGTATTTACACATCATGCTTAGAAGTAAATGGTAAAATGATGATATTATATAACTTTATTAAAAATTCAGCTTAAAATGTACTTAGACAATTGTCTAATCAGATTTTTCTTTTTTTTGGCTGGGGCCCTACATTGTGAAACCGACAATGGCAGACTCCTTTCAGTTAGACGAGCAGGAGTTAGGTGTGGAGCCGTACCCCGAGGAGGAGTCCATAGAAGAAGCTGCCGTTTAGTCCCTTTATACTTCGAGTGAGAATGAGTGGTTTTCATTCTATTTTTATTTAAACATTTTAAATTATGTAATAATACAGGTACCATTGACTGTATATTGGATTTTATGCTTATATTCTGAGTCTATTATTCTTATTTACACTGTGATGCTTGGATGGTTTACATTTCCTTAAATCGCTTTCGCACTCTGTTTATTTACTTATATAGTGACTGTTTGATTAATTCTGAGTTAACCTTCCTCTAATCAGGTGGATTGTGGAGTTTATCCTAATCCAATGCTAAGTAAGGGGTTAACCAGAGTGACACCCCACCCTTAATCTAAACCTATTGAGGGTTAAGGGTGAGGGTCGCCACACAATCTCCTTCCCTTCCAAGATTATTCTCAAGCCAAAGGAGAACCCCCAGCCTCTTCCTCATCTTGCTAGCAGTTGAAGAAGAAGAAGAAAATTCTCCTTTCAAGCCCTAAAAGTCGTAGGACTCGATCGTCTCCAAGCCAAGTTACCTCCCTTTCCCCCATTGGATGATTCAATGGCTACTCCATTTTTATTCTCATGCTTATCTCGTGTATCTAAGAATTTGTGGTTGAGTATGGAAGCCATTAGAGCTCGTTAAGGTTTCAAATGTAGGGTAAAAGTTAAGTTCTACAAATATGATTTCATGTATACCCAAACCTTTAACCTTATTGTTTACATCGTTAAAATAATCCTTTTGTGCCGATTTTGGTATCAGTGGAAAGTTCTCGGAAATACATTTCCATCGGTATATGGCACAGCACGTGAGGTGCTATAGATTGAGAGTATTTGAGTGCGAAAGGAGATCCGTTACGATTTTCACACATGTAAAATCACCGCCAGGCACTACGCGCACCGTAGCGCCTGAGTCTCTGGTTGAATCCACCGTAGCGCGTCATAGCGCACCGTAGGGCCTGGCTCTCAGCCGAGGGGCGCTACAGCGCACCGTAGCATCCAACTCTTGGGAAATTGGGCGCCGTAGCGCGCCGCCGCGCTGAAAACCGCCGCAGCGCGCAGCAGTGCCCGCATATCAGGTTGGCTACGCCGTAGCGCACCATAACGTGCCGTAGCGCCTGACTTTCGGCCAGAAGGTGCTACAGGGCACTGTGGCGCCCAAAACTGTCCGAAAGTGCCCAGAACTATCCGAAATTGCCCATATTTGTTATTTTTCACATTTTAATGAATTTAGGACCATATTGGGGCCAAAATATATCAAAATTGAACATGAATTTAATAAAATTAAGTATTGTGTGATTTTGAAAGTGATTTTCAATGTGCATACCCCTTAAACTTTTAATGATCTTAAGCAAAATTTTAATATTGAAATGATCATAACTGAATCATTAGACATCAAAATTTAGTATTCTTAGACTCTATGGAATCCTTGGACAGTAGACAACAATAAATTAACTGAAATTTTAGACTTCACAAAGTGAAATTACCAAAATTCCGTTATAGGTTAAAATCTTTAAATTGGACTATATGACTTAATACTTGTCCAAATTTGATATACATACTATCTATCTTCATGTTAGACAGTAAGAAATCATTTGGCATCAAGAAAATCTAATTTAAAGCTCTTAATCAAAAAATACATTTTAGGCCCTTAAGTAGGGCAAAACGATCATTTTGCCCAAAATTTAGGTTAAGTGCCCTTAACTTCTAAAATATCATTTAAATCATTAAAATCAGTAATAAAACTGATTTGGGATTAATTTATAACCCTTATTCTCATAATTAAGTAATTTGATAAAATTCTCATTTCAAGTCTTGAAAATACTAAGTAAAATTAATGCCTTCTAACTTAGTCCTAATTACGCACCTATTTGAGTAAATTAGGACATCACATAAAAATAAATTATAATAATTATCATCAATTCTTAAAATCCCCTAAATTTTTTATTAGGAGCTTCTTAGAATCTACATTCCACCTTAGGATATTTTCCTTAAGATTAGGAATAGATATTAGGTTAGATTTTATTTGTTGAGTAAATTGGTTATTCAATAAATGAAATATTAGTTTTATTAATTTCTAAATTCTTAATATAATTCTGATTATTTTATCTTTCAACTTTAGATTAAGATTAAGAGAATCATTCTATTAAGCTTGATTGTACTTAATAGAATTTGCCTTGATTATTAGTCCACATTTAGACTTAAATCTTAATAATTAAGAATTACCCTTTGGATTATGCGATTAAACTCAATTTGTGGTGTTTAATTCATAATCCATAGCTTTAGTAGATCTTGATCAGATCTTAGCTTAGAGCGTCTAATTTTATTAAATAGGACGCATTGGTTACTTATTTAACTTGTAATCGATATTAATTGAACTAAAATAGAACATAATCAGTTATAATTGATTTTAACTCATAAGACCCTGCTTCTAAATTATACTTAATAGTAGGAATTAGAAATCTTAAACTTGTATAACTTAGAGTAGTTAGTACAAATTAAGTAGATAATAATGGATATCACATGTGTAATAGAGTCCCTTGCTTACTATTGACTTACTTATTGCTTTTGCATTCATTGTACTTTGTGGATTTACCCTGAACATGCCATATAAGAACATTAATTCATGAAATGAAAATTTATAATAATTATGATAACATTTGCATAGTGTTCAATTACTTGTTGACGTGCACATTTTACCCTATTGGACATGGGTAAGGAGAAATAATAATTACTTAATATTACTTATTGAGGAGTGTTGTGTTAAGTTGGAACCTGCTTAGTCTTGCAGACATGCTTGACTCCTCAGCTACTTCTGGATATGTCAATAAAAGTAAAATAAATAACTAAAATATTACTGCATTTGTACTTATTGCTTCCTCAGTTCAGTTTTGCTTCGTTATTTTGCCTTAGCCTCTTATGACGCTAAGAAACTTACCGGCTTAGCCTCAGATGACGCTAAGAATATTACATTTTTCAGTTCATCATGCTAGTTTAGCCCTCTTCAGATGTGGCAGTTATTACATACTTATTTACTGTTTTAGTGTTACCTTTTTACTATAGTTAGCCTTTACTTTACCTGCTTATTTGTATACTTATAATATGCTAGATTTCTTTTACTGTGTACTTATACATATCACAGATAGATTGCTTACTTTTAAACTTGCATATATCATATGATTATCAACATGTTTAGGATAAGTCTTTTCTTTGAGTAATTTTCTTATTTTATTTATATAAATATGCCTAACATTGTCACAGCTTAGTATAAGGTATGTTCTTTTGCCTCATTGTTGTCCAGTTATAAATGCTGTATTTATAACTTTCAATATTTTTTTTGTATGCTTGTTGCATCGTTACACTTTGCTTGTTTTATAGTCTAAGTAAAATGATGATATAATAAATATTATGAATTTAAACAACATAAAATGTACTTAGACAATATGTCTAACCATATTTTTTTTTTTGCTGTGGCCCTGTCATTGTAAAACCGATAATGACAGGTTCTGAGAAATTTGAGGACCTTGTGCCTAAAGAGGAGCCATTCTTGGAGGAGCATCAGGTTGGGGCAGAAGATTAGTAGATTAGCTATCATTTTATTTCGCCTGTGAGGATGAGTGATTTATTTCATTTTCAACTTCATCTTAAAATTGATGTAATAATTCAGATATATATGTATGTTCTTTTATTATACTATTTTATTATGAGCTGTATGTTTACTTCTTACTTGTATTATGGTGGATTAGATGTAATATATTTTATTATCTTTGCTTCCGCACTTTGATGAATGTACGTACTTAGTGAATGATTCCTCTGCATTACTCTGGGCACAACCTTCGCTTATTAGTAGATTGAGGAATTACATCTTAATTTAATGATAAGTGAGGGATTTGCTAAAATGACACACCACTCCTTAGCCTTGATTATTGGTGGTTAAGGGGCGGGGTACTACAGTTTCACTTCAACAAGGAAGGAAACATTTAATCATCGAAATGTCGCAAAAGTCTTCAACATTGAAGCCAATCAATCCCTAGCTGATGCATATGGATGCAAGCATCCCCACCCGTATGAGAAATGTTATCACCAAGGAAATGTCTACTTCACCTGCGGCAGACAAGATCACCGTTTATGCACATGCACCGTCGAGAAGACAATCGATAGAGTCGATATTGTCAATTCTAAAAGAGTTCAATTGTTCCGTCCTTAACCTTTGAACAACAGACCCTATGCTATGGCAGTCATGCCACCACCTGCTCCTGCTGCAACCCCCAGGGGTGCACCTGCTTCTGCCCAGACCCATAATCGCCAGGGCCGTGCACCACAGAAATCCTTCTCAAGTAACGCACTGTTTCACGGCTACGGCATGCTACAACGCCTGTCTCTGGAATTTCACCAGCCATGGCGCTTTGGTCTATGTCTGCTGGCCGCAGTGATGCACTATGTGCGCTGTGGCAACTGCTGCAGCTGAGCATTCCCAACTTCGTTCTGTATCAACTTAGAACCTTCTAGAAGCTCGTCGGAGCTCCATTAGCATCTTCATGATGATCTGAATGATTTCCACATCCTAACAGGGGTTAAGACTCTGGAATTATTATCTCATTTTCGTAGATTTAATTCTCATCGATAATATAGATGCAATATTATTTTAAGCTTATTTGCTTAGGGCTTTGGGGCGAAGCTTATCTTAAAACTGATAAATTAAGCTAAGCTTTATAAAACCATCAAAATTAATAAACTATTTTATTAAATTAAAACTATGTTAGGCCAAGTTGAGGAATCATTTGATTGATGTTCAAAATTAAGTTTGAAAATACTATGTATTGATACTAAATTATTAGTGTTGTAATGCTTAGAATAATTATGTTAAATATTATGCATATAATATTGTCACATAATAGTTATTATTGTAATTAATAAATTCATTAAAATATTTTAAACTAATTATTAAATCTTTGCAAGAAAATATTGAATGTATATTATTTTATTAATGTTTTAAAATTAGTAATTGAAAAAAAAATAAATAAACACTAATGAAATAATATCTAAATTCTATTAGATGAATTCTTTAAGTGTCATTTCAGCGAGTCTAAATATATTTCTCTAATTGAAAGCATGATAAAAAAGTAAACTTTGTTTTCTTGATTAATATAAATTTTATCATTAAAATAACCCATCTCTTTCTCTATATATATAAGTTTGGATATAGAGCTAATACATAGCTCAAGAAAAATCAATATTAAATCAATATTTGCATATTAATACTCACTAAAATAAAAATCATAATAATTTATTTCCTTAAAAAAGATATTTAAAAGCTAAATAATATTTTTTTTTACAAAATTGAGGCCTCTGCTGTATCTTTCTTTCCGGTCGAATAGCATTGGATTCACATGGCAAACAATGGGCTTTAAGCCGGAATTTAGTAATGGAATCGAGCTGGGGCTAAATTTTAATAAAATAAACGCTTAAGTACTTTACGGACTATTTTACTAAAATAAATTATTGCAAGCTAATTAACAGTGCAGAATTATCTTAGCAACTACACTAGTAGATTGTTAATTTGACCGCAAATTCAAACTCGAACTCAAAATATTTTGATTCGATTCAAATTGGACTTCAAAATTTTCGAGTCGAGTTCGAGTTGAACAGCTTGACTCGAATCCTATTTGAAATGATTCGAAATGATTCGAACTTCACTCGAACTCGAACAAATTCAACTTGACTCTCAAACTCAATTACTAGTCTGGACTGAGTCGAACTCGAAGCTAGTCCTGAAGTGATTATAGGGGGCACGAAGACTAACAAGGTGGAGTTTGGACAATCAGCTGCTTTTTGGCAACTTTTTAGAAAAAAATGCGTACGAAGGAACAAAACTCATATTGAAAGGAAGAGATTAAAATGATTACTTATATAAAGATATATATACATATATAAAATTTGAACTCTTAAGCATTAATGCTTTTTTTAAGATAACGACAGATAAATAGGACTCCATCACGCCCTAGTAACTAGTTAGATGGTTTCCGAAACTCCCTATTTTGGTTGCTAGACTGACCCGAATTATTTTTTTTTTAAAGGAAATTAAATCATAATGAGACAATAATGCAATCTTTAAGACTCTAACCACTGGGCTGCAACAACATTCACAAACAACATATACCACACATCTCTTAAAACAGATTAAATCATCATAAGATCAATTTTATGAATTAGAACTTCATACTTAGGGCTCAACGATTAGTTTTTTAATTCATGACTGAATCAAGATGACAGTTCACACTGCCAATGGTAGTTGCCATTATTAAAAATATCCATCTCATACCACATGCAATACATACATCCATGCAAATATTATTACATCGCAAGTTCCAAGTAATCAATCCTCATTAAAGCCATCTCACAACAAAATACAATGGAATTCGACTATTGCATTCTTTCCACTTCCATTTTAATACATAAAAATTGTTGCAGCCAACTAATGAATCATATATTAAGAAAATAATGTAATAAAAATTAACTTAGATCACAGCTTCTAAGTAACGGATTAGTAATTCCTTCAAACATCATGACATCAAAATTGATATATTACACAAACTATTATCACAACTAATACTTTTCAAAGCTAATCATCCATCAAGTTGCAGTTTTCATACTATCTTTACTTCAAGAAACATAAACATGTCACTCGATACAAATTCAACTTTCATCACAAAACTTGATCCACTGTCTATAAAAAAGTAAGTTTTCAAGAACATGCCTTGGAACCAACATAAAACAAGCTAAGAATAATTTCCATCTTCTTCATTTAGTTAGTGAGACTATACCACAAAAAATGCATGCAAGTGCATATTATCATGTATGGAAGACTCAAATCAACCACACAAATGCTACAAAGCAATTAGGATTGTAGAAAAAAATATTATTCTGTGAAATTTGATTGGATTAGCTCAGAATTTATGATTGATCGCATCATCAATTTTCTAGGGTATTGTAATCTTTTTGTAAAACATGTACAGATAACCTAACATCTATACATACTAGTGATGTGGATTGCATTTCTTTTTACCATATGAGTGAAATTAAATGCGGCGGTCATAATCGTCTTTCAAGGGAGAAGAAAAATGAGATCTTTAATCCTATTTCATTATCTCTTCGTAGTGATTGGTGTAGCCTACTCCGTAGTTTTTTGCGATTTTAAGTTTTCTACATAAATCCAGATTGTGTTTAGTATTTGCTCCTGTGATATTCTCTAAGAATCATGTATGAAAGTCACTCAATCAACCACACAAATGTTGTGAATCAACTAGGATTGCTGAAAAATACCTGATTCACACAAGGTGCAGAAGGCAATGGCTCACTATAGCCGACAGACACTGCACAAATTCAGAAAAAAATGCACAAAAGTGAGAAGGGTTACGGCACAAACGGCCAAAGGTGTAAGCGCAAATTACTAGAAAGAAATGATTAGTGGCTTTGACAAGCAAATGCTTAGACTAAGAAATATGGGAAATGCTAGATTGACGCATTTGTTCACTTTACGGGACTTTATTCCAATAAGCACAATTGAACAGGCCCTATGATTTGCATATACATGTATTTATGCAGGCATAAATACATGCATCTATATATATATATATATATATATATATATATATATATATATATATATATATATATATATATATATATATAAGGGGACAAATTCGGCATTAAAGTTTTTTTAACATCAATTTTATGCTGTCACTTTTAACTAAAAAATAAATAAATAAACAAATAATAATAAAGAGGCTCAAATGAATTTGTCGCTTTCTTTTAATTGAAAGGATTCTCGTGCTAGTTCCTCTCAGAATAATTGAGCTCGAATCGGTTGCTGTCAGCATCATAACATTAAAGGCCAACCACCTCCTGACAACAAATAAATCGTAGTATGTTTTTATCCATTTAAGTGGCTTTCTCTCAAAGAAAACATCTTTTTAGCGAAGAACCACAAATCTCATCTTAAGCTTTTGGATTCTGAACCTTTTCTTCTCCTCCTCACATTTCTCCTCTCTGACAATCATTTTTTTTAATATAATTATTGCACCTTTAAGGGCTTAATCATGACAAATCCACATATAAGATTCCAGTTAATTTTCGAGCCATAAGCTCTATTCAATGAAAGCATCTTTGCGTTGTAGAAGTTCATAGGGAAAGAATAGAGATCATCCGAAATACGAGTCCTAATATGGGAGATTTGAAGGATGATCTGATGGCGAGCTCTTCAATAATTAAAAATTGTTGAGATACAAGAGAATGATTTGGCTCCATATGATGCAATAATAGAAAAGCCCAACTACAATGCTCAAAATTGATTCTAAAACGTGTGAAAAAAATTTAATCTTGAACGGTAGGATTATATATTATTTTTTGTCTATTCTCTGCGCTCACTGGCTTTGGCAGCAACAAAGCATTCTCCGTAATAGAATAAACAGATACACTTGTAGTGTTAGAAGGCATAAAAAGATGCAATGTGAATAAATGGAATATCCACTGAATTTTATTAGATGCTTTTATATAATATTACAAGAAAACTTATAATAGAAAACAATTAATAGTATATATATATATAGATAGATAGATATAGATATTTGCATGTTTAGAAGCAATAATAAAATAAGCATAAAATAAATTAATTTAAAATCTTATCCATTTGATAGCCATCCTAGTGCTTCAAATCAATCAAATGAGATGGTAACCCATAAACCTCAATTGAATGGTGTTGTGGCCCAGCTCAGATTTGTTATTTCAAGCCTTGACTCTCACTTAATTTAAAAAAATATAAATAAGTCTGTTATGAGATTAATTACCTCAACAATCACAACCTTTAGAATCTGTCATTGTGGCAAAAACCTAATAGTACCCACTGTGCTTCCTGATAACATTGTCACAAACTTCTCCAATATTACTGTTGATAGCTACAGCCAATGTCCCGAGCGTTTGGCAATTCCGTTTGATAAAACTTTCACCTTTGATCTATAATTGCCATCATCCCAAGTTTCTAAATTCTGAAGGTGTGCTGAACTTAAAGTATATTCTCCTATATATAAAGCAAAAAAGTGCTGTCACTCTACAATTATAATGTACTCACAAGCCTAAATTTTGAATAGCATGCTGGAATTCAACATATTAGTGCTGAGCACCTCAGACATCATGATCAGTAAACAACAAGCACCTTTTCTCTCAAAGAAAAAAAGAAAGAATGAGACAATTTATTTCAAGAGAACTTACATGGCCTACACTCCATTCAGTCCATTTCTTCTTCTTTTTTTAAAAAGAGAGGCATTACAAAATGAGAAGTGCGCCAATCATCCTTAAAACAACACTTGATGAGTTGCCACGAAATAGATGCAATAAACCATGGATCAGGCAATCTCTCATTCTTTTTTTATCTTTCTCACCAAGTTCCTTTTTTACGTTTGAAGGAAATTTTGGAGAAATAAAGCTTTTTTTTTTTTTTTTTGCACTATCGATATCCAGTTGGATCGCCAGTTTTTCTCCATCTCAAGTCAAGCATGACAAGCATTATTTGGGGCCACTTTAATTTGTAAATCTGTATTAGCTTGTAGAAATTAAGTTGAATCCATCTCAAGTCAATAGATACTCCAGAATCAATGCAAACAATCGCAACAACGTCGCTGAAATTCAGCGCCACGGAAACTAATTGTTCCAAATCACCAATATTTGGGAAAAAAAACGCACATTAGTTTACACCCATTACAAAATTGCTATCTCCAGCTTTTCAAGATTGACAATAATCCACTCAACAACAAATCATATACATCATAATACATAGCTTAAAAATGACAAAAAAAAGTTTCTCAATCGCAGAGAAAGAAAGCCACATACCGGTACTCTTTCTTAAGAAGTCAGACGAGATGGAAAACAGAGAAATCCTTTACGATTAATCGAGGAAGCCAGTTCTCTGGAACACGGCGTTCCGCACCCGACGGAGATCCCTCCCCTTCAGCGTTCTCCCAACTCCCTCGAAAACAGAGAAAGTAGTCACGTGAGATCTCGCCACGATCACGTGCGGCGGAATCATTTCGTTCACCGCTTCATCTTCCCAGCAGTCCTCCACTTCTATCAACGCACTGGAAGGCATACGCCGCCCTCTCGGCCACACCGGCACGTTCACCGGCGCCGATTGGTGGAAAATCTTGCAGGCTTCCGATCTTCCCATTGGAACGTTGATCGCGGTCCTGTGGCTATGCATCTGCGCCCTTCGATCCTCGGCTAAGGCAACCGCAAGCCCTAATTTATCCGGCAAAAAAGGGCGATGCCGAACAGGATCCGAAGGGGAAACAGGAGAACCGTCGCTGGTCGGAGATGAGGGGATTGTTGAGGTCGGCGACTCAATTACAGCGGATGATAGATCAGAGTAGATTTCCGGCGACCATACGACATCTCCTTCATCGAACTCACAGGTATTGCTGGGATTTGGATGATCGGAGCAGCCGAGAAATCGGAAGGAGGAGAATGGAGAGGGGCTCTTAAGGTACGGGGATGAAGGCAAGCTCACTGCCGTAATCCCCTCCTCCATCATGGCCGTCTGTTCTCTTATCTCCTTCCTCGCAATTCGGCCCTTCCGAAGTTCAGAGGTATTTATATAGCCACGGGTTGGTGCAGGTTAGCTTATGGAAATCCCAAGTGTCGGGATACCGCTCTTAGCGGGTCTCTGGCCCACCCATTCATTCGGGCCTGACCCGACTCAGCCCACGTTCAATTCTAGATAACCCTTATCAGGTTCTCGTTACCACAGGCGGCAAGTGGATTGCGATGTGAACTATTTGCCCTTTTTGAATATAGATCGATTTGTGGGGTAGGGAGGAAATGGATTCTCCCATAACGTTAACATTCTTAATTTTGCTGTAAAGCATTGTAATCATTTTTTAATTAACTAATTAGTTCTTAAATACGAGATTAAGACATCTACTACCATCGGAATTTAAAAAATAGATACACATATTTACTGCTCAATAAAGATTTAGTTTTTAATATAAATCATAAGGCAGCCATATAGATCGACAAGAGTGTTGATACTTAGCTCCTATTTAACCTCCAAAAATTCTTGATGAGTAGAACTGTGACGTGAAATTAAGCCACATCACAATTTCAATTTTTATTTGAGAAATGCTATTTAGATCCACTGAAATGATACAAAAAAAACTCATCCAATGGACTTGAATATTATTTCATTACTATTTATTTATTTACATTAAAATAATACGAATATTATTTTTAAAGTTTATATTAAAACAATGCCGACGTTTTTCTTCTAATTTTTACTTGACGTTGTGAGAGCTTCCGGCAGAAGTTATTTCCTAGAGTATTCAGACTCCTATCCGCTCTTGGGTTCATAACCGGTCATAGTGAATAAGATGTGGTAAGAACTTTTGTCTTCGGACCAATGGGTTGAAGGTAAATTTAAGTTTATAAGCTAAATGCTGTGTTTAATTTCTTTCCTTTGATGTGGTAAGAAATTCTTTCCTTCATTTGGGTTGATTGTGTTTAATTTCTCACATGTTTTTGGATGCTTTATTTTGAAGAAGAATGTGAAATTGCAATATGCTTCATTCTTATATTTAGATTGATTCTAGGGAATGCTTATATTTAGATGGATTATTGGGAATGCTTTTCGTGCATATGAATGAAAATAATTTGCATTTAGTATATGATAATTAACATTTTTTTGAGCAGCATTTTCTTGCAAAACCATCTTGTTATAGATTTCTGCTTCAAATGATGAAGCTATATTTACTTGTTTGTATTATTTTATTAATAAGATTGTATTTGAAAGAATCTTGTTGTATGCTTAATGAGATTATGCAGGATGTAGCTCAAATGGTAGAGCACTCGCTTATACAAGCGAGAGAATTAGGGTTCAACTCCCTACATCTCTGATTGGATCGAATTGCATTGATGAAATTTTCATTCCTTTGAATTAAGCTTCAATATTCACAAATGACATCTAAAACAGAGTTATAAAATCTAAAACAGAGTTACCAGAACTTTAGCATTGAATACATCAATAAACTCATCACAAAATCTGCAGCGTTAAAGAACTGCTACCATTGAAGAACTGCAGCATTGAAGAATCTGCAGCTATGAATGAACTCTTCTATTCAAACTCCCCTTCTTTAATGTGCATCACATTTCTTTGTATAAATGGGTTTGTTTGAACCAAGAAGAAAAAAATAGCTTTGCTTCAACCTTTTAAATAGCCACTCTTTTGCTTGACCGAACCTTCTAATTCAAGTGCAGGAAATTTCTTTCTTTTTAAGCATCAGAGATTGGTGGCCATTGGAAAATGATTGATGCTTGTTCTATTCACTGTGATGAGCCAAGCAGTAGATTTGATTCAAGATATTTTGCTTCTTGATATGTTTTGTTTTGATGTCCAATTATAAAAAAGATAATCTTGATGCTATTAAAATTCTTATTATAAAACAGATTCAAGCCCAGCAACTAGGTAGTAATAGATCTTGTCATGTCATGATTTTTTTTAAGGTTATTTTTTCATAGACATGAGATTTGTAATCGGTGGCAAATTTCTGTTTTAGATTGGTTCTTTTGGACAAAATTAAAATATGGGATCTTTTCATTCTTAGTATCCAAAACATAAAACAACATATATCCAGCACCTACCTTTCAATATTTACGAACAAAGCAATGTTATTTCACCGATCTTTAATCTGATAAATCTTGATTATATAAATAAAAAAATAAATAAAAGGAAACCCATAATGAGCATAATCTTGACTAAACTTTGAAGATTTATTTGAATGTTCAATAAACACAAAAATAATTGTTCATATTATTCCAATAAAAACACAAAAACAATCTTTTTTATTCAATATACATTATAACGTTCATTAAACATAAAAAAGTCAGTTGTATCTGCACTGAATCTCTAAACCAGATGATAAATCACTCTGGATATTGAATTGAATTCTTTGTGTCTGAGAAAGTGCAGCTCTGGAGCAATGCTCTTGCGAGAGCAGGATTCAGTGAGACCGGCATTGTTGGAGTGATGCCAAAGGCTGCTTGATTATGTCCTGTGGCCGCGAGCATGGAAAGTACAACAGCATTTACATGCATAGTGTAACAACCCAAGGTTATTACATAGCTTAATTTGAGCCTGATCATATCTTAATTATTATTCTGTTAATTTTATCTAGCTTTTAGAACCAAACTCTAAAGGTTTGGAGCAATTCAGAGCTAAATCTAATATATTGGATTATTTTAATATTTAATTAATTAGAAAATTGAGGTATTTATTTTGACCTCGAAATCGAAATCCGACTTTGCCGTTGCGATTATCACCCCCAAATTAGCTAGGTGTGATGTTTTGAACGCATTTGGAAGTCGTCGAATTTTCGCGAATATTTTAATATAATTAAATACACCGGAAAATGGAATAATTAAATAATCGTCGGAATCAAAATCCAATTTTACCGTTGAATTCAGCACCCCCAAATTAGCTAGGGGTGAATTTTTGGGATTTTTCGGAGCACGTTTAATTAATCTGATTTTTTAATAAATTAAAAATTAGGAATAATAATTAATTATTCCTTAATTTGCATTTAATCCCTCTTTTTTCCTTAATTTTGGTTGGCCATTTTCCCCCCCATGCAAGTCACTTGAGGCCATCCCTCCCCTCTCCTTTTAGCCATGCCCTTCCTAGGCAAATAGGATGGCGCTTCACATCATAGCCCCTAGCTTATGATGGCTCCTTACTCTCCCTCTCCTTTTTAAAAGGAGAGCTCAGCCTATCTTCTTTTCCTTACTGAAATTTTCTCATCTCCTTCCCCTTCATTGTTAACTCCTTGTGCTGAAGAAGAAGGCTCCTCCCCAAGGTCTTGAAGAGAACAAAGTCCTCTTCTTCCTCTCCATCCAAGGATAAAAAGGTACTATTTTGCTCATCTCCTTGTCCAGTTCATCTTGCTATTATGCTTATTGTATCTCTAGACATTCATGTTTAAGTATACAAGCTATTACAGCTCTCAAAGAGATTAAATTTAATGCCCTATTTTTCTTATATTTTGCATACCATACATTTTTCATATATTTAGGATGCTCCGTTTGTGCCGATTTTAGTGTCGATGGAAAGGCATCGAAAAGAACTTTCTATTGATATATGGCACCGCTCATGGAATGCTCTGGATTGAGAGTATTTGAGCTAAAAAATGGACCTTACAGTTTTCGTTCTAGCTAAATCGCCGTCTGGCGCTGCAGCTCCCGAATTTGCCAAAAAATTTGCGATAAAGGCCGCTACAGCAGCATTTCGGCAGAACATATAAAAATACTAATAAGACTATTTAAACAGTAAAATTGCAAAATGGACCGCTACAGCGCTTGGTAGCGGGCTGCAGCGGAAAGTTTTGGAAAAACTTAGAGAATTATGAAAAATAAGTTAATTGAACAGTGATTTTCGCAAGTTGAACCGCTGCGGCGCGCTATGCCGCAGCGGGCTGCAGCGGACCGCAGTACACCCAACGCTAAAAGCACTATCACGCGCTGTAGCGTCCAAACTTGATAAAATGCCCAGAATTTAATAATATTGCCCAATTTTGGCTGAAATGGCCAAAATTCCCTATTTTGGTCTTTTAAGGTCCCTAGGACTCTAGTGGGACTAAATAATATCAAATTTGAACCTATTTTAGCTAAAATTGAACATTGCATAAAATTTTGTATGAAAGTTAAATTTGAAACTTGTCACTTTTAAATTAGCCCTCATATCTGCTATGGATCTTAAATATGTGTTATGCCAAAGAATAAGTATTAGAATTTTAATTACTTGTATTAATTAGGTATAGTTTAACAACCAAATGGAATGAAACTTAAGTCTTTTAGAATTGTGCATAAGTGCTAATCTCTTTGGTTTGATTTTAGAATTTGATTATCTTTAATTACTTTCTATTTTATGCTTTTATGATTTTAGGATGTATGAGAACCTTAACATTAACTTGGAACACCTGATTGTGTGAAATTAACATTTAACTCAACTTGAACATAAGAATCTTGATAACAGTTAGAATATAACTTATTCCTTGTGGTAGCAACCTATGTTGAGTGATCCTTTGATCACATCTTTGGAGCCTTGTGTAGGACTCACCCACTTAGAGTAAGGATTAATAGATTTGATAAATCCATGTTAATTAATAGATTTGATAAACTCAGATTATTAGTTGAGTATAGTAGGGTATACCCATATTACTAGATTATTTCAGTAGTATTCCAGATTGGTTGATTCACTACAATACTAACTTATGACCAAGTGCTATCCTGAGGGATTAGACAAATACAGTCCTGTTAAAGTAAATCCTCCAAGAGTAAGAGTGTTACAATTAGTGACTCAAGATCCTTAGTTGGAGATATAAACTGCGACCGGGTTCTGCCTCCTATCATAATGCGCTTCGATAAGTACAATTTAAACAAACTAAGTATCTTAAGTCATTTTTCGTAGACCAATAAGTATGCATGTAATTAGGGCATATAACGGCTTAGCTTGAGATGTAAACTGTGACTAAGTTCTGCCTCCTATCGTAGTGCGCTTCGATAAGTATAGTTTAAACAAGCTAAGGGTTAAATCTACCTTTCTTGCAAACATGCTAAATATGTGTATACAATCTCCCCAGCTAATGATTTTTAAATAAACTCTCAACTTTAACCAATTATCGAGATTAGAATTTAGGAGTCAGAATCCTTTTAGCAAGATTTTGCACAATGGAGATTTTGGATTCATTACCAGATTTTAGAACATTTTTTGGATTTAACTCATGTAGTTTAGAAGCATGAGCATGAGCATAAGCATGATGTGTGAGCATCAGAATGATATGTGAGTATCAGAATGATGTATAAGTATCAGTGATGGTTTATGAGTTACGGAATGTTACATACATTGACTGGGGAATTTCATGATGCATCGGCATCATCAGTAAGCAGTATTCTCAACTGGATGTATGTATATATTGGACCGTACTACTCATAGCAGTGCAGTGATATTTTGGTTGCATATCAGTATCACACAGTGTTGAGGCATATTTAGATGCATAGTTTTAGTAACATACAATATAGTTTTATCTATGATTACTCAGTTTCAGATTCAATACTATTTTGATTTATTTTTTGGTATTCAGTTTACAGTTTAGTTTTACTTTACTTGCTTCAGTTTGTACAATTTTATACAGCCTTACAATCTCAGCTACTTTTCAGTATTTCTGCAGATTTAATTATATTATGTAAATGTTAAATGAATAACTAGAACTGTTTAGACAAATTTTGATGTGTTAGACTTATTATCTAACACGGGGTACTTTTGAGATCCAGCAATTTGCTAAATCCTGAGCAATATATTGAGATAGATCAGGAGGACACCCAGGAGATTCAGGAGGAGCTCATGGAGCACTAGTGGATTCTCTTCCAGTTTCACTATCTTTCTGCTTAGTATTTTCAGTTCAGTATTTAGTTTTATTTCAGTATTTCAATAAACTGTTTATAATAATTCTGAATATATTTTCTTTTCTTTTATGAGATAGATGTTTTCTTATAACTTCAGTGATGAATATTTCTAGATGTTTGTTTTAAGCTTTCACACTCTGTTATATTTTACTTATACTTAGTATTGTGATATGATCAGCATACTGGAAATGCTGACATCTTATACATATATTGGATTCCTAATATATTCTAAATATAATGTATGTATTTGTCTAATACTTAGGATAAGGATACTACTCTTATCATAAGTATTAGTTCTCAACCCTCCTTAAAGTTGAGTCAGCAGCCCTTTAGATTGGTTTGGTGTTTTCAGCTATTTAGAGAGACAGGATATTCTTCCCTGAGTATCATGCCGCTCTACCGTCGAAATTGATTATAACTGTCTCTTTTGTGTGTAGCGACGAGGCGGGGTGCTACACATATTCTATGTATATTACTTGATTTTCTGATGTATGCAGAAAAGCAAGGCCTTTAACAGCTTCAAGCATTATCTTCATCCTTAAGTTCCATGGAAGCGGCTGAAAAGATCCACCTCCTGCATAAATATTAAAATGAAAACTATAATTAAAATTTTAATTCAATAAATATTAACATTATAGCTAAATAATAACCAAGTTGAAAGAAAAATATTATAACTAACCAAATAGACAATCTCTGCATCATATGATGATTCATATATATAATCAAACCATACTTAGAATACATACATATATATATATATATATATATATAGATGGAGCTTACATACATACTCAAGTTAGGTGTCAGGTTGACATCCAGCATTACATAGTATGTGAAGTAGAGCAGCAAAAAGTATGTGAAGAAGAGATATCATAAGAATTTGGCTGCCTGAATTGTTGTTTTCTTCTTCTTGGTTCAATCGAACCCATTTATACAAAGATTTGAGGGTATGTACTACAAATAAGAAAACTCCATTTAGGTACCCTCAATAACTTCACCATAATCGGAGCAAGCTTCTCTAAAGCTCTGATGATCTGTGCCATAAGACAGCCCTATATGATTGTATAAAACAATCTATCCATTAATAAAATTATTCAATATGGCACTAAAAGTATACATATCTCTACAAAAGCTATTTTTCTTATGCAGAATTGCAAATTAGTATGACCAGTTGCATCATATAGAACAACAGGAAATAGTTCAGAAACTGACTCAATAAGCTAACAATTCAGCCAAAATTTTTGTTCCAACAGACAAGCGAAAGATTTGATTATAGAAGATTAAAGAGAGCCTTGTGCATGAAACATCAATATAATAAGGAATTCAGGCTAGTGGGTCTCCTCAATTTGATCCCTAGCCATGTGGAAAGGCAGATCAAAGACACCCTGCCATACATATTCAGCCATACAAGAACAATTTACACACAAATGTGTAAGCAAGAGACAACAACCAAAATCTAAAGTTTTGAATTGGAACAGAAGCTCATATTACATTTTTGAGATTAAATTAACAAATAAAAAATAAATGTGGCCGTCAAATTGTGATTTTTCAAAAATGCAAGTTTCGAGTGGTATATATGTAAAAAGAGCTTTCAAAATAAATAAAAATTAAACAATAATTCAAAATCCAATCAGTGCATCACATTCAGAATTCAACCAGAGCATCACATAAATTAGTAGTAAAACAAATGAAAAAGATAATCTTTTTGAAGAACTGCAGCATTGAATGCATCAATAAGCTCACCACAAATCTGCAGCATTGAAGAACTATTGTCATTGAAGAACTGACAGAAATATAAGCTTCAACACCTCGAGCAATGTCCCACTGTAGATGCTGTCAAGATCTAATAGAGAAAAAACAAAATCAGCCACTCAAGTAAGTGCAGGCCTTAAATCATTTACATATATATATATATATATACATATATACACACACACAAATATATTTATATATTTATAAGTGTGCATGAATGTTAAAAATCACATATAACAACTCTAGTATTGTTATCCATTAATTAATGACCTAATTGACTATAATCTTCTTTCATTAATCTTATAATAGTATTAAAAACATTCATTTCAATTTTCGTGTAATTTGGAGATCGTTTGACAATTTTCAGCATTTCTTAGTTTTCTAAAAATTATGAGAATGCTTATTTTATTTAGATCTTAGAATCGAAAACGGAGTCCATCATTGGACTCACCACACTCAAATTAACTAGGGGTGATATTTGGAAGTGTTTGGAAGTCGTCGAATTTTCTCTAAATATTTTAATAATATTTAAATACTAAAAAAATTAAGATAATTAAATTGACCTCCGATCAAAAATCTATTTGCATTTTTGAGTTCCTCACCCCTCAATTAGGAAAGGAGGATTTTTTGGGATTTTTTAGAATACACTTGGTTATTTAATTTTGAGTATTAAATTGTGTATAACTAATTAAATTTAATTAAAGTATTTAAAATAATTATATATATATTCGAAAATGCGCGGATCCGCTGCATCTGGCCGAACAATGTACAGCGGGATTCAACGATCTAGAACGTAGCACCTTTTTCCTCAGTTGATCGAATAACTGAGGAGCAACTTGGCTTGATGGAACCGATCCAGCCGCCTGATTGTTTGATCTGATCAACGGCTCAGATCGTCTCCTTGTACATCGTCCATCCACCTCGACCACGACCTCCTTGGCGTTTGACGGCCGTAGCACGACCTTCCAGATCAGCCCCTCCCAGCCTACTCTAGACCCCCTGATTTCTTCAATGAGGATTGCTGAATCTTCTGAGACATTCACCTAGAGCTAGGAGCTGCAGATTAACCCTTAAGTGCTTCCCGAACTTCACAGGAGATGAAACCTTTGAAACCATCCAGGTACTGATCCAACCAATTGATCCTTAAATTGATTGCGGTGATTGTTATTCCGAACCTCCATATATCGATCCAGACTTAGATTAGACTCGATTGAGTCCGATCGAGCCTAGATCTTCAATCACATATACAGTGGATCGATGGAAAAGCCCGGGCCCATCCAGTGAGACCTAGAGCATCACCCCATTGCTGCCACTATCGACCATATGGCCCCATCTTAGGACCATCGGGACGGCCTTGGCGAGACCCTCACGCTGGCATGCGAGTTTCATCGTGGGATCGCCTGAGTCGGCCAAAATTTCAAACCCTAGCAGTTTACCCTCGGCCTCATCTTGGGATGAAGCGGTCAGAACCGCGAGCGTCTTAGTTCTAGTTTCCGTCTTAGACCGGACCGGTTTGATCGCCGGACTGCGGGCTGCGGTGTCTTTCGTGGCGGGCCCCGCGATGACACATGGCATTCATTAGAGCCGACGCGTGTTGTGGCGGCGGATCCATTTTTCTGCGCCATCTTTTCCCCGTGTTCAGTGCCATTGTATTTTGTGCCGTGCCTTATTTTCTGTGATGTGATAAATTAAATAATTATGATTTAATTTGTAATGATTAACTAATGAAGATTTCATTTAATTACATCTTTAATTATACTCATCATAATAATATAAAATTATATACTATTTTGATCAAAAAAATGTATAGATTAATAAAATACCATTTAATTTTTGTTTTGGTAATTATTTTATAAATCATTATATTAGATTAATTTAATTAATTGCAAATTAATTTAAATTCTTGTATGTGGCATAATTTGATAATTCGGAGTCTAAATTTAATAATTAGATAGTCGATGTGGCGCCCCGCTCCTTAAGTCCACAATCATTAGACTAAGGAGTGGAATGTCACTCTGGCAAACCCCTCACTTATCAATGGATTAGGTAACATCCACAACCCACTAATAAGCGAAGGACGTGCACAGAATAACTATGAAGATCAGTCACTAAGTATGACATACATACAAAGTGCGGAAGCAAAATAGAAAAAACATTACATCCATTCACCATACATCAAGTAAGAAACATAACATAGCTCAATAAATAAGAAAGTGCAGAAAAGTAGTCACAGTCACAGTACATGTAGTACTATAATATTTAAATGCATAGTTTAAAAGACTGAATAAAATCTCTCATCCTCATAGAAGGCTAAAAAAAAATCTAGGCAGCCCCTGTCTCTCATAGCTGATACTCCTCCTCTAAATATGGCTCCTCTCCTTCAGCACCCAGCTCCTCAAATCTATTTAAGCTGAATATTTTACATGAATTATTAATGTCATCATTTTTATACTTAAACACAATGAAAAGTAAACTAAAATTAGTAGGAGCAGTAAGCATACAAATAACATGGTAAGTTATAAATACAGAATTTATAACTATACAAATGTGAGGCAAAAAGCATACCTCAACAACTAAGCAAGGAATGGGCATATGCATATATATAGTGCAGTAAGTAAAAGTATTGAAGGTAAAGTCTAAATCTAAACATATTAATGATCACATAACATATGCAAGTTACAGACAGAAATCTGGAAGTGGTACATATAGTAAACAGTAAAGTCTAGCATCCTATAAATAAGTACAAGTGAATAAGTAAGTAAGGAAATATAGCTGACTGAAACACGCATCACAATATAGTACACAGTAAGATAGAACTAAAATATGTATGTAAAGACTGCCATATCAGGCCTAGTAAAATTTCTAAAGCCTTTCTAGGATAGGGCAGATATAACTAGCAGCAGAACTGAGGAGGCAGTAAATACAAATACAAATTCTTTTAGTTATTTTACTTTTGTTTATGTGGACATTTCCAGAAATAGCTAAGGAGTCAAGCACGTCTGCAAGGCTCTACGGGTTCCAAGCTTAACACACACTCCTCAATGAGTAATGTTAAGCCTCCTTATTACTCCTTACCCCTGTCCATTAGGGTAAATGTGCACCATAATCTACCCAGAAACTGAGCCCAAAGGCAATTGTTATCCTAATTATTCTAAGTTTTCATTTCATGCACAAAGTTTTCTTATATGATATGTCCAAGGAATTAAGTACAAAATACAAGGAATACGTAGCAACAAAATAACTCAAATAAATAAGGGACTCTTCTATACATAGTAACACTATTATTATCTATTTAAACCATTATAACTATTCTAAGTTACACAAATTCAGGATCTCCAATTCTTATTATCGAGTATAACTGAGAAGCACTGTCTTATAAGTTAAAATAATTAGAAATGATCAGGTTCTAATCTAATATAATCAAGCACAACTACAGGTTTAATCAATAAATCATAACATCCTAATTTGATGAATTTTGACGTTCCATCTGATATCTACTAACCTATAGATTATGAATTAAACACCACGAGATTGGACTTTAATCACATAATCCAAAAGGATAAAACATAAGATATATGTTTCAATCTAAAAGTGATCCAAATCTTATTAAGTAAATCAAACTTAATAGGATAAATCTCCTATCCTGAATCTAGGGTTGAAAGATAAAATAATCAAAATAATTTGTAAAATCTAGAAACTAACAAAACCAAAGATTCATTAATTGAATATCCTATTTTTCTAATGAATGAAATCTAACCTATGAGCTAGTCATAGTCTTAGGAGTAGTCTTAATGTGAAGTGCAAAGTCCTAAGAAAAGACTTAGAGAAAATTTTAGAAAATTTAACATTTTGAACTAAAAACTAATTTTTAACACTTAGAATGATAATATTATACTTTAAATGCTAGTTTTATTGACTTATAAGGTAGTTTAGAGGTTAAGGACGCTTAACCTAAATTTTGGGCAAAATGACTATTTTGTCCCTACTTAAGGGTCTAAAAATCTACTTTTTGATTTAGGGCTCAAAATTGGGATTTATTACTGCCAAATGATTTCTTACTATCTAACATAAAGATAGACAATAAGTACACCAAATTTGGATAAGAAATGGGTCATATAGGTCTAAATTAAAGTTATTGGCCTAAGGGGTATTTTAGTAAATTGCACCTAATAAAATCTAAATTTTTATATAGTTTACTATTGGTTGCTGTTCAAGGATTCCATAGAGTCTAAGAATACTAAATTCTGAGATCTAATAAATTAGTTATAGCCATTTCAATTTCTAAAGGTAATTTGGTAATTTTCTAAGCTAAGAGGGATCAAAAAGCTAACATTTCCATTTGGTGTCCAAATTTAGCAAACTCAGTGGCTATAGTTTTTCTATATTATACTGAGTACTTTAACTAGGAGTAGATGCAAATTAGACTTCAATTTGTCAAGTTATGACCTAATTAAGGTTTGAGATATTTTGGTCATTTCTAATTTTTTTAGGTTTTTAAACCTAAATATTTTTTTTGCTTATTGTTAGTACTAAAATTTTAAGCTATCTAGCATTTTAAATTTTCTGATTTAGATTCCAAATGACCAAGTTATGGTCATTTCACTATTTCTGGGCGCTACGGCGCGCTGTAGCGCCAGATGGTGATTTCGTCTGTGCGAAAGCCGCAATAGGTCAACTTTCGGGCTCAATTACTCTCAACCTAGAGCACTTAATGTGAGTTTCCATATACCGTTGAAAAACTCTTTCTGAGACCTTTCCATTGATACCTAAATCAACACCAAAAGATTAAGTTATCAATACAAACTGTGGGGTTAAATGATTGGGTGTACAGAAATTCGTATTAGTAACTTTACATATAATTCCCTATTATTTATAGATTTTTATTTTTTTGAGTCCCTACATCTTAAATATAGCCTTATAGATGCACAACTAAGGTAACACAGAATCTTAAACATACAAATGAGCATAAAAATAAAATGGAATAACTATTGGATTAACCAATAGAGGGAAAGAGGGTACATTTGACTTTGAAAGGAAAAAAGGAAGAAGACTCAGAACTCATGGAGGAGGAACTTCTTCTTATTCTTCTTTAGCACAAGGAGCAATAATGGAGGAAGGAGAGAGAGCTCTCAGCTTGGCAACAAGCAAATGAAGGAGGGGCTGAGCTCTTTCTTAAAGGGGAGAAGAAAGGGGAGGCCATCAAGAGCTAGGGAGGCTAGGAGGCATGGGAAGAAGGATGGGCATGCCATCAAGATTTGCAATTAAGGGGATGTGGGGCCCCCGTACTAATAATAAGGAAGTACGGTGCTCCAACTGTGGCAAATCCCCAACTTAAGTAAAGTTAGGCGAACCCAACCTTCCTTAAGGCAAGGACTTGTCACCAAGTACTATAACTTTCATCAAAATATCAAAGTAGTGGAAACAATATAAAATAGAGTAACATCCACAAGCATACATAGTAGGGAAATATAGTAACTCATCACAATGCAGAAGTAAAGTACATCCAGAAAGTTTAATTATTACAATTGAAATGAATAACTGAAAATAAAAGACTCTCATCCTCACTAAAATGAACAAGGCAAAACTAGCTAGATCGCAGCTGGAAGGTCATCCTCCTGAATTGGCTCCTCCTTAGCGACGCTGCCCACGAACACGTTTGAATCTGACATTTGTCGTTTTAACTATACATGCAAGCAGTAAAGGATGCAACAAGCCATGAAAGAACTAGAATACTATAAACTATCTATTTATAGCATGCAACATACAAAACACTAAATAAGCAAGGTAAGGCTAAAAGCAAAATAACTGCAGCTACTGCATAAACATGATCCTAACATAATTATGATCAAAGTAAAACATGCTGAGTATAAAAGAACATGTAACAACTCAAGTTGTTACTTTGCTCAATTAAGACTAATCTAAGTCTTAATTAAGGTTCTAAGTCACTAATTAAGTAATTTAGAACTCATCTCTGAAACCTAGGTCAAACCAAAAGTTAACTGAGTCAAACTAGAAATTATGGAAAATCGCAAACCCTAGAAAAATTGACTTTTATATAGACCTCAGATTTAAAATGTGACTTCGCTATTGCATTCAGAACACCCAAATTAGCTAGGGGTGAAATTTTGGAGGCATTTGGAAGTCGTTGATTTTTCATCGAATATTTTAATATTATTTAAATACCCTAAATAATCAAATAAATAAATACTCATCGGATCGAAAATCCGAGTGTACTATTGTGTTCAGCACCCTTCATTTAGCTAAGAGTGATTTATGGAGAATTTTTGGGATTCATTTAATAGGATAAATTTATTTAATTAAATTGGTATAATATAAATAAAATAATAATATTATTAACTAAGGGTTAACGGCGCCATTCAAAGCAGTTAACGCCATTCAATCTTTTTCTTATCTTACCGTTGAATCTGACGGCTTTCGAGAGCCGTTGGATTTGCAATCGAACGGCTACGCCTTCATCTTCTCCACCGTCTCCCCACGCGTCGAGCCCTGCACACGCGTCCGCAGCTTGCCTCCGCGTGGAGCCTTGCCGTCGCCCAGTACCTCTTATCTATACTTCAATCTTTCACTTTCGGCAAAACTGGAAACTCTTGTCCAACATCAAATCCAAACAAGCCATTTCAGCTTGCCGTTTTGCTCAACAAAATTTCAGATATAGGAACCCTAAGGTACCTCACTTATGTACTCCCCTTTTTATTCCTTATGATTCAATTAATTAGGATTGCATTCATTTATTTGTTATTTGTTCGCTGTTGATTGAATGATTGGCGATTAACTATTTGTCGATTGAATTATTTCGATCGCAGTTTGTATAATGGCTTGATTTTTGTCCGCCTCTATGCACCTAGGGTTAGCTGTTATTATGGCTGTAGTCCCTCCCCGGATCGAAATCAAATACCATTGGAATGGTCATATCAAGACCTATCTAATGATATGCGGTCTGACTCCATTTGGCGAAGCGTTGATCGTTTTCCAGCATGCCCTAGAGGAGCCGTTCGGCTTCTCTCGCGCCTCAAGCGAAGAAGAAGGAGTATCGGGCTGGGTCAGGTTGACCGGGCCCGACCCGTAGTGGCACGCGGTTAAGACGCATGGGCCCCGCACAACACACAGATGCCTGCTGGTTGGACACGTGTCAGTGGGACCCGCAAGTGTTTATTTATCAAACAACAGAAATAAATACAGTGGACCCCACCTGTGTTCAGTCAGCCAATTCTAGCGTGACACCTGGCCAGCCGCTGACGCAGGAATGATTACCTGCAGAAATATAGATTATTAATTTATATTTATAAATGTTTTAATTTATATAAACGAATTTATATATATAAAAATCAAAAATTAAAACAACTAAACAGAATTTAATTAATCAATTAAATCAAAAACTTTAATTAATAATAATTCCTAAAATACACATCCAAATTATGCAAATAAATATACCAAATTGATCAGAAAAATATAAGTAATTTATTGATGCCATTTATTTCTCTGTAAGATTAATATTTTGCAAAATGATTATTTAGGATTTAATTTAAATTAAATTAAATGTTCAAAACTTAATTAGCCTATAACTATGTACCCAATGATCCAAACATATTGAAAATGGGTCTTAAAGTGATCAGAAAACCCAAAGGATTATTTTGGTAGCATTCATCTTGCTGTTTGGATTAGTTTTAGACTAATCACTTTTAGGTCCTAACCCTAATTACCTTAATTAGACATAGAACTTCAATTGACCATAACTTGGTCAATTGAGCTCCAAATTTGATGATCCAAAGGTCAATTTAGATCAAAAGAACCTAATTTACAATAATCTACAAAAATATTTAGAATCCAACGGTTAGATTTGTTAATCACTCTTAATTACTCTAAATGTTGATTAGTGAATATTAGCAAATCTAATAATCCAAATTGAGTGATTTAAGTTTTAGAGGACTCCTAAAGTCATTTAAAATCTATTTGTAAGATTGGATTAGTGTTTGAGTGATGATCACTAATCACTCACTAATCACCCTAAACCCTAATTAGGTCTTAACTTAGCCAAATTAGGTCCAAATTGAGCCTATCTCATGTCATTATGATCAGTGGACTATTTGTAAACCATAGCCACTAATTTTGCTCAAATTGGACACTAAATGACAAAGTTAGGATTTTTGACCCTTAATTAAGAATCCTTAATTACCTTTTTTAAACCCTAGAATTTGTTTTGGCTATAACTTAGCCAATACACATCAGAATTCAATAATTTAAGATTCTATAGAAACCTTAGAGAATAACTTCAGTAAACTAACATAAAATTTAGGTGTCATTAAGGTAAAATTACCAATATATCCTTATAGGTCAAATTCCTTAATTTGACCCTATAAGGCTTAATACTTAACCAAAATTAGTGAACTTACTGTCTAAACTCATATTAGATAATAAGTGATCATTCCATTTTATTAAAATTTAGAATATAGCCCTAATTCATAAAGATGAGATTTAGACCTTTAAATAAGGGGCAAATCAGTCTTTTCGCCCAATATTAGGGTTTAATGAATTAAATACCTGATTTCACTTCTAAATCATAATATATAGTAATTAAAATGATTTAAGCCTTGATTTAGATAATTCTAAGTCTTAAATTAGAAATTTGATGAAAGCCCTAAGTTAAGTCTTAAGAAAATTCCCAAGTAAATTTGAGTGTTCTTCTTTCCTTAACCATTCTTAGATCATACCTTAGGTCTTGTAACATTAGTTAGGATGTGTGTCTTGAGAGATACTCTTAGTAATTAAGAGCCTTATTTCCTAAGATTAGGAATAGATCTTAAGTTAGAATTCATCTATTAAGTAAATTGGGTTACTCAATTAGGTGAAACCTTGAGTTTTCTAGTTTATAGATTTTCTTAGTTTATTAAATGATTATTTGATCTTTAAACTTTAGAACTAAGAATAGAGATCCATCATAATGAAATTGATTTATGATTAGGATTTGCCTTAACCTAATCTGTGAGATTTGGGTTCTAAACTTAGACCCTTAGATTATACCTTTAGATTAAGTGATTAGACCCCATCATCTGGAGTCTAATTCTTAATCTTTTCATCTTGATTTGGCTAATCAAGATGAGGTTGGGATGAACTAAATTACAAAATTAGGTCGATGATTTATTCATTTTAACCAAATAGTCGTCTTTTGATTAAGTTATAATTAGGACTTGGCCAGTCCTAATTATCTTCAACTAGTAGGATTCGTGATTCTAAGTTACAGAATGTGTAAGAATTGATAATTCTGAAACTTATGTAACTTAGAGTAGATAGAATGAATAAAGTAGATAACAACGGATATCACCTGTGTTTTAGGTAGAGTTTCTTACACTTTGATTTTGATGCTTCGCATTCCTTGATTTTGATCCTTATACCTTGAACATATATTATGTACATAGGATATTTTGATAAATATCTTATGTTAATTTGGAACATTATTTATAAGCAGCATTATGTTTGTTTCACAAGTGGTTTGTAAGGTGTAGCTTGATTAGTATATCTCTTCGATCAACTCGTTCAGGGTCGGCAACATTTCGAGGGTTTAATGTCCGACAGTCTATTGGCCATGCCTAGTCCGAGTGATAGGATGGATAGACTCTCACCCTACTGACTATAGAGTCAGGATTCTGAGATGGATATACTAATTCAAGTACACTTACATTCAGTTCTGTCTTAGCTCATCAGGCTAAGAGTTTTTAGTGATGTTTAGTTCAGAGTTTCTTAGCTCATCAGGCTAAGATTTGCTGAGTTCGTGTTCAATTCAAGTGACTTATATAGTCACTGTAGTTTCAGTTTGCAGTTACTTTTTTACTGGTATATTCTGTATTGTAGCATTGGTTTACTTACAGTTTTCCTGCACTATATAGGATGCTAGTTCTACTTGCTATTTTCTTATGCTTTTAGGATGTTAGTTTATTTCAGTTTCACACTGTTAAATGTTGTATGTCCTTTAGCATATTTTTGTTTGATCATATGCATATTTAGGTTGTATTTTTGTACAATTTTACTTTTCTTTTACTTACCTGTCTTTGTTGCAATTACTTGGAGGAGGTATGTATTACTTCCTAGTTGCTTTAGTTATAAACTGTTTGTTTATAACTTTATACTATTTTTTTGTACGCTTTTCTGCACCTATTTTTGCTCAGTTCTATTTTCATGGTGATATCTATTTAACTTAATAAAATTGTTTACCCTAAAATATACTTAGACACATTGTCTAACCAGTTTTTCTTTTATTGGCTGGGGCCCTACCATTATGAAACTGATAATGGTAGGATCTGAGTTTGTTGGAGCAGTAGATCCAGTGGAGAGCTTACCATTGGAGGAGGAGCCCGTTCTTGAAGATCTGTAGCCTTAGTTTTCTGTTTTTTAGTGAGATTGAGAGTTTCTTTCAGTTCTTTTAAACTTATTAAATGTTGTAATAATACAGGTTTATATTTCTCTTTCAGTACTTTACTTATTATGTATTGTTATATTTATACTGTATTAGATGGATGTTATACCTTTTATTGCTTCCACACTCTGAGTTCTTGTATGATCATTTAGTGATAATTTCTGAGATGAATGGCAAAGTCCTTATTTAAATTGAATTAGAATACGTGTCTAATCCAATCTTAAGTGGGGACCTTGTCATTTGGTGACCCCTCCACCGTAATCATATTAACTTAAGGGTTAACAGGACCACGGTGGGGCAGGGCCGCCACAGAACACAAGTACTGAATTCAATAAAATTATAACATCCTAAACATGCCATTCATATATATACCTAACCCATAAAAGTACACATACAATATGCAGATTAAGATGAAAAGAAAGGCCACTGAGACATGTGGAAAAAAGCAAAGTAATATATGATAAGTAAAGCCACTGAGAGATGTGGCAAAGCGAGCAAATACTAAAAATTAAGGCCACTGAAGCATGTGGCAAAACAAACCAAAAAACCAAAATAATACAATACAGCTAAAGTAGTAATATGCCTAAGTCATAGTACTGCCATACTAACCAATAGGCCATACAGGGCCTCAGGTATCAATCAATCAATCCATCCCCAGCCTAGCCATCCAAATATGCTAGGTCTGAGTCCAGTCTATGCAATACTACTACTGAAGAGGCAGACTAAACTAGGTCATATTATACTAACTATGACAAAACAAAACTGAATGATATGTAATTTCAATACTAGCTTAGGATACATCATCCTAAGTTTTTTCCTATTATGATCAAGGGTTAAAGCTCAAAATCTAAGGTATGCAAAGAAATCTAGTCAAAGTAAGCAAGAGACTCAATCTAGACTTACGTGATATCTGTTGTTATCTAATTACCAATCTAACTATTCTGAGAAGGTACAAGCTTAGGATCTCCAATATCCAGCTATCGAGTAGAATCTCAGATTTACGTCCTTAAAGTCAAAATATTAGAACTTAACAAGTTCTAATCCAAAAATCATGTGACGACTATATAGTTTTAAATAAGCAAATCAATGACCTAGTTTTATGAATATTTTACTCTCTTACCCAAATCTTGATCCAATAAATCAAGATTTAAGAATTTAGAACTTAAACCCTATATCGAGTTCAAATTCCAAATCCAAGGTGATATTAAAATAGGATCTAGGTTTCTCACTATTTACCCAATTTAAAGGTAAGGAATCTTATAAGTTGAAAGATTCAAGAACTAAGATCTTAGTCAAAGGCTATTATACTGATTATAAGATAAAATAATCAATTAAGAACTTGAGAATCTAAGATCTATATTCAATCTTTAAGATAACTCCATTATCTTATTAATTGAATCATCCTATACCCACATGGAAGGTTTTAAAAGATTAAACAATAAATCATTAAAGAATTTCAATTGGAGGTGGTTCGATTCAAATTGAAGATCTATGTCTAAGATCTAAGATCTAAAGATCTGAAGTTTGATCACTTTAGACTTTTAATTAGAGTTTTGACTTAAGGGTTTCCATTTGTGATTTTATTTAGAATCTAATTTCATGCTTTACTATAAGAAGCTTATTAAGGTTAGAATTGGCAATCTCAAGTATTAGATTAACATTAAACCCATTTTGACCTTCTTAGGTTACTTAAGATCTAAGGGTCTGAATTTTGATCACTTTAGATCTTAAGTTAAGATTTTACTTAGCTATTTTCCAATTACTTTTCTTTTAACACTTAATTCTTAAGTTATGTTAACTGAACTTATTAATGAGATAAGCGACCATCTCAATTATTAGATTTAAGATTTGATGCCATATGATCTTTATAAGTAAAACTTAAGATCTAAGTGTCTTTATTAAGGACTAAATGAAGATTTCATGGATTGGTGATTATTATTATCCTAGGATTTTAGAGAACATTTCTAATCTATGTTATAGTGGTTTACTGAAATTTTCAATCCTTAAAGAACACTAAATCACATTTTGGCCAAAATGACCAAAATGCCCCTCTTAAGGCTAAAATTGGGATTTTAGGGTTTTATTGTCTAAATTTGTTCTAATCTGTTTTAAAGTGTTTCATATTGCTTAATGAAGTGGGAAACACCTTTACTTTAGGTTTTGATGACTTAAATGATCTTGATTAGCACTAATCACTTAGTTAAGATGCTTAGGGTGATTAGTGAATTTAAGGCACTTTAAGGCAATCCAACCTTAAACTTAAGTTCTACTAGGTTTAATATGATATTAGGAACCATCCCCACCCACATCAGAGGCTTAATTAGGGTTTAATTTACTAACCCTTGATTGGGGTGATTAAGGAGTGATTAAGAAAATTAATTATCCAAAATTAATTTCAAGGGTCTGGAATTATTCCTTAGGGTATAAGGAGCAATCAGAGCCCTTAATCTCATAAATTGGATAATTAGATGATTTTATATGATTTATTTAAGAACAGAGAAGGTTTGACAAATATTTTTAAATCCAACCTTTAGATTTGGGATTTTATTTTATATTTAGATTCTTTGAATTTTTCTGATTCAAATGGTATATTGGATCATACCATTTGGATATGAATAACTAAAGTTATTTAATTAATTTATTCTAAATGTTTATTTAAGTTAAAACTATATGAAAACAATCATATTAATAATTCTGCCATTTAATAGAGGAAATATAATTCCTTAATTTCTAATTTAAACGGTGGCCCGAAATAAACCACATGGGTCAATCGGGCCGAGAGCCCAGTGACTACTGGACAGCGCTGGTCACGGGTCGGCCTGACCCGCGCTGTCGTCTCCTTCTTCGCACCTGGTCCCGACAGTAGGCAGCTTAGGAAAAACTCTAAATCCCCAAATTCCACTTCCTTTGACCCCGATGATGGACGAGGAGAAACGACGCACGTTACCCAGCGAGAGACCAATCGATCTAGCCCCTAACCCCCATCGGGGCTGGACGGAAACCCCTAATCCCCTATTGGAAGGAAGGCAACCATTAAAATTCTATGTGGAGAAAATTCTCTTCCCACAGACCACCAAATGGCCTCAATTCAAACCCTACACCATCCCTGGGCCTTCACAAAGCTGAATCACGACTCCATTGGGCTCGGAGATGGCTAACACTCTAGATCCTTACTCGGACTATTTTGCCAATAGCTGTCCAAGTGAGGATAGCTCATATCGAGCTGCCTTGGGTTACACAGCCCAAATCGATCCCCTAATAGCTCAATACGAAATGCAATAATGCAGAGATTTATCCTTCCTTAAGACGCATATGCGAAATCTGCAATTTCTGGAATTTCCTCAGATGATGTCTCATGCTCGACCATGCTCAACAATGTCGGGCTTTCATCATCTCAAGCAATTTCCAATGGGATTACTGACGATCCTATAATTCTCAAGCATCTACGGGAACTCATCATACTAAGTAAGCAGGACAGAGAGCTTGCTTAGTTCACTGGGAAAGGGAGTACCTGAACTGGATGAATCCGAGCACAGCAGAGGACACGGGGATAGTTGAGCTCTACACTGGCAGTTGGGGGTTTGAACACCAAACCACACCCACGATCAGCGGAAGACGATCGAAATGAGCCCCATCGGTAGCTGAACGGGCCGCCACACCAGGAGCAGAGGGCCTAGAATGGAGAGGCACGAGAAATTTTTAATGGGGATGAGGTCAGAGCAAAACCTTCGGCTGCCGAAGATCGAGGGCTATTTATAGCTCAGAGGTGAGTTCCCAAGGCCAGGATCGAGTCCACAGCTTCGGCCCAAGGCTGGCGATTGTGTGCCCTGAACGAAGAAGGGACAATTTTGGGAGACAACCCGGATATGGCGATGGGGGTGCGGGAGAGGTCGTGGGGGACAAGATCCCATCCCCGTACTGCCACGAGGGCAGGACGTTGGGATCCTGTCGGGAGTTGCCAGTGATTCCATGCCTAGGACGATGATGAACAACCACGGAAAAGGTGCAGCCGTTCGATGGGCCTTCGGTTAGGACTGGGTGGTCCTGATCGCTTGATCAATAACGGTCGAGCGGGGAGATGGATGGTCCGTTGGATCTAACTGAAGCGATCCAACGCTCAATCGGGTTTTATTTAAGACGAGGCGTGGAAAGCGGTTGGATCGGATTTCTTGATCGAGCGGCCACTATCAAATCACGGCGTGGATGGATCGCGTCGCTAAACGGGCTACGCCAAGATGCGTGCCAGGCATCCTACAAGTCCGAAGCTATGCGCCGTTGTCAGGACCCCGCAGCGGATCTGCCGCGGTCCCGACAGCACATCCCAGCCCTAAATGTTAATTAAATATTTAATTTAATTAATATAATTCAATTTAATAATCCTATTAATTCCTATTATTTTTATAAATCAAATTTATGGCTAAATGAGCTCCAAAAATTCCCAAAAATTCACCATTAGCTAATTTGGGTACGAGGAATTCAAAAATAAAATCAGATTTTAATTTGGAGATCAAAATATTTTAGGTATTTTTCAGGGCTTAAAAATAACCAAAAATACCAAATTCTCCAAATTAGCTCCAATTGATTTCAAACTTCTAGGTTTAAGTTTAAATGACCCATTGAATCCAATGGAATCAAAATCAAACATTGGTTCAGCTTAATTAATCTAGTTTTAAGCTAGGGTAACAACCTAGGGTTATTACAGGGGAGGAGGAGAGGGGTCAGCCGAAAAAGGGAAGAGGGATGGGTAGCTAGCAATACAAATTAAGAAAATAAATTTTCTTAATTAAATAATCATTTATTTATTTTATAATTTCTTAATTTGCTTAAAAATTTGAAATTAAATAAACGTGCTTCGAAAAATCTCAAAAATTCACCCCAAGCTAGTTTGGGGGTGAGGAATTCAACGACGAAGTTGGATTTCGATTCCGACAATTATTTAATTATTCTATTTTTCGACGCATTTAATTATATTAAAATATTTGCGAAGACCATACGACTTCCAAATGCGTCCAAAAGATAACCCCAAGCTAATTTGGGGGTGATGATCTCAATGGCATAGTCAAATTTTGATTTTGAGGTCAAATTAAATATCTTAAATTTCTAATTAATTAAATATTATAGTAATCCAAAATATTTGATTTAGCTCCAAATCGAATTAAATCTTCAAGGATTGATTCAAATGATCATATGAACTTAACAAAATAATAATTGAGATATGATTAGGCTTAATTTAAGCTAAGTAACAACCTTGGGTTGTTACAGTCCATTTCACTCACAAAAATATGAGGAATAATAAAATGAAATCAAATTTAACATTTGAATCCTAATTTTCTTAATCACTTTTTAACCCTAATTAGGAGTCCCGAAAATCCTAATTTTCCAACATTGTCCAAAATTGACCTACTTAGTGTCCTAAATTCATTTAGAGTAGTTTAGGAATCCTATTAATTTCCTTAACCTTCAGTTTATAGAAAACATAGAGAGTTTATAGTTTACAAATTCTTCTTTCTTATTCCTTTAAATCTTTCCTTTTATATTAACCTAGCTAGATTTGTAGTTGATTATAAATAAGACCCTTCTAATTCAACCTAGTTAGATGAGTTTAGTGTATAAAACCTTAACTCTTAACTTCCTTAATTATAGTATTTACTCAACTCTGCCTTTTCTAACTAGTTTCATAATCCTTGATTTAGTTATCATATTTCAATCTTATGGTTTATGATAAGGATATGATCAGTTTCATTTTAGTATTGTTATACTTATAAATTATTTTATTATCTCATAGAATAAAATGCAACTACTATTTTCTAACTTTGGATATCACATAGCTGCAATTATTAAATTTTCCTTGAATGCTTACTTAACTTTTAACCTATTTTATTTAACACATTCATATAAGACATTGTGTATAAATAAAACTTTCACATTAAAACTATAAGGGCTTACTATTGATGGTAGCCAAGGGCAGGCTATTTAGGAGAAATAAGGAGACTTCATATTCTCAGAAGGTGAATATAAGTGTTTGTTGTATTTGAAACCCCGCTTTCCTTTACCGATTAAATAGACGTGTTTAGCTCCTCGCTTCATTCTGTAAGTCCCTGCAGAATGAATAATTTCATAAAATAATTTCAATTAAATAAAATATGAGATCTTCTACAATTTTATTGATTGTGAAGACTCATCATAGCTTTTAGCTATATTACTTTCCATAGTTCTAGACTATGTGAATCTTAGACTAATAATCTAAGATCTTTCTTTAATTACTATACTTTACACTTTCTATGTTTTTAATACTATACTTTACTTGATTACAGTTCATTTATATTATAGTGAATATTAGTATAATTTTATTTAAATGCTTCACTATTTACTTTTCTTGCTTAGCATAATTCCATTGAATATATACATATTTCATTTTATTTACTTTCATATGCATACTTTAGTACTTTTTTAGCCTATTTAGGATGCTTTACCCTTACTTTATTTGTAGGCTAGATTGTCTATACTTGTGAGTACTCTTACTCACTCTTTTAGTTCGATTATCTTTCTTTATAATTGTTTAATTTCCTTTCCATACATATATGCTTTCATTTTGCACTGTTTCTTATGCTTAAAATACAACTAGTTGTGATATCAAAATTGAACAATAAAATGTTTAGCTAAATCTTAAAATGTGCTTAGACTATTTAGTCTAATTATATTTTTCTTTTTCTTGGCTTTTTCCTATCACATTTAAATGCCAAAATATGATAGATCAGGTTCATTTGGAGGTTAGTGGAGCTGGACCAAGTGCTTAAGTTAAGAGATTATATATTGCTTCTGCCTAATTAGTTAATTTCTTAAGCTGGACCAAGTGCTTAAGTCATGTAATATTTTAAGTTTATTACTTGTCATTACTAATTATGTGTTGGAAATTGTATCTTTTACTTAAATTACTTAGTTTAGATGAATGGAAATTTAGATGGATACTTAAATGTGACTTTAGATTTATATGTGATTGAATTGTACAAATATGTCATGTTCATTGACCTAATTGTTGCATATTACATTCATCCTTATTATTGCATGTATTTAATATCATCTATCCTTATTGTAGCATATCATAATTGTCATATGTGATTAATTGCATTCATTCCTACATATAGCATAATTGTTCATACATCTCCTACTTATAAACTCATAGTACTATATGAAAATGTTTAATTTTCTACTGCTTGTAATTGTTACTTGTATGTGTGTAGTTGTAATCATGATGAATTCATATTGTTGTTATTTAATTGCAACTACTAATCCTACATGTAACTTGGTAGTAATTTCATTCACATATTCCACTCTTTTATTTTCAAGTAATTTATAAGTATGCTTGTAATCTATTATTGATTCATATTACTCTTTTTATTTTATTCACATATTTTGATCTCAATTACTTTTATCAATATGTGCTTACTTACTTTCATATATTTCTATACAATTTCTCTTTTGGATTCATAATTAATTACTCTCTTGTACATGCATACAATTAACATCTTCATACATGAAATTATAACTAATTGATCTCATACATGCATGTGAACTCATAATTATCATACCACATTCATCATACATGTATTTTTATTCTATTACCTTCCACATCTTAACTTAAAATCCTCTTCTAATCCTTGGCCAAACATAGCATCCAATGATTTGGGTTAGCTTCCTTCTAATCCAGTATTAGATGTTGTTGTGATGCATCAATATTGACTTCAGTTATTACTCAATATTGGGGTCATCACACCACATAATAATATTGTCATTTGTTATTTTACCTCTACTACTTTAGTAGAATTGTATAGGACTTGAAGGTTTTGTTAGCATTCAAGTTTTGCTGCGTTATGTAGGACTGAATCATGCACAAATCGTCCACTAAATTTATAATAGCCCACATTCAATGGTTTTTTATTTTTTAGGAGACCGAGAAAGTCAAAAGAAAATGGGGTGAAGTATATCATCACAATTCTAAATTATATTTTTGAATACATCTAATTAGTCTAAATTTCAGAAATCATTATTACAATGTACTCAAAGCAAAGATAAGTCTTAAGATAGACCACATAACTAATAAAGAACCAGCCTTCTCTTTCTTAGCCAACAAATCTCATATGGTTGGATTCATCATCATTCATCATAGCTTCAATAAAAATGATAAGCACATGAAACCCATAATTTGAAAATAACCAAGCTACTGAAGAAACATACCTTGTCCACATTTTTAAGTTCAGGGCCTGCATTGAATCAACATATCTTTTTTGTACATTTTTGAGTTGTTCCCTTCTTGAGATGGCTTTGCTTTCTTTTGCTTGGAGTCCTCCCTTTAGGATGAGTAGGCAAAAGATTTTATATTGCATTATCTTGTGCACTTGAACACGCCTTATCATTGTCAAACTGATTAATGGCATCAAAGTTAACAAGTTTTTCCCGAGCCTCATTTAAAAGCTTTAAAGGGTATTCTAAATATTTTTCAGATACCGAACTAAGCTCAATAATATTACTAAAGAAATGATGGGCTGTGTTGTACAAAGTATCGGATGATGATAAAATTCTACCCTGATAGATTGATGGCATAGATATAAATGCATATAATCTCTTAAAATCTTTTCTCCAATGATTTATAATGTTGCAATCTGGGATGACTGTTATATATTTTTGTTTCCAAACATACAAAATGTGGCAATATATTATACCATTGATTATTAAAGTTTGCAAATGCACCATATCTCATTCTGCATATGATTGTATGTGACAGACTTAGAATACATCTGCGCTTTCACGCAAGTGTACGTGGTTTGAAGTAATAAGTGGAAAGTTTGAATTTCTGGGATTTATCAAATCACAGAGAATTAGATATTTTATTACTAAGGTGTATCTATGATCCAATGTTTAAGCTTAAGCATGCTCCAGAGTGCTGCAGCGCGCGGCAGCAGTTTTGCTTAGGAATTTTGGAAAATAGTCCATATTGCTCAGAATTTATTGGATATGCATTTTTCCTGAAAAGATAAGCAAAATTGGATTAAAAAAGCAATTTTAATATGAGAAATGATTGAAATTTTTCTTTAATTAGGATATAAATTAGGGATTCATCACACCCCACCCTTAAATTCTTGCTCATCCTTAAGTAAGTTTAAAATAATATTTTTCCATTTCTTAGGTGTGAGAGTCAACAAAAGATAGCAATTATATTATGATGTGTAATTTCAAGGGGTGTGCTTAACTGAAATGACCAAAATTATTTGACATTAATTTTCTAACCTTGGATATGAATCAAGGTTAATAAATTAATCTCCAAGTATTTGTATTTATGCTTATTACTAAGTAATGGGGGAGGTTCTTTGGAATACTAGACTAGAGAGGTAGTGAAATAATTAATAATTTTTTACCATAAGTGCTCCTTCTTATGAATCACAAAGATGATAAGATTAAATGAGAGATATTTTTCATCATCCTTTTTTATTTCTTTTATTTGGGAGAGATATTTTTTATCATCTTTATTTTTATATTTTCTTTTTTTCATTCTTAGGGAAATATATTTTTCTTCATCCCTAATTCAAATCTTTATGATCATGAAGTCCTACGGGAGCCTAGCACACTCTTTTAGATTACTTACCATAATCACTAGTTTTTTTTTTAGTCCAATGCTTTCCCCCACACTTAGTCCTTAGCATTGATTTAAATTTTTGAGATTAGAATAATCTTAATTCATTCCTTAGCTCAAAGGTTTAATATTATCAATGCATTTGATCACTTTTTGTTAAGCACCTCTTTTATTTCATATCATTTTCTTTATTGATATATTTTTATGACTTTCATTTATTGAAAACTTAGAAAAATTTATCATTTTCAAATTCTAGAGAGATTTGGGAATATGATAATCCATAATTTAAATTCCTCAAAATAAAACACACAAAAAACAAAAGTACGAAAACAAATGATGCAAAATAAAATAGAAAAAATATAACCTATTTATTCTTGGGTTGCCTCCCAATAAGCGCTTATTTTAATGTCTGGAGGTCCTGAAGGGTCCATTCTCTCTTTTCTTGTAAGATACCTTCCTCCAAGTACATCTTAAGACGATTCCCATTTACTTTAAGAGTGCCATCATTCGAAGCTACTTCCACTGCTCCATGAGGGAAAACCTTATTGACAGTAAATGGTCCTGTCCATCTTGACTTCAATTTTCCTAGAAATAATTTTAATTTTGAGTTAAAAAGCAGTACTTTCATTCCAGGTTGAAAATGTTTTGACTTGATTAGCTTATCATGCTATTTTTTAGTTTTCTCTTTATATAGTTTGCATTCTCATAGGCATTTAGTCTGAATTCATCAAGCTCATTTAATTGTAGCATTCTTTGTGCGCCTACTTTTTGGGTGTCAAAGTTCAATTATTTTACTGCCCAAAAGGCATGGTGCTCCAATTCTATCGGAAGATGACATGATTTATCGTAAATGAGCGAGATATTCCTAAAAGGGTTTTAAAAGCAGTTCTATATGCCCACAAAGCATCTTGAAGCTTTGAAGTCCAATCCTTTCTATTTTGATTCACCATTTTCTCTAAAATTTGCTTAAGCTCCCTGTTTGAGACTTCAACCTGCCTGCTAGTTTGAGAGTGGTAGGGAGTACCTACCTTATGTCTTACCCCATAGCTTTTTAATATATTCTCAAACTGCCTATTGCAAAAATATTTTCCCCCATCACTGATTAGGAATCTAGGTGTCCCAAAACTAGCTAGCACGCGTTCTTTGAGAAATTTAATAATAATTTTAGCATCGTTGGTCACACATGCTAATGCCTTAACCCATTTGGACATATATTCCACCGCCACAAGAATATACATATTGGTTTTTGATAAGGGAAATGGTCCCATAAAGTCAATTCCCCACACATCGAATAACTCCACTTCAAAAGTTCCATTCAAAGGTAGCTCATTCCTTTTGCTTAAATTTCTGATTCATTGGCACTTATCACAACTTTTGACAAAGTCAGCAGCATTTTTGAACAGGTGGGGCCAAAAGAATTCGGATTGAAGCACATTTGCAGCTGTTCGCTCAATCCCATGGTGCCCTCCATACGGAGATGTGTGACAATGATAGAAAATATTTCTAATGTCAGAGTTAGGAACACATCTCCCTAGGAGTTGATCATTGCAACACTTGTACAAAAAAGGATCATACCAAAAGTAGTTTTTAATGTCAGTGAAGAATTTTTATTTATTGGTAGCTCATGTCTTTTGGTATGACTCCTCCTGCAAGATAATTCGCAAAGTCAGCAAACCATGTGGAATGATTTGAAGCAATAGCATAAAGTTTCTCATTGGGGAATGTTTCACTAATTTCGGTCAACTTATCATTATCGAGGAGGGTCAATCTAGATAAATGATCTACAAGCATATTTTCACTCCCATTCTTATCCCGGAATTCTGGATCATACTCTTGCAAGAGCAACACTCAACGTATCAAGTGAGGTTTTGCTTCTTTCTTTTGAAGGAGATACTTAATAGCTGCATGATTAGTGTTCACTCCTTTCACTGCCCAAGGACAGTACCAACAGCAAGGTCACTCACATCACATATAATTTCAAAAGGTGAATCCCAATTTGGAGTAAAAATTATTGGAGCAGAGATTGAAGTAGTTTTTATGGCATTCAAACCTTTTAAACAATTTTCATCAAAATTGAACTTGACATTCTTCCCAAGTAATCTGCAAAGCGGCAAACTTATGTTGGAGAAGTCCTTAATAAATCTTCTATAAAAACCTGCATGCCCAAGGAAGCTTCTAATTCCTTTTACATTGATGGGAGGGGGAAGTTTTTCAATTACCTCAACTTTGGCCTTATTAACTTCTATCCCTCTCCTAAAAATTAGATGACTAAGGACAATACCTTCTTCCACCATAAAATGACAGTTTTCCCAATTTAAGACTAAATTTGATTCTTCACATATTCGTAAAACCTTTCTTAGATTGATTAAGCAATGATTGAAAGAGCTCCCGACAACAGAAAAGTCATCCATAAAGATTTCCAAAAACTCCCCTATCATGTTCAATGTTGAAAAGTGGCTGGAGTATTGCATAATCCGAAGGGCATTATTCTAAAGGCAAATGTCCCAAAGGAGCAGGTAAAAGTTGTTTTCTCTTAGTCCTTAGGTGAAGTAAGGATTTGATTATATCCTGAATACCCATCAAGAAAGCAGAAATAGGGATTCTTGGCCATTCTATCAAGCATTTGGTTAATAAAAGGAAGGGAATAATGGTACTTATGAGTGGATTTATTTAATCTCCTATAATCAATGCACACTCTCCATCCGGTCACCGTTCTAGTGGGAATTAGTTCATTGTTGTTATTGAGAACAATTGTTATCCCACTCTTTTTGGGAACCACATGTATAGGACTTACCTAAGGACTATTAGAATGGGGATAATGATTCTAACATTTAAGAGTTTAATGATTTCCTTGTGAACTACTTCTTTTATGTTGGGATTTAAAGACCGCTAGGGCTCAATTGGTGGGTTGGAGTTATCCTCCAAAAGGATTCGGTATATGCAAAGAGTTGGACAAACCCTCTTCAGATCAGCTATACTCCAACCAATTGCTCTCTTGTGCTCTTTTAAAACCTTGCATAAAATACTTTCTTGATACTGAGTTAATAAGGAGGAGATTATCACTGGAAGATATTCATTTTCCCCTAGATAGGTGTATTTTAAGTGAGAGGGTAGATGTTTCAATTCTAGTTCCAGAGGGCAAATTATAGAAGGCTGAATTATTTTCCGCTCCTTAACCAATTCCTAAATTACTTCCTTATAGGTGGGGTCCTCATCTTCCTCCTTTGCTAACATTCCCTCTTCTCCCACTTCTCCCATTAACCAAGCTTCTTCTAGTAAATTAATTTTCCAACAATCCTCATTAGGCTTAGATGAGTGCCTCATAGAATCATTCAGATGAAATTTAATCTCCTCATCCTCATAACACAACCTCAATTTTCCTTTATCTACATCAATCAAAGTTCTTCCGGTGGCCAAGAAGGGTCTTCCTAGGATAATGAGAATTTCTTGATTTTCATCTTCCATATCCAAGATTATGAAATCTGCAGGGAAGATGAACTTGTCTACCTTCACAAGCACATTCTCCACAATTTCTAAGGGGGATTTTACAGATCTATCAGCAAATTGGAGGAGAACAACGGTGGGTTTTAAGTGATCAATTTCTAACTTCTTGAATATGTAAAATGGCATCAAATTTATGGATGCACCTAGATCACAAAGGGCTTTTTGAAAAGATTGGCTTCCAATGGTGCAAGGGATAGTGAAACTCCCTGGATCATTTATTTTGATAGGAATCTTCCTCTGAAGGATTGCACTACATTCTTCTGTTAATGCCGTAGTCTCCTTTTCATCAATCTTTCTTTTCTTTGAGAGGATGTCTTTCATAAATTTAGCATAACTAGGCATTTGCTCTAGAGCTTCAGTAAAAGGGATATTTATATGAAGAGTTTTAAAAGTTTCTAGGAATTTATGGTATTGGAGATCAAGTTTCTCCCAAGCCATTCACTGAGGATATGGTATTTGAGGGATTTTCTTAAGTTGATCTCTAGGTTCTTCCTATTATAAATCCCTAATATTGTTCCTCTCTTTTATGATCGTTTCTTCTTCCTCCCTCTTTTCCTCTCTAACTGTCGCTATGTTTTTATGATTCTCCTCTCTTACGATCGGCCTTATAATTTTTTCACTTCTTAAGGTTATTGCGTTCCTCGACTCCTTTTCATACTCACCAATGACTCCCACAAATGAAGGTTGCTCTAACTGTTTCATGATTTCTTTTAGCTTTTGTTATATTCTTTTTACTGATTCCTCTTGCCTTGAAAGAGTGTGTTTGTGCCTTTTTAAGGTGGTGTCAGTTTTATTCATGAATTCGATTGTGGAGGTTCTAAATTTGATAAGCGAGCTTTCCAATATCTCTCTATTCCTTCCATGATTCATGATTACATTGACATTTCTTAACTCTCCATCTTTCTCATGACACGAATTAACATACCCATATTCTAACTTTTTATTGAGTTGAGAGATTTGGTTTTGGAGCTTAAGGATTTGTTGTGAATTTCTAAGTGAGTTACATTCATTTTTATTATGGTGATCATTACTCTGGAGAGGCCATTGGTAAGCATTGTTTACCATTTCTTCTAAGAGGTCGTAAGCCTCTTCTTGGGTTTTGCTACTGATAGAGTCTCCGGCGGTCACATCGATGAGAGTCCTTGTAAGAGTGTTCAAATCATTATAGAAGGTTTGAACTTACATCCACAAGGGAAACCCATGATGTGGGCATCGCCTTAAGTACTCCTTAAATCTATCCCACCCGTCATATCGTGTCTCATTTTCCAACTGAGTGAAGTTGGTTATCTCAATTCTCAGCTGAGTGGTTTTCACCGGAGGGAAATACCTGGCTAAGAATTTCTTAGCCAAATTGTCCCAAGTCCAGATTGAATCGCTTGGGAGAGAGCTGAGCCAACTTTTGGCCCTATCTCTTAAAGAGAATGAGAAATGCCTTAATTTAACAGTATCTTTAGAGATGCCATTAAATCTAAAGGTGTCACAAATTTCAAGGAAATTTGAAATGTGTGAATTAGGGTCTTCAGTAGCTAATCCTCCAAACTAGTTATTTTGAATCATACTCAGAGTGGAAGATTTGATCTTAAAGTTATTAGCTTCTATATTAGGCCTTACAATAGCTTGGGGAATTTCCATAACAGTGGGTAGTGCGTAGTCTCTCAATGTTATTCCCCTAGGTTCTCTTAATGGCTCTCCACAATTTTCATTATAATTTTCCATAACGACTTGTTGGCTTAGCAAAATGTTTTGTTATCTTCTAGCCTGCAAGTAGGTTCTCTTAATTTCAAGGTTAAAAAGATAATCCGAGCAAACTCTTCTATTCATACACAACACTAATTAGGCTATTGTAGCGCCCCGCCCCGTCGCCGCGCACAAAAGTTTACAAGTAGTAAAATCAGATCGACGATGGAATGGTGTGCTACTCGGGAGGATGAGAATCAACAACACTCATCTTCCTGAATAGGTTAGAGACTGAACCACACTGAAGACTGCTGACTCAAACCTATGAGTAGGATCGAGAGTCAATACCTAAGATACGAGCAGAATACTTATCTTATGTATTAGACTAGTACGTACATTAGATATAGAGAAGCAAATAAAAATCCAACATACGCTTTCAATATATATCTGCATTTCCAGTATGTTGATCATATCATAATACTAAGTATAGTAGTATAATAGAGTGCGGAAGCTAAAAGCAAAACATCCAAAATATATTCATCACAAGCAGTAGTAAACATTCGTCTCAGAAAAAGAAAGTAAAAATACATCCAGAATTTATTACAGGCTGATTTAATTGCAGAAATAGAAAGTCTATCTAAAGTACTGAAATAAAGCAGTAAGTAACGGTAGATGTCCAATCCACTAAGGTTCCACGTACTCTCCCTGGATCTCCTGCATGTCCTCCTGCCCTATCTCTACAAGCTGCTCAGGATCTAGCAAATTTATAGATCCCAAAAGTACCCAGTGTTAGACAAGAAGTCTAACACATCGCAACTAACTATGCAGAAATAAAGCTAAATGCAAGTAGCAAGTAAAGTAAAGAAAAACTGCAGGAAAACTGGGGAAATAGAACTAAGTAAGGAAAAATTATAACAGACAAGTAAGTAAGGCAGTAAGGCTAAGTAAGTAAAACTGTTACACAAATGAAAACTGAAAACAAAGGAAACATCGAATACTCAGAAATCAAGATGAAAAAAATGATGAATACTGTACTATATATCACTAGAATGATGCACCCAAATATACCACACCACATATATCATTGATATGTCACTGAACTGTCACTAAAAGACTATGAGTAGTACGACCCAATATAAACATACGCCCAATTGGGAATACAGTATGGTGACGCAGATGCACCCTGAAAATTTATAGTATGTGTATGTAACATTCCGTAACCCATACTTCATCACTGATACTCATGTGTTGATACTGAAATAATGCTCCAAGTCAATGCTCATGCTTAAGCCCATGCTACTATTCTATATGAGTAAAAATCCAAAAATTCATGAAAGATTGGAATGCTTATTATGAATTCTAACTCTCCACTATGCAGAATCCTGATAAAAGGATTCTAGCTCCTAACTTCTAGATCGATAATTTAGTTAAAGTTGCAAATTTACTTAAAGATTATTAGATAGAATGATGGTATACACATACTTAGTGTCCTTGTAAGGAAGGTGGTTCTCATCACTTAGTTTGATCAAGCCACCCTAACAAAGCAATCTTCAATAGGATGCATCACCCGTTTGCAATTTGTATCTCAAGATAAGTTATTAAGATGACCTACTCACAATCACACTTAGTGTCTCAAAGAATGTGACTTTAATTACTTAGTTTGTTTGAGTCATACCTATTGAAGCGATCTTCGCTAGGAGGCATTGCCCATTGGCAACTTGTATTTCAATCAAACTAAGGAATGAGTACCCATTTAATACACTCTTAGATTTGAATGATTTAGTCTAATGAGACTGTATTCATCTAGTCCTGTAGGATAGTACCTGCTCATAAGCCCCTATTTAGAGTGAATCAACCAATCCCGAATGCTACTGGGAAACTAGTATTATGGGTATACTATACTACACCACCCAATGATCGAGGTTCAAACAAGTCTACTTAGTAACGCAAGGAATTATCAAGACTATAAAGGCCTATGCTAAATAGGTAAGTTCTATACAAGGTTCCACTAAAATGTAATCAAGGATAACATAGCATGGATTCTACCACAAGGGGATGTATCATTCTAATATCTTAAGTGATTCCTACCATGAGGGGGGTAAGATGAATTTCTAAGGTTATGGGATCTTCTAAGCTTCTACCTCAATGCATTATACAAGTGCTCCTACCTCAAAGTATAAGTAATTTAGGTCTTTTAAATATTTTAAGATGATCTTATGAAGAGATGCTTAAGATCTCTCATTCTAAACTTCAATATTAACCTCTTAGGTTTTTGTTTCATATTTGGATTTGGAATGATCAGATCAGATGATTAAGTCATCTAATCATAACTTGATCTATAATTATGGGATATAAATCAAAATATGTTATTAAGGTTTTAGATCAATTATTCAATCAAGATGATTTTATTAATCTCTTATGCTAATATTCTTACTTAGGAAAAAATCAAGGATCTTAAGGTTTTGATTCAGATTAAGAAATCACATAGAGTTATTGCAACCTTAATATGTCTAATTCAAATATTTAGAATCAATATCAAATCAGATGCATTATTGGAAAATGTCAAGTTCATTGTCTTATAATCAAATCAATTTAGTTAAGGTTTAACGATTTGGATCTTACTTAAGTAAGTTAGGGTTTGACTCCTGCTCCTTTCTTAATTAAGATTAAGTGTATATTTATAGATTAATATCAAATGAATGGGTTAATTATGTATTATTGGTGGCAAACTCAGACATAGATCAAGTCTTAATAGCTTGATCAAAGTCTTAAAATTTCTTAAGTTAATTAAGGTGATTAAGATTTTCAAAATTTAGATTTGTTTAATTTATACTAAATAATTAAACTTACAAGATTTCAATACATCTAGCTTAATGTTAGAAGTCATCTTAAAAGGAAAAATTTCAAAAAAACATAAAGTAATTAGTGCTAATCAAACCTTAAATCCATTCAAATAGATTAGCACATAATTACAAATCTTACCATCAAAATTAGCTGCAATTTGGCATACAAATCATGTTTAGTAATACAATTAATCAGAGCCTAGGTTTGCTAAGATCCAATATGTATAAACCCTAATTTTCACTAATCATATTTTAATAAGATTAGGGCATAAGTTGAAATACAGAGCTCAGAAAAATAATTCATTTAGCACATGCATTCTACTCATCATAAGCAAGCTAATGGCACCATAAACATGAAATTTGGTTAAGTATAATTACTAAATCACCCTTATTAAGTTCTACAATAATTAAGAAAAAATGGAAGATCTAACCATCAGATGTGAAATTTTCTTTTATATTTAGATCCCTGATGATTTTTCTGATCATTTTCATATAAAATTATAGGGCTTGGACTAGTGGATTAAAAGTTATTCAATTAATACATTCTGTATTTTCTAGCTAATTTTTCATATGATTTGATTAATTGGATTATTTTCGTTAAGGAAAATAATTCCAATTAATCGGATATTAATTAAATGGGCTCGGCCCATTAGCCGAACCGCGCGGGTCGATCGGGGCCCGAAGACCCGGAACTGTCGCACCGCGTGGGTCACGGGATGACCCAACCTGCATAGGGTCTTCGTCCCCGTCCGACAGATTCACTCGATTAGGGAAAACCTAATCTGCTAAATCTAGTGGACCCCGACCACAGCACCACCAGCAATTCATCCCTTCTCGATCACCGTGGTCAGACGCACCGAACGGGACCCGAAGCTCTCTGTGAGATGGTCTAGATCGGCCAGACCTTGCTCACCTGAGGGCTCCTCAAATGGAGCTACTGTGGAGAGGCAATTCTCCCCACAGAGACCATGCCAGACCCCGGGCTCAATCTCTACACCATTAGGGAGGTGAGGCGGATTGAAGCCCTCTGGTCTGAGGGTCTGGGATGGTCTGGATTACTGGGTCATTACTCGGCCGAGACGATCCTCAAGGGGCTTAGCCCGATCGATTGATTCGTTCGATCGGGGCTAACTCACGACTCAATTACGATATCATTAGGTTCGGTTCGACAATACGAAGCTACAAGAATCAAAATGGAGAAGGTTCGAGCCTCATTGGCTCATACCCAATAAGTGGGATACCTAGATTCTTGGGAGAGCTCGCAGACAATGAAGGGGCCAATGCTGGGTTTGTTAAGCCTCCTCTGAGAGTTCCTGAATGCTAGGAGACTCTCTTATCAGCGGTACGCATACCGAGAACGCCTGGGAATCGCCTACGCAAGCTCGGGAGTTCAGTAATGGCGGAAGGTATCGAGGCCTCAATTGATCAGCAAAGGTCAATTGAAGTGGGGGTAGGGCTATTTATAGCTTTGGCCGAGGGTTGGGAAGCTTCTGGAGGGCTGGCTCGGGCTGGAGAGGTCGGGCCATGGCCGAGCTCTCGAATTTCCAATTCAAGCTCGGCCGGGTCACGAGGCCCGAATGGGGCCTCTAACCATTCATGGGAGGTTCCTAACGGCCCTGCTGAGCTGGAGGCGTGAGTGGTAGACCGGATGGGCAGCTGGTAGTACGGTGATTTTTTCCTGTTGGGCACGGGCGTGGTGAAGACGAAGGTTCACAGTGCCGGGACCTTCGGATGCCGTCTGATCCATCGATTAGATGGCGGAATGGCTCGGATCGCTCGGATCCTAACGACCGATCGTGGGGGTGATCCGGGTCGTTGGATCGGTTGAGAAGATCTAATGGTTGATCCGCGGCTCCGCGAGAACTAATCCTAGCCATCGGATTAAGAAGGCGTGACGATTAGATCTGCGGGATGCCGCTATAGCGCGACCCGGGCTTTGCAGCGGATCACCTGCGGTCCGCACAACGGATCTCAGTTGTTAATTCAGTTTAATGGGTATTTATGCAATTATGAAATGTTAAAAACCCTTAAGTGCAATTTGACCATTTTAATTTAAATTGAATTATGATCCAAATGATTTCCAAATTGTGCCAAATTTTCACCCTTAACTAATTTAGGGGTGAGGAATTTAAAAATGGAATCAGGATATAATTTTGAGATCAAAATATTTTAGGTCTAGACTAAGGCATCTAGACTGATCTAATTATCCTTTTGGACTTAGAGAAGTCCAATGGACTTTAAATTTTCAAGATAAGCTTTATTTGATGTTTAAAAGCAATGGAGTCTAAAATAATGGTTATCTAGATTGTAGTTTAGCAGGGTAACAACTTAGGGTTGTTACAGACTCCCCCACTTAAGAACGATGTCGTCCTCGACATCATCTCAAGAGATAAGACAAACATGAAGAAATTGAAGAACATACTTAAAACTCCGAAAATTAAGGGGTACCTGGAGTCTCAAGAAGACTAGGATACTTCATCCACATATCCGCCTCTTTCTCCCAAGTAGATTCTTCTAAAGAGCGATTCCTCCACTGAATCTTTACCATTGGGATTGAGCAATTTCTCAGCTGCTTTTGATCATGCGCTAAGATCTTAATTGGCACTTCCGCATAAGAAAGATCTGGTTGGAGAGATACTGCCGGAAGTTGGATTAAGTGAGATGGGTTACGAAGACATTTCTGCAGAGATGAAATGTGGAAAACATTATACACTGTAGAGAAATCTTCAGGAAGCTTTAATCGATAAACTGTAGAACCGATATTTTCTAACATTTCAAATGATCCGACGTAGTAGGGGCTTAGCTTCCTGGCTATACCAAAGTGATAGACGCCTTTCATCGGACTAACTTTAAGATACACAAAATTTCCCACATCAAGATCCAGAGCACGATGATGAGCAGAGTGATATTTACTCTGGCAATCTTGAGCTGCTTTGAACCTTTGTTGGATTAGTTAAATCTTACGATTTGTTTCTTCCACTATATCAGAACTATAAAGCTGAACACTGCCAGTTTCAGACCATGCTAATGGAGTACTACATAAAAATTAAGCATATATGCAAGAAATTTCTTAAATCACTAATTACTGATAGATTCTCCTTAATATAAAATAATTTCTAATTCCCCGACAATGGCGCCAAAAATTTGACAGAATTATAATACGTCTGCGCTTTCACGCAAGTGTACGCGGTCTGAAGTAATAAGTGGAAAGTTTGAATTTTTGGGATTTATTGAACCATAGAGAATTGGATGTTTTGTTACTAAGGTATATCTATGATTACTAATATTTAAGCCATACGCGTATTGATTGGTGTTGGTTCTTGAACAAGCACGACAACTCTTAGCAAAAAATACTTCTGATAAAATGAAGATGAGAGTTGGGTTTCTCCCACATTATATAATAGATAACTTATGTATGATGATTCCTCAAGCGTTCATTAGTTTTTTAGTCAAGTGCACATTATTCTTCTTAGAGTTTTAATTCAAGAATTACAAGTTCAAGTCTCGTGCATGAAACAAACACATAGTCGGTTCTATTTCAACATATAGACTCTTATAAGATTTTAGATTTGTAGTTTTTATCTCATCTCTTGATCATGGAGATGAAGGTTATAAAGTTTAAGATCTTATAAGTATTGATTCCACTAAGAGCTTCACGGGCCTCAAGCATAGTTTAGATGAGGGAGTGATTTTATTGGGCTCAATAACTATGTCACCTCATTCATGAGCACTCAATGAATCCATTCCCTCTTTAAAGTATACTGAGCAATGGAGCTCAATTAGTGGATCTTAGCATCACATGCTTTAGCTCATTAGTTGAGCTTAGATTAAGGTGCACTAAGCTTAAGAACTTTCTCATATAGTTCTAAGCTCTCATGCACTCATAAATCTAGCATAAAAACTAAGATTAGCTATGGAGTACAAGACAAAATAGTTTTTGAGTTCAATTAGTCCTTTGTCCTTTGTCCTTTGGTCCACATTCAAGTCTACAAGAGTCATTTAATTTTTTTAACAAGGCATTGAGTTCATGATTTTTATTAAAACTTGAGGAAAACTTCATACAATTATAGTTTCTATCAATACATGTCGGATTGCCTCAACCCTCCCCAAGGGAGGTTTAGCTTTCTATTACAAAAGAGAATGAAAAGAATACATACATGGATAAAGACCTTTCATGATCAACTAAGAAAAAAAAATACAAAGCAAGAGTTTAGAAAATACTAGGAACGTTCCTTTGGGAAGTTCTTCGGACTCCTCTTCTTCTTGCTTGAAGTTGCTTCTCTTAGATCCCTAGTGCTGCCTTTCTTCTCCTTCTTCTTAGCAAGATGAACTCCTCCACCCTCGGAGAGTTCTCCTTCTCCTTTATGCAGCCCTCTCTTTACTTAGGTTGTAGTGAGCCAAGTTGGGAACCTCTCTTAAGTCAAGAGAAGTGGTATTTATAGAGGGTGGTTGCTTCTTCATCTTCTCCTTTCAAAATCCACTTTTGTCCTTTTAAAAAATTTGGTGCAATGATGGCTAACTCCACTTGAGGGGTGAAAAGACTATTACTTTTCAATTGATGATTCTCCACATCACCTGAAGAAGACCATTTTCCTCTTAAAAATGTAGCTACTGCAGAAGGAATGATGGCTGGAGACAAGGTGCTGGTTGGGGTCTTGTCCCAGCCGCATTTAATGCTCTGCTCAGAAGAATTTTTGGCCGGCCACTGCAGCGCACTGTGGCAGAAAATTTTTGCAAAGTGGGCCGCTGTGGCGCACTGGGGCATTTTGGTTCATATAATGAAGGGTCGCTGCAGCGGAGCACATTGATATAATGCTCTGCTCAAAAGAATTTTTGGCGGGCCACTGCAGCGCACTGTGGCAGAAAATTTTTGCAAAGTGGGCCGCTGTGGCGCACTGGGGCATTTTGGTTCATATAATGAAGGGTCGCTGCAGCACGCTATAGCGCTAGCGATTTCGCAAAAGGCCCCACTGTAGCGCGCTGTGGCGCCAGTGATTTGCAAGTTGGGTCACTGCAGCGCGCTGTGGCACCAGTTCTTCGCAATGTGCTCCGCTGCAGCGTGCTATGGCGCACAATTTCATAAATTGGATCGCTGCAGCGTGCTGTGGCGCTAGCGCTTCGCAATGTGCTCCATTGCAGCGCGCTGTGGCAACATCAATTCGCAAGTTGGATCATGGTAGCGCGCTGTGGTGCCAGTGCTTTGCAAAGTGCTCCGCTGCAATGCTCTATGGCACTCGATTTCGCAAATTGGCTCGCTGCAGCGCGCGATAGCAGTTTTGCTTAGGAATTTTAGAAAATTGTCCATATTGCTCAGAATTCGTTGGATATGCATTTTTCCTGAAAAGATAAGCAAAATTGGATTAAGAAAACAGCCTTAATATGAGAAATAAATGAAATTTTTCTTTAATTAGGATATAAATTATGGATTCATCAGTATGTAACATGATACTCTTTGTTATTGCCATTATCAAGGTCATTAATTGTGTAGGACTTAATAGGCCCATTTACCTCAATAGTTGTGTATATATAGTTCATTAGCTTCTTCAACTGATCCAGAAATTTATAAAACCTATTTAATGTATGTAATCTAGATAATTGTTCCTCAAATGGAAAAGTAGATATTAGTTGTGGCTGTGTATGGAAAGATCAAAAATCCTCATATACATTTTTTTCAAACTTGGCTCTCAAGGCATTTGCATAACTTTGTACAAACATTGTCAATGTTAACTTTAATGACACATACCCATCAAAGAATGCATTCATGATTTCACTCCTTTATGTAGTAGACATGCCAGCCTAAAAGATATCTTTCAAGAATACAAGAACCCATTTTTGTTAATATTATATAGTGAATGAACCACTCATGTTCTAATAGCGAGTTCTCAGACACCATGTCAGCCCATGCAATCTCAAACTCATGTATGGGGAGTACATTATACACTGTTCGACTAAACTTTAATGAGATAACATCACGATCATACATACTACCTAGCTTATCAGATAATTTTCTCATAATGTGCCATATTCAGAATCTGTGATGTGTTTGAGGAAATATTTTTGAAATTTCCAAGATCATTGCTTGGCATTGATCAGTTATGATTGCAGATGGAGCTTTTCTATACATGCAATCTAGCCACTACAAAAAAGTAATTTGAATGTGTCTATTGTTTCATCAGTAAGAAGAGCAATCCTTAGCAACATAGACTGACCATGATGTCACACCAACAAATGGGGCAAAGGGCATTGCATAATGATTTGTGAGACATGCTGTGTCAAATGTGACAACATCAATAAAGTGCTGATACAAAACTCTTGATCTAGTATCTACCCAAAAAATATTTTATAATTGATTATTCTCTGATAGCTCAATATTGTAGATAAAATTTATATTATCCTTTTGCATCATCTCAAAATAATTTATCAATGTAGATACATCACAATGACCTAACAATGTATGCCTATTATTTAAAACAAAATTTTTGCAATATTTTTCCATGAAAGAACATTTCTCATATCCACCTCCATGAGTAATCATGATATTTACAGACTTATTAAGTAGCACCCCAGTAATATCATTAATTTTAATCTATTTATTGATTGATAATGACAATTCTCTATGAATCTCATAAATCTAACCATCTGTGGATCCAATGGATGATTATGTTTTAAAACAACATCACACACAACCTATTTTCCATTTAAACATAAATCTTTAATTACTATTATTGCTCCACAACCAGTCTTTATAATAGGTTTGCTACGTGACTTAGTAGAGGAGCTACTAGCAATATTCTGCCCTTTTTTGCAACATGTAAATCAACAACAATATCTGACGCCATAAAAATTATGCCATGATCTTTTTCTTAATTCCAATTCCAACTAAAATCCAAACGTTTTGTAAAACTTAAACGCATCATCAACAGAATCAAAATTCATACCAATTTCAGGTTGGGCAATGTTGGAATATTTTCAACAATATTATTGCTAGATGATTGATTCAACCTTCTATTTTCGTATCCTCAATTTGAATATCCTGAGAAAAATAAATAAAGTGTACACAATTATATATTACAAAAGTTAACTGCAAACTTTAAGATTCAATGAAATTTTAGCATGCACTTATATGTGTAAGTTCTGCATTTGGATTTATTTGACCAGTGACAATAGCAAGATCCTTTAATATTTTGGATTATGTGCCTTGAAAATACTACAACAAATACATGCAATATATTACAATAAATATATGCAATAGAAATAATTAAGAAATTAAAGCCTTAATAATGTGTATTAGTAAAGCTAAACATTAACTACTAATTTATCATTATATGTACCAAGTTCTAGCTAAAGAATACAATATCAGCAAAGATATAAAATATAGAAAAATTGAAAACAAACAAAATTAAATATTATTATGAGAATATGAAATTCTCACTTCGAGTCATTGCAATATATTGACTATATCAGCTAATACAACTAAATACTCAAAATTTGCCCATTTAAACCAACTAAAGAATTGCATAACAATGCTTTGACCTAATTCTATCAGCTTCTAAAATTTATAAATCAAAGCGCATCACAAAGTAATCAAATAAAATACTGTTGTTAAATAAAATCAGTCGATAATGAATTTAAAATCATAGATAATGAAATTAATCAGAACTAAATTGAAGCTAGGATATGCAAATCAAGTCAACCATCAAATAGTAATACAATCACAAAAAGAGTTTTTTTCATTTAATTTCCCATGACAATCAAAGCTTAAACTTATAAACAAGACAAGAAAACCCCAACTCCTAACTTAGCCTTAAAGCTGATTTAATTCAATATATTAGAGTTATTAAGATGCTCTATTATATAGCACCGCTATTAAAAGTGCTAGAGTCTCTTTAGTTCATTGTAATTTTAAATTAGGGGAAATTTCATACAAATCTAGATTTTGCTGCTATCTACTAGTACTACAAAATATGAATTCTACAGATTAGTGCAACCTAATAACTCTAAAATAATGGTATATTGATGATTTTAAAATACAAAGGAAAACGAAGTATAATAAATCAACAAATCAGAAGAAAATGAAGTAAGTTTAAAGGTCATTGACAACGGGGGATGAGAATAAAAAATCAAAAGCAACAAATTGGGACTACAAAAATTGCACCTCGATAAGTTGGCTTTTGATCGGCGTTAGTTGGCTGTTGAACGAGAAAAGGGACGAAGGAATCGATCGCTGTCGGACGAAGGCTCCGTTAGCTGTCGTCGAAGGTCGGACGAGAAGAGGGTTTCGTTCACTGTCGGATGAGGATCAGCTTCGAAATGAGTAAAAACCCTATAGATTGCGGCTACAGTACCGAATGTAACTACAGTGCCATTCGCAAATTGTAAATATACTAAATGCTGATGTAGTTAGCTGATGTGGTTTAAGATGCCACATCAACATCCTAATCATCAAAACTATTTGGGAGACAAATATGAGATGTATATCATTTTTCATAGATCAATTAACGTTCTCACAAACATTAAGTTAACGGCATCCACATCTGAATTACTAGATTCATCATATAAATGTAAACTATATATATATATATATATATATATATATATATATATATATTTGGAATTAATCACAATAATATATGTTAATTAATTATGGTAACACTACATTTCCCAAAAAAAAAAAACATGCAAGAAAATTGCATGAACACTCGTTTCCTAAGTGCATAGCCCCATATTCACCATTCTCATTGTTAAGGAGTTGTTGTCGGAGTTCTAGTGGCAAAGCTACACCAACTGGCTACATACCGGACTCCCGAGCACACCTCGGGCACCCAATGGGGATTGCAACCCGATGAGGGGACTCCCATGTCCGCCCAAGCCTGTGGAGTTGACGAGAGGGCGTATAGGCGCCAGAGATGGATTAGACATTAAAATAGGTGTCCCATGGCAATTATGGGCGACGATTACATACTTATTTTAAAACTTGTTGAAATTCCTAATTGGGGTGTAAGGGTGCGAGTGTCTGCTGAGATTAATAGAGAACTCTTGGAGAAGACTTGAATATATTTATAAGCGAAGTTTGTCATCTTCATATTCCTCCAATGGTTCAATCTTTGTTTGTACACTGATCTTGTATTCTTCATACAATGAATCTCTAGTGGTAGCGTGTCCCCATAGCTTTTCTCGAACTCTTAATTTTTCACATAAATCTTTGTATTTAGATATTTGTAGTTTGTGCATATAAAATTTATGTTCTAGAGTGAATTCTAAGTTTTCTTTGATAACCTCAAATCTAACCCACCTTATAATTATAACATGCATAACTTAGCTTAGCTTAAATACAAATAGTGTTCTTACAACTTCATATTTGGTATAATATTTTTTATAATTAGTAAAATTATAAGTGAATAATCATAATAATTAATGATAATAATATGGTTAGTTATAAGCAATTAAAAAAAAATTCTGTCATTTAAGTAATTATATATTTATAATTATAATTATATTAAATATAGAGCGCATGAATCTCAAATAATTTGCGTGTTTATTACATCAAGAAATTTTGAATAAATCGTCTCAGGAAGTTAATAGAAACTTAAATTTAATTAAATAATTTATTAAGCTGTGATAGGGAATAAAATGGAACTATTTTATTGAGCAGAAGTTGATTAATATATGAGCCCGGCTGGGATCGTGATTTTTCATTAAAGAAAATTAACACTACCTTGTCTTTGCATGCTCATTGGAAAAAAGAAATCATATAATCTTACCTCACCACCTGCTTATCAATTTTTTTCACACGTGGCCAAGTTTAAAATAGTGGGCGGTGGGCCCCGATGCTCACTCCTGTACAAATAGAGAAATAATATTTAGATACACTTAGAAAAATTTATTCAATAAAATTTGATATTATTTTATTAATATTTATTTATTTAAATTATAATAATATAAATATTATTTTTAATATTTGTATTAAAATAATGTCCAAATTTTATTGAATGAATTTTTTAGATACATAACAATAAGTCTAAATAGTATTTTTCTAAGAGTTAGGCTAACTTTTTCTAAGGATTTTAACCTCCAAATACTTTCAAGAAAAACCAAATTGTTTCCATTAAGAAAAATAATAATAATTGAATTGTTTAGCCAAATAGTTTTTTTTGTAGGAATTAAAAATTTGACAGGGCTCCAATCGTTAAGACTAGATGTTCAAGATTCGAATGTCAAAATTTGATAAATATTAAAAATAAGTTATTTAACAAAATTTGAGTATATATATATATATATATATATATATATATATATATATAATAAAAAATAATATGCTTATACATGAATATACATCAAAAATTATTTAGCACCAATATAATTTTTTTTTAAATTTTAATATATAGACCATACAAAAAAAAATACATTCAACTAATAATTTATATACATTGGATTGACACATCATCTATATGTTTTTGTATTTATTGGTATAACAATACTCATATATAATATACAAAAAAAAAAGAAAAAATCATAAAATTAGTTTTAAATCATGATGAACATGATGGTTAACTAATAATCGATCTTTAGAGATGTAAAATAACAACATATAGAGAAAAATAAAAACAATGACAATTAGAGATATGTTTTGAAAATTAAACAATAATTTGTTAAACTATTGTTTTGTTTCTAATAATCTCATCTAATGAATATGATGATAAGCTAATAAATAACAATTAATTTTTAGAGATGAAAATAATAGTATTTAGAGATGCTTTCTAAAAACCAAATAGTAATTTGTAAAATTATTATTTTGATTCTCATAATATCATCTAATTAAGTGAATATTAGGACTAATACTTGTCCAAATTATGTGGTTAAGATGTTGATTTACTAAGATAATAAGAAACCAATTGAAATAGAGAATTTTCAAATTTGAACCATAATTCTAAAAATCGACAATTAGACCCTTAATTTAATAATAATTAATCATGAAAAACCAAATTACTTTAAAAGTGAAATTTAGGACTCATAATTATTTCATAAGCTTATAAATCAATGACTATAATACTTAGAATTTTAATTTGATTCAATTTGGATCATTAGTAATTGTAATGACTTAAGTTGCTATCATTCAAATTAGGATTAAATCCAACTCAAAAATAAGGTTTCTGGGAGACTTCAAAAGTAGGGCAAGCCAAAAATACTGTTGGATATAGTAAATTTTTGTGATCGTAATGCCCAAATTTGGGAGCAATCCGGAAAACAGATGCTCATGGATTAATTTCTAAATTATTTAAATTTAGTAAATTAGGAAAATTAAATACGAGTTCAAATTTAATAATTTCGGTGTCATTAGATTAAGAATACTATAAAAAGGTTATAGAAAAATTTTTATCGAATTTAGAACTTCGGGTTGACCATAATTAGTTTTGAAGTTTTATCTTAAGAAATTAATAAAATTTAAATATTGCTCCAAATCAAAATTTTTTGGTGCGAGTGTGTTCGTTTCATCAAGATACACATTCGTGTCAAATTTTATTATTTTCTTGGAAATAATGGAGGAGAGAGAAAAGAGAGAGAGAGAAAGAGTAGAGAGCCAATTTGAACACTCAAAGTATTTAAGAGCAAGAGAAGCCAAATTTCTCACATTAGAACAATTAAGGAGAGAGAAAAAATATAAATAGACCCCCTGTAACGCCCCATCCCATCACTATATGTAACACTATATCATTAATGGTGGAACAGTTCGTTAAATGAATAATAAGGGTCTCCTCTTAGTTAATATTTTGGGTTGAGCACTAACAGTTAACCCAAGCCATTAATCATAGGCAGTGACTGGAGCTAAGGAACTCCATGATTAATCAAGTTAAGTATTTCATTATCCTGATTAATAATGCGAGTGTAATAAACTGATTATTATAGCACAATATATGTAGTATAGTATAACATAGAGAACATAGTGCAAAAGCTAAAATAATATCCATCTATTCATTCATCTAGAAGCAGTAAGTAAAGGACATGCACCTTAGGAAAGAAGACAAAAAATATATCCAGATATGATTACTGATTACAGATTTTAATAAAAATGTAGAAAATAACTCTCATATCATTAAAATAAAAGAAAACTCAAGGATGAAGATTGCCACAACTACTCAGCAACATCGTGCTTCACTTCTTTGTTAGTCTTCTGCAGCTCCATGAACAAAAGTTCTTCAAAGCAACCTAAATATGATATTGTTGATTTTGCAATGCTAGGGGTGTAACAACCCTAGGTTGTTACTTAGCTTGATTTTAGCTTAATCACATCATAATTATTATTTTATTAAGTTCATCTAGTCATTAGAATAAATCCTCAGAGATTTAGAGTGATTCGAAGCTCAATCAAATAATTAGAATATTTAATAATATTTAATTAATTAAACCTTAATAATATTTAATCCTTAAATTTGACCCATAGGACTTAATACTTATCCAAATTTGATGTATAGTAGACATCAAGGAATCATTTGGCATCAACAAAATCTAATTTGGAGCCTTAAATCAAAAAGTAGTTTTTTGGACTCTTAAGTAGGGGCAGATGGTCATTTTGCCCAAAATCTAAGTTAAGTGTTCCTAACCCTTAAAATATATTTTTAATCAATAAAAATAGTAATACAACTGATTTAGGATCAAGTTAAGTCTTAAATCCCAAAATTTGAATAATTTATCAAACATCCTAATTTAGGCTTAAAAATCTCTAAGTAAGGATAATATACCTTACTTAGCTAAAATTCGCTCTTAACTTTCCTAATTAAATAAAAAAACAAATAAAAGATAAATTGTAATAACTATCATTAATTCTTAAAATCCCTTAAGTCTTTTCATTAGGAGCTTCCTTAGGAACTTCACTTGCACCATAGGACCCTTTTCCTTAAGATTAGGAGTAGATCCTATGTTAAAATTTATTCATTGAGTAAATAGGTTATTCAAGGAATGAAATATTAGTTTTATTAATTTCTAGATTTTCATACTTAAATTATAATTATTTTATATTTCAATTTTAGATTAAGACTAAGGGATTTACCCTATTAAGCCTTGATTTTGCTTGATAAGATTTGTCTTAATCATTAGTTCATAATTTAGATTTAGACCATAGTTCTTAAGTATTACCTTGAGATTATGTGATTAACTCTGATTTGTGGTATTTAATGCATAATTCATAGTTTTAGTAGATCTTGATCAGATCTTAGTTTAGAATGTCTAAATTTATTAATTAGGACGTAATAATTTCTTATTTAACTTATAGCCATTTTTTATTGAATTAAATTAGAACCTGATCAGTTCTAACTGTTCTTAACTTATAAGGTTGTGTTTTTAAGTTACATTTGATAGTAGGAATTGGAGATCCTGAACTTGTATAACTTGGAATAGTTAGAATGGTTTAATATATAATAATTGATATCACAATGTATAGTAGAGTCTCTTGCTCACTATTATTTTACTTGTGCTTTTGCATTCTTTATATTTTGTGCCTTATTCCTTGAATATGTCATACAAGATAATATTGTTGCATGAAATAAAAACATAGAATACTAGGATAATATTTGCATTGGGTTTAGTTACTTATTGATCTAACATATTTTACCCTGATGGACAGGGGTAAATTGAAATAAGGAGTACTTGGCATTACTCATTGAGGAGTGTTGTGATAAGTTTGGAACCCATATAGTCTTATAAATGTGCTTAAGTCCTCAACTACTTTTGGTTATGTCTACAGAAGTAAAATAATTAACTAAAATATTACTGTATTTATGATTACTGCATCTTCAGTTCAGCTTCAGTTTCTGTATTTCGGCCTAGCCTCAGATGATGCTAGGAACATTTTGTCGCCTTAGCCTCCGCATTGACGTTAAGAATCCTTTTGATATCAGCAGGCTAGATTAGCTCTCTTCTGATATGGCAGTACTTACATACCTGTTCACTGTTTACTATTACCATTTACTATTTACTGTTCACCGTTTCCTATTTACTATTGTACTTAACTTTAGTCTACCTTGCTTTACTTATTTACTTGTATATTATAGGGTGCTAGAATTTTGTTGCTTACTTATATGTACCACTGTTGGATTAATTTCATTTGAATCAGCATATGTCATATGATCATCAGCATATTTTGGATTATATTTTTTTTCAGTACTTTTACTTACTGTATTATATATGTATGCCTATCCTTATTTAATTTACTTGAGGTGTGCCTTTTTATCTCAAATCTTATTTAGTTATAAATGCTGTATTTATAACATATCCTTCTCCTTGTATGCTTGCTGCTCTTATGCTAGTTAGGAATTTTATTTTGTTTAAGTAAAATTGTGATATTAATAACATATGAAAAATATTCAGCTTAAGATGTACTTAGACAATTGTCTAATAAGAATTTTTTTTTGTTGACTAGGGACCTGACATTGTGAAACTGACAATGTCAATGTCAGGTAGATTTGAGAAGCTTGGTGCTAAGGAGAAGCCTTATCCATAAGTGGAGCCATATCTTAAGGAGGGGCATCAGGAAGGAGCTAGTCTTTTTTGCTCATTATGAGGATGAGTGATTTCATTTCAGTTTATTTAAACTTAATTAATATTGTAAGAATACATGTACTATTTAATTGTGTTTTCTTTACTATACTATTTATTCTAAGTTATATGCTATATTTTCTCTATTTATTGTGGTAAATTAAATATATATTACTTTACCTTACTTTCGTACTCTGATTCTGTATTTGCTTAGTGACTGGTTACATAGCATGTATGTATTAGCTTATCTCTTCCTTACTAGTGGAATACAGTTTATACCTAATTAAATGTTAAGTGAGGGATTTGCCAAAGTGACACACCATCCTTTAGCTTAATCTTGTGTATTACAGGGTGGGCGCCACACGCCATGGTCTAGATGCTCCGGAATTTTGCGATTAGGATTTTCCAAATCAGCTTGGGTGTCGGGAGAGGGATAGGGGACGACGACACTATGCCAGTCAGGCCAGCCCACGTCCCTTCCCGGGTCGCTCGGGCCCCCTCTGGCCCGTGCCTTTTAGGTATTGGTCGAGCTCGTTTAATAATATTAATAATAATCAGAATTATTTTCCTTAAGGAAAATAATATGATTATTTAAACCATAGGAAAATTTAATTAAAAAAATGTAGATTAAATTAATGCAATAACTTTTAATCCACTAATTATATACCATTTTGTTTAGAAAATTATTAGAAATAATAGTATTCAAAAATATTTAGGATTTTGTAGTTGGATTTATTAATATTTTCTAATTACTCCAGAACTTAATTAGAGTGGATTAGCATGTATACTTAACAAAATTGCATGATTCAAGTGTTATTATGCTTCTTATGCCTTGTAGAATGCATGTGCTAGGTAAATTAGTTTTTTGATTATTATTTTGTTAATTATACCCTAATCTTAGAAATGCATGATTACTAAAAATTAGGGTTTATACATAACAAAACCTAATAAAATAAGTCTCTGATTATTCATATGGATAAATATAATTTAATTGCCAAGTTTCATAAAATTTGGATAGTTAAATTTATAATTAAGTGCTAATCCATTTTGACTTGATTTAGGATTTGATTAGCCTTAATTACTTTTTGTTTCGCTTAATTAAATGTTTATATGCTTCAATAATAGTAGTATGTATGTTAAAGAATTTAAACCCTAATTTGGATACCTTAATTAATTGATTTGATAGAAATCAACATTAAACCCTAGGAATCTTAAAGAATGGTTAAATTAATCAATATTTGATTTGAACTTAATTTGGATATCAATAATGTACTAATTACTCATTGATTTTATTATTGATCATCTTAAATGCAAATAAACTTAATTTGGTTAAGTCTGGGATTAAACTCTAAGTTGATCAGATTAAGTTCTTAACCTAATCAATTTGATTAAGATACTTGATTAAATATTGAATTAACTTACATAATTTCAATAATATCTACTGATTAGACATTGATCTTAAATCATTCAACTAAAAATATTAAGATATATAATAAATTTGTATGATTGATTATCTGAATCTAACTTTTAGCTCCTTGATTTTCTCTTAAGTAAGACACAGCATAAACTGAATCATAAAATGATAATAATTTACAAAATAATCAATTCCTAATAATTTATATGATTGTATCCTATTATTATAGTATATGTTGTGATCAGATGAGTTTACCCATCAAATTTGAATAATTCAGTCTAATGAATTAAGAATTGTAAACTTAATTTAAATCTTAGATATTAGATTATAATTTGTATATTTTACTGCTAGATCTTTCACGTTGTGATCTAGTGGTAATAATTTAATAATTGCTAAGCCTTATCAATATATGAGCTACTAAGGTAGGAAGAACTTATGGTCTAATCTTGAGGTAGGTGCTTAGATGCACCCTTTTAGCTTTAGATATTTGATCTTAGAACCTTGTGGTAGATTGACCTAAAAATTTAGACTAAGATTATTTTCTTGTGGTAGTATCCTAAATTAAGTGACTTCTAGGTCACATCCTTGAAACCCTTGTGTAAGATTCATCACAATAGAGTGTGGATTCATTAGTATATTTTCCCTTGGTTATTAGATAGAATTGTTAGAATTAGTAAAACTATCAATTGAAGGTGATAGTGTATATCCATTTAACTAATTTATTTTAGTGGAAAATAGAGTTGGTTGATTTGCCCTAAATAAATTTGTGGATTGTTAGTCTTATCTTAGGTAATTAGATAAGTGCAATTCAGTTCAGGATAAATATCTAAACTCCAAGAGCATTACGAGGAGGGTATTGAATATTTAGTTTGATAATAAACTGTGATAGGGTCTTGCCCCATATCATCCTGTGTTTCAATAAGTGCAGTTAAACAAACTATGTACTTTAAGTTACCTTTCTTATGACATTATAAGTATTCTATAATTGCGGTATGTAACAAGATAGTTTGAGAGAATAAACAGTGACTAGGTCATGCCCCTTATAGTCATGCGTTTCGATATGTGCAGTTAAACAACTAAGTGTTAAATGCACCTTTCTTAGAAACATATCAGATATGTATATACAATCTCTTCACATGATAAGTTTAAGTTCAATTTTAGCTAATTTCATCTAATGGATTAGAATTAAAAGTTAGAATTCATTTAAATGAATTCTGCATGATGGAGATAAATGGAATTATTACTTGATATTAAATTAATTTTTGGATTTTGATGATTTAAAGAATATAGTCATAAAAGTCTTGGCATATCATAAAAATGTATAAGTCATATCAGCATTAGTAGAGCGAATGAGATCACATAAGGACTTTGTTAGTAGAACGTTCGCTCACCTAGGCTCTGAGGAGTATCGTGAGACACAAAGTCAGCATATTAGTGGCATTTGGTTCAGTGACATATTCAGATGCATAATTATAAATTCATTGATATACAATACAATTTTAAATCATTATTTACTCAGTTTCAAATTTTCTACTATTTTCTTCACATTTCAGTATTTAGTTGTAGTTTCATCTTACTTTACTTTCAAATTTGTATTTTTTTTGAGTTTTTCAGCTGTTTTATTATCTTTTCTATAGTTTTACTTAAACTATTTAAATACTAACAGATAGACAACTATAACTATTAGAGTAGCTTTTGATATATTAGACTTATTATTTAACATATAGTACTTTTGAGATCTGATAATTTGCTAGATCTAGAGCACCTTATGGAGCCAGATCAGAAACCTTTATAGAAGATCCAGAAGGAGTTCGTGGAGCATTAGAGGACTCTTCATCAGAATTTATTTTTTACACTAGTTACTTTCAGATCAGTACTTAAATTATTTTCTGTATTTTCATTAAGTAAACAATTTATAATAATTCTGGATGCATGCTTTAACTTTCTTACTCCGTATTTACTACTACTTATACTTAATATTGTGATGTGATCAGGATATTTATATGAGATGCTAGTATTTATGTAACTTGGATCTTACTTCTATTCATAATCTAATGTACATGAGTATCCTATCTAATACTTAAGATAAGAATAATGCACTTATCTTAAGGATTAGTACACATCCCATTTCTCTTTGAGGTTGAGTCCCAATAATAGCTCTTTATTTTCAGCCCAGCTCAGTAACAAGTTTATATGGGGAGGTTCAGTTTCCATCCCGAGTAATGCATCGTTCCACCAACAATTGTTATTCCTTAAATTAACTCTTTTGCGTGCGGTGATGGGACAGGGTGTAACAACCCTAAAGTTGTTACCCTAGCTAGATCTTGATTAATTAAGCCAAACCAAGGCTTGATTTGGATTCCATTGGACTCAATGGGTCATATAAACCTAACCCTGGAAGTTTGAAATCATTTGGAGCTAAAATGGAAAATTTGGTTTTTTTTGGCTATTTTTAAGCCCTGAAAAATACCTAAATTATTTTGATCTCCAAATTAAAATATGATTTTATTTTTAAATTTCTCATACCCAAATTAGCTAAGAGTGAATTTTTAGGAATTTTTGGAGCTCATTTGGTCCTAAATTGGATCTATAATTTAATAGGAATTAATATGATTATTTAACCTAATTATATTAATTAATATAATTAATTAATTAAATTTAAGCCTCAGGATTCATTGTCGGGACCACGGCAGATCCGCTGCGGGGTCCCGACAGTGGCGCATAGCTATGCACCCGTAGGATGCCTAGCACGCATCTTGGCGAGGCCGTCCAACGGCGCGAATTACCCGCACCATGATTAGATCGCAGCCGCTCGATCTTTAGCCCGATCCAACGGCCTCCCGCGCCCCGCCCTAAGCAGCTCAAATCGTGCGTTGGATCATTTCACTTTGATCCAACGGGCGATCTGCGTTCCCGATCGACCGTTGTTAAGTAGGAGATCTGGACCGCTCAGTCGTAACTGAAGACCCATTGAACGGTGGCGCCTTACCTGTCGCTGTTCATCATCGTTCCGGGCGCGATCCCTCTGAAAACTCCTGACAGGATTCCAACGTCTTGCCCTTGTGGTAGTACGGGGATGGAATCTTGTCCCCCACGATCTCATTCGCGCCATAGTCTGATGATTCTCCCGGAATTACCCTCTCCCATTTGGAGCCCAATCCGCAGGCACGGGTCGAAGCTGCCGCCTCGGTTAGGGCTCCGGAAGCTCTTCAGTGGCTATAAATAGCTGTAGAGCTCGCCTTAGACTTCCTTTGCTTACCCCGTATCTTCTTTGGAACTCCCACTTCTTCTTGCTAAGCTTGGACACCTCTGCATCCAAATCGGTGAACCAGGCCTCGTCAGTCGAGTCTGAGGGTAAACTTGGCGTTCAAGTTCCCTAAAGCTGTGCCTGGATCAGCGAAGGTCGTCTGTCCTTCTGCAGTCCCCATTTGCATGCTCGACTTCATTTCAGGTACAGCCCATTCTCCACATTCTCTCTGTCGAGCTAGATTTAGCTCTACTCATCTCCTCTCTAGCCATAGATGCTGTGTTAGGACCCCTCCTTAGTTCCTAGCGATCGTTTAGGACTTCTAGTGAGCCCTGGCAATGCGCCAGATGGTATAAGCGCCATCTGAGAGCACACTGCCAGTCGGGCCAATTCGCTTGAATACGGCATCCGCTCGAGCAATTAGGCCTCTATTTAGCATCGATACCCCTCGGCAATGATTGTAAGTGGGTATCTATGGTTGGGTTAGACCAGATCAATCGATTCGACTGGAATCGATCGATCCAGTCACGGGTATAGACGGCAGAAAATGCCGAGTAGCACCCCAACGATCCAGACCACGTCAGGACCTCTCGAGTCGACCTATCGCTCCCTCTTTGATCCCTGAACGTGTAGGGATCAAGATAGCTATGACCCGTGGACTCTGTGAGGAGAATTCACTCCTCACAGGTACGCCTGAGGATGAGCTTCGGCCGAATAGCACTCCATCGATCCTATGCCTCCCAGTTAAGGCTTCTGGGTTTAATCGACGTGTCTAGGGTCAAGGATCGTGTAGCCATTGAAATCATGGCTTGGCGTGCCTTGTGCGCGATGAATTGTGCATCGGGAGCTAACCCTAAGGAGCCGAGCGTCGGGTGTGTGCTGAAGGAAGAAGACGATGATTTTGGGCCGGGCCGACCCCGTACCGCGCGGTTCGATTTCGGGCCGCAGTTTATTAATTAATTATAGGATTGCATTTTTAAAGGTTCTACGATTAATTAATCAAATTGTATAGTTTTAATTTAAATAAACATTTAGATTAAATTAATTTAATAACTTTGGCTATACATATCCAACTGGTATGATCCAATATACTATTTGAATCAGAAAAATTCAAGGAACCTAAATATAAAATAAAATCTTGGATCCAATAGTTGGATTAAAAATTATTTGCCAAGCCTTCTCTGTTTTTAATTAAATCATATAAAATCATTTGATTGTCCAATTAATGAGATTAAGGGCTCTGATTGCTCCTGGAACCCTAAGGAACAAATTTAGACCCTCAAAGTTGATTTTGGATAATAATTTTTCTTAATCACTCCTTAATCACCCTAAATAAGGATTAGTGAATTTAACCCTAATCAAGCCTCTAATTTGGATGAGGATTGTTCCTAATATCATATTAAGCCTATTATAACCTAAGTGTAAGGTTGGATTGCCTTAGAATGCCCTAATTTTACTAATCACCCTAATTGACTTAATTAAGTGATTAATACTAATTAAGATTAATTAGGTCATTAAAACCCTAAAATAAGTGTGTTACTCACTTCAGTAATCATTATGAATCATATTAAGTCAGATAGGATCTAGCTTGGGCAACTAAACCCTAAAATCCTAATTTTACCCTTAAGAGGGGCATTTTGGTCATTTTGACCAAAATATATGTTTAAATGCTCCTTAAGACCTGTAAATTTCAGTAAACTATCCTAAGGTAGATTAGAAGTATTCTTTGAACTCTTAGACTAATAGTAAAGTTAATGTGATCTTCAATTTAAGAAAACTCCACTTAATCCCTAATTAAGACACTCAGATCTTAAGTGATCATTAAAGAGTCTTTTGGCATTAGTCCTTAAGTCTAATACTTAAGATGAGTAAATACCACCTTAATAAGTTTAGTAAGGTTAACCTAAGAGTTAAAACTTAATAAGATTGTAATTGGTAAAGTTTAAGTTAAAAATTAGCTTAGAGTCTAAAAGTGATCAAACTTCAGATCTTTATATCTTAGATCTTAGACTTAGAACTTCAATTTGAATTAAACCATCTCCAATTGAAATTTCTTAAATAATTGATTATTTAATCTTTTGAAACCTTCCATGTGGGTATAGGATGATTCAATCAATAAGATAATGAAATTATTTTAAGGATTGAATATAGATCTCAGATTCTCAAGTTCTTAATCGATTGTTCTATCTTGTAATCAGTAGAATAGCCTTTCACTAAGTTCTTAGTCCCTGAATCTTTCAGCTTATAAGATTCTTTACCTTTAATGTGGGTAATAAGTGTGAACCCTAGATCCTTATTAAGATATTACCTGGGATTTGGGATTTGAACTCAACATAGGGTTTAAGTTCTAAATCCTTAAATCTTAATTTATTTAGTCAAGATTTGGGTAAGAGAGTAAAATGTTAATAAATTAGGTCATTGATTTACTTACTTAAACTATATAGTCATCACATGGTTTTGATTAGAACTTGTTAAATTCTAATATTAACTTTAAGGACGTAAATCTGAGATTCTACTCGATAGTTGGATATTGGAGATCCTAAACTTGTACCTTCTCAGAGTAGTTAGAATTGGTAATTAAATAACATCAGATATCACATAAGTCTAGATGGAGTCTCTTGCTTACTTTGACTAGATTGCTTTGCTTACCTTGATTTTTGAGCCTTATTCCTTGAGCATAATAGGAAAACTTAGGATATGGATGATACTTCCTAAGCTAGAATTTGAATTGCATATCATTCAGTTTTATCTTATTTGCAGTTGGTAGAATATGTCCTAGCTTAGTCTGCCTCTTCAGTAGTAGTATTATATAGACTGGACTCAGACCTAGCATATTTGGATGGCTGGGCTGGGGATTGATTGATGGATATTGGAGGCCCTGTATGGCTTATTAACTGGTATGGCAGTACTATGTCTTAGGCTTATTGCTACTTTAGCTGGGTTGTATTGTTTTTTGATTTGCTTTGCCATATGCTTCAGTGGCCTTATTTTCATTATTTGCTCGCTTTGCCACATGTCTCAGTGGCCTTATATTTCATATATTGCTTTGCTTTTGCCACATGTCTCAGTGGCCCTTCTTTTTTTCATATTAATCTGCATGTTGTATGTATACTCTTATGGCTTAGATATATGTATAAATGGCATGTCTAGGATGCTAGAATTTTATCATGTTCAATACTTGTGTTCTTTTATACTCAGCATGTTTTAATGTGATCATAATCATGTTAGGATCATATTTATTTCAGTAGTTGCAGTTACTTTTGCTTTTAGCTTCACCTTATTTTATTCGATGTTTTGTATGTTATGTCACATACATGTTGCTTGCTATAAATGGATAGTTTATAGTATTCCACTTCTTGTATAGCTTGTTGCACCCCATAATTGCTTGTACGTTAAAAATAATTAAATGCGATATCTTTCAATATTCAGTTCATTTAAATAGCTTAAAATGTACTTAGACAATTGTCTAACTGTAACCTTTTTGTTTTGTTGGCTGGGGCCCTGGCATTTGTGATACCGACAAATGTCAGATTTAGACGTGTTCGTGGGCAGTGTCGCAGAAGAGGAGCAGATTCAGGAGGAGGATCGTGCTGCTGCTGTTTAGTTAGTTATTGCATTCTTATTTTCAGTGAGATTGAGAGATATTTTCTTTTTCTTTAAACTTCAGTTTGTAATAATTAATTCTAGATGTATCTTATTTCTGCATAATAATGAGTTACTATATTGCATTCTCTTTTTTTACTATGTATGCTTGTGGATGTTACTCTATTTTGTATTACTTCCCCCACTTTGATATTTATATTGGTAAATGTTATAGCACTTGGTGACAAGTCCTTGTCTTAAGGCAGGTTGGGTTTACCTAACTTTACTTAAGTTGGAGATTTGCCATAGTTGGAGCACCGTGCTTCCTTGTCGACAGTACCGGGGGCCCACACAAGGCGTTACACAACCTCCCTAAATAATACTCCCATTAACACTGCTGCTGCATCGAACAGTAATGCAGATAAAGCTACTTCTCTTTGGAATATGGTAACCTCTATGTTTGAAAATCTGAACCAATAAGCACTAGCCATTCAGAAATTGATATATATTCTCATAACCACAAATGCCAGTACATCATTTGCATCACTTATTTTTCTCGTGCCTCATATTTCTCAATAGTATGCTGATGGGTTACTCCATAATTTCTTAAGATTAAGGCATCTGATCTTGAATAGAAGCTTATCTCCCATAGATACAGTGACTTGGCTAAAGTTAATTAAAAAGAATACGACTAGTATTAAATGCCCAAACTCTGAAACTATTTGATTGACTACTCACATGTTCTGATAGGAAGCCAAATATTGGTGGGACAATGTTAAGGATTTTCATTTTGCTGGCTATGAGTTGGAAGAAATACCTTGGGATTTGTTTGTCAAAGCATTTTATGAATAATTCATTCCACCATCAGCACAAAATATTATTGGGGATTCTCTGTTGAAGCTAACCCAAGGAAATAGACCAGTAGCTGATTATGAAATGGAATTCAGGAAATTAACCCATTTTATCGCAAATTTGGTTCATATAGAAGCAGCCAGGTGCCACCAATTTCAGAGTTGTCTTTGAGATTTTGTTAGCGACCATGTTATTCCATTCAGTCTAACCAACTTCTCTTAGTTGATTGAGATAGCTAGGGTGCTGGAACACCAATCAAAAAAAGATCTGAAGCACATGGAACACATGGTGCTAAATCATCATGATGCTTTCAAACGGTGACCAAATCAAGCCAGGGTTTACCAAATGGAAGCTACTACTTCAACTGCACCAATCTAGGGATGTACGAAGCCACATCCTTACGACAAGTGTTACCACTTAGGCGATGTTGTTTTACTTGTAGTCATCAGGGCCACGTGTATCATCATTTCACCTCTCAAAAGATATTGGTTGGAGTCCTAATCAATCATTATCGCTGGAATTAGGTGTTTCGTGCTACTCCTCTAAACAGAAGAAAGCCAAGAATGGCTATAATGCCACCACAACCTGCTAAAAAATATGCACCTGCCAAGGAGCAAGCTACTGCTCCTATACCTTAGGCACTGAATTATATTTGAGTAAGGGCCGTCAATAATAAGTCTGTTAAAATCGCCAAGGTGTACAATTTAATTTTGGTGGAAGCAACCGAAGACAACAACGTTGTCTCAGGTACACTTGTTCAATCACATTTTTGGTTACAACATTATGATATATTATTTTGTAGAATTTCAATTAATAATTATTAATTATGATTAATTTAGGAGTAATTTGCATTAATGATAAACCCAAAGTATTATTTGATACCGGAGCTAGTCATTCATTCATATTTGAAAGTTTTGCCAAAACCCTAAATTTACCCTGCAAAGTGTTGAACTTCCTTATGGAGCCCAACTCAGTGCAGCTAAATTCTGCAATTTGAAAGTACCTTTGTATAATAAATCATTTCAAGCTAACTTGGTAATTTTGCCTATAACAAATTTTGATATCATATTAGGCATGAACTGGCTCAGCATGCACAATGGCACAATAAATTGCCAGAAGAAGAAGGTCACCTTACATTCACTCGATACTTCTGAAACCTTTGTAAGAAGGATTATCACTCAAAGTTTGTAAATCAATATGATCAAAGCTGAAAGATTAATAAATAAAGCTTATGTGGCATTTCTTGTCACTAAGCAGTACCAAGGAGAATGTCTCGCTTTCTGATAATAAGGTCATTAAGGAGTTTGCCGATGTGTTTTCTGAAGACTTTTCTGGCTTACCTCCAGTAATGAAAGTTGAATTTTCAATCAATCTAGTTCCCAAAACATAACCGATTTCTAAAGCATAATATATAATTGCTTCTAAAGCACCGTATGCCACATAACTGTATGCCACAAGTATGCTTGACTCGATGTCACATGATATCCAACAAATCCTATGTGAGCAAATGCTCTACTAACAAATCTTAGGTGACCACATCGCTTCCCTAATATATCCTAGGTGATCACATCGCTCCACTAATGCTGATATGCGTTATGCATTTCATGATATGTCAAGGCTTTAATAACTATATACTTTAAATCATTAAAATCCAAAAAATTGAACAAAACCAAGTAATAAATCTATTTTTTTCCACTGTTCAGAATTCATCTAATTGAATTCTTACTTCTATCTTAATCTTACTAAATTCTTGATTCTCACTATAATTATACCTTAAATCATTGCATGGAGAGGTTGCATACACATAATTTAGCATATTCTAGGAAGGGTGACTTTAACACTTAGTTTATTTAATTGCACTTATCGATGCGCACAAAGATAATTGGCATAATTCTTTTATAGTTTAGTCTCTCAAACTAAGTTGTTAAATCCCTAGCTTATTAACATAATTTAAAGTGTCCTAAGAAAAGTAATTTAAAATACTTAGTTTGTTTAACTGCACTTATCGATGCACATAAAGATTAGGGACAAAATCTTTTTCCAGTTTATTCTCTCAAACTAAGTTGTTCCATCCCCTACTTATAATACACTTTGGACTTAAGATGTTTATTCTGAACTGAATTGTACTTATCCAGTTAGTTAGGATAAGACTGAGACTCTACAATTTTATCCAGGGTAAATCAACCAATTCCATTTTATGCTGAATAATTCAGCTTTATGAATATACACTATCATCTCCTTCTGATAATACTACTATTTATCATTCAAATAAATTTACTTATAATTTAAGGAATACCAACTAATGAATCTACACTCTATTGTGGTGACTCCTACACAAAGGTTCCAAGGATGTGACATAAAAGTTACTCAACTTAGGATACTACCATAAGTGTTGATTTCAATCTACGATCTTTAGGTTAAACTACCACAAGATTTTAGGAATAATATCTAAGGTTATTAAGGTACATCTAGTCTTCTACTCAAAATAAAACAATTAAGCATTTCCTACCTCAAGGGTTATAGCCTACTTAAGGGTCTAGCATTTACTTGATTCAAAGCTATATTTACATTTTAAAGATCAATAATAATAATCATTCTACTTAAGTGATAAACTAATATTTAAGATAATGAAATTTCATGTAAGGTTTTAGTTCCATCACATGGTTTAGGTGCCAAAATCAAGTATGCAATTCTCCTAAACCATAACTTAATCAAGCCTATTGATTGAGGGGTAAAATCACACTATTTATTAAGACTGGATCATTTGCAAATTAAATATGTCTTATTAAGATTAATTCATACTAGTTATCTTGATTAGGAGAAAATTCAAGATCTTACGATTAAGTTAAGATTATTAATCATATGAATTATTATAAGGCTTAAGAATTTATGGTTTTCTAGTCTATAATCATATGTCATATTAGCAAGAGTTAAATAAATTCATGCAAATTATTAAATGCCAAATCAAGAAGTTCAATTTAGATTAACTTTCCTTTGAGCCTAATTAAGGTACATTAAGGTTGAAATCCATATTGACATAATAAATCTAGATCACATGATAACTTAGAAATGTTAATTAGAAAATCAATGCTAACCTTCCTTAATTATGAGCTAAAGTAATTAGTACTTAATTAGAAATTTAATAAAAATTCAAAATTTAAATCTAATAGAACTAATTAAGATCTAAGCATCATAATAATTGATCTCAATATTTCAAGCATAATGTTCCATATTTCAAGAAATAAAAATGAATCCATTTAATAAGTAATCTTAGGTTCTAAGAAACATTAATAAGTTGATTCAATCAAAAGAAAATGGCAATAAGTGCAAGTTTACCATACAAACATATGTTCAAAAGGTCTAAGCATCATAACTATGGACTTCATATTTAAAAATCATCTATATATTTATCTGATGCATAATTTCTTTATAACCAACTTTTATTTTGGTATATTCTTGCATAATTAGGGTTATGGAGTCATCAAAATATAAAAAATATAAAATTTGGGCAAAATTAGGCAATTATGCGCGCTACGATGCGCTGTATCACTCGCTAGACCGAGAGTCAGTTGCTATGGCACACTGTGGCGGGTCATTGCGCTGCGGCACGCTGCAACTCTTTCAAGCGCTACGACAGATTTCTGCACTACGGCGCGTGGCGGCGCTTTTTGGCGCTACGTGTTGGAGTTAAATCTCAGCATCACCAAGCACACTATTCACAGCAGAAGTGGTTTTTACTAGAGCACTCAATTGAGGACCGAGATTGCGTTGGTAGTTACCAAGCAAATTCGAAGTCACAAAAGGGCAAATAGAAAATCACACAGCACATGCATGCAAGATAAACACAAACATGCAAATATCCAAGTATGGAAAATTATGTGGAAAACCTAAGAATGGAAAAAATTATGGAGCCACACCACAGAAATTTCACTATGAGACCTTAAAAATTATAGAGTTATAAAGAGCTTATCCTTGATTGGAAATACACAAGCTCTTACTCTAATATGGAGAGGAGAGGAAGTAGCCACCATATGGAGTGTCTTCTTCAACATGTAAGAGATTTCTTGTACTACAGTTTCCTTAGGGCTTCACCTTGGGATATCCTCCTCCCAGCAACAATCAACTTCTAATCTGAAATGCCAGTATTATAAGAATAACAACCCTAGGTTATTATTTAGTTTAATCTAAGCTTACCCATACCTTAATTTTGGTTCCAATGCACTTAATACATTATTAGAAGCTAGCCTTGAAAGTTTGGATTCAATCGGATCTCTCTAGGTTAAGCAGGTATTTTGATCAAATTAAATACCCCAAATAACAGCAAAAATATTTTGATCTCAGAATTGAAATCTGATTGCATTTTTGAATTCCTCATATCCAAATTAGCTAAAGATGAAATTTTAGGAATTTTTGGAGGTCATTTAGACCATAATTCAATTTAAATTAAAATGGTCTAATTGCACTTTAGGGTTTGCATAAATTAATAATTGCATTTGTACCCATTTACCTAATTTAACAATCGGGATCCACTGTACGGACCACGAATGATCCGCTGTGGAGACCGAGTCATGTGAGAGTGATGCTCCCATTGATTCCACCATCGAGTCTATTAATTCAATGGCTAGGATTTAGATCCGTGGAGCTGCAGATTTGTCATTAGATGCGACCCGTGGATCCTACGATGCCGATTTAATTGGATCTAGTCATTAGGATATGGTGGATCTGGACCTAGCATCTTTATGATCAATAGATCAGATGGCGCTGAACCCTCCCATGACTGTTCATCGTCTCCTACCTTTGGTCGCGCCCGACAGAAAACACCTTGAGGATCCCCGATAGCCTGCCTTGTCCCCCACTCCTCCTTCTAGCTCAGCAAGACCGTTAGCCTCATTCATGATTTGGTTAAGTTCCTTTGATGAGCCCTTAGGCCCGATAGACTCTTATTGGCAGTTTTGAAAGCTCTCGGTGACCTGAGCTCTTGGGCCACCTCCAGCCCAATTCCCAGCTCTAGAACCTTCCCAATTCTTGGCTGAGGCAAAAAATAGCCTCAGCATTTCTTCCTTGATCTCTTTGCTGAGGAATTGAAGTGAATTTTTCTCGAACCTCCATTGCTGTCTATCCAAGCTTCATTAGGCATCCTAGTCATGCAAACTGCTGATAGTAAGCGTCTCTTGGTGTTCAGGAACCTTAAGAGCCCTCTGGAAGCTTAGCTAACTACTACCTTAATCCCGATCATTTGATCCAAGTTCTCAATCAATCCAGGTACCCTCATGTAACAACCCTAAGTTGTTACCCTAGCTAGACCTGGATTAATTAAGTTAAACTAAGGCTTGATTTTGATTCCATTAGATTCAATGGGTCATTTAAACTTAACACTAGAAGTTTGGGATCATTTGGAGCTAAAATGAAAAATTTGGTATTTTGGCTATTTTTAAGCCCTGAAAAATACCTAAATTATTTTGATCTTCAAATTAAAATCTGATTTCATTTTTGAATTCCTCATACCCTAATTAGCTAAGGGTGAAATTTTGGGAATTTTTGGAGCTCATTTGGTCATAAATTAGATTTGGATAATTTAAGAATAATTATATATTATTTAATTAATTTTATTTATATTTAAAATTATTTTATTTAAAATAAAACCAGGGATTTGCTGTAGGGACCGCGGCAGATCCGCTGCGGGGTCCCGACAGCGGCGCACGCATTTCGAACGACGGAATCTCCTCCTTGTTAAGATTAAATCGTAGGCATTGAATCCATCGCGCGTATCCAACGGCTACCATCCTATCTCGTTAAGTACCGCATCAGAGCCGTTCGAGACCAACGGTCGGTTCATCAGACGGCAGAGATGAACCCAAGAACTGTGGATCATCTCCATCGCCTCGCCCGTCTGCATCTGGTCCCCCCCGACAGCCAGGATCCTCCCTGTCGCGTGGCAGTACGGGAAAACCACCGAATTTCCTCTCCTGCCCTCGGCGCATTTGTCTGGCTGGCTGTCTTCTCCCCAAATTGCCATTGGCCCGAGCCATTCCCTTCGGCCCGAGCCTCCTACCATTGCCAAGCTCTGGAAACTACCCCCAGAGCTCCCTCAGACCTATAAATACCCCTAATGATTCACAGTGAGTCTGTTTGCTCGCTGTGAACCCTCAATTTCCCCAATTGAAGTCTATGGAGCTTCCGTCTTCCTCGGCGAATCCCGGCATTCCCGAAGCTTGAACCGCTGATAGAGGGCCCGTTTGGTGTTCAGACCCCCTATGCACCTTCGTCTATCCTCCGGGAAGCTCAGGCGCACCTCAATTTCCCTCGGCCAAGCCTACAGCCATACTTGAGGTACAGCCTTCCCCCATTGAAATTTCTTCAGCTCATTTCCATTCTGTCTTCTAGATTGAGCCCTGGATGTCGTCTAGAGCACCTTATTCAACTAGGAAACCCGTGATGATTGTCGCCTGGGGCTAAGCTAGCTCGAGTCGATCGTATCGATCGACTGAGCTAACAGCCAAGCCAATGGCTGTCTCCGAGTAAGGACCCAGCAATTGGCTGTGCATCAGGTTAAGATAGGTTGGGGGTTCGATGCATCTCGACTCCCTGAACGTGCAGGAATCGAACCCCGGTCGAATCCAGGCCTCTATGAGGAGAATTGTCCCCTCACAGTCGGCCTGAGACGCCCATATCAAAGGCGTCTCGGTCGAGTAGCACCTCGTCAAACCAGAGGGATCCATATGGGGGTTCTTAGTTTAATCGACGCGTCTCGACTCCCTGAACGTGTAGGGATCGAGTTGAGCCTCTGTCGTCACTGAGGAAGAAGATGAAGCTCGGCCGACTCGGGACCCGTCGAGAGGAAGAAGATGAAGTTGTGGGTTCTGGGCCGGGCAGACCCGTGACCCGTGCGGTTCTGATATTGGGCCGTGGTTAATTAATATTTATTGGATGACATTTTTAATGCTTATGCATTTAAATAATTAAACCATATAGTTCCAATTTAAATAAACATTCAGATTAAAATAATTGCATAACTTTAGTTATATAAATCCAAATGGTATGATCCAATATACCATTTGATTCAAAAAAATACAAGGAATCTAAATATAAAATAAAATTTCAGATCCAATGGTTTGATTTAAAAATATTTGCCTAATTTCTTACTGTTCTTAATTAAATCTTATTAAATTTAATAAACATCCAAATATGGAGATTAAGGGCTCTGATTGCTCCCTGAACCCTAGAGAACAAGTTCAGACCCTTAAACCTAAATTTGCATATTTATTTCTCTTAATCACTCCTTAATTACCCTAATTAATGTTTAGTAAACTTAACCTAAATTAAGTCTCAAATTTAGGGTAAGTAAGTTCCTAATGTAATGTTAAGTCTATTAGAACCTAAGGGTAAGGTTGGATTGCCTTAAAGATGCCTATTTTCACTAAGCACCCTAATGGGCTTAATTAAGTAATTAGTGATAATTAGTCTTAATTAAGTGGTCAAAATCTAAAATGAGGGTTTTTTTTCACTTCATTAACCAATATGAAATATATTAAAATAGATTAGATATAATTTGGATAAGCAAACCCTAAAATCCCAATTTTTGCCTTAAGAGGGGCATTTTGGTCATTTTGACCAAAATGTGTTTAAATGCTCCTTAAGACCTTGGAAATTTAGTAAACCACCCTAAGTTAGATTAGAAATGTTCTCTGAACTCTTAGATTAATAAAAATGTTAATGGGATCATTGATTGAAGAAATCTTCAATTTAACCCTAATTAAGACACTTAGATCTTAAGTGACCCTAAAGAAGCCACTTAAGCTTAACCCTTAAATTTATTCATTTCAATTATCAAAACCACTTTGATAAGTTCAATTTAGTTAACTTATGAGCTTAAAATTCTAAATGAAATAATAATGGAAAATTCTAAGTTAAAATCTACCTTAAAATATAAAGTGATCAAACATCAGATCATTAGATTTTAAGTAGCCTAAAAGGATCAAGATGAGTTTGATGTTTAATCTAATGCTTAAAATTGTCAATTTCAACCTTAATAATCTCCATATAGTTTAACTATGAACTTAGATTCTAAAAGAACCACAAATGGAAGCTCTTAAGATAAGACTCTAATTTAGAGATCTAAAGTGATCAAACCTCAGATCTTTAGATCTTAAGATCTTAGACTTAGATCTTCAATTTGAAATTGAACCATCTCCAATTAAAATTATTTAACGATTGATTATTTAAATCTTTTGAAACCTTCCATGTGAGTATAGGATGATTCAATCTATAAGATAATAAAATTATCTTAAAGGTTGAATATAGATCTTAGATTCTCATGTTCTTAATTAATTATTTTATCTTATAATCAGTAGAATGGCCTTTCACTAAGTTCTTAGTTCCTGAATCTTTCAGCTTATAAGATCCTTTACCTTTAATTTAGGTAATAAGTATGAACCCTAGATCCTAGTTAGAATATTACCTTAGATTTAGGATTTGAACTCAACATAGGGTTTAAGTTCTAAATCCTTAAATCTTAATTTACTTAATCAAGATTTGAGTAAGAAAGTAAAATATTAATAAATTAGGTCGTTGATTTACTTACTTAAACTATATAGTCGTCACATGATTTTGGATTAGAACTTGTTAAATTCTAATATTAACTTTAAGGACGTAAATCTGAGATTCTACTCGATAGCTGGATATTGGAGATCCTAAACTTGTACCTTCTCAAAATAGTTAGATTTGGTAATTAGATAACATCAAATATCAGATAAGTCTAGATTGAGTCTCTTACTTACTTTGACTAGATTGCTTTGCATACCTTGGATATTGAGCCTTATTCCTTGAGCATAATAGGAAAACTTAAGATATGGATGATACATCCTAAGGTAGTATTTGAATTGCATATCATTCAGTTTTGCCTTATTTACAGTTGGTAGAATATGTCCTAGCTTAGTCTGCCTTTTTAGTAGTAGTATTATATAGACTGGACTCAGACCTAGCATATTTGGATGGCTAGGCTAGGGATTGATTGATTGATATTGGAGGCCTTGGATGGCCTATTGGCTGGTATGGTAGTACTATGACTTAGGCTTATTGCTATTTTAGCTGGATTGTTCAATATTATTTGTTGTTTTGCTTTGCCACATGCTTCAGTGGCCTTATTTTCAGTACTTGCTCGCTTTGCCACATGTCTCAGTGGCTTTACATTTTATAGATTACTTTGATTTTTGTCACATGTCTCAGTGGCTTTTCTTTTCTTTTCCCATTCTTGACTAGCATGTTGTATGTATACTCATATGGCTTATTTATATATATTTTAACATGTTTAGGATGCTAGAATTGCACATTTTCAATACTTATGTTCTTCTATATACTCAGCATGTGTAACATGATCATAAGTATGTTAGGTTCAGAATTGTATTGTAGTTGCTATTTCTTTTAGCTTTTAGCCTCACCTTATTTATTTTGCATTGTATGTTGGCTATAAATGGATAGTTTATAGTTACCTATTTCTTTCATAGCTTGTTGCACCCTTTACTGCTTGCATGTATAGTTAAAATTAAAAATGTGACATTTTAAATGTTCAGTTCATTAGCCTAAAATGTACTTAAGCAATTGTCTAACTGTAACCTTTTTGTTTTGTTGGCTGGGGCCCTGGCATTTGTGATACCGACAAATGTCAGATTCAGACGTGTTCGTGGGCACTGTCGCAGAAGAGGAGCAGGTTCGGGAGGAGGATCGTGCTGCTGCTATTTAGTTAGATTTGGTTGTTGTTTCAGTGAGATTGAGAGAAATTTTCATTTTCTTTAATCTTTAGTTTGTAATAATTAATTCTGGATGTATTTTATTCTTGCATTATGATGAGTTACTATATTGCATTCTCTTTTCCTACTATGTATGCTTGTGGATGTTTCTCTATTATTCATTGCTTCCGCCACTTTGATACTTGTATATTGATGATGTTATAGTACTTGGTGATGAGTCCTTGGCTTAAGGCAGGTTGGGTTTACCTAACTTTACTTAAGTTGAGGATTTGCCACAGTTGGAGCACCGTACTTCCATATTATCAGTACGGGGGCCCCACACCTCATATTTTGAACTAAGTCGTGTAGGCTTGGTTCTTCTTCAATTTGCTCATTGAATGTACTCCTAGACTAGGCGATTGTATCATGAATGATTGTAAGCCTCGGGGTGGATCTAATCGATCGTATCGATCCATTGGGTCAGCTCCATTCAATCGTATTGGATCCGAGTAGGGTCTCATTGATCCAGCCCATCTCAGACCCTCTGACCATAGGGCTCCGATCAGTCTCACCTCCTTAAGGGTGTAGGGATAGAGCCCTGGGTCAATCATGGCCTTTGCAGGGAGAATTGTCTCCCCACAGTAGCTCTATTATGGGAGCTCTTAGGTGAGTAAGGTCTGGGTAAACTGGACAACCTCATAGAGGGCTTCGGGTCTCCATCGATGCATCTGGTAATGGTGACGTGAAGTGACCATCGGTTGGTCATTCTGTAGCCTAGATAGGGGGGAATTAGCAAATTAGGGTCTCTCTAATCGGTCTAAGGGTCGGGGTGATGTGTGGGGCTCTGTACTCTCTGCGACTATGCTGATACTGATATTAATATAATTACAAGGAGTATGGTCTCCAACCATAGCAAATCTCCAACTTAATTATAGTTAGGTATGACCCAACCCGCCTTAAGCTAAAGACTTGTCACTTGAAACTGAGAACCTACATCAACATATCAAAGTAGAGGAAGCAGAAAATAGTAGAACATAACATCCACATTATAACATAGTATAAAAAGGTAAATGCAGCAGTAATTTAACTCAAATGCAAAAAGTAAATATATTCAGATTAAGAAATTATTATAGACTGAATATTTAAATAAAAAAAATAGCACTCATCCTCACAATAGAAAATGTAGTCTAACTAAGCAGCAACAGGAAGTTCCTTCTCCTATCCAAGCTCCTCTCTAGAAGAACCACTAATGAACAACTTCGAATCTGACAATTGTCAGTATCACAAATGTTAGGGCCCCAGCTAACAAAAGAAAAAGTTACAGTTAGAAAAATTATCTAAGTACATTTTAGGTTGATTAAGTGAACTAAATATTTAAAGATATTATATTATTAATTTAAGCATGCAAGTAAATTAAGGTACAATAAGAAATAATGAATATGATAGCTATAAATAAAATATTTATAACTAAACAATAAGGTATGCAAAATAATATACTAAACATGAAGATAAAAAAAGTAAGGCTATATTATATAAATAACTGCAAGGTATTGAAAATAAACTTATCCTAACATAATTCTGATTACATGAATACATGATGATTACATAAAAGAAAGCCGTACTAAAGCATACTGAACTGAGTATACAAAACTAGCATCCTGAATATGCCAATACTTATAAAATGCTGAATTAAAATGATGAATTGAAGTAAACATAAATGTATGTAGAAACTAATAATGAAAGGCCACTTGTGAAGACCCACTTAATTAGTAATAAGTGAAACTCTTAAATATCGAGATGTCTTTTTAGATAATGGTGGAGTTTCTAATAAGAACTCCAAAGTTAAGCATGCTCATGTGGTAGCACTCCCAGGATGGGTGACCTGCTGGGAAGTTATCTTCTATGGGCAAAATTGTGAGGCCTTTTAGGCCAAAGCGGACAATACCTTGGTGTTAAGAGTTTGGGCTGTTACAAATGGTATTAGAGCAAACCATAGGGTGTCAGATAGGAGCTAAGTGCCATATAGAGAAAAGTAACACTTCATGTGAGCAGCCTCTTGAACCAATGATGGCTAAGGTGCTACATGGTTGTGGGTACCTCTTGCACCTATAGAGGTCACCTCTAGTCCTATCTACCCAATGGATGGTTCTTGGATCTGTGTGTGGATACTGATGAGGACGTCAGTTACTTAAGTTGGGGAGATTGTGAAGACCCACTTAAATAGTTATAAGTAAAACTCTTAAACATCGAGACGCCTTTTCAGATAACGGTCGAGTTCCTGATAAGAACTTCAAAGTTAAGCGTGCTCAGGTGGGAGCACTCCCAGTATAGGTGACCTGCTGGGAAGTTATCTTTTGAGGACAAAATTGTGAGGTCTTTCAGGCCAAAGCGGACAATACCTTAGTGTTAAGAGTTTAGGCTATTACACCACTGAAGCATGTGGCGAAGCAAGCCAAAACACTGAATTGAAAGTGAAAGAAAAACAACTGAAGTATGTGGCAAAATAAGCCAAAATACTGAACTAAAAGTAAAAGTAAAAGTACGCATAAACATAGCACTGCCATAACAAAAATAGGCCATACAAGACCTTTGAACAAAAAGTTCAACATATGTCCATCCTAGGCATCATTAGAGCTAGGTCCGAGTTGAACTTATAGAATAAGACATGTATCCATCCTAGCCAAGCACAGGGTTAGGTCCGAGTCTATTCTATAACAAAGAACTGAACTGAAGGGGCAGACTAAGCTAGGACACACTCTACTGAACTGAATGTACTGGATGAACTAAATAATGTTTATGCTATTTAAATGCTAACTTAGGATACATCATCAATATATTGAGTTCAAGCTAAGGATTTAGAAGCTAAGATCTTAGTTGTAGCGCCCCGCCTTGTCACAGTGCGTGAAAGACAAGTATAATTAACAGATTAGCGATGGAGCGATGTACTACTCAAAGAAATGGGCAACTGACTACAGCATCTCCCCGAATAGGCTAAGAGACTGAGCCACACTGAAGGCTGCTGACTCGAACTTAAGATTAGGATTGAGAGTCAATACTTAAGATAAGAGTAGAGTACTTATCTTAAGTATTAGACTAATGCGTACATTAAATTTAAAGAAGTAAATATGAATCCAATATACGTTGTCAATATATCAGCATTTCCAGTATGCTGATCACATCACAATAGTAAGTATAGTAGTATAACAGAGTGCGAAAGCTAAAGCAAAATATCCAGAATACATTCATCATAGAGCAGTAGTAAACATTCGTCTCTGAAAAAAAAAGTAAAATACATCTAAAATTGTTACAAACTGATTTAAAAGATGAAAAGTAAAATCTATCTGAAGTACTAAAAATAAAGCAGTAAGAAAAAGGTGGAAGACTGATCCACTAAGGCGCCATGTACTCTTCCTGGATCCCCTGTAGGTCCTCCTGCCCTATCCCCACAAGCTGCTCGGGATCTAGCAAATTACTGGATCCCAAAAGTACCCCATGTTTGACAAGAACTCTAACACATCGTAACTAACTAAGTAGTTCTAAAGTAAATTCAATAGATAGTAAAGTAAACATAATTGTAGAACATAATAGTAAAGGGACTGTGTAGCTGAAGCTGTAAAGGCTAAGCAAGGTAAGACTATATTGAAAATGAATACTAAAAGTAAATGAAATATCAAACACTCAGAAATCAATGTGAAAATGTCCAATACTGTACTATATGTCACCGAAATGATGTACCCAAATATGTCACAACACGATATGCCATGGTATATAACAGAACTATCACTGAAAGGCTATGAGTCATACGGTCCAATGTATACATACACCCAGTTGGGAAGATAGTATGGTGATGCCGATGCATTCTGAACTTCCCCAGTCAATGTATGCAACATTCTGTAACCCATAATTTGTCACTGATACTCATACATCACCACTGAATCATTCATTATGCTCACGCTTATGTTTATGCCTATGCTTCTATGATATATGATGAAAAATCCAGTAATCCACAAAACTTTGAACACCGATAATGAATTCTAGGTCTCCACTATGCAGAATCCTGCTAAAATAATTCTGACTCTTACTTCTAGAATAATAATTGGTTAAAGTTGAAGACTTAATTAAAGATCATTAGAAGGGATGATTGTATACACATATTTAGCACAGTTGCAATAAAGGTGATTCTTATCACTTAGTTTAATTAAGCCTCCCTAACAAAGTGATCTTCGATAGGAGGCATCGCCCGTTGGCGATTTGTATCTCAAGTTAAGTTATTAAGATGCCTAACTCACAATCACATTCAGTATCTTAAAGAAGGAGACTCTAATTACTCTTTTTTTGAACCACACTTATTGAAGCGGTCTTCGCTAGGAGGCATCGCCCATTAGCAATTTATATTATAATCAAACTGAGGAATGAGTACCTGTTTAATACACTCTTAGTCTTGGGAGATTTACTTTAATGTGAGTGTATTTGTCTAATCCCTCGGGATAGAAACTTCTCAAAAATCTATGTTAGAGTGAATCAACCAATCCTGAATACTACTGAAGAAAATTAGTACTATGGGTATACCATACTACACCAACTAATGGCTTGGTTTCAAACAACTCTATTTAATCAGCAAGGATTTATCAAGACTATCAATTCCTATGCTAAATAAGTAAGTCCTATACAAGGCTCCAAAAAGGTGATGAAAGATCACTAAATATAGATTCTACCACAAGAAAAAGTGTCATTCTAATATCTTAAGTGATTCCTACCACGATGGGTTAAGATCAACTTCTAAGGTTAAGGGATCATCTAAGCTTCTACCTGAATGAGTTATACAAAATTCTCCTACCTCAGTGTATATTTAAATTTAGGTCTTTAAAATATTTCAGAGATAATCTTATATTGGGATACTTAAGATCTCACGCTCTTAATTCTAAAGATAACATTTTAGATTCTATTTAATAGTTAGGTTTAGAGTGATCAGATTATATGATTAAGTCATCTGATCATATCTTATTCTAAGATTATGGGATTTAAATCAAGGATGTTATTCGAGTTAAATCAATTATTAAATTAATTTAGTTATAATATCTTTTTATGCTAGTAGTCTTATTTAGGAGAAAATCAAGGATCTAAAGTTTAGATTCAGATTAATCAATCACATAGATTCATCAATACCTTAACATAACTAATTCAAATGTTTAAGATCAATACCAAATCAGATGCATAATTTCATTATCTTACAATCAAGTGAATTTAATTAAGGATTTAAGAGTTTGGATCTTAACCAAATAGGTTTGGGTTTAACCCTTTACTCATGCCTAATAAAATCAAATGTTTATTTATAAATCAAATATTAAATCAGTGAATTTAAGATGTAATATTAGTGGAAATCTTAGACATAGATCAAGTTTTAATAGCTTGATCAAAGTCTTATGACTTCTTAAGTTAATTATGATGATTAAGTCCTTCAAATTTAGGATTATTAAATTTATACATAATAAATTAGCATACATTATTTCCATACATTTATCTTATTGTTATGAAGCATATTAATAAAAAAATTCATAAAAATAGAAAATAATTAGTGCTAATCAAACCCTAAATCAATTCAAAAGGATTAGCACATAAATACAAATCCAAGCATCATAATTTCATGCAATTTGGCACATAAGGTCTAATTTACCATACAATTAATCAGAGACTAAGTTTGCTAAGATCTAATATCTACAAACCCTAATTTTTACTAATCATGGTTTAATAAGACTAAGGCATAAATTGAATTACAGACATCAGAAAAATAATTCACTTAGCATATTCATTATACTCTTCATAAGGAGACTAATGGCACCATAAACATGCAAGTTGATTAAGTATAATTGCTAAACAATCCTAATCAAGATATGCAATAATTAGGTAAAAATGGAAAATCTAATTATTAGATGTTCAATATTATTTTATATTTAGATCCCTAAGGATTTTCTGATCAATTTCTATATGATATTATAGGATTTGGACCAGCGGATTAAAAGTTATTGAATTAATATTTTATATATTTTTCCAATTAAATTTTCATATGATTTGATTAATTGGATTATTTTTCTTAAGGAAAATAATTCCAATTATTCGAATATAATTAAAATAGGTTCGACCCGTTCACCAAAACACGCGAGTCGGCCGGGGCCCGAAGACTCGGGACTGTCGCACCGCGCGGGTCATGGGTCGGCCCGACCCGCACACTGGCTTTGTCCCCGAGCCTCCGTCCCGACAGAAAGACCAGATTAGGGAAACTTTAATCTGTTAATTTCGGTGCATCCCGCCCACGGCACGACCAACCAACGATCGCTACTTGTTCACCGTGGTTAGGTGCACCGAATGGGACCCGAAGCCCTCTGTGAGATGGTCTGGATTGGTAGGAACTTACTCACCTGAGGGCTCCTTTAATGGAGCCACTATGGGGGGACAATTCTCCCCACAGAAGCCATACCAGACCCAGAGCTTGATCCATACACCTTCAAGTAGGTGAGACTAGTCGAAGCCCCCTGGTCTGAAGGCCTGAGGTGGTCAGGAACGCTGGGACCTTGCTCACCAGAGACATTCCTTAAGGGACTTAGCCTGATCATTCGATTCGATCAGTCGGGGCTAGCTTAGGGCTCAATTATGATACCAATGAGTTCGTTTTAACAATACACATGTAATCAAATCAAAAGGAGGAAGGTCCGAGCCTCATTGGCTGGAAATCGACAAATGGGAGTACCTGGTTTGACGGGGGAGCTTGGGACAATCGATTGAGGGCACGACTGGCTTTAGCTGAGGTTCTAGATGCTGCAAAGAATCCTGAACACCAGGAGAGCCTACTATCAGCAGTTTGGGAGCTCCTGGGATCGCCTATGCAAGTTCGGATAGACGACAATGGCAAAAGCGGGTAAGCAAGTTTGATTGATCAGCAAGGATCAAATGTAGAAGTGCTGAGGCTATTTATAGCCTCAAGTGAGTGCAGGGAAAGTTCTAGAAGGTTGAATTGGGTTGGGGAGGCCCGAGAGACCGGGCTATGGCCGAGCTCTCAAATTTCCAATTCGAGCTCGGCCAGGTCACGAGGCCCGATCGGGGGTCCTTGCCAAGAAGGGGAAGGTTGCATCAGTCTATTGAGGTGGCTGCGGGAGTGGGGGACAGGCTCGATAGCTAGCAGTATGGGGATTTTCTCTGTCGCGTGTGCGAGCGAGAGGAAGACGAAGGTCCACCATGGCAGGACTTTCGGATGCTGTCTGATCGATCAATCAGATGGCAGAACGACTCGGACTGCTCGGATCCTAACGGCCGACCATAAAGCGATCCGGGCCGTAGGATCGATCGGGCAGATCCAATGGCTGATCCGCGGTTCCACGGGATCTAATCCTAGCTGTTGGTTCCTTAAGCGCGATGACTAGATATGTGGGACGCTACTGTCGCGCGACCCAGGCTCCGCAGCGGATCACTTGCGGTCTGCACAGCGGATCCCGACCGTTTTAACGGGTAGGGGATATATTTTCAATTTTAGAAAGTTAGGAACCCTTTTATGTAATTAGGCCATTTTAATTAAATATGAATTATGGCTTAAATGATTTTCAAATTGCACCAAACTTTCACCCCTAGCTAATTTGGGGGTGAGAAATTCAAAAATGCAATCAGATTTTAATTCTGAGCTCAAAATATTTTAGGTCTAATCTAGGGCATCTAGACTAATCAATGTCATTTTGGACTTAGAAAAGTCTAATGGACTTCAAAATTTTCTAGATAGGCTCAATTTGATGTTATATAAGCAATAGTATTAAAATTAAAGATTGATTAAGCTATACATATAGTAGGGTAACAACTTAGGATTATTATATTAGTAAAAAGTTATTCTATTATCATAAGAAAAAATAATCAATCAATAACATAAGAATATATGATCTGTACTCAAACCATAGGATAATCACATTATTTCATAGGTTGAATCAATCTAACACCCACAAGGAGGCTTCAAAGGAATTAATATAATAAATCAATTAAGGACTTCCAAAATGAGATGGTATAATTAAATCAGATAATCAAGAGATCTAAGATATAAGACCTAAGGTTTGATCACTTAAGATCCAAACTGAAATTCAAGCTTAGGATTTACATAAGGAATTTCTTTAAGGTTATTATCAAATTGATAAGGCATTGGGACTGATTTCATTAGAACTAGGCTCAATATTTAAGATTAAGAGAAAGGTCTTAAGAGCACATTAAGATCTTAAGAATTTCATTAAGAAATTTTAAGATTTAAGCCTTTAGGCAAATTAATTAGATTTATAGGTTGATTAATTAGGGCTAATGTATTTCATTACTAATTAATCACATTACTGAAGATTCCAAGGTGTAAGGGTGCATTAAACAAAATTTTGGTCAAAGTGACCAAAATACCATTCTTAAAGCTAAATTTAAAATTCTAGGATTTAAGCATTAAAATTTACTCAAATTAGTTTTAATGAGTTTAATATTGACTAATAAGATAATTAGGGTACTTTAATTCAAGGTGGAACTTGGGATTAGCTTAATTGGCACTAATCACACCTTAAGACTAATAGAGGTGATTATGGAAATTATGGTTTCATAAGATGATCTAACCACTTAGGTGAGTTCTAATACTCTTATGAAAGCAATAGGAACTTATTTCACTAAAAGCAGAGAATGAATCAAGGTTTAACTCACTAATCATTGCTTAGAGAAATTAAGGAGTGATTAACAAATTTGACCTTCCAGTTTTTTTTAATGATATAGGTAGGTTCTCCACAGTCCCATGAGCAATCAGGGACTTAAATCATAATTTTTGGACATTAATTGAATTAATTATGAATTAATCAAGTTCAGAGAAAGGTTAGGCTAATTTATAAAATCTAATAATTGGATTATAAATTTTATTGCATATTATTATTCTTTATATTTTTCTAATTCAAATGATATATTAGATCATACAATTTGGATAAGTATTGATTAAAATATTTCATTAATTCATTCCAAATGATTTACTTATATTAAAACATAGGTTTGCATTTATTCAATTAAATTCCCTAAGGAAATTAATTTCATTAAAACGACGGAATATGCATCGCTCGATTGCAAAACATGCTGGCCAAGGATTGACCCGTCCCGCTACTATGCAACATCCACACTGCCTTCTCCCCGGCACTGCGCTTCTAGGGTTAGCCTAAATTGAGAAATTTGGGAGCTCAAGGCCATCTTACGACTTGATTCAAATCGCAACACGATCAAAGAGTTAGGACGCATCAAATTTGTCTTAAACCTCCCTCAGGTGCGCATCAGATCGACGGAGTGCTAATCGATCAAGCTGGCTCCTAGAGTAGAGTTGAGAGGACAAAATTGTCATCATAGAGAAAGGGAAATGGTCTAACCTATGGCCCCACACCATTAACAGCTAAAGGTAGAGTGACAGGGTGAGTCAATTGGTTCGACAACAAACTGGTTCGATGGGGTGCCATCCGTGATCAGCTGCGGACATAAGACGAGTATGGATCGATCGATTCAGGATGAATGATCGATAGATACTCAATTGACAATCACCCCTCACTCGCAGATCATCCACGGGGACAATCGAGTCAACAGGACGGACCCTAGACACTGAGGACCGATAATGACTCATAGCTGACTGATGGTGAATCCCCATACAGCGATCTCACTATCTAGATCATCACAGAAAATTGCCAGCCCTTTGGCTGACCACAAAGGAGATAAGGAAGGATACTATCACATCATTTAAGGTAGAAAGATAGTGAGCTGAATTGGCTCACTGGAATAGAGGGAGTACCTAGACTGGCAGGGTGGTGACAAGTCGAGCACGGCAGAGAACACTGGGGCACTTGAGCTCCTTATGGATGCCTAGGAATTTGAATGTCAAACCACACCCGCTATCAGCAGATGAAGATCAAACCGAGCTCCACAAGTAGCTGGACGGGCTTCCAGCAGAGAACCAGAGAGCTTGAAATGGAGGAGGCGCTGAAACCTTATGAAAGATGAATTCAGAGGCAAAGGTTTTGCTGCAGAGGTCAGGGGACTATTTATAGCTTAGAGGCGAGCCACTGGAGCTAAACTGAGCCCTCAGCTTTGGCCCATAGCTGAAGTTGCCATGAATCGAGAGAGGAGATCCAGGAGGATATGGCCATCAAGCTGATAGTGGCACGAGAGTGATCATGGGGGGACAAGATCGCATCCCCGTACTGCCATAAGGGCAGGACGTTGGAATCCTGTCGGGACCCTCCCACAGCTAAATGCTCGGGACGAAGATGAATAGCGATGGATAGGGGTACAACCGTCTGATGGATCTTCAGTTGCAACAGAGTGGCTCAGATCATCTGACCGGTAATGGCCAATCACAGGTATTAGATCGTCCGTCAGATTGGATCATATGGATCCAATGGATGATTGGGTTTATTTAAGATAGAAAGCCGGGAACCGTCAGATGAGGGATGCTGATCGAGCGGTTAGGATTAGATCACGGTGCGAGATAGATCGCGCCGCTGAATGAACCGAGCAAAGATGCGCGCTAGCGCATCAAATGGAAAGGGTTGGTGCTCCACTATCGGGACCCCACAGCGGATCTGCCGCGGTCCCGATAGTAAATCCCATAATATAAAATTCCATAAATATTTAATTTAAGTAATATAATTTATTTAATTAATTAAATAAAAATTATAATAAATTTTAAATCTAACATAGGACCAAATGTAACAACCCAGATTATTACTTAGGTCATTTAGGATTAGTCTAAGTCTTAATTAAGGTTTTAGTGCACTAATTAAGTCATTAGAAACTCACTTTTAAGACCTAATCCAAATTAGGAATCAAATGGATCAAATCATGATTTCTAGAAATTCAGAGACCATAGAAATTGACCTATTTAAATTGACCTCAAATCAAAAATTTGACTCCGCCATTGCGTTCACCACCCCCAAAATAGCTAGGGGTGATGTTTTGGAGGCATTTGGAAGCCATTGAATTTTTGTCAAATATTTTAATATTATTTAAATACTCAGAAAATTTGAATAATAAAATCTCATCAAAACAAAAATCTGATTTCGTTGTTGCATTCCTCACCCTTCAATTAGCTAGGGGTGAATTATTGAAAATTTTTGGAATACAATTTATCAATTATTTTTAAATAAGAAAATCAGTTTAAAATAAATTAAATAATAATATATTTAAATAAAGCTAAACGGCACCATTCTAGCCATTCCTTCCATCACTATTGAGCCATTTAATCAAACAGCTAATTCTCGACCGTCTGAACGAAGATCGAACAGTCGAGCTCTTTTCCCCTCTGCTGAGCCCTAGAGTTGCTGCGCAGATGGACCTCATCCGCGACCACCAGATGGCTTGCCGTTGTGATGCCATCGCTCTTGAACTAATTTAAGACTACTGATCGCCCTTTTTGCTCGGTTTCACTCGGTGGAAATTCAAAGGTGATCGAAACCCTCCTGATTGATCCTCATTTTGATTCCAGCCATCGACAGAGGTACTCTTGATTCTTTCTGATCTATTACATATTATACATAATGTCAATTTAATTATCTAATTTGGATTTTATAATGACTGGTTTGATTGAGTGTTTAATGATCTCGATCGATCGAATTAGAGGACACACTCGGGGGTATGCAATTGCGTAACTCGGCACCGTCATCTCAGATTTAGGGTTTGCTTGTGTCGGCGGTATAAGCTGTCTCAGTTGATGACCTTGCTGCTGACAGGAAGGTCTCTTCTCCCTCATACCGATTCTATGTGGTTTCAGGTCCGTCATCTCTGGGAGGTTGCCGCGATTTCGTGCCGTATCCCCTTCTTTTCGGCTGCAAAGCAAGGAAGGGGAAATGCCTCAGGGCTGGGTCAAACAAGTCGGACCTAGCCCGTTCCCTCCAGCGGGTCCGCGTAGGCATCGTGGGGCCCATTCCAGTGAGCTGTCGCCCCTTCAGGCCGACACATGCTAGTCGCAGAAACTGGGGGTCCGCGCTGTGAGGTGTCAACTGCAGTCGTGTGTGTGAGGCCCACTGCACAGCGCCGATTCGTCAGCTATGGCTTGCTTTTCCATCAGTCATCATGGTGGGTCCCGCCATCGCAAGAAAATAAATTAAAATTATTTTAATTTTAGAACCAGTAGTTAATTATTATCTAAGCTATTAAATTATTTACTAAAACTTCAATCATTAATAAGTTTTAATCATGAACTCCAAATGTATTAAAATTATATGTCAATTTGATCAATAAAATTATATGATTAATATGGAACTATCAAATTTTCATTTGGAGCTATATTTCACTTAGTGACATTTAGGACCCCTCATATTTGCCCTAAATGCCACAAAACTTCAACTAGCCATAACTTTGTAACCACTTACCTAAACAAACCTAATATGGGTCTTAAAGTAATCAATAAAGCCTAAGGATTAATCTAGTAGTGTTGGTTTTGTTGTTTGAGACATATTTAGGTTAATCACTTTTTGACCTAAAACCTAATCTTCGAAAGCTCATAACTTTTTAACCCTTAGTCCAAATATAGACAATATGGGTTTTAAAGTGATCAGTAGGACCTCTAGTACAACTTACTAGTGTTTAATTTTTTGTTTGGATTAATTTGAGCTTAACCACTTTTAGGACCTAACCCTAACCCTAATTAACCCTAAATCTTTAATTGATCATAAGTTGGTCAATTGAGCTCCAAGTTAGGTCATCCATATATCCATTTTGATTAGAAAAACCTAATTAACAATAAATTGTAAAAATATTTAAGATCCAATGGTTATATTTCTTAATCAATTCTAATTACCTTAAATTTTGATTATATTATAATTAGTGATCCAAATTGTGTGATTTAAATTTCAGAGAGCTTCTAGAGTATATTAAAATCTAGTGGTGTGGTTGGTTTAGTGATTTGGTAATTAATTTCACTAATCACTCACTAATCATCATATATCTTAATTAGGCCATAACTTAGCCAATTAGAGTCAAATTGAGCCCACCACTAGTTATTGTGATCAGTGGATCATTTGTAATCTACACCCACTGATTTGCTCAATTTGGACACCAATTGGAAAAGGTAGGATTTTTGAACCTTAATTAAGAAATCCTAAGCTACCTTTTACCCCTTAGCATGTATTGGCTATAACTTAGTCAATACTTATCAGAATTCAATGATTTTAGATTCTATGGAAACCTTAGACAGTAAGCTATAATAAACTGATAGAAAATTTAGGTTTCATTAAGTTAAATTACCAAATTGCTCCTATGAGTCAAATTGATTAATTTGATCTCATGAGGCTTAATAATTACCCAAAATTAATGTAATTGCTGTCTAATCTTATATTAGAAAGTAAGAAACACTCTGCTACTGAAAATTTCAGATTTGAAATGCTATATCAAAATTTGATCTTTTAGACTCTTAAGTAGGAGCAAAATGGTCATTTTGCCCAAATTTAAGGTTAAGTGCTTTTAGGCCTTAAATTCTTGTTATAATAATAAAAGTTAGTAAGTAAAGTAATTTAGATTGTAATTTTAATTATATAAGTCATTAATTAAGTTTAGATCTAAGACCTTAATTTCCCTTCCTTAAGAAAATCATGAGCAGTTTATTAGCTGAGATAAATCTCATATCATACCTCTCTTTTAACCTTCCTAATCCATTCTTAATCCTTCTTATAACATTAGTTAGGTTTGAAGCTTGAGTGTTCATCTTAGTGTTTAAGAGCTCACCTCTTAGGAATTAGGATTAGCTCTTAAGTTAGAATTTATCTATTAAGTAAATTGAGTTACTCAATAGGTGAAGCTTTGGTTTTGATAGTTTATAGATTTTCATAGTTTATTATTGATTATTCAATCTTTTAACTTTAGATTTAAGAATAGAGATCCATTCTATAAAGTATGACTTCACTTAATAGGATTTTCCTTAATCTTAATCTGTAAGTTTGGGTATTTGAAACTTAGTCCTTTAGGATTACCTTTTTGATTAAGTAATTAAACCCCAATATTTAGAGTTTAATTCTTAGTCCTTTCATCTTAATTTGGCTAATCAAGATGGCTTGGGATTTTTTAAATTATCAAAATAGGTTGATTAATTTATTATTTCATTTATATAGTCAACATTGATTTAATAAGATTAGAACATGATCTGTTCTAATTATTTTCAATTTATAAGGTCGTGAATCTGAGTTACACTCAATAGTAGGAATTGGAGATCTTAAACTTGTGTAACTTAGAGTAGATAGAATGATTAAATTAGATAAAAAATGGATATCACTTGTGTCCTAGTAGAGTCTCTTGCTCACTTCAAAAATTGATGCTACACTTACCTTATTTTGAGCCTTACACCTTATTCACATGTATTAGGCATAAGACATTTGAAAAGTGTTTCATGTCAAACTTGTTTTGCATAGTAGCATTTGCATATGTCATTATCATTATTGAGTTGAACATATGGTTATTAGAATGTAGCCTAATTAGTAAGCCTTTTTCCGTACCTATACTTTAGTACAGTCCAAACCTAGACCTATGACCGGCTAAGATGGTATTCGCCTGTCTAAAGCAAGCCTAGCCAAGCATAGGCCTAAGACCATCTAGGATGGTATTTGTTAGACTTCATACTCTATATCCTTTTTCCCCTTATTAGCAATACTAATTTAGGTACATTTCTACTTTAAGTTTGATTATTTTATTTAAGTCATAGTGATTTTAGTTTTATACTTTCTATTTCAGTCCACATTTTAGCACTTTCTTATTTACTGTTCTTCTACATTTACTAGCTTTACTTTTACTTATAGGATGCTAGTTTTACTTATTGTTTACATTCATAGAATATTAGTCTCACTTTCAGTTACTTAATTATTTTATATGTGATTTTTACTTTATGTTAATTATCATAAATTTATATTGATTATAAGCATGTTTAGGTTGAGTTTCCTTTTGATTATATTAGTATTTAGTCTTTATTTTATAATTGATCTTGTTGCAGCTATACTTGAAGGTATATACTTACTTTCTTATTTTATTAAGTTATAGACTTAATGTTTATAACTGCCTTTTTCTTTCATATGCATTCTTCCCCTACACTTGCTTATATGTTATGTTTTTATGGTGATATCTAAATTAACATAATAAATTGCAGCCTAAACTTTACCTTAGATTATGCGATTAACTCCAATTTGTTGTGTTTAGTTCATAATCCATAGGGTTAGTAGATCTTGATCAGATCTTAGCTTAAAATGTCTAAATTCATCAATTATGATGTGCTGATTTATTATTTACCTAGTAGTCGATTCTGATTGAATTAAATTAGAATCTGATCAGTTCTAATTACTTTTAACTTATAAGGCCATGCTCCTAAGTTATACTCGATAGTAGGAATTAGAGATCCTGAACTTATGTAACTTGGAATAGTAGAGTTTCTTGATTACTATTGATGTATTTGTGCTTACACATTTCTTATATTTTTGTGCCATTGCCTTGAACATGACATATAAGATAATATTGTGCATAAAATAAAAATTTAAAATAATTAGAATAACATTTGCATTGGATTTAGTTTTTTGGTTGATATGATGCATTTTACCCCAGTGGACAAAGGTAAGGAGAAATAAGAGAAAACTTAGCATTACTCATGTAACGCCTCACTATTAAATTAAAATTTAATAATCTAATAATGAGAGTTACGGTAGTATTTAATATTGACTTAGGAGATTCTAACTCAACATTTAATACTACCATATACTATATGGATCTATGGGGAGAAAAAGGACATTCAATTATTCTAACTAACACATTTATTATTTATAATATGAAAATTCAAATCAACATAAAAGAATAGTTTACACACATCATAAAATATTTATATTTTACAAAATGTTCATAAGTGAACTTGTTCTCACATAAATAAATAAAAGTAAATTCTTCTTTTCAATTATTGCTCAGCTTCCTCTTTAACTGCAGGTCCTGCTCCTTACTCCTGATCTACCGTATTTTAGTTTTTTAAATACGGTAGGGCACAGCAAAAAAAAAAAAAAAAGTGGTTAGACTTTAAAAGTCTAAGTACATTTTAAAAGTACGCTAAACATTAATTAAGTGGATATCACATTACAAATTTAAGAAATAGCGGTGTAATAAGCATAAAAATGGTAAGAAGGTATGTGATAAAGTTTGCTCACAATGCTAGAATATTTTTGCCAATCCTGCAATAATTATGTTAGTAGCATTTGAAGTATTTGCAATTTGAAGGAAAACATGAATATGTTCAAATGGAATTGTATGTTAAGTAAGAAGAAAATGAATTGTATATATATAAAATTCTGTACTGTATGAAAGATTTAATCATGGAAAAAATCATTTCAGTCTAAAGACTGAATATATCATTCACAATCAATGAGATTGTGAGAAATGCAATTTGTAATTTATTTATCTTGAAATTTTGTTCTATGGGCGCAGAACAAGCGAGGAGTTGAGTACGTCTACTCAACTTATTAGTATGTGGGGTAAAACAAACACACACATTCCCCCTTAAAGGATTTATGTGGTCTCCAGATACACCAATAGCTTTGTCCAGGCAAATGACAGCTGTACTAAATCCTCCATTTAAATCCCTCTAAAATTTTAATAAAATGTTTATTATATGCACAAAATCTTTTTATATGAGTCAAGATTTTAAGCTCAATGCGTTTGTAGTACAAGAATTTTATCAAGGTATTGTAAATCATGTGATATCCATTGTTTTCTATTTTTCAATTATCTATCATAACGATTGCATATTCACAATGGTTGCCCATATATAGGACATCCAAATTGTGATATGACAATAAAAAGGAATAATGAAATTAAGACAATAATATGAGATTCAAATTCTAAAAATTTTGGCATGATCTCGTTTGTATTTGTTTAAAATAAACAATTTCAATATTAATCAATCCATTATATGATTCCAATTCATGTTATCATTTGTATAAGGTAGATGACAGCTTTTGAATTCTATAATATAAATGACAGCATTTGTATAAAATACATGGCATCATTAAATTCATTGAGATAATAGCATTTAATTTTAAATGATAAATGGCAGTAATTCTATTATATTAGAACGAATGACAATATTTGAATCTTAAAGAATACATAGCAGCATTAGATTTATCTTAAAATAAGAGCAGCATTTAGATTTCATAAGTAAATGGCAGCATTTTAATTTCACAAAGTAGATGACAGCATTTTGGTTTCATAAAGTAGATGGCAGCATTTTGATTTCATAAAGTAGATGGCAGCATTTTGATTTATCTCGTTACAAGTAATAGTAACTTTTGAATCTATGATCTCATTGATAATTTAAAAAAAATACATTGAAACACTTAAAAGAATAATAGTATTTAATCCTAAATGACAACATTTGATATCATCTTGCAATAAATAATAACTTTTGATTCACATTAAAATGAATTACAGCAATTTGGATCTCAATACAAATACATAGATTTTTGCTAACAGCATTCATATAAATTAATTGGCAGCCCATAAATTGAAATATGTACTTAATAGATGACTTGAGAAAATGATATGTGCAAAAACTTCTAAGGTTATTCTCTAAATTATAAAGCAAAGTTAGTAGGACAAAATAATACTAAACTGATATTTTTTTGTGTGGAACTTTACAGTTACAACATAATTACATCATATACCTAAGTTTAATGGTAGAAAAGGACAAACAAATCTTTAGGTGGCAATGAGTACCTTTTAAATGATAGAACTTAAAATGAAAGATGATTTAATTCATTCTCAAATAATTAAACAGTAAGTTATTTATCCAGCAAGACTATATGAATATAAACTACTTATAAAAATATTCATCTGGAGATTAAAGCAATGGTTTGTGCTATGCAAAATCTAGAAAGGACATGCTTCTGGATGGTGAGACATTAATGACCACAGGGATGTGACCCTTATGTCACATGAGGTGATGAATGCTGCAATCTATAAGTTGTGGTTTAGGAGCCACAGTTTTTGTTATTTTTTCTGTTGTTGCCATTGAGTTTGTAACTTGGTTATTTCCTAATGTTTAATAATCATATTTCTATGCTATGAGAGTATTACTAGTAATTAAGAGTGCAGTAGGATGAGCTGCTGCCGATATATATATATATATATATATATATATATATATATGCATGGAAAAATAAGTTTAAAGCATGTATTAACTAGCTTGGATAGTGAAGACTTTGGAAATTGCTATCTAATCACATTTAAACCGGTCGATAAAGTTTAAATAAATTTCATCACTCACGACAAAAATGTTAAGACTCCTAATACTTAGCACATCTCGCTCTTAATATGCCAAAAGTGTGAATACTTCATAGATCTCGTAGAAACCATATCAAATGGAATGATTCACAATTTCACCTTTGATATAAAAATGAATAAAAATAAAATTACATTATTTTGAAAAATGTGTTTCCAATTTACAATCAAATAAGAGTACATATTAATTAACCCTAGACTAATAGATCACATCATTGGAGAACACAAATAAAAGAAAAAATCTCAAGCAGAGAGAATGCATTAATCTAGGCACAAATAAAATCTCAAATTTAATGATATAATTTCAAGATTATTGATGTGCAAATATAAGAAACTACAAGAAGAAAAAAAATTGCAGTGACAAATAAATAAAATAAAATTGAGCTGAAATTCTATTAAAATAAATGTATTATGAGAATGCCAATAACTAAGTAAGAAAAAAAAATTCAAACGTATCTACAATGTTTTTATTATAACTTTAAAAGCACAAGTGCATTATCCAGTACAAGAATGTAATATGTACAAGCTTTATTCCTAAATTCTAAAACATTAAATTATGTTGTCCTGTTTAGGAATTCTGACCGAAAGAATTATAGAAATTGCACAATAAATGCATTGCGCTTACTACAAGAAACTATCAAATGTTCAGAAATACTAACTAGAATAGCTTAATTACGAACAAGAGTTAACAGGCTTCATTATGATATTCTACATCTGTATATAGATATATTCATGTTTCAAATTACACAAATATGAAGAAAATTAATCAAATTTTAAAATTTGTTAATAAACGATTCATAAGATAAATTATCATAAGCTAAATAAAATCTTTCATAATTGATTTCACATAAATATTAAAACCATTAGCATGTTTAAGAATATCATTTCTATAATTAAACCATGTTGAAAGTAGAAAAATGAATATCGTATACATATCTTTGCAAATCTTTCTTCATGAGCTAATTAAATAGACAAGATGACAAAATGATAATATTAATGATTCAATCAATCCGTAGGAGAAAGAAATACAATGGAATAAGCGTAAATGAAAATAAATTAATTAACTTCATCTTAATTAACTTAAATCTCTTGTTCTTACTTTACTAAATATAGATTTCATTAAATCCTAATGGATCCCTCATTTGATAGCTTAAAGCCCTAAATCAACATTAGTTTTAACATTTATTGTATATAGACAAGACTGAAGGAAGAATCGCGAGAAGTATAAGCAAAAATGAGAAGGAATGATTATACATAACCTACTAATGCCTTATTTACTCAATTCAGAAAACTTCTATTTTCCAATTAATTCAACATAGATGCAGATATCATACAAAATCACAAACAATTGTTAAATCTAAAAAAAAAAAAATCAAATTCTTGGAGAAGATACAAGATAAATTATATTTAAAAATAACTTCATCATACCTTCAAAGTTGTGGCAATATGGACATCTATAAGCTAAAGAATGACAACCCATGTTTTTCATAATTGAATAAATAAAGAGAAATTTAATACTTACCGCACAAACCCTTTTAGTTATATAAGCACAAATGAACATTGTCATACTACCCCAAGTTTTAGAAATATGATAATGATGTAAAAAAATCGTTTAAATATGTTATAACAATTTAAGAGATTCCAAACATAAGCTAACAATATCCAAGGTTACAATATTTCCTAATAGCATCTTAAGCCCCAACAATAATTGGAAATAAGAGAAATAAAAACAAGGAGTTTTCGTGTCTATCTCCATAGTCTCGAATCATGAAGTCGTAATCATAGCTACTAATAGAGGATAGCAAGATGGTCATATGTTAACATTAATATTATACGAGCGGTGCTAATAGGTTAATCGAGTGAAGTACCTTATTTGCGATTTTAGGGTTTAGGTGCTTGTCCTCAAAGCCGCCTGACTCCTTTCCAAGAAAAAAATGGTGAATGATGCCATATGAAGAGTCTAGATAAAGGAGAGACTAATTATGGGCTTAACTCTTACCGGATTAAAGCTTTTAACTAATTATGGGTTTAACTCTTACCAGATTAAAGCTTTTGGCCATTTGTTTAAAACTTGAGGTTGGACGGATTCACAGTAGTGATCCATACATCTATGCGAGCGACTAATGACTACACAAGCGGTGGTCTTTTCCTCACCGAGACTTTCCATTGGTGAGTGGAGAGGCTCGAGCCATGCGTCGCCTTCGTGCGATGGGAGGGAGGGACGATGGAGTCGCGTGAGAATGGATTAGGGCTTAGGGTTTGTAGACATGTAATAAGTTATGTATATATATATATAGTATTTTATTTGATTAATTAAAATTTTTATTAAATTAGAAGTACATGACTATTTGTTTCTAAATAAAATTTTGAAAAATTACTTTTTAGCTAAATTGGGATAACAGATTAAAAAATGAAGTAAAAATTATAATCAAAAGTCATCTTAATTATTTCATTTATTAGATTTTTTAAAATATAATAAAAAAATCAAGAAATTTTGACTATCTCCAAAACTCATCAAGATTTCACCCTAAGCTAATTTGAGTGTAAGAAACGCAATGACAAAGTCCGATTTTTAATCTGAGGTCAAATTAATTTCCTTATTTTCTTAATTTTAGAAATTACCCAAATTAGGGTTTTGTTCGTTTAAATTCCAAGTTTGATCAAGTTACAAAAATTGATCTTAATGATTGATTAAGACTTGATAGAAAATATTTGAAGTTAATTGAATGATTAAATGAGGATTAACAATCTTGGGTTGTTACAACTCATTAAAGAGTGTTGTATTAAGTTTGGAACCCAAAAAATGTTATAGATGTGCTTGACTTCTCTACTACTTCTAGATGTTTCCACAGGAGCAAAGTAAAATAATTAAAATTTACTGCATTTATATTTACTTCCTCCTTAGTCCTGTTGTTCTATTCCAACATAGCCCAGAAAAGCTATGAGAATTTTTGTTCTATCCTAGCCCAGAAAGGCTTTGGGAATATACTGTGGCCCGATTGACCATTTTTTTTTATATAACAATCTGTACCTACATTTTTACTGTTTATTGTTGTACTATTAAATTTACATACATTTTTACTGTTAGTTTCTGCTACTGCTTACTATACATATCACAGATAAATTATTTATTTTTAATCAACATATATCATATGATCATCATCATATTTAGGATTAATCTTTCTTTCAGTACTTTTCTTACTATATTTATATATGTATGCATAGCCTTGTCTTAGCTTATTTATTGAGGTATATCTTTTGCATCATTGTTGCTTAGTTATAGATGTTGTTATTTATAACTTACCACTTCCTTTGTATGCTTGTTGCTCCTATGCTAGTCTATTTTGTTTAGCTTAAGTAAATAGTGACATTAATAAACTTATAAAAATTTATCAACTTAAAATGTACTTAAATAATTGTCTAATAAGATTTTTCTTTTATTGGATGGGGCCTTGGCATTGTAAAATCAACAGTATCAGAATCAGATCATTTTGAGGAGCTCATCCTTGAAGAGGAGAATTTTCTTGAGGAGAAGAGGCAGGGTGGTGCTGAAGCTATTTAGATTTTTTTCTGCTTTATTGTGAGTATGAGAGATTGCTCTTTTTTCTTTCATTAAACAAGTACCTTTAAATTGTGTTTTTCTTACTATACTAATTATTCTAAGCTATATATTGTACTTTCCTTACTTATATTGTTATGAATTGGATGTATTATTTACTTCATTTGCTTCTGCACTTTGAAGTTGTGTTTATTTAGTGATTGAATTTTATGCATGCATTATAAGAACATTCTTCTCTTATTAGTAGATTGTGGATTATACATAATCCAATTATAAGAGAGGGATTTGCCAGAGTGGCACACCTCCCTTTAACATAATATTGTGGATTAAGGGGCGGGGCACCACACCCCATCACCCGCTGTGGTCCTGCTAACACGTATGTTAGCATAATTACGGTGGGATGGTCGCCATGGTACATCCCTCACTTATCATTAGATTAGGTATTCACCCAAATCTACTAATAAGGGAAGGATGTGCAATACGCTGAGCCAAAATTCATTAATTGACTATACCATAATATAAGACTGTGGAAGTAAATAAAAGATAACATTCATTTAACCATAAGGTAGACGTAAATAAAATCCAACTTAGAATAAAATGTATAGTAAAAGAAAATGCAAACTGAATACATATATTATTATAAAATTTAATTAAAGTTTACTAAAAGCAGGAAAATCACTCATCCTCACTAAGAATAAAGGAGTATCATAACTTAAGATCCTCAGCAGCAAGGCGATTTTCCTCCTGACTCTGCTTCTCTCCTGGTGATATCTCCACAAAATACTCAAAATATAATGTTGTCGGTTTCACAATGCCAGGGCCATAGCCAAGAAAAAAAGATAAACTGGTTAGACAATTATCTAAGTATATTTTAGGTGAATACTTTCGTGTATTTTATGATGTCACAAACAATCCTAAGCATTTAGGAGCAATAAAGCATCAATAATAAGATTAAAGCTACAAATTATACATTTTTAACTTAAATAAAGTGCGAGGTAAGAATACATACATCAACCGAAAAGCTATAGAAAAGGTTAAGTATTTTATATGTAAGGATTACTAAGTACAAGAAAGATCCTAAACAAATATGATTAGATTTATTTATGTTGATTTTCTAAAATGAATGCAATATAAACAAAACTGAACTGAACTAAAATTTAGCATTATAATATGATTGCATATAAAACCAAAAGCTGAAACCATATAAATAATAAAAATACTGTAAATGCTAAAAATACTAAAAAAATATTTAAAATATTAAAACTGACTTAAGTAACTGTACTGAAAATATTTTTATTGAACTTGTGCCTAGATTAGTCCTATCAGAACAGAAAATTAGCTCAACTAGTCCTTAAATCCAACAGTAAAGCACTTAGGAAACTAATGCCTTGATCAATATAAATATTCTATACAATTGAGCTGAACTGAATCATCCATGACACTAATACCTGTGAACTGAACTGAACTGAATTGTACTGTACTATATCTCAATATCAAATTGTAAAGGCATATTAACTATGACACATTCCACTAAACTATTATCTTATTTATTAATTTATTTGATCTATCTGACTCATCTAATTCACTTATGTTCATGACTTATGCAATTTCAAATCTAACATAGCATATTCATCAAATATCCTATGTTTCACCTGATATGCCAAAATGATAAAGGTTCAAACAAGGAAATAAAATATACATAGCATGATATAAACAGTACTACACAAACATCTGCGATATCACTTATTTTCTAATTTTAGTCAATCTAACTAATCTGAGATTATACAAGCTCAGAATCTCCAATATCTTACTATCAAGTATAAAATTAGAGATATGGTGCTATAAGGCTTAAAATAATTAGAGCTAATCAAGTTTAAATATAATTCAATTAATGACACTTACATATATTAAAATTAAGTCAAGTGTCTTAATTAATAATTTTAATTAACCCAACCAATCTTGATTAAGATAAATCAAATTGAGGAATTAAGAGTTTAAATATCAAATATTGAGGCTTAACCTCTTAATCCAAAGGTTTTAAAGACTAAGGATTTAAGGTTAATCCTAATTCTCATAGACTACATGTTAAGGCTATTTTAATAAGTATAATCAAACTTAATAAAATGGATCTTTAATCTTAATTAAGGTTTAAATACAAAATAATTATAATAAATGATGAAATCTAGAAACTAATAAAAAATGGCTTCATTCCACTGAGTAACCCATTTACCCAAGGAATAAGCTCTAACCTAAGTTTACTATTATATCTCTAAAGAAGAGGGATTAATTAATTAAGAAAGAAGTTATTTTAAAAAAAATTACTTAAGGAAGGACTTAACGAATGGTATAATTCTTAAGCATTAAAGTTATTTAAATCTTAACCATACGTATTTACTGATTTTGGGAACTTAGGGATGATATAATGTAGGCTTAATTCTACATCATGAAACATAGAATTTACTTAGGAGATTTTAGAATAAAAATAAAGGTTTTGCTTATAATTCAATTTAATGAGTCCAACTAATCTAAAATTTATTCATAATTACTTAATTCACTGATTTTGATGAATATTTTATATTTATAAGGCTTAAAAATATTTAAACCTAATTTTGGGCAAAATGACAAGAATGCCTTGACTTTAGAGTCAAAAATACAACTTTTAAAATTAAGGACACAAATTAACTTTTAAAAATACAAAATGATCTCTTACTATCTAATATGAAGATAGACACTAAGAACACCTGATTTGGTTAAAGTTTAGAGCTACTGAGCTTAAATTTGGGTTTACTTAAGAAAATCTAAAATTTTTGCTATACTTATGTTATTCACTGCTTAAGAATTCCATAGAATCTAAAAGTACTAAATTATAAGATTATTTGACCAAGTTATGATCAAAACAAGTTTTGGGTCAAAATGTGTCATTATGGAGATTTAGTATTAGGTCCAAAAACCTAAATTTTTTATTTAATATCCAAATTGAGTAAAATCAATGGCTATGGTTTTCATACAGCACACTGATTATAATGAAACTGAACTCACTCAATTTTGACCACATTTGATTAACTTAGGCCCTAATTAGTGTTTAGAATGATTAAGGGTGATCAATGAAATTAATTATAAATTTGCAAAATTTACTTTACTATTATGTTCTACACTATACTAGGAGCGAACAGCAACTTGAATATCTAAATTTGGGTAATTAGTGAAGCTAATATTCACTAATCTAATTTTATAAGAATTAGGGCTAATTAGGCAACTTAATTGTTAAAAAAAAATATTATTGCAGTTTATTGTTCTTCATGTTCCACTAATCTAAATGATATTGGATTGTATAATTTTGAGCTAAATTGGTTAAGTTATGGACTAATGAAGTTATAGGGTTTAAAGGGGGTAATTAGGAGATGTCCTAAATGGAATTAGTCAAAATACTAATCCAATAGCAAAATGAATACTATCATAATATTCATAACATTTTTTTGATTAAAATGAGATATAGCATCAATACATTAGGAGTTATGAATTTTAAATTATGGATGATTGAAGTTTTGCAATTATTTGAATTAAATTAACTTCTAATTTAATTGCAGATGAATAATTGAAGATAATCCCTTAAAATTTGGTGGCGGGACCCACAACTAGCAGCTCGACTGTACGGGCTGGACCCATAAATAGTAGACGGGATGGGGATGGCAGAGGTGCACGGGCCCCACAGACTGACTTGGTAGACACAAAGATGGGTTGTACGGGCGACAACTCGATGAGGCGGGCTTCACGCTTGGCACCATCATACTACACGTAGACCCAGTCTAAAGGAGCAGGTTGGGTTCAACCAGACCCGGGCTGAAGGAGCAGGTCGGGTTCAACCCGACCCGGCCCAGGACGATTTTTCTTCCTCCAGACGAGATTCAAGAGCAGTGGGCTAGGGCACACGATTTGGAGGGCCTCTCGGCAACGACAGAGCTCGGCCCGCATGGCATTGGGAAGGTCTTGAAGAGACCTTGCCAATGGCATCCAGTCCATCACCTGAGGAGGCCTGCAGCCCCGGCTAGACTCAACCCTAGGAGCTATGGGATGGATGAGACAAAGGCGAGCGGACCGAACACAGTGTAACATTCTACACGCTATGACGAATTCGTTCGATCAAGCTTGATAGGATCGGACAAACAGCAATCCATCGGGTGAAATAGAAATTCAAAAGACCAAATTGACAATCACATGAGAAATGGAGGAGATCAGGGGTACCTGGATTCAACGGCCGAAGGTTTAGGGGGTTGAAGGAAGGGTTTCAAGTATCCTGGAGAACTCCCGATTGATCAAACGAGCATATGCCAGCAGATGGGAGCTTAATGGAGGCATCGACAGATCTTTCAAAGAGGCTAACATGCGGCAAGTGAGGCTGCCGCGATTGCATGCGGTAGGGCACACGACGCACGCGGGGAAGACAGCCCCTAGCCGTTTGATCGAGACGAGCTCAATAGAACGGCCCGAATCGAGCCGTCTGGTTAATGGGCCCCACCCGATTCAACGTGCCTGACCTAATTATGGATGACGAGAGCGGTCTGAGGCCAAGGGGTTGGTCCCACATATGTAATATTAAATATTAAATTAATTAATATTATATATAAATTTATATTTAAATTTAAGCTGTTAAATGGGTTTTAAAAAGTTTCAAAAATTCACCCCCAACCAATTGAAGGGTTATGAACGCAATGACGAAGTCAGATTTTAATTTCGATGAGTATTTGTTTAATTTATTTTTTCGGATATTTTAAATATATTAAAATAATCGGGAACAATCCGACGACTTCCAAACACTTCCAAAATATTACCCCTAGCTAATTTGAGAATGATGAACGCAATGGCAAAGTCAAATTTTTGATTTTGATTAATTTAGTTAGTTAGGTAATTTCCAAATTATCCGGATTTTTAGAATTATAGTTTGGTTCAATTGACTCTTGATTTGGACCAAAAGTTCAAGGTGTGCTCTTAATTATTTATTATATTATTAAAATCAAGATCAGGACCTAGTTTAATCCTGATTAATTAGAATAACAATCTTGGATTATTATAAAGCCAAACATCAATATTAAAATGCCTTTTAAAGTTTTACAATACTCTATTATTAATTATTAAAAGGTTAATCCAAATTAATTTCAAGCAAAGTTGAGTGTATATTATATTTATTAGCAATTCAATGATTTAGTAAGCAATTAAATCGTAAGCCAATTTATCTTCTCTATGAGTCAAAGCCCTTGGCTCGCTCATTGCTTTCAATATTAAAATTTTAGTGACCTCCATTGCCTTACCATTCAACATTTAAGGCCAGCAATTTCACCTCAAAACTTGAACTCAAAATCAAAATTTTTGAGTCTCGAGTTCAAGTCGAATTACTTGACTCGAACCTTATTTGACTCAATTCGGGATTACTGGAACAAGACTCGAACTAGTTCGAGTCCAATTCGAGTCCAGTCAAGTCATACTCAATTTGAAAATTTCAAATTTGAGCCTGGCCATCTCGACTCGAACCTGACTCAATAACAAGCATGTGAATTTGGTGGGATAAAAATTTTGTGCACATTTCCTAAAAATATTAAATTTTTGTGTCTCATTAAAATTATTATTAAATCTATTTTTGTATGTAGGACCCATTATATTAAAATTTTCATTTAAAAAATATATAGTTTTTTTGTTAAACAAATAAAAAATTGAGAAATTCTTAAGAAAATTGTATCAAAACTCTTTTTGGTGGGCCGGGTTAAAACCGCGGCCGAATATCCTTGATTGGCCGGGTCTTGAGAAACGGACGTTACAAAAGACAAAAAAGAAATGTTTTGGTGCATTTTGCAAGGTAATATTATATTTTTCTCAAGAAAAATGCTATTCTTAAGCAAAAAAAAATCTGAATTAATAATTTTTTATTTATAATTTTTACATATAAGTCTTCCAAAAAAAAATATATTTTAAGTATAGCAATAATCTTTTTTTTTAAATATATTTTAAAATTTATGTTAAAATTATAAAGAGTGTTAATATATATTTCTAAAATAGCTTATTAATTTAAAATATATTTTTAGCCGGCTCAAGTGTTAGTGTATTTGATATTTCTTAAGATTTATTTTAGAGTTAGGATGAAAAATAATATTTAGAAAAATGATATTTAGAATTTATGGATGTACTTAAGAAAATTCATCCAATTAAATTTGAGACTCCTTCATTGATATTTTATTTTATTTACATTAAAATAATATAAATATTATTTTTATGATTTGTATTAAAATATGTCCAAATTTTATTGAATGAACTTTTATGAGTGCCATATGAACCGAAAATAATATTTCTCTAATATTTATTAGTCAAATAAATTAAACAAAAAATAGCATAATAGTATTATTTATAGTTAAGAAACTACTATGTTTGATAAAGAGACGACTAAATTCTCTTTGGACTGCTAATTGGTCCTTTAATTTGAAATTGCTCGTCATTTTTAATTACGTACACGTAATCACCTTTTTATATTATAACATAAACCAATAAATATAATCCAGGATTATGGGTGTGAATGAAATTTACAAGTTGTTCACGTGTTCATATATAATAGAAAATAAAATAAATATGTAAAAAATTGCCCGAAATAAACTTTAGATATTTAAATATTAAAAATTTGCTTAAAATAAAATATACATTCAAACTTATAAATATTAGATCGAGGGGGCAACAAACGGATATTAACCCTAGCCGCCATACGTCGCGTCCCCCACGAGGGGCGACGTCGTAGCTGAAGGCAGAGACGCTGCGGATGTCGCCTACCACCAATGCCGGCCCCGCCGGCGTCCTTCCTCCTCCTTTCTTTCCCTATTGATGCCCACTCCCTTTCAATTTCTCAACATTAGACCTCATTCGATCCTCCCCTTTTCCCCATTAGCCTCGCACCGCACCTTCGCCAAGATGATAGACGAAGCTTTCCTTGCCATTGCTGAATAAGCATGATATACATATGCTAATGATGAGAATTTGTCAATGATGAAAATTCTAAATCTATTTCTATTGCTAATGCTGAATATACATATGCTTCTATTTCTAATGTTGAAAATGCTGAAACTGTTTATTTTGCCATTGCTGAAAAAATTGTAACTGTTTTTATTGAGAATATAATCAATGCTGAAAATGCAAAGTTTCCTATTGCTTTATATTGATGAGAATATTATTGTTGAACATTTTAACGTTGAAAATGCAAATGGCTCTTTTACTAGTGCTGCAAATGGCTCTTTTAATAATGCTGCAAATGCTAAAAATGAAGTGGTCTTTAAAAGCACTAATGTTGATATTGGCTCGTCTGAAATTGTGTAAAGTACTAGTCACATGCTTGAGTATGATAGGGCTAAGTCTACATGAAATTTGCTACCAGGAGATAATCTTGATGATGATTTCCTATTGATTGGCCAGTTAAAGTGCTCGCAATCACCTTTAAACCAGGATAAAGGTAATTACACTTCATCGGCTAAAGGTTCACCCCTTAGTTCCAATCGGTTCAATGCTATTGCTTGTTTAGAAGACAAAATTTGTGCCACTAAAATGAAAAGCCAAGACTAAATTACATAAAAATGAGATATAATACAATTCAATTCAGCTTAGGCCCAGCTATTAGTGTTCTAGGTGATATATTTGTTGATCTAAGAATTAGTATCATAGATGCTTCAGTTTTGGATTTGATGGCTAATTTAGCTAGTTTTTATTATGACAGGACTACTATAAGTATATGTCCAATTAAAGTGTTTTCAATTCAATTTTAGTTAATTTTAGTTCAATATTTTTAGTATTTTTAGCATTTTTGTATTTTCAACAATTTTTGGTTTTATGTGCATGCATGTTAGGATGCTCTTCATCAATAAAATTTTATTTATATTGTATTTTATTCAGAAAATTAGCATAAGTAATTTGATCATATATTTATTTAAGATCTTTCTTGTACTTAGTAGTTTATATATATGTAATGCTTAACCTCTTTGCAGCTTTGGGATGTGGTATATTTTCTTACCTCATATTTTACTTAAGTTATAAATGTATGGTTTATAGCTTTTATAATTTAATTTGATATATTATAGCTCTTATTTTCTTAGTATAATTTTGTGATATTTTAAATTTAATTAAAATTGTATATGTGCTTAGACTTATTTAAGTATAACCAGATTTTTTTTATTTTGGTTGTGCCCTATCTTATATGTGCATATGGCAGATCAGAAGTATAGGTCAGATCCAGTGCTTGAAGATTAAGCTTATGATAGAAGGTTAAAGTAAAGTGCAGCTTGCAGAAAAAATTTAATGCTTTAATTTTCTTTACCCGCATGTAATTAAAATATAATAATTGAGCTTTCTTATTTATTCTGCATTTACAGTTTTGTATGTGAATGGATAAATATGAAATTTTGTTTGGATACCTTTTTTTTTACTACACTGCTATACTATTTATGTTTATAACAGGATCATGCTATCTCGTGATTAGTATCATGAATATATTATTTAATATCTATGATACTAATGATGTTGGCCACCTAATCTTAGTTGAGTTAGTGATAACTCGATGACAGTTAAGAGGAAATCACCATATAAGGTGATTAAAGATCTTAAGCATAACTCTTGCCGAGGGCTGGATAGCTTTTCAGGTGAGTTTTTTATTAAAGCTTGGGACATTGTGGGTGAGAACATTTGCAATGGGGTTAAGGAATATTTTTGTAATGTTCCCCTTCTTAAATTATTTACTCATTCCACTATCACTCTTATTCCAAAAGTTAATTCTCCTACTTGGTGGAATCAATTTAGACCCATTAGCCTCCGCTCCTCAATTAATAAAATCATTTGCAAAATCATTGCTAATCACTTAAGACATCTAAACCCCAATTTGATTGAAAAAAATCACATGACTTTATCCTTGAGAGGCACATTCAAGATAATATCCTTACGACTCAAGAAATGTTCCATAGCCTTAACAAATAAAGTAGAGGTCACTATCTTATCCTTAAATTAGATTTGTAAAAAGCTTTTGATAAGCTTATTTGGGGCTTTCTTTTTGAAATATTACATGCTTACGGGTTTAATGATTCTTTTATTATCAAGATTAAGAATTCTATTTTAAACATGTGGTTTTCTCTTTTAATCAATGGTGCCCTGCTAGTTTTTTTACCTCTTATAGGGGCCTTAGACAAGGTGATCCACTCTCCCCAATTCTGTTTAATCTTGGCATAAACAATTAGTCTCTAAATCATAATACAACTCTTCTTATGGATACTAGCCTTCATTTCAACATCAACAGTAAATTCATTGTCTCAAATCTTATTTATGCAAATGATTTCATTATCTTCTCTAATGCAGACAAACATAATATTATCAAGCTCAAATCTTTATTTTATACTCTTGAGAAGGACTTTATGCTTAAGATCAATTATCTTAAATCAAACTTCTTCATTAATAACAAAGCCAACTACAACTTAAAGGACTTTATCACAAATGAGTAAGGTTTCAAAAAGGGTAAGCTTCCATGTAATTACCTTGAAATTCTTATTTTTAAAGGCCCTAATAAAAATCTGATTTTTAATGGCCTTATTGAGCAAAAAAACAAGAATTCAGAGTTGGGAAAATAATTACCTATCTCAAGGAGGTAGTCTCATCTTGATCAAATACATTCTTAACATGATCCCATTTTACTGGCTTGAAGTCTCCTCCCCAACCAAGTCTACTATAAATAAAATCAATATTATCTTCAACATATTTCTTTGGGTTCATAACAAGGGCAATAAATTAATTTGGTCCACATGAGATAATTTATAATAACCCTAATGTTTTTACCCTTAATTAAAAGCTTAATTAACCTCATTCACTTATAGTACTCTTATAATAGTATTAGGAGCCTTCACCTCAAGTTTGATATAATTTGGAGATCATTTGTGATTTATAAATATTCATGCTATTTCTGATAATTTTAAGAATACCTATTTTATTTTGACCTCATAATCAAAATTAAAGTTCACCATTGGACTCATCGCCCCAAAATTAGTGAGGGATGATATTTTAGGAATGTTTGGAAGTCGTCAAATTTTCCCCAAATATTTTAATTACATTTAAACATTCAAGGAATTAGGATAATTAAATTGACCTCTGATAAAAAATTCGACTGCATTTTTAAGTTCCTCACCCCTCAATTAAGTAAGGGTGAATTTTTAGTATTTTTTGAATTATGTTTGATTATTTAATTTTGAGTAATAAAATTAGTTAAATTAAATAATTAATTAATATATTTAAATTAACTAATATATATATATATATATATATTATAATAAATCCATCAGCTTTTATTAACCACAATGATCTGATGTACGGTCAAGTACACGGAACAACGGATCTGGAGGATCCTGGCCGTCCGCACTATCATAGTAGGATCCGACGTCTGCGGTGTGTTTCGAGAGCCTAACTATTGGATCAAGTCCCAGATCCAATGGTTAAAGATCAAGGACTCTACGTCCCTGTCCTCAACTCAATATTGTGCCTGCCATGGCGAGCGGCTGTGCTACGGCCTCTCCAACTGGACCTCCTGCTCCCTCAAATTCCTTCATGCAACTGCCTCCTCCTACTGAATCATTTGTGAATCCTTAGGAGTTGTGGAGGCATTGTTGTAATAACTCAAGGTTGTTACATAGCTTAATTTAAGCATAATCATATCCTAATTATCATTCTGTTAAGTTCATATGGTCATTTGAATCAATCCTTAAAAATTTGATTCGATTCAGAGCTAAATCAAATATTTTGGATTACTATAATATTTAATTAATTAGAAAATTGAGGTATTTAATTTGACCTCAAAATCAAAATCTAACTTTTCCATTGTGATCGTCATCCTTAAATTAGCTAGAGGTGATGTTTTGAATGCATTTGGAATTTGTCGGGTTTTCATGAATATTTTAATATAATTAAAGGTGTCGAAAAATAGAATAATAAATAATTGTCAGAATCGAAATTCAACTTTATCGTTGAATTCCTCACCCCCAAATTAGCTTGGGGTGAATTTTTGGGATTTTTCGGAGCCTGTTTATTTAATCCGAATTTTTAAGCAAATTAAGAAATTAGAAAATAAATAAATGATTATTTAATTAAGAAAATTTATTTTCTTAATTTGCATTGCTGGCTGCCCATCCCTCTTCCCTTTTTTGGCTGATCCCTCTCCTCCTCCTCCTCTTAATTGCAAATCTTGATGGCAAGGCCATCCCTCTTCCCATGCCTCCTAGCCTCTCTAGCTCTTGATGGCCTCCACCTTTCTTCTCCCCTTTAAGAAATAGCTCAACCCCTCCTTCATTTGCTTGCTGCCAAGCTGAGAGCTCTCCCTCCTTCCTCCATTATTGTTCCTTATGCTGAAGAAGAAGAAGAAGAAGAAGAAGTTCTTCCTCCAAGAGTTCCGAGTCTTCTTCCTCCTTTCCTTGCAAGGTCAAAGGTACCCCCTTTCCCTCCTTTGGTTAATCCAATGGCTATTTCATTTCATTTTTATGATAATTTGTATATTTAAAATTTTGTGTTACCTTAGTTGTGCATCTATAAATCTATGTTTAAGATGTAGGAACTCAAAAAAATAAAAATCTGTAAGCAATAGGGAATAATATGTAAAGTTGCTAAAATGAATTTCTGTACACGCGGTCATTTAACCCCAATGTTTGCATTGATAACTTAATCTTTTGGTGCTGATTTGGATATCCATTGAAAGGTATCGGAAATAGATTTCCAACGGTATATGGCACCGCACGTGAAGTACTCTAGGTTGAGAGTAATTGAGCCCGAAAATTGACCCGTTGTGGTTTTCGCACAGATGAAATCACCGTCTAGCGCTACAGCGCGCCATAGCGCCCATAAATATTGAAATGACCGCAACTTGGTCATTTGGACTCCAAATCAAAAAATTTAAAAAGCTAAATAGCTTAGAATTTCAGTACTAACAATAATGAGAAATAATATTTAGGTTTGGAACTCTAGAAAAACTAAAAATAACTAAAATACCCCTAACCTTAATTAGGTCACAACTTGACAAATTGAAGTCCAATTCGAGTCTACTCCCAGTTAAAGTACTCAGTGTAATATAGGAAAGTTATAACTACTAAGTTTGTTAAATTTAGACACCAAATGGAAAAGTTAGCTTTTTGACTTCTCTTAACTTAGAAAATTACCAAATTGCCCTTGGAATTTAAAATGATTATAACTAATTCATTAGACCTCAAAATTTAGTGTTCTTGGATTCTATGGAATTTTTGAACATCAACCAACAGTAAACTGTATAAAAATTTAGATTTTATTAGGTGCAATTTACTAAAATATCCCTTAGGCCAAAAACCTTAGTTTAGACCTATAGGATCCATTTCTTATCCAAATTTGGTGTACTTACTATTTATCTTCATGTTAGATAGTAAGAAATTATTTGGCAGTAAGAAATCCTAATTTGGAGTCCTAAATCAAAAAGTAGTTTTTTGGACCTTAAGTAAGGGCAAAATGGTCATTTTGCCCAAAATTTAGGTTAATCATCCTTAACCTCTAAACAACCTTCTAAGCCAATAAAACTAACATTTGAACTATAATAGGATCATTCTAAGTGTTAACAATTAGTTTTTAGTTCAAAATGTTAAATTTCCTAAAATTTTGTCTAAGTCTTTTCTTAGGACTTTGCACTTCACATTAGGACTACTCCTAAGACTATGACTAGCTCATTGGTTAGATTTCATTCATTGGATAAGTGGGTTATTCAAAGAATGAATCTTTGGTTTTGTTAGTTTCTAGATTTTACAAATTATTTTGATTATTTGTCTTTCAACCTTAGATTCAGGATAGGAGATTTATCCTATTAAGTTTGATTTGCTTAATAGGATTTGCTTTAATCAATAGATCACTTTTAGATTAAACCCTAGGTCTTATATTTTATCCTTTTAGATTATGTGATTAAATCCCAATCTCATGGTATTTAATTCATAATCTATAGTTTAGTAGATCTTGATCAGATCTCAGATGGAATAACAAAATTCATCAAATTAGGATGTTATGATTTATTGATTAAACTTGTAGTCATGCTTGATTAGATTAGATTAGAACCTGATCAGTTCTAATTCTTTTAACTTATAAGGCTGCGCTTCTAAGTTACACTCGATAATAGAAATTGGAGATCCTAAACTTGTGTAACTTAGAATAGTTATAATAGTTTAAATAGACAACAATAGAGTCACCATGTATAGAAGAGTCCCTTGCTTACTTGAGTTATTTTGTTGCTACTCATTCCTTGTATTTTGTGCTTATTTTCTTAGACATGTCATATAAGAAAACTTTGTGCATAAAATGAAAACTTAGAATAATTAGGATAACAATTGCCTTTGGATTCAATTTATGGGTAGATTCTGGTGCACATTTACCCTAATGGACAGGAGTAAGAAGTAATAAGGAGGCTTAACATTACTCATTAAGTAGTGTATGTTAAGCTTGGAACCTGTATAATCTTGCAAACATGCTTGACTCCTTAGCTATTTCTGGACGTGTCCATAGAAATAAAATTAAAATAACTAAAAGATTCTGCATTTGTATTTACTGCCTCCTCGGTTTCACTGCTAGTTCTATCTGCCCTAGCCCAAAAAGGCTATGAGAATTTCTGTCTGCCCTAGCCCAGAAAGGCTTTGGAAATTTCACTAGGCCCGATTGGCCAATTGTTTAATATGGCAGTCTTTACATACCTGTTTCAGTTCTAGCTTACTGTGTACTGTATTGTGATGCATATTTCAATCAGCTGTATTTCTTTACTTACTAGCTCACTTATACTTATTTATAGAATGCTAGGCTTACTGCTTACTATATGTACTACTTTTAGATTTCTATCTGTAACTTGCATATGTCATGTGATCATTAGCATGTTTAGATTTAGACTTTACCTTCAGTACTTTTACTTACTGTACTGTATATATGTATATGCCCATTCCATACTTAGTTGCTGAGGTGTGCCTTTTGCCTCATATTTGTATAGTTATAAATGCTGTATTTATAGCTTACCATGTTCTTTGTACGCTTATTGCTTCTATTGCTTTTAGTTTACTTTTCGTTGTGTTTAAGAGTAAAAATGGTGACATTAATAATTTATGTAAAATATTTAGCCTAAAATGTACTTAGATAATTATCTAATAAGATTTTTTTTTATTGGCTGGGGCCCTGGCAATATGAAATCGATAATGTCAGATTTAGATAGATTTGAGCAGCTGGGTGCTGAAGGAGAGGAACCTTATTTAGAGGAGAAGCATCAGTCAGGAGAGACAGGCACTACCTAGATTTCTTTTTAGCCTTCTATGAGGATGAGAGATTTTATTAAGTCTCTTAAACTATGCATTTAAATATTGTAACACTACAGGTACTGTGACTGTAATTACTTTTCTGCACTTTATTATTTATTGAGCTATGTTGTATTTCTTACTCGATGTATGGTGAATGGATGTAATATTTATTCTATTTTGCTCCCGCACTCTATATGTATATCATATTTAGTGACTGATCTTCTTAGTTATTCTGTGCACATCCTTCCCTTATTAGTGGGTCGTGGCTCTTACCTAATCTAATAATAAGTGAGGGTTTGCTAGACTGACACTCCACTCCTTAGTCTAATGATTGTGGACTTAAGGAGCGGGGCGCCACAATTGCTGAGCCTGGGATCGAGTGGCAAAGGAGCGACTCTTCGGAGCTAGGTACACCAATTTCTCCTTTGATCTTTTTATTTTGCTTCATGCTATTTTCATTTGTTTATTGCTATTGTTGTGGATCGATCCAACATTATTCTTACTATTTGTTATGGCTAGGTTAGCCCGCTTTAACTTGGGCATACAATTGAGAACAGAGCCCGAGTTTAACACTAATCCTAGTTCTCCTTCTTTGCCTAAATTGCACTGAGAGAGAACCCTATACTTAAGGATTTTAGGACCATTTGGTAGAGCTCTTCTCTAGTGCCATTTTGAGTGGTCGCTTGCCACCTGGAATCTTCGGACGCTCGATCTAGAGGAAACCGTAGCACACTACTTCTCGGGAGCAGACGGAAGAAGATACACAGTACCGTGGTTTGGCCCGAACAGCTGTACAGTGCAGTCCAGTAGCAAACTAGCCGGTCGAGGAGTCCAATAGGCGCCAAACTTCTAGAAGCCTCAGAAGCCGCTGCAACGCGTCGTGTAACGCTCTGTCCTGTCGCCGCGCACAAAAAGTTAATTATTGTAAAATACCAGAAATTCTTTTCAAAATTGTTTATTAGTATTTAAATAATTTAGAACTCAGAATCAAAAACGGAGTCTGCCATTGGACTCAGTAACTTCAAATTAACTAGGAGTGTTATTCTGAGAATATTTGAAAATCATAGATTTTCCCAGATATTTTCGATATTTTCGTCAAAATAAGAATCCAATTTAAGTCAAATAAAAATTTAATAAAAATATTCTCTTATAATGCCTATTGAAAGGATCCTATTGCAAAAATTTGAGGGCATTTGGGATCCTAGATTGTCCTGAATAAATTCATAAAGTATAAACTTCAAAGGCTAATAATATGAAAAATATAAATCAGAATTTAGAAATTTTTATATATCTAAGTTAAGAGTCATATGAGGATGCTACGTTTCAAGTTTCGTTAATTTTTGAGTTTCCGATTTATCATAATTAATTTTTCAAGTTTTTCACTTAAAAATCAATATAAAATAAAATACTTTCCAAATTCAATATATTTTGGACGCATGCGTTCGTTTCATCGAGACGGTTGTTTCAATACCAAGTTTGTAATTTTTGGAGCTTAAATGACTTCAAATCTTGGCTCAGAAATTTCATCCATTGATTTTAATCCAACAGCTGATCATGGATCTTAGATTTCTCTTAAAACCTTCAAAACCTAATCCTATTTTTGACTCAACCGAAAATTCTTCACTTTCCTTCGCAAGCCGACACTTCACGCAATCCTAATCCTATCTTCTTCTCACGATGGCGCAACACCTGCCCTCCCTCTCGCAAGACAGCTGCCCCTCTCTCCTTATCTTCTCTTTATTCCTCCATCTGTCGAGCCGAGACGGTAGGCTCCTCCATCCATATCCTTTGGCCATCACTATTTATTAAGGAAGTTCGACAGATGCGCCATGCCCTCGTTATCATCAAGCCATGCCATCCATTTGCCGAGTCTCCATCTAGCCGAGAGCCTTCCTAGCCGGGCCTCCTCTCGTCGACACCTCCGATCGCCGACGCCTTCCTCTCCTTTTGGCCGAACCTTCTTCATCCCTTCAAGAGTCTCTTCTAGCCGCATATTAGGGATCAAGGTACTCCACTTAATTTTCCTATTAAGCATAGTTACATAAAATATTATTGAACGGTCTCTAAGAAACTTTGTGATAAAATTCTCATGATAATATAGATCCTAATAGTGCTGTATTTGTGATCTTAAATTGACAAATGTAGCCTGAAATTTCATTAATAATATTAGGATCATCTCTATTAAATCAACCTAAAATCAAGCATCTAAATCTCCTTTTGGTTTAGATAATTTTATTTATCATAATTTATGGTTCGTTGATCTAGTTTATTTCAATCTTATTATTGTATGTTAATTAGGTTGAAACCTTGCTGCATCATATTATTTGGTTTGTGGAAGATTAAACTAATTTATATAGAACTCTTTGTATTTTTGGAACTTCTTTTATTTCATTAAAAAGTTTTCTTTTAAGAATATTTTGGCTGCAATTATTGTTAATACAGTGCTAATTAACCTTAGCCATTCCTGGAAGGTTTGTTGTGCTGGTTTCCTTAGCAACAACATACTTGAATCATGTATTAGTCCCTATTAAAGTAGAGAACATGACTTGCATAAAATTATAATTAATATTAAAAGAAAATTGATGGATCTTTGAATGACATACAATCTTCAGTAATCAAATACTCATTGATACTTTCTTACAATGCTATGATATGTACTACATCTGATTTTACCTTCAAGAATCTTGTGTATGAAAGGAAATTGATCTCTAAATTAGGACTTAAATTTGTCATACAAGAACTTACTAGATCTGATTAAATCAGATCATATATTAAGTTTAAGAATCCTATATATATGATTTCCTTTGCATTATATTTTTGTATCAAATAATCCATATCGAAATTTACAAAGGATTCATGTACGATCATCCTTATTATCTTCATTCAGCAATCACATAAACTTTTACTGCTTATTTATCTCTAAATCAATAATTTTCATCTTTGAGAACCTGATCGAGTTCAATGGTTTGCTAGGACAAGATTAATGGACTTATCAAATGGATTATTTTATTTGGTTCATGTGCTGGTATTGAATTTGGATTGTCTTATCATCTACCTTCAATTTTTCTTTTGAACTCTCTTTGTGCTGTATAACTTCCTATTTTTAAAGTTAATTCGATGGTGGTATCTAACTTGCTTTATCTCAAATTTAATAATTGATGATGATTCTCCTATTTGTTTCCAGTCAAAATCATCTTAGTATTTATATCCTCTCGTTGTCTATGGCTTCAACTTTTGTTTTCATTTTCGATTAACATAGCTAGCATTGATGGGCGGCTACAGATCAATAATTGCTATGATCATTTAACACTCGTCCCATTTATCTTTAAATCAAAATTAATATTTAAAAGTAATTCCATGAATTTTTATCATGATGCCCAAATTTCTTGTTCTGTGAAATGCAAATATTTAATAACCTTTATAATCTATTGTTTGTTAATATACTTAAACCTCCAATTGTTTAAAGAATGTGCAGTAACTGTGAATCCAAGTTTTTATTTATGCTTAAAAATGCAGCTGATAACAAAGAAACAAAATCGATATAGTAATTGAAATATTTTGAAGATAAACTGGATAAATTCATTTTATTTAGTAAAATGATTATATTACTTAACTGCTTCATTGTTACCTGTGCTTCACTTTGTTAAAAGATGGCTAGGCTAATTCATATATTTATTAGAAGCATTGAGAACAAAAACTTAAATCCTTTCTTTTAATAAGTTAATCAAATATGAGCAAACAGAAATCGCATCTATATTTAATTGATTGAAATTTGAACTACCATAATTAAAATTCTTCAAAGAGCAATATCAAGAGTAATATTCACAGTAGCAGCATAGCAAAATTCAGAAAAATATATTTAAAAGATTTATAACTTTAGAAAATTGCCAAAGTTGTCAAACTGCCCCTAGAAAAGCTTAATGCCATTCCTTAACTATGAAAAATATCTTAAAGGTTTCACGACATAGATTAATAAACCAAAATGGTTACTACAAGAAACAAATAAAAATACCATCTTTTCAAATGGAAATACTTTTTTTTTCCTAAAGTTCTTCTTGCAAGGAACGTAAAGCAAAATAAAGAATTTTTCAAATAAAAAAAAAAAAAAAACACGGCTTTGCATTAAATCCATCCATCAGTGTGGACAGATGATAAAAGATATGCAAGAAGAAATATTTCTGCTAAAGAGGGTAGTAGCATTCCTAATAAAATAACACAAAATTAAGAAATTTGCCTGAATCACAACAATCATAGCACTTCTTAATACATCTAACAAGAAAAAGGTGTATTTGTAATTACAATTAAATAGCACATGATCACTTTTTAGTAGATAACTACAATAACTAGCATTTTAAACAACTTACCAGTTACCATTATTGTACAAGCTTAAGCGTCCAATAAGTAAGCGATTATTTTATTTTATTAGCACACTGAAATATTTAAGTTCTCTTAAAATGACCTGATCTAAATTGTTACATTATGATAAGAATAAAACTGTTAAGTATATAACATTAGACTTCAAATTAATTTGCTGACATTAGTCATAATTGAAACCCTGGATTTGCTCTTCCCTAATATTGCTTTTAGATTCCAAAGTGAAACCCATTGATCAAATGTTTCCATCTAGATCAAATATGATTAAATGTTGCCATTCAAAAATCAAATATGATCATATGCTGTTATTGGTATTAAATTTAAAAATTGCTGTTATTTATTTTAATATGAAACAAAGGTTATTATTTGCAAGGAATCATTTAGGATCAAAAACTACTATACTTTTAAAATGCTGCCATATAAATTGGAAAATCAAAGTGCTACTAATTATTTTAATAAAAATTACATGTTGCCTTTAAAATCAAATAAATTTAGAATTCAAATGCTAATTTTAACAATGTTATTCTTACAGGTTAAATTGTAAAATTAATACAGGAATGCTAAAAGAAATGATATGTGCAAAATGCCACATAAAGCTGCTTTTAAATACTAAAGATTTATTCCTGCATTTCTTTTTTATTTAAAACTTTATATAGGATGTATAAACTTTTTAATTTAGTTGTAATTGAAATTATAGTAGAACTAGAAATGAGCAATCCTATAAAAGGAATTGAACTCTAATTTAGAATTGGAGATTGATTGTGAAAATAGAAAATTTTAATAAAAACAAAGGAGTCTCTGCCAAAATTTTTAAGAATTTTAGGACTTAGAAAATTTATAGGAAATATAGATGTTTTTACATGTTTCATATATAAAATTTTAAATATTCACTTCTTTTGAAAGTATTAGTCATAAAATAATCAATTAGATAAATCCAAATATCAAATATCATAAAAACCTATTATTACAAATCATGAAGCATTAAATTAATGACTTAAACTACTTTTGGCAAATCAAACAAATTAAATTAGTTGATTTTATCAAAACAAGTCAGGTACGAAAATTTACTTATAAATTTTATTTCAGTATTCTTATTTGAGCCATTTTCCATTTTGAATATTATTTGCACTGCTTACCGCATTTTAATCTGCAAAAGATTTATATCAAATAGCATGTAATAAAAAAAATGAAACAAAATATATATATTTTGTGGTGTTTGTCTTTGGAGGGTGGAATGCAAAACTGGAATCTATACAGATTGGGCTAGCTAGCAAGCCCCTGGGAGTTATATAGAGGGATTTAGCCTCTTATAGGAAGTAGGCAAATCCAGAGGAAAGACACACCATCAGTTCCTATTTTGAGTAAGCTACCGACGGGTGGCGAGATAAGCTTCCTACAGATTATGCCTATGGGTTTACCCATTTGGGCTCAGGAGTCTCCGGACTCGACTTATTGTTACAAATGCTTTTGATAAAATTTATTTCATATATGTTGATTTTCACAGTTATTTTGCAGGGCAGAAATTGAATTTAAAAATTGCTTACTTTATATGCAGTCTTTCAGTCATTTTCATACTTGATTCATACCTATTATAGGATGCTAGATTTATTCTTATAAGAATAATTTGCGTACTCCTACCTGATTGGTAAACTGAATTTTCAGGTTTTAATAATTAAAAAGCTTTGAAGATCTGCCAAAGTAATAAAAGAGATGTGAGATATGAACAGTGATTAATTTTTTTTTATATTTAAACTGTTGTAAATTCATATGTGTATGGCTCTTAATGTAAATATGGATATTTATGTATTTTATTTTCTTTATTTTCATAGATGAATATTTCTAGTTGTATGAATCATTCTTTAGAGACTCTCGAACTTCGGTCCCCGATCGCCACAATTATTTTAAGCCATTGGCGGTGGAACGATGCATTACTCAGGAAGGATTGCTGATCCTTCCTGAATATCTACGATAACAGAACTGACAAAACTCAACCTTAAAAGAGAGCTGAGTCCTAACCCTAAAGATGAGTGTAAATTACTTCTCTTATGTATTAGGTAAAGTACTTTTGTATATTGGATTATGAGTGGAATAAAGATAAAATATACATGAGTATTAGCATTTCTCATATGCTGATCATATCACAATACTAAGTATAAGTAGAAAATATAACAAAGTACAGAAGCTAAAGCATACATTCAGAATATTCATCATAGAGGCTAATTAAACTATTTATCTTAGAAAAGAAAAATAAATACATTCAAAATTTAATTATAAAAAATTGTTTATTTAAATAAAAAGGCAGAAAATAGTCTCTTGACTCAACTAAGAATAAACTAATGCAGAAAAGAAAATGTTGATGCCGAGTCCATTTAGTGCTCCACAAACTCCTCCTAGATATCCTGTGAGGTCTCTTAATCTTGCCTCACATGCTGCTATGGGTCTGACAAACTATTAGATCCAAAATGTATCATGTGTTAAATAATGAGACTTACACATCTAAAGCTACTCTTAGCAATAATAATTATCTAAGGTTAAACATTTAAGCAAATAAACAAACTATTGAAAAATACTAAAATAGCTAAAAAGTTTAAAACATCAAAAAACTAAAGGTAAAGTAAAATGGTAATTAAAAACTAAGTACTGAAAATAGAGAAAATAATAAGAAAAATGAAACTAAATAAATACTGAAATAAAATTGTGCTGTATACCACGGAATATATATATATATATATAACAAAATATAAATGCCTCAAAACATCCAACCCAAAACAAATCAAATCAAAAAACCTCCACTTTCCAATCACCACGATCGGATTGCCTGATCCGCCCGCACCTCAGAAAAGAGGGAATAAGACCTCTAGGAACACCGTGAGCAGCCAAAATAGGAACTAAAGACTGAACGCTAGCAGTAGCAGACACTCTGACGACCGGTCCGACCAGTTCAGCGACACCGACAACCTTTCCAGAGCTTCACTGATTTCGAAAAACATGATAGCTCCAAGCCAGAAGACCTCCTGCAGTCCAAAGACAAGAACCACAAGCTGCGAACGGCCGCTAGCAATAATGAACTCCCACAGGGCCTTTGCTAGACAGAAGACTGGCCCGCCAGCCGAAGTTTCCTGAAGAAGAAGAAGAGAGCAGGATTGCAATAAAAGTCACTCTAAGCAGAGCGGGGAAGGAGCCAGCATTCCACGACCCTCTCGAACTTGAACAAATAGAGGCCAGAGCTGGGGCGCGAAGGGAATGACAGGGCCAGAGACATACTACCAGCCTGCTCTTCCCTCCGCATCCCGAGCCCATAAAATGGACAAGCAACACAGGCAACGAGGCGACTCTCCACAGCCATCAAGAGCTTCAATAGCACCGACCAACAACACAGCTATCACACTGAGAGCAGACATTAGATGAAAAGACTAGAAATTACACCACGGATCAGCGTAACATTACGCCATGGAGCAGCATAACCGGAGAACAGAAGCGTGGAAGCTTCTAAACCCGAACACAAACCCGGAATCCCATTACTCGCAACACTACCAAAGCATGAACTTAAAAAACTCCAACCAACTCGAAAAAGAAATTTAAGAGCAGAAAATTCTTGCACCATTGAATAACACAAGGAGATCCAATCAAGCAAAGGTTAATACTTGCCAGACCCCAATGAGACAGAGCCCAGTGCATTAACTAGGGAATCATCCATATTTTAAGCCCCGACCCAACTGAACAGGGCCACCACCACTCCAAAAGCTTAGCTTGCCCCCACCACTTCCAGCCAACCATGCTGATGAATACCTCTCCCGATGGAGAGTAAAACAGTCTCAAAACAAGAAGGGATTTTAGATACCACCAATTTAAGAGCTTTTTGGAGATCGGGTGGACACCCAATTCGCCTTCTCCCCCGCTAGAAAGCCCCGCCATCTCCATGTAACTATCAATATAAGCCTTTAACAAGCGACTGGGCATCAATTTCTTCCCTCACTTCACCTTGGTCCTCGCAGACCAAATCTGCCATCAAACTTGGCACGCCAGAGTAAAACCCCACTTACCCAAGTGATTGAAACACCAAAGCAGGAGAGAAGGAATGGACGAATGTGAGTGTGAAGAAATTGAGTTCAGGATATCATAACAAGACCAGAGGTCCCTCGCATACTGACAATCCAAAAATAGGTGAACCATCGACTCTTCATTCTGACAGAACACACACTTTGAGGCTAACGACACCCCCCTCTCCATGAGGATGTCATCGGTTGACAAAAACCTCTTAAAAATTCTCCATACAAAAAAGGAAAGAGCAACCATAGGCAAATGGAACCAACCTGGAATGCCTGGGGAACGTGACTCCAGAACCTGCTTTGCAAGTTTCAACTTTGGCTTAGACTCTATACCAACCACGACCCTCAATGAGTCCACCCCACCAAAAATCAGATTCACCACTTCTAGCATCGGAACCACTTTTGCAATCTTTGCATAGTCTCACTGACCCTCCGACCAAAACTCAGCCACCGAAATAAGAGCCGAACCCACCACCGGGATGAGGGTATGGAGGGGGCCCTCTTTAAACCACTTGTCAAAGCAGAAGGAGCAGGCTCCATCCCCAACGGCCCAAGAGATACACCCTTCTGCCTCGCTCCTAATTCTCAGAAGATTCCGCCACACAATTGAATCGCTTAGGAGAGCACCTCTTACTGAAATATGATACTTGGACCCATATTTATTGTGCATGAAAGCGGCCCAAAGGCCCTCCATACACCTTAACCTCCACCATAGTTTGATACAGAAAGCTACGTAAATTCTTTTCAGAGGACAGAAATCCAACCCGCCCGAGGCCTTTGGGTCGCCAACGAATTCCGCGTAATCTCCCCAAAGAAAACTGTTATAGAGAACATTAAAACGACTAATGAATGCAGCCGGTGGTCTCAGCACTGCCAGAAAAAAGTTTGGAATAACATTTAAGATCGATTGTAGGAGGACAAACCGCCCTCCAAATGAAAGACACTTAGCCGCCCAGCCATTTATTTTCAGGGAGATACTTTGGATGATAGAGTCAAATGCTACTGGCCCCACCAACCCTTTTGACAACGGAAGCCCCAGATAGCAGAGAGGAAGGGAGGACCTAGACCGACTAGAGAGACTAATCAGATCTTGGGCCCTGTCTTGGACCACCCACTTCCCAAACACCACGTTTGATTTGCTGCGATTCACTTTCATACCCGAGACCGATTCCATATGCTCTAGGATTTTCAGCACTGATTTAAAAGCTTATTTTGTGGCTCTGCAGAAAATAAGAGTATCGTCTACAAAGAATAAATGCGAGACCACCATCTTACCTGAGTTATGATAGGCAATCCCCTTCCGCGAGGAGAAATCGCTGGCAAGAATCCTGGAAAAATACTCATTAACAAGAATAAAAAGCGCCGGAGAGAGGGGATCACCTTGCCTTAAACCCCGAGAAGAAGGAAAGAAGCCTATGCTTTCCCCGTTAAGTAACACAGAAAACCAATATTGGAAATGGCTTGATACATAAACTGGATAATGAGGTTTAAAAAACCAAACTTTCTCAGGATGGAAAAAAGGAATCGCCACTCCGCTCTACCATAAGCTTCCATTATGTCAAGTTTGATAATAGCATTACCCCCGTGGCATCTCTTATCAAGGTTCTGGATTAACTCTTTAGCCAGTAGAAAATTATTTGTGATCAATCTACCTTGCACAAATGCACTCTGAGAAGAGGAAATAAGGTTGGGATGAAGAAGACTTAACCTGTTTGCCATCACTTTTGAAGCAATTTTGTTACATTACACAAACTAATTTGACAAAACTCAGACCACGAAGAGGGATGGGATCTTTTAGGGATTAAAGTGATAGAAGTGGTCGTAACAAACTTTGGTAAGTAGTCTGAGATAAAGAAATCCAAGACTGCCTCAAAGACCTCACCTTTAATCACCTGCCAGCAAACCTGATAGTAGCGGGGCGAGAAACCATCAAGACCCGTCGTCGTATCCGGGTCAAGATTAAAAACCACCTTTTCTACTTCAGCAAAAATAGGCGGGCTAAGGAGTGAGGCATTTTCTGCATCAATACCTGAGGAAAAGACAAATCCCTTCTAATTTCCCTTGTGGAACAACCTTCTGACCGTTGAGTCCCCCAGAGCTTCCTTAGGAAGCCTATTACCTTCACTATCATGCAAATGGCTGAAGTTGTTAGATGCATGCTTAATTTTTGTCTACGAATGGAAGAATTTCGTATTCTTTTCACCTTCTTTGAAATGCTTTAGCGCCGCCTTTTGGATCCAGAAATCATGTTCCATTAATAACACCACCTCTAGATTACTTTTGGCATCTCTCAACTTAACCAAATCAGGCCCCAGACCACCCTCATCACAAAGCGCCTCTAACCTTGACACCTCATTTTCTGCTAACTTCACATATCAAAAATATTGCCAAAATGATCCTTATTCCAGATCCTTAGACAAGATTTTAGTCTTTTTAACTTCATGTAAAGAATGGACATGGCACTACCTTTCACAAGAACCGATGCCAACCAACTATCTTTCACCAACTCAAAGAACTCCGGGTGATGAACCCACATGTTTAGGAAATGAAACAAACTCCTAACTGGGGAGGAGGAGACCGGTTTTAGAGGAAGGAGGAGAGGTGAATGGTCCGACCCCAACCGGTTAAGATGGAGCACCAATAGAGGGTTGAACATACTGAGAAAACTTGGATTGGCTAGGAATCTGTCCAGATGCGAGACTTTAGAATTGTTATACCATGTATACCTGGAACCCAAAAAATCCACCTCAACCAGGCCTGAGTTAGAAATTAATGAATTGAAATCACGCATAGCTCCCAAGTAGCCTTGACCACAACTAAAACACTTAGAAGGGCATCTAACCACATTAAAATCCTCGCCCACTAAACAAGGAGAGTCATCCAGCGAGCACCAAGCCTCCAAAGATTGCCACAGAGCTCTCCGCATTTGATAAGAGCAACTAGCATACACTACTGATAACTTCCAGCTGAGGTTATTCCAAGTAACCAAACCATGAACCCCCTGATCTTCATCCAACACCACCTCGAACGTCACAGGATCCTTCCAGAACAACCAAATCTTACTATTTTTATTTGCGAAAAACTGAGAGAAGCCCAATCTCTTTGCATACAGACCAATCGAATGACTCTGAATGTGAGGTTCTAGAATTGCTAACAACATGACCTTATTACTCTGATGCAATGAGACCACCCTAGACTTGCTCAACTTGTTTGCAATACCATGAATGTTCCAAAACAAAAAGGACAAATTCAACATAGATGTATACAATTTGATTTTCTGGTAGTGGCTCTTAAAAGAACCATTTCAGCCTTTGACCGATGAGATCTTTTCTTCTTATTTGGCGTGATCCACTCCCCCTGCTCAACTAGGTGCTGGCCTGGCTTGCTATCCTCCGGCAACAACAACTCCTCTTCCCTGACTTGGATCGCCTCCACAATCAAATCAACCAGATTTGGCTGAGTCATCGTTAAAAGACTATCTACCTCACCGGTGGAGTTGGCCCCCCCAACCACTGAAAACAAAGATCCCCTCACCGGGGGAATAAATGGCACAAGAGCCAAAGCATGAACTCGAGAATCCACCTCTACTTGGACAGCAGGCGTGGGCTTCGGTCTCCATTAAAAAATAGGGTTTTTCTTCTTAGATCGACACTCCTCCACAACATGGCCACATCTATCACAACTGGAGCATTTACATACTCCTGTTCCACCTGAACCTTTTGAAAATGACTAAAGATATTCCCAAAAATAAAAATCTCCCTTGGACATCTACTAGAGATGTTCAGATCCACTAGTAATCTAGCTTTAGGGGCATGCCAGAACCCTGATTCTTTGTCAATGGCGATCGGGTCCCCTACTAGGCTTGCCAACGCCCACAAATGGTGAGGGTTGTTTAGCTTTAAATGCAGATAGGGAAAGGAGATCCAATGGGGTTCAGAAATAAACCCCTCATCCAACTGTTGCTGCTTATCCGCTTAAAGATTAAGAGTACCCCTACTCAAAAATAAGAATCTCCTTGAGAGAAGATCCACAAAGTCATCAAAAAGAACCAGAGCAACCGAGAACGAATTCCTTGGTAAACTCTAGATCCAGAAACCCCCCTTGCAGCAGCTCTTCAGTAACAAATTTAGTTTATCTATCGCTATCCAACCTCTAACACAAACACCCAAAATCGAGAACCACCTCTCTCGCGGCAGGGGACATGGAGAATATGCCATAGAACTATATGCCACAAGTATTGTAACAGCTCAAACTCTTAAGCACCAAGGTATTGTCCGCTTTGGCCTGAAAGGCCTCATAGTTTTTCCCACAGAAGATAACTTCCCAACAAGTCACCCATCCTGGGAGTGCTCCCACCTGAGCACGCTTAACTTTGGAGTTCCTATCAGGAACTCCACTGTTATCTGTAAAGGTGCCTCGATGTTTAAGAGTTTCACTTATTACTACTTAAGTGGGTCTTTACAATCTCCCCAACTTAAGTAATTGACGTCCTCATCAGTATCCACACACAGATCCAAGAACCATCCATTGAGTAGATAGGACTAGAGGTGACCCCTACAGGCGCAAGAGGTACCCACAACCATGTGGCATCTTAACCATCATGGGTTTAAGAGGCTGCTCACATGAAGTGGTACTTTGCCCTATATGGCACTTAGCTCCTATCTGACACTCTATGGTTTGCTCTGATACCATTTGTAATAGCTCAAACTCTTAAGCACCAAGATATTATCCACTTTGGCCTAAAAGGCCTCATAGTTTTGCCCACATAAGATAACTTCCCAGTAGGTCACCCATCCTGGGAGTGCTCCCACCTGAGCATGCTTAACTTTGGAGTTCTTATCAGGAACTCCACCGTTATTTGAAAAGGCACCTCAATGTTTAAGAGTTTTACTTATTACTACTTAAGTGGGTCTTTGCAAATATGCCTGACATAATATCACATGACATCCCACAGATTCCTAAGTGAGAGAATGCTCCGCTAACAGATCCTAGGTGAGCACATCGCTCCGCTAATATAATGATGAAATTCATGATATACTGAGGCTTTAATAATTGTATACTTTTAAAACATTAAAACTAGAAGTTGATAAAAACCAAGCAAATAATTCCATTTGTCTCAATTATTCAAATCTTAACTAAATGGATTACATAATTTTATTCTAATTCCACTGAATTCAATATTCATTCCATAACAGTATTCTAAATTATCACATGGGGAAAGTACATATACATGATTAGCATGTCCTAGGAAAGGGTGACTTTAACACTTAATTTATTTAACTGAACTTATCGATGCATACAAGGATAAATGACAGAATCCTTTTACAATTAATTCTCTCAAACTTAGATGTTAACTTCCAATCTATAGCATACTTTGGAACTGGGATGTTTATCTTAAACTGAACTGTACTTATCTATTTACCGAAGATAAGACCGAGACTTTACAATTCTATCCCAGATAAATCAGCCGATTCCATCTTCTACTAAATAAATCAATTCTATAGATATGCACTATCATCTCTATCTGATAATACTACTGATTCTTATTCTAACAAGCTATTTAATGATCAAGGAGTAACAAGTTAATGAATCCTAGTTTTATTATGTAAATCCTACACAAAGATTCCAAGGATGTGGCATAAATGACACTCAACTTAGGATACTACCACATGAGGTAATCTCTATCTAAAATCTTTAAGTTATTCTGCCATAAGGTTTTAGGATTAATATATAAGGTTGTTAAGGTACATCTAAGCTCCTACCTTAAAATAAGATAATTAAGCTTTTCTTACCTCAAGAGTTAGCCTACTTAAGGGTCTAGCATTTACTTGATTCAAAGATATATTTACATTTTAATGATCTAAAGCAACAATCAATCTATTTAAGTGATAAACTAATATTTAAGACAATGAAATTCCATGTAAGGTTCTAGTTAAATCACATGGTTTAGATGCCAAAATCAATCTCTGCGATGTGGCACGCTGTAGCACCATCCTGGTGAAGATCCATGCACTACGACACACTGCAGCGCGCTATGACCCCATATTTCTCGAGATGTTGGCACTGCGGGACGCTACGACACCAGATTTCTCGAGATGGGCGCTGTGATATGCCGTAGCGCCATCCTGTGTAACAACCCAGGTTATTAGCTCAGTCAAATAGGACTGAACCAAACCCTAACCTTAATTCTAATGCACTTAAATAGTAATTAGGACCTCACTCTGAAGTCCTGGTCCAAATCGGGAGTCAAATGGATCAAACTCTGATTCTAGAAATTTCAAGAACACTAGAAATTAACATAATTATTTTGACCTCAGATAAAAAATTGAACTTCGTCATTGAGCTCATTGCTCCCAAATTAGCTAGGGTTGATGTTTTGGTGGCAATCGAAATTCGTCAAAAATTTATCAAATATTTTAATATACTTAAAATACACCAAAAAATACAAAAATTAAATACTCATCAAAATCAAAATCCGACCTCGTCGTTGCGTTCCTCACCCCTCAATTATCTAGGGCCAAATATTAGGAAATTTTACGAAGCCATTTAAATATATAATTTTAATTAAAAAATTGTGTATTAAATATTTAAATAATTAAGGAATTATTTAAATCCTTAACGGCATTGTCGCTTGCCGTTTAAGCCCTTAAACAATGTCATGCCCCCGCCGTCTAGATCCAACGGCGTCCCTTGACCGTTCGATCTGTGATGAAACAATCGAGGCTCTTTGTACCCTCGCGCTCCTCTGCGTGGTTCGTAGTAAGAGGGTGCCACCACGACCGGCCTGTCACCACTCATAGAAGCTCCCTCGATGACTCTGTCGAGCATCCTTAAGCTGCTTAGTCGCACTCCTGTCTGATGCTATATAATCTAGGACCCCTCTGAAGGCAGAAGCAACTTTGTTTCAACCCTAAATCTTCCTTACCATCAATCAAGGTACATGCTTGATCTCCATATCTTCTTATACAATACTTGCGTTTGAATTTGGAAACTCTATTTCACTCGATAGATTAAGCTTTGATCAGTCCGATTGAGCTAATTTGATCTCGATCATATGCGATCTGCGAGCCATCCACAGTGCACTATAGTGGGGTGGGCTCTCACCCAGACCCACCTGACATAGGGTTTGAGGTTGCCGCCCACCTAGACCCTCCCATCGGTTGCTTTGACAGTCGAAGTGTAGGTCTTATTGAGACCTATGTATTGCCAGGTGGGCTTGATCGAGCCACCGTCGGGGACGTCGCCTTTTTCCATGCCCTAGGCGTCGGTGTTCGGGCTGCTCACAGAGCGTTGGCGAGCATTCGGGTCAGACTGGATCGACTCGGGCTTGACCCGCGAGCTTGAATTAGATGGCGTGGCCTGTGGGCCCCAAGTCCGCGGCACGGTCTTTTTCATTGGGCCCACGCCATCCTGATTTTGGGTGTAAACCAGCACTTGCCACGTGTGTGGGGGTAGGGTCCACTACTGCCGCCAGCAATTATTAGTTGTTATCAAATAAATAAATAAATAAATATGTATATATATATATTCAATTCTGTTAATTTAATTAGGATTTAATTAATAAATTACAGAATTTCAAACCCTAATATCTTGCAGCACACACATTCAAATATAATGATATTATGTCTAATTTTGCTCAACAAAATGAGAGGAATATTATGGTAGTGTCAAATTTCCTGTAGAACACTTATTTAACATAGTGACACTTTAGGCCTTCATACTTAAACCTAAACCCTAGAAAACTTTCCTTAGCCATAACTTTGTACCTAGTGATCCAGACCTAATCAATATGTGTGACGACCCCAATATTGAGAATCACTAAATTTAACATTGATACATCACCACAATATCAAATACTAGATTAGAAGAAAACTAATCTAAATCATTAGATATTGTGTTTGGCCAAAGATTTAGAAGAGGGTCTTAAGTTAAGATGGAAAGAATTTATGAAAAACATTATATGTAATACTTGAGAAAAATAAGATGCATATAAGGATATATGAGAATGTGAATTTAAAAGCATATGATATGAATACTTAAAAAACTTAGATGTAAAAATTCTAAAGGTTAACATATGGAATATGAGTATACATTATGCAATATAATTTTGGCAAAACTTCTACTGTATTTAGTTAAAGGTACACCTACAATTTTAACATACAAGTCTTTCATTCCAATAAAAGATAAAATTGAAAGAAAGCAGCCTAAAAGTAATATGAAATCAATCTATTACATAGGATTGCTTAATTCCAGTTCTAATATAAAGTCAATCCATTACATGGGATTATTTATTTACAATTATATTATCAAGTCAATTTGTTACATGGAATTGCTTATTTCCAAGTCTAGTATAAAGTCAATCCATTATATGGGATTGCTTATTTCTAATTCTAATAATTTTAAATGTAAGAAATACATGTGTAACAGTTATCTATCCTAAAGTATGCAAAATTCACATAATTTACTACATACAAGAGGATGAGGAATAATTCTCAACTTTAACATATAAATACTTTCCAATTTAATATACAAGCTAGTACGCAACTACTCTCCAGGTTAATATGTGAAGTAGATATGCAACTAAACTCCAATTTAATATGCAAGATAATTATTTCGTTCAATTACATACATTCATCCATTCATCCCAAGCCAAGCATTTAAGTATAAAATTAAACTCCAACACAACAAAAAAACACATAAAACATAAAGAATTAGTGCTAATGAAACCTTAATCCAAAATAAAAGGATTATCACCCAATTACAAATTTAACCACTTAAATTTTATACAACTTGGCAGATACAATCCATACAATTATGTGAACAATCAGAAACTAAGTTTACTAAATTTGGATAATCAGAAACTTAATAATCATACAATTACAAGATTATGGTATAATTAAGAATGCATAATTCAAAAAATAATACCAGTTAGCACATGCATTCTACAAGGCATAAGGAACATAATGGCACCTAAATCATATAATTTAGCTAAGTATATATGTTAATCAACCTTAATTAAGTTTTGTAATAATTAGGTTAATCTAGAATATCCAATCATTAAAAGTGCAATATTATTTTATATTCTGATTCTTTATAATTTTCTGATCAACTTGGTATATAACATTATAGGGTTTAGACTAGTGGATCAAAAGTTATCACATAAATTTAATTTGTATTTTTCCAATTAAATTCTCCTATAATTTGATTAATTGGATTATTTTCCTTAAGGAAAATAAATCCATTTAATTAGATTTAATTAAAATGGGTCCAGCCCATTATCGTAATCGGGCGGGTCGACCAGGGCTTGGGGACCCGGCACTGTCGCACAGCATTGGTAACGGGCTGACCCGACCTGCATAGTGTTGTCATCCCCGCCTCAACCCCTCTCGACAGAGGCTGAATAAGGAAACCTTAAATGGCAAAATTCTTTGCCTAGAGTGCACACCTTGGTTTTAGGTCAATCGCAAGTCTATCCTTGAGCCAGGACGCACCGATTGGGACTCGAAGCCCCCTATGAGGAGGTCTGGTTTGCCCGAACCTTACTCACCCGGGATCTCCTGAGCTGGAGCTACTATGAGAAGAAATTCCTCCCACATAGGTCATAACTGACCTAAGCTCGATCCCTACACCTTTAGGGAGGTGAGATGGATTGAAGCCCCCTAGTATGAGGGTCTGAGGTGGGCTGGATCACTGGGTCCTTACTCAGACCCAGCCCCTCTTTCAGGACTTAGCCCGATCAATCGATTTGATTGATCAAGGCTAGCTCAAAGCACAATTACAAGCGTCTTGAGTTCAGTTTGACAATACATAGCATTACGATTCAAAAAGTGGAAAGCCCGAGCCTCATTGGCTCAAACTTACAAACGGGGGTACCTGGATTGAAGGGAAGCTCCCAGACAATGCGGAGGGAGATTGGGGCACCAACTAGCTTCTTGAAGGCACAAGGGATCCTGAACACCAGGATTACCCACTATCAGCAGTTTGTAAAGCTCTAGATTTGCCTAAGGGAGCTCAGACAGACAGCAATGGAGACTCGGGAGGAACTCACCTCAATTGATCAGCAAGCCAATCCTTGGAGCAAATTTGAGGATATTTATAGCCTTGAGAAGGAATGGGAAGCTTCCAGAGGCTAGAGCTCGGGCTGTAGAGGCCCTAGTGGTCGGTCCATGGCCGAGCTCTCAAATTTCCAATTTGAGCTTGTCCGGGTCACGAGTCTCGATTGTAGCTCCATACCAATACGGGAAAGGTCCTAACGACCTGCTGAGGTGGATGCGGGAGTGGGAGACATACTTGGCAGCTGGCAGTATGGGAGGGATACCCTTTCGGGCACAAGCGAGAGGAAGCCGAAGGTCCACAGTAGCGAGACCTTCGAATGCCGTCTGATCTATCGATCAGATGGTGCTATGACTGGGATCGCTTGGATCCTAACGGCCGATCACGGGAGTGATCCTAACGGCTGATCGCGGAACTAATAATTAAGGTAAATTCTATTAAGCAAAATCAAGCTTAATAGGATGAATCTCCCAGTCTTAATATAAAATTAAAAGATAAAATAATCAAAATTAAAGTATGAAAATTTAGAAATTAATAAAACCAATGTTTCATTCTTTGAATAACGCATTTACTCAATGAATGAATTATAACATAGGATCTACTCCTAATCTTAAAGGAAAATGTCCTAGGGTGCAAGTAAATTTCATAAGGAAGTTCCTAATGAAAAGACTTAAGGTATTTTAAGAATTAATGATAATTATTAAAATTTATCTTTTATTTGTTGTTTTATTTAATTAGGGAAGTTAAGAGCAAATTTTAGCTAAGTAAGGCATATAATCCTTAAAGATTTCCAAGCTTAAATTAGGACATTTGACAAATAATTTAAATTATGGGATTCAAGACTTAAACTGATCCTAAATCAATTTATTACTATTTTTAATGATTTAAAAGATATTTTTAGGATTAAGAAGACTTAACATAAATTTTGGGCAAAATGACTATTTTGCCCCTACTTTAGGGTCTGCCAGACGGAAAATACACGTCTGCATTTACACACAAGTGTACGTGATCTGAAGTAATAAGTGGAAGTTTTAATTCTGGGATTTATTGTCCTCTAAGAATGGTAATTCTGATACCAAGTTATATTTTCTTTCAATAATGTTTAGATATTGATTTTTGGATTTGTATTTGATTCCTAAATTAACAATACAAATTACCTAAAGTTAAGATACGATTTGACTAGAAAGAGAGAATTAAGTTTTTATTATAATAGTTGCAAGGGCTTAGTGATATAACTTTATTATTGAATTTATACTTTAAATCTTCATGCTTAATTCAATCGAGTGAACACTATTGGAATTAGAGATACTCTCCAACTACAATAGGTTCAAGTTGAGTGCACAAAGAGAACTCCTATTGGGGTTTTTTCTTAGCACATAAACTTTCATGAGATCAAGATTTGTTAGTTAGACTTGATTCCTTATGTTTAGGTTATTAAATGATATCTTTTGTTCATATTGATCTCACAAATAAGATTTCCACTAACCATGCATCATGCGCTTCACACGCGGTTTAGCTAGATTGGAGGATGCATTAGGTCAATGGACTATGTCACATCATCCATCGAGTTTTTTAATGTCCTCCCATCCCTTCTACTTTGCTGAGCAGCAGAGCAATATTAATGGAGAACCTGGTTCACAAGTATCAAATCTCTTAGTAGAGTCTTTAAGGAAAGATGTAAGTGAGCTTGAGAATTTGCCACATCATTCTCAGCTCTACTTGCACTACCTTTCTTGCTCTTACTCAAATGATGAACTTGGAACATAAGTTTTTTAAGCAAATTAATGATTCTTTTAGGTTTTTTTTTTAAAAAAAAAATTAGATTTTATTCCATCCAAGCATTCATTCCAACATTAATAATAAACAATAAGAATATATTTTCATTCATTCAAACAAATTCATTAGAACACCACCATACCCCTTACAATTTCATACAATTACATCTTAACCCTCTCCAAAAGGATTTTAGCCTTCCATTAATTAATAAGCATATGCACACATACAAAGGAAAGTGAACATTGACATCAGTTCACAGCAAAAAAAATTCAGAGAATGTTAGAAAGAAATACTAGGAATCACCCGAAGATTTTTTGGAGTTCTCTTGAAATACTCCTGCACTTCCTCTTGATTGCTCCGCCCTTTTCCCTTTGTTGTCTCCTTCTCCTTACTGTTCTTGGTAAACCTTATTCCCCTTGAAGAGTTCTCATTTCTCCTCTTCCTGCAGCTTTTCCTTATGGGAACTTGAATGTCAAAAATTGAAACCCTCTCAAGATCTGAGATTGGCCCTTAAATAGGAAAGCTCTCAACCCCAAGGCATTAATTATGTGACTCTTCACCTTCCTTGGATTTATTTCAAACCCCTTTAAATATTTATTTTGTTGTTTCATTGGAATTCATCAAGATTAATGTGTAATTCAGTTTTCAAGAACCCGGGGAAGGCCAAAGGTTGTATTTTGTGGCCTTCCCTATGCTTCAATTATAGCTGTTCTAGAGAATTCTGGCACGACCACTGCGGCGTACTATAGCGCTCTGTGGCGCGCTGTAGTAGCTGCGTTACAAATATTGTTCCACTATGGCGTGCTGCAGCAGCCGAAGTTAAAATATTGTTCTGCTGTATATTTTGATGAATTCCTTGAAATCGCCACCCATCCGCTATGGCGCGCTGAAGGCACGCTATGGCGGTTTCATTTTCGAAAAGGCGGGATAGTAACTGTTTCATTAAATCATATATAGTTTGCATAAATAATCAAAAATGTCGTCGCGCCGTGCTGTGGCGGTAAACTTTCGTGAATGCGAAATAGTGATTATTCAATTAGTTCATATAAAGTTTTCAATGATTAATTAAATATGCCGACGTGGCGCGCTGTGGCACACCGCGACGAGCTGCAGTAGTTTTTTTCCAGGTTAGTGTAAATCCTTTATGGGGCATAGCGTGCTGTGGCGCACTTGGAGCATGCTGCAACAGTTTATTTTACGAGAAAGCGGATTGGCACTGTTCAATTATTCTGCATAAGGTTCTAATTTGTCTCCCGGGATATGACGTTGTGGCGTGCTGTAATCACCCTTAGGAATTTCACACCTTAATTAAGCATTTGGTGAGTGACAAGTGTATTGTGCCATGTGTGCCCCATCTCATGATTGACAAGGAACATTTTTATATTTTTATGAGAGATATTTTTCTTCATCCTAGGTTCTCAATTTTTAAACATGGGAGAGATATTTTTTATCATCCATATTATATATTTTTGAATTCAGCTTAAGGGAGAGATTTTTTTTTCATCACTTAATTTAGTTTCTTGCGGTCATTAAGTCTTGTAGGAGCTTAGCACACTCATTCATTCACTCACATTTTATCATCTTGGTTTTAATCCCTTAAGTTCTTCACCCCCACACTTAAGCCTAAGCATATGTTCATTTCAATTTATTGGAAACTAAATCATACTAAAGCCTTGAACTTGATCAAGATGTGTAGGATTTGAAATATGGAGTTATCATCTTAATTTCCAGCTTATTAGTGTCCTTATTATCACACATTTGAGTTCAATATTGAGTCCTGGAACTAATCATGTTTAAAAAAATTTAACTTTTAAGCACAAGCATAGTAATGATATGGGTGCCAAAGATCCAAAATTTACTTTATTGAATTAAAAAATAGTATAAAAACAAAAATAGAAAACTATAAAACAAAAGAATACAACTTTATTGAAGTGGGTTTCCTCTTATCGAGCGCTTGTTTTTATGTCTCAGCTCGACGCCACTTTAGGTCACTAAGTGACTCCTTCCCTTGGGAGGTCCTGCAATATCCATCCTTATTTCTCTTATAATTCAAATCCATCTAAGTAAGGTTTTAGACAATGCCCATTTACCTTTAGTGTCCCTGCAGATGAAGTGATATCTACACTTTCATACGGGTATATTTTTTGGATTGCGAATGGGCCGTCCATCTTGATTTCAGCTTTCCTAGAAAGAGCTTTAATCTAGAATTAAATAACATTACCTTCATTCCTAGTTCTAGGTGTTTTGATTTAATCAACTTATCATGACATTTCTTTGTTCTCTCCTTGTACAACTTGACACTCTCATATGCACCCAACCTAAATTCATCTAATTCGTACAGTTGCAGAACTCTTTTCTCTCCAACTAGTTTGAAGTCAAATTTCAGCTTTTTAATTGCCCAAAAGGCTCGGTGTTCCAACTCTACTGGCACGTGACAAGACTTCCCATAAACCAACTTATAAGGGGACATTCCTAAAGGGGTTTTGAATAATACTCTATAAGCCCAAAGTGCTTTGTTTAATTTTATGGACCGGTCCTTTCTATTTTTGTTAACCGTTTTCTAAAGGATTTGCTTTAATTCTCGGTTTGACACTTCTACTTGACCGCTAGTTTGAGGTGGTAGGTAGGTCCTACCTTATGCTTTACCCCATACCCCTTCAAGAGGGTTTCTAATTGTTTATTGTATAAATGTTTTCCTTCATCACTTATTAAGACACAGGGTGTACTAAACCTAGCAAGGACATGATCCTTCAAAAATTTGATTACAGTTTTGAATTATTATTTTGCACATGCTACAACTTCGACCCATTTGGACACATATTCAACCCCCACTAATATGTAATTGCTCAAATTAGAGGTGGGGAATGGTCCCATAAAGGCAATCCCCCAGATGTCAAATAGTTTAACTTCAAAAATTTTATTCAGGGGTAACTCATCTCTTTTACCTAAATTCCCCATACTCTAATATTGATCACAGCTTTTACAAAATTAGCAGCATCCTTAAATACTTTTGGCCAATAAAATTCAGATTGCAGCACCTTTGCTGCTGTTTGATCGATACCAAAATGCCCTCCATAAGGGGATGTGTGGCAATGATATAAGATGTTATTTGTTTCAAGTTCAGGCACACATCTTCTTAGAATTTGATCGGCATAGCATTTGTATAGGAAATGATCATACCAAAAGTAATTCTTAACATCAGCAAAAAAAAAATCTTTATCGAAAATTAAATTCTTTTGGGACCACTTTCCTTGCAAGATAGTTGACAGATGGAAATACACGTCTGCGTTTGCACGCTAGTGTACGTGGTCTGAAGTAATAATTGGAAAGTTTAATTTCTAGGATTTATCAAACTTAAGGGAACGGGTGTTCTGATACCAAGTTGTATTTTCTTTCACTAATATTTAGATGACAAATTTGGTTGATTTTGTTGATTTTTAATTAGCAATACACAAGACCTTGAGTAAAGATACGATTTGATTAAAAATGAGAGAGTTGATATTTCATTGTAATATTTGCAAGGGTTGGTTATATAACTTTATTGTTGAATGTATACGTTCAATTTATTTGCTTTGTTAAATCAAGTGAACACCATTGGAATTAGAATACTCTCCAATTATATTGGGTTCAAGTTTTAGTGCACAAGAGAACTGCTTTTTAGGTTCTCCCTTAGCACATAAACTCTTATGAGATAATGATCAATTAATTAGATTTTTATTCCCTATGTTTAGGTTATCAAAAAATATTTTTTTAATTATGATGGTCTCACAAGCAAGATTTCCATTTACCATGCATCATGCGCTTCACACGCAGTTTAGCTAGATGAGAGGATGCATTCAGTCAATGGATTATGTCACATCAATAATAGAGGTTCCAATATCCTCTCACCCCTTCTACTTTGCTGAGCAGCAGAGCAAGCTTAATGAAGAACTTGGTTCTCAAGCATCAATCTCTATGAGAGCTATTAAGGAAGGGTATAAGTGAGCCTTTAGAATTTTGTCACATAATTCTCTACTCTACTTGTACTACCTTTTTTGCTCTTATCCAAGAGATGAGCATTGGAACACAAGTTCATTTAAATAATATAATTTAGAATTAGTTCATCCAAGCATTCATTTAATCAATAAATAAAAATTATAAAATAAAATGATTCTTTCATTACATTAAAATAATTTTCATCATACACCATTTATCCCTTACATATTTTTATAACTACATCTCAACCCTCTCTAAGGAGTTTTTAGCCTCCCATTGCTAAGTAAGAAAGAGCATGCATGCAAATAAAAGTGAACGTCGTCATCAGTTTACGGCAAGAAATAAATCAAGGGAGTTTATGAGAAATACAAGCCTGGAGGTTTTCAGGGGTTCTCTTTACTCTTCCTGCACTGTCCTCTTGAAGTTCCACCCTTCGTTCTTTATAGTCTTCTCTTTTCTCCTGTTCTTGGTCCTCTTTTCCCCTTAGAGAGTTCTCCTTTTTTCTACTCCTACAACTTTTCTTTCTGATCTTTGAATAATAAAAGTTGGAACCCTTTCAAGGTCTGAGATTAGCCCTTAAAAAGGGATGCACTCAGCCTCAAAGCCTTAAATATTTGACTTTTCCTCTTCTTTGACTTAATCCAATCCCTTTTAATGTTTTTATTTAATTAAACCTATTGGAATTCAGTAAGGATTAAGTCATCTATTTTCAAGAGGCTGGGAAAGGCAAAAGATCACATTTTGTGGCCTTCCCCATGCTGTCTTAATTGATGTTTCTGGCATTTCTAGACCATTCGCGGCGGCAAGCTGAGGCAGCAGCATTCCAAACACTGTTCCACTGTGGTGCGCTATGGCAACCGCATTCCAAATCCTGGTCCGCTGCGGCACGCTGTAGCGGCAGTGCTCTAAACGCTTTTCCTGCATGTAAGTTAGTGTCATTTTCGTTCGGCCGCTGCAGCATCCGCTATGGAGCACTGTGGCACACTACAGTGGAAAAACTTGTGGGCTCACTGTTCAATTAGTTCAACTATAGTTTTATAAAATGAAAATTTACTCACTGTGGCACGCTGCGGCGCGCAACAGCGGAAAAACTTACAGGATCACTGTTCAATTAGTTCATCTATTATTTTATAAAAATGAAAATTTATCTACTGCGGTGCGCTGTAGAAGAGAAAGTTTCGTAACACTGTTCAATTTCCCATTTATGAAGTTTTAATAAATCCTCGAGTAATGAAGCTGTGGCACACCGTAGTATGCTAACTTTTATGTTACTGTTCAATTACTCACTTATATGGTTTAAATTTTTTTCATATCGATATGATGCTGTGGCGCACTGCGGTGAGCCATGGCGCCTCATAGCGGTCTTGCTCCAGGTCTGTAGTTTTGCTTCTAGGTAAGGTGTTTTAATGGACCACCGTGGCGCGCGGCGGCGCGCCATGGCGCGCTGCGGCGGATTTGTCCCAGAATTTGGAAATTCAACCCATGCAATATGTATTCTTCAATTACTTGAAAAAGCATCATTTTCGACTCAAAGTATAAGGATATATATGGTGATATGAATATTTTAGCACTATATTTTTGCTATAAATTTCGGCTATATCAATAACTAGCAAAATCAGCAAACCAAGGAGGATTGCTTGCTGCAATTGCATAAAGCTGCTCATCGAGAAAAGTCTCACATATTTCTTCACCTTCCTTATGATTTAGATTGGTTAATCTTGAGAGGTGATCAGCCACCACATTATCTCATCCCTTTTTTCCACAAAAATCAAATTCTTGTAGAAGAAAAACCCAACGTATGAGGCGTGGCTTTGTTTCTTTCTTTTGAAGAAGATATTTGATTGTAGCATGATCCGTGTACATGATTACTTTTGATCTAATAAGATACAGCTTAAATTTGTTGAAGGAACGGTGCAAGTGAGCTTGAGAATTTGTCACATAATTCTCAGCTTTACTTGCACTGCCTTCCTTACTCTTACTTAATTGAAATGATTCCTTTAGGTTTCTTTTTAGAAAAATAATTTAGATTTTATTCCATCCAAGCATTCATTCCAATATTAATAATAAATAATAAGAATATCTTTTCATTCATTCAAACAACTTCATTACAACACCACCATACCCATTACAATTTCATATAATTACATCTCAATACTCTCCAAAGGAATTTTAGCCTTCCATTACTAAATAAACACAAGCACACATACAAAAGAAAGTGAACCTTGACTTCAGTTCATAGTAAAAAGAAATCAGAGAAGGTTAGAAAGAAGTACTAGGAATCACCCAGAGGTTTTTTGAGGTTCTCTTAGATTCATTCTGCACTTTCTCTTGATTGCTCCGACCTTTTCCCTTTGTTGTCTCCTTCTCCTTACTGTTCTTGGTAAACCTTCTTTCCCTTGGAAAGTTCTCCTCTTTCTGGAGCTTCTCCTTATGGGAACTTGAATGTCAAAAATTGGAACCCTCTCAAGGTCTGAGATTGGCCCTTAAATAGGGAAGCTTCAGCCCAAAGGTATTAATTATATGACTCTTCACCTTCCTTAGATTTATTTCAAACCCTTTTAATTGTTTCTTTTGTTGTTCCATTTGAATTTAGCAAGATTAATGTGTACTTCAATTTTTAAGAGGTTGGAGAAGGCTAAAGGTGGCATTTTGTGGCCTTCCCTATGCTACATTTATAGTTGTTTTGAAGAATTATGGCACGACCGCTGCGGGGCGCTGTGGGCACTGTGGCGCGTTGTAGCAGCTGCGTTCCAAACACTATTTCGCTGTGGCACACTGCAGCAAACAAAGTTCAAATACTGTTTCGCTGTATATTTTGATGATTTCCTAGAAGTTGCCACCCATCGGCTATGGCGTGCTGAAGATGCGCTACGGCGGGTTCATTTTCAAAAAGGCAAAATAATAATTTTTTCATTAAATCATATATAGTTTGCCTAAATAATCAGAAATAACACCGCGGTGCACCGTGGCGCACGACGGCGATAAACTTTCATGAACGCGGAATAGTAATTATTCAATTAGTTCATATAAATTATTAATAATTAATTAAATATGTCGTTGTGGCATGCTGTGGCGCGCCGCGGCGAGCTGCAGCGGTTTTGTTCCAGGTCAGTGTAAATCTTTTATGGGGCATAGCGCATTGTGGCGCGCTTAGAGTGCGCTGCATCAGTTTATTTTATGAGAAAGCGGATTGACACTGTTCAATTATTTTGCAAAAGGTTCTAATTTGTCTTAGGGGAAATGACGCTGTGGCCCGCTGCAGCGGGCTTCCTTCCAGGTTCTCAGATATACTTCTAGGTGAGGGAATTTTTATGGGATGCCATGGCGCACTATGGCGCGCCATGGCGTACTAGGGTGTTTTTCACCCATAATTCAGTGATTCTGCTCATAGTTCCCATTTTCATCATTTTTCTGACAAAAGTATAATTTTCACTTAAAGTATATAGACATATATGATGCTTTGAATGCTAAAACACTACATTTTGTTACAAATTTTTGATATATCATGGTCCAAAAAGTTACTTTTTGATTTAGAGCTTTAAATTAAATTTTCTTACTACCAAATGAGTCATTACTATCTAATATGAAAATAGACAATAAGCACACCAAATTTGGACAATAAATGAGTCATATAAGTATAAATTAAGGAATTTGACCTAAGGGCTATTTAGTAATTTTCTACTGATGGAATCTAAAAATTTGTACAATTTATTATTGCTTGTTGTTCATGGATTCCTTAGAGTCTAAAAACACTAAATTCTGAGGCCTATTGAATTAGTTACGAATGTTCTAAAATTAAGGGTAAATGCATCATTTCTAGGGTTAAAGGTGGTTAAAAACCTAACATTTTCATTTTAGATCCAAATTCAGCAAATTCATGGGCTATAACTTCCCTACATCACACTGAATACTTTAACTGGGAGTATACTCAAATTAGATCTCATTTGGCCAAGTTATGACATAATTAATGTTAGAGGTATTTTGGTCAACCTAGGGTTTCTAGTGGTCAAAACCTAAATTTTATTTCAGCTTACTGTTGGCACTAAGTTTCTAACCTAGTTAGCATCATGAATTTCTTAATTTGGAGACTTATTGACTAAGATATGATCAAATCAATATCTAGGGTTTAGGGGCGATTATGGACTAATTATCATCTAAGGCAAATTAAAATTCACCTACACACTTATATAATGCTAAATTTTACTATAGTCTTAGGGTCCTTAAAATTCAAAAATTGTGAACTTTTGACCATTTCAGCCAGTTCTGGACCAATCCGGACAGTTATGGGCGCTACGGCGCGCAAGTAGCGCCTTCTGGCCAAAAATCAAGTGCTACGGCGCGCTGCAGTGGATTTCGACGCTGTGGCGCGTTTGCAGCGGATTTCGTTGCTATGGCGTACTTTGCAGATTATCTTGGACTCAACTTGAAGCTCAAGCACTACGGTGTACGGCAGCGCGCTATGGCGCGCTACGGCAGACCCGGTTTCAAACCTCCGGCGCGCTGGAGCGCCCGGCGGTGATTTCGCCTGTGCGAAAACTATAACGAGTCATCTTTCGGGATCAAATACTCTCGACCTAAAGAATTTCACTTGTGGTGCCATATACTGATGCAAAGGTATTTTTGAGACCTTTCCATTGATTCCAGAATTGGCATAAAAGGATTATTTTAACTATACAAACAATGGAGTTAAAAGTCAGGGTATGCAAAAAGAAGGAAAACAAAGCATTTTAACTACAATGAAATCTAATACCTTAATGAGCTCTAATGGATTTCACAATACAAATCACAGATTTCTAAGGACGCAAAATAAGCATAAAAGTTAAATGAAGTAGCCATTAAATCCATTCAATGGAGGAAAGGAGGTACCTTGGCTTTGATAATGGCAGATTTCCTAAGATAGGCTTGAGAGCTTGAGAGACCTTCCTTCAACAAGCACAGCAATGGGATATTCAGCTAGGCAAATAAAATAGGAGAAATTGAGAGCTGAGAGCTTAAGGCTCTTTTAATGGAGGGGAAGCCTGCCATTGGATGGGATGGGCATGAGTTGTCCCATCCTAGCTGTGGAGATAAGGGGGGTGGCAGGAGATTGAGAGAGGGGAGGGGAAAGAAGGATGGCAGGAGCAGAGAAAAAAAGAAGAAGGGCAAGCTGAGCATGGCAAGGAGCTGAAGGGAAAGGAGGCTCATGGGTCCCAGCCAGCCAAGGAAGAAGAAGGTGGGAAAGAAGATAAAATTCTAATTTTTAAAATTGCTTTATATAATTAATTTTCTAAAGAAAAATTAGATTTTAAAAATGTGCTCAGAAATATCTTAAAAATTCACCCCAAGCTAACTTAGGGGTGAGGAACAAAATTGGAAAAATTGAATTTTGATTTCGATGACAATTTTTTTTCTTATTTTCTAATTAATTAAATATATTAAAATATTTAAGAAAAATTGGCGATTTCTGAAAATTTCCAAAATTTCACTCACAGCTAATTCGAGGGCGAGGATCATAACAACAAAGTCAGATTTTAATTCTGACGAGTATTTAATTTTTTTATTTTTCAGGGTATTTAACTACATTAAAATATTTGTGAAAATCTAATGAATTCTAAACACATTCAAAACAACACCCCTAGTTAATTTGGAGGTGATGAGTGCAATGGTGAAGTTGGATTTTGATTTCAAGGTTAAACTAAATATCTCAATTTTCTAATTAATTAAATATTATTAAATATTCTAATTATTTGATTGAGCTCTAAATCTCTTCAAATCTCCTGGGATTTGTTCTAATGATTAGATGAACTCAATAAAATTAGGATGCAATTAAGCTAAAATTAAGCTCTGTAATAACCTAGGGTTATTATAAAAGTAGACATCGAAAATGATCACATAATAGACTTACATTTACAAAAATAAATTTCTATTTATCATGGAAAAAGGATTTGGATTTCAAATGATTCATACATTCGAAATCAAATTCTAACCAAGGCTCACAACTCAGGGTACACAAATCACCCTTGAAATAATAAAATGTGTAGGATCCGAAAGAGACCTTTTGGTGGTATGGACTAAAGAAATATGTAGGTAAGTATGTCGCTAAATGTCATGTTTGTAGTTTAGCAAAGGCAGAACATCAAAGGTCAGGTGGACTATTACATCCATTTGATATTCATGAGTGGAATGATCAGATATTTCTATGACCTTTATGATGGGATTTCCCAGAAGTTGTACTGGAGTATATGCGATTTGGGTAATCATAGATTGTCTAAGAAAATTAGCACATTTCTTTTTGAATAAGCAAATAGATTTAATGGAAAAGCTGGCCAAGTTATATATTAATAAAATAATCAAACTTTACGGAATCCCTAAAACTAATATCTCGGATCGTGACGACAGATATACCTCCCTTTTTTGGAAGGCATTATATCAAGATTTGAGGACAATATTAGCTATGAGTACAACATTTCACCCTCAAATAGATGGTCAGGCCGAGAGAGTAAACCAAGTACTTGAAGATCTTTTTTGGTTAAGCATATTAAACTTTGGCAGTAGTTGGGAAGATCACCTTCCATTAGTGGAGTTTATATACAACAACAGCTATCAGTTATGTATTAGAATGACCCTGTATGAAGCTCTGTATGGCAAACAATGTAGCATGCCATTAGCCTGGATTGAAGTAGGAGATGTTCAGTTATACTGATATGATCCAGTTGAGGAGACTAATAAGAAAATTCTTTTAATAAAGAGCAAGATTGCTACACCTTTAAGATCAACAAAAGGAATATCATGATGCTAAACATTGAACGCTAGAATTTCAAGTAAGATATCATGTCTATCTAAAGGTAAGCCCAATAAAAGGAGTTCATATGTTTGCATAACATGGAAGTTAAGTTCAAGATATGTTGGACCCTTCAAAATAATCATCAAAATTGGAGACATCGCTTTTAAGCCTAAACTACTAGACAATTTTTTTATTGTTCACAACGTATTCCTCATTTCATCATTACAGATATATCTACAAAATTTATTCTATCAAGTGTTTATCCCTTCAATCAACCTCCAACCTGATTTAATTTACAAAGAAGAACCACTCAAGATATTAGGTTCAAATAATAAAAAATTACGGAGTTGCCACATCTAAATGATAAGAGCACAATAAAAGAATTCAGCAGAAGAAGAACCCAGTTGGGAAATAAAAAACTCCATAAAGAAATGTAAAAACCCTAGTTGTTATCTTAGCTAATCTAGATTTAATTAAGTCAAACCCAGCTTTGATTTCAATTTTATTGGACTCAATGGGTCATTTAAACCTAACCCAAAAGTTTGGGATCAATCGGAGCTAAATTGGAAATTTTGGTATTTTGATTATTTTTAAGCCCTAAAAAATACCTAAATTAAATTGATCTTCAAATTAAAATTTGATTTCATTTTTGAATTCCCCACCCCCAAATTAACTAAGGGTGGATTTTTGGGAATTTTTGGAGCTCATTTGGTCCTACATTGGATTTAGAATATTTAAGAATAATTATATATTATTTAATTAGTTTTATTTATATTTAAATTAAATTTTAATTAAAATTAAAATGGTGGGATTCGCTGTCGGGACCGCAGCAGATCTACTGCGGGGTCCCGACAGCGGCGCATGCGTATAAGCCACCCGATGCAATAACACGCATCTTAGAGCTCTCGATCCAACGGCTCTCATACCACGTGCCTCAATTGCATCCTACCTGCCCGATCGGCATCTAGCATCCAACGCATGAGATCATCTCCGCGGTTTCGTTAATCAGGAGCCGCATCAGACCGTCTAAAACCAACGACTTCGTGGATCAGACGGCGGAGGCGAACCCCACCACTGTGGATCTTCATTCTTGCAAGGATTTGGCCCGACAGAGGAGAATTTCACCGTACTAAGCCATGTACCCTGTCTGCCTCTCCCCTCGCTAGGTCAGCAAGACCGTTAGGACCTTCTGAGAATGGCCGAGCCTAGTAGGGCAACTAGGGAGGACTGGACCCTCCCAATTTTAAGAAATGGTGAGGACCCTTGGGCCGAGCCAAGCTCCCTTCCCGAGTCCTCGTTTACATTCCTAGGACTCTATGGCACCTATAACTACCTTTGGGACTTCACAGTGAGTCCCTTTGCTCACTATGAATCCCCAATTGCCTAGCTGAAGGCCTGCCAGAGCTCCAGTCACCTCGGCAATTTCCCGGTGTCTCTGGAGCTTATGACTACTGATAGAGGGCCCGTCTGGTGTTCAGACCCCCTATGAATCTTCGTCTATCATCCAGGAAGCTTAGAGGCACTTCAATTCCCTCGGCCGAGCCTACAACCTCGACTTCAGGTACAGCCTTCCTCCATTAAAATTTCCTGATTCAATTCTTCATATGGTCTTGAATTGAACCTTTGGATGTCGCTAGCTAACCATAGACACTTAAGAAACCCAATGTAATTGTCCTCAGGGTCTGGGCTAGCCTATTTTGATCGTTTGTTCATCGGGTTGTGCCTCGAGCACACAGCCGAGCTCGAGTAAGGTCCCGATGATCCAGGGCTTCCTAAGGCATGTGGCCAGAGAGTTTCAATCCGCCTTACCACTAGGATGGTGTAGGGATCAAGCTTTGGCCAAATGGTCATCCAGTGAGGAGAATTGCTACTCGCAGTGAACCCTAATCGTCCGTAAAGGGGGTGGTTCGGCCGAGTAGCACTTCGGTGATCCACCGCCTCCCCGTTAGGTATTCGTAGTCCCTTAGATGCGTCTTGACCCATGGAGCGTGTAAGGATTAATTGGAGCCATGGACAAGGTCTGAGCGCGGTGAATTTAGCTCTGGAAGGTAGCCCTACAGAGCCAGCATCGGGGGTCATCGCGAGGAAGGAGATGAAGTCACGGGTCGGGTCGACCCGTGACCCGCGCCTTTTAGAATTGGGTCACGGCTAATAGTGAATTATAGGAATGCATTTTCTATGGTTATTAATTTAATTAATCAATTCCTATGGTTTCAATTTAAATAAACATTTAGAATAAATTAATTTAATAACTTTGGTTATATTGATCTAAATTGTATAATCCAATATACCATTTGAATCAGAAAAAATACAAGGAATCTAGATATAAAATAAAATCATAGATCCAATGGTTGGATTTAAAATAATTCTCTAATCCTTTTATGTTTGCAATTAAATCATAATAAATTCAATAAATGATCAAATTAATTGATCAAGGACTTTGATTGCTCAGTAAACCCTAAAGAATAATTATAAACCCCTAAAACCAATTTTGGATACTAAATTCTCTTAATTACTCCTTAATCACCTTAATTAAGGATTAGTAAATTAAACCATAATTAAGCCTCTGATTTTGGTGAAGGTTGTTCCTAATGCTATCTTAAGTCTATTAGAATCTATGGGCAAGGTTGGATTGCCTTAAGATGCCTTAAATTCACTAATCACTCTAATTGGCCTAAAAATGTGATTAGGGTTAATTAGCTTAATTAGGCTGTCAAAACCTAAGATAAGGGTGTTTCCCACTTTATTAATTAATATGAAAAACATTAAAATAGATTAGATTTAATTTGGACAACTAAACCTTAAAATCCTAATTTTTGCCTTAAGAGGGGCATTTTGATCATTTTGACCAAAATGTGCTTAAATCCCCCTTGAACCTTGGAAAATTCAGTAAGCTACCCTTAGATGGATTATAAATGTTTCACTGAACTCTTAGATTAATAATGTTGATCATGTGGAAGTTATTTAAGAAATCCTCAATTAGCTTTAATTAGGACAATTTGACCTTAAGTGATCCTGAGGAAGTCACTTAGCCCTAATATTTGAATCTAATAATTTTAGATGTTAAATTTCAGTTTAATAAACTCAACTAAGTTAGTTTATGAGCTTAAATTCTAAAAGAGACATATTTAGGAAATCCTAAGTTAGAAAACTAGTTAAGTCTAAAGTGATCAGATCTTAGATCCTAGATCTTAGACTTTAGATCTTCTAAATTGAAATTTTTAAATGATTCATTGTTTAATATTTTGAAGCCTTTCATGTGGGTATAGGATGATTCAATCTATATGATAATGAAATTATCTTAAGGATTGAGTATAGATCCTAGATTCTCAAGTTCTTAATTGATTATTTTATCTTATAATTAGTAGAATAACCTTTCACTAAGTTCATAGTTCTTGGATCTTTCAGCTTATAGAATCCCTTATCCATAACATAAGGATAGAATGTGAACCCTAGATTCTTAATAGGACTTTTCCTTGGGTTCAGGATTTGAACACCAAAGTGGGGTTTAAGTCCAGAATCCTTAAATCTTGATTTACTTAATCAAGATTTGTGGTAGGAGAGTAAAATATAAATAAATTAGGTCATTGATTTATTTACTTAAACCATATAGTCATCACATGATTTTGGATTATAATTTGTTATGTTCTAATATTAACTTTAAGGACATAAATCTGAGATTCTACTCGATAGCTAGATATTGGAGATCCTAAACTTGTACCTACTCAGAGTAGCTAGATTTGGTAATTAGATAATAACAAATATCACATAAGCTTAGATTGAGTCCCTTGCTTACTTTGATTTTATTTGCATGGCATACCTTGGTTATTGAGCCTTATTCCTTGAGCATAATAGGAGAACTTAGGATATGGATGATACATCCTAAGTTAGTGATTGAATTATATATCATTAAGTTCTTGCCTTTCTTGCAATTGGTAGAATATGTCCTAGCATAGTCTGCCTCTTCAGTAATAGTATTGTGTAGAATTGACCCAAGCCTAGAGGATTAGGATGGCCTATTGGCTGGGTATTGATTGATATTTCAGTATTGGGGGCCCTGGATGGCTTATTGGCTGGTATGACAGTACTATATCTTAGGCTTATTGCTACTTTAGCTGGATTGTTCAATATTATTTTCTATTTTACTTTGCCATATGCTTCAGTGGCCTTACTTTCAGTACTTGCCTTACTTTTGCCACATGTCTCAGTGGCCCTTTTTCTTTTCTTTTATATTAATTAGCATGTTGTGTATATACTCTTATGACTTACTTATGTATATTGGCATGTTTAGGATGCTGTAATTGTATGTTTATTTCTATATTTGTGTCCTTAATGTACTCAGCATGTGTTAAATACGATCATAAGCATATTAGGTTCAGCATTTAGCTTTAACCTCACCTTTTTATTTGGTATTATACGTTACTTTCCATACTAGTTGTTGGCTATAAATGAATAGTTTATAGTTACTCGTTTATTTCATAGCCTATTGCACCCATTATTGTTCGCATGTGTAGATAATTTAAATGTGATACCTTTAAAATAATTAGTTCATTAAAATAGCCTAAAATGTACTTAGACAATTGTCTAACTGTAACCTTTTTGTTTTGTTGGCTAGGGCCCTAGCATTTGTGATACCGACAAATGTCAGATTCAGACTTGTTCGTGGGCAGTATTGTAGGAGAGGAGCAGGTTCATGAGGAGGATCGTGCTACTGCTATTTAGATAAATCTTGCATTTTTATTTCAGTGAGATTTAGAGATATTTTTCATTTCCTTTAAAACTCCATTTGTAATAATTAATTATGGATGTATTTCATTTCTGCATTATGATGAGTTACTATATTATTTTCCCTCTTTCTACTATATATGCTTGTGGATGTTACCTTACTGTTTGTTGCTTCCACCACTTTGATACTTGTATATTGATGAATGTTATAGTGCTTGGTGACAAGTCCTTGGCTTAAGGCAGGTTGGGCTTACCTAACTTTACTTAAGTTAGGGATTTGCCACAGTTGGACCACCGTACTTCCTTTCCATTGTCGGTACGGGGGCCCCCACAGGAAAAATTACCTAATACTGTTTAATATGTCAGGTATTATTCTCACACATAAATAAGTTTTGTTTGCATGATGTCGAGAATGACATCATTTTTAAGTAGGAGAGTCTGTAACAACTCAAGTCATTACTAGGATAATAATGACTAAATCTAACTAAAAAATTATGATCCCGAGTAACTTCAAAATTAGGGCAAACTAAAAAAGCCATTGGATAGAGTATATTTTTGGGATAGTAATGCTCAAGTTTGGGGGTAATCTGGATTACGAATACTCCTGAATTAATTTATGAATTATATAAATTCAAAAATTGAGAAAATTAAATAGAAGACCAAATTCAGTGATTTTAGTGCCGTTGGATTAATAATATTATAAAAAAGTACAAAAAAAGTTTTGTCAAATTTAGAGCTCCAGATTGACTATAATTAACTTTTGAAGTTTTAATATTCAAAAATTAATAAAAAAATAAAATATTGCTCCAAATTGAATTTTTTTTTGCGTGAGTGTGTTTTTCTCATCAAGATATACCTCTGTGTCAAGTTTCGTTATTTTCTTGAAAAGAAATGGAAGAGAGAGAAAGAAGAGATAAAAAGGAGGAATAGAAGATCAAATTGAACACTCTAAACAATTATGACATTTTTTCTCATTCATCTCATCCAAATAATGGATGAGAGAGAAAATATTAATTAAGAAAATTCTTTTTTCTTAATACATAAAGATAAATAACCAATATAATATTAATATTGATATTTTTATTAAAATAAAATGAAGAATATTATTATTTTCATTTAATTATTTTATTTACAGCATTTGCATTGCTGTTAAACTTTAACCCACTTTGATATATTTATATGAGATTTTATTCTTAGAACTTGAAATAAATGATCAGAAATTAGTATCATTGGTTCGTTCAAGTTGATCTCAAGTCTATATAGATAATACATTATGTAAGGATATACTGATATCAAAAAAAATAAGAAAACTACACATAATATTTGAGGGTTAATATGTAGTTAGTCAGGAACCCATATCTCAAATAGTTAGAAAGATATATATAACTCCTTAATTATTATGTAACTTTATCAAATAGAATAAATATTATATATTATTATACTTTCTTTCAGAGTGAGCACATATCTTAAATATGTATATTACATTCATAATAGTGATAATTTTACAATTATATCATACTTAAATATCATATTTTATTTGTATATGCTTCTCATGCAGAATCAGGCCGCTTAATATTATATTCAAATTTTGATATCATACAAATCTTACTTATGCCTTTGTGTCTAATTAAATATTTTATTTTACTTTCATAGTTCGCCTTATCATAAACACACACACGCACACGCACACACACACACACGCACATACACACACGCACACACACACACACATGCACACGCACACACATGCACACACACACACACGCACACGCACGCACACACACACGCACACGCACAAACACGCACACACACACGCACACGCACAAACACGCACACACACACACATATATATATATATGTGTGTGTGTGTGTGTGTGTGTGTGTGGCAGTTCAAGAGCAATCTCTGGATTAAGTTTTTGAGGTGAAGCTATTGCATGATGGAGCAACTTAGATGCTGATTTTTTTAAAATTTTAAATTTTTTCTTAGTATGTAATAGATTTTATAAAGCAATTATTATATTTGTAATGAATATATTTTCTTTATTATTCTAGTATTTCTGAATATTGCAATGAATATGGAAGTGTGTATTTTAGATGCCTCTAAATACATTATTATACTAAATCCTGATATGATCCTAGGGAGTGAGCACCTAATGCTGGATTAACTATGCTGACCCAATGGCGGGTCGCCATAGAACCCCTAAGGCCATTGAGTATGGGATGCACTCAGATGGTCGGTCCTTACTCGAACCCATCCTTTTGATGAGGCCACAGCCCAATCTATCGATTTGATCGATAGAGGCTAACCCAGACCTCAAGAGCGATTGAAATGGGTCAGCCTAGCCTAAGCATATAATCATGAACTGAATGTGTGTGAATGCTGAGCCTACTCGACCCAGCATGGAAGAGTAGGGTACCTAGTTTGATCAGGGAGGCTTGCTAGTTTTACTTGATTGACTGAGGGAGATCCAGGAACTATATAAGCTGCAAAAAGATGCTAGGGGTCCTGAACACAAGGACTCACCCTCTAATGATAGCCGGAAGGAGCTGGGGATCGCCTGGAAGCTCAGGATTAGCAAGGAATGGATAATTGGGGGAGAGCTCAAACTGGAAAATCATAGTGATAAAATTGCTCACTGAACAAATTCTGAGGCTATTTATAGCCTCAGAAGAGTGTGTTTGGGTAAGACTAGTAGGTTGGCTTGGCTCGGGAGCTCAGGCTGAAGCTGAACTCTCAATTTTCCCAAGGGAGGGAGCTCGGGCTTCGGGGCTCGATTCATGGTGCGTTGGCGATAATGGGAAGAGCCTAACGGTTCTGCTAAGGTGGATGCGCGAGTGGGGAAAAGGGCTGGCAGCTAGCATACATGATATCTTTCATGTCAGGAGTGCGAGTGTGTGGGGACGATGATCCACTATCACGAAGCATTCGATAGTTGTATGATCTATCGATCAGGGCCGTGGAGCGGTCCTAATATTCTAGATCCTAACGAATGAATTTAGAATGATCTAGGCTGTGGAATCCCGGGGCTTGATCCAACGCTTGATTAGTGCCCCAGCGTGACGCGATCCTGGCCGTTGGGTGAAAATGTGCAATGGCCAGATTAAGCGAGGTTCTGCTGTTGCGTAACCCGGGTCGCATAGTGGATCGCCTGTGGTCCGCACAACAGATCCTGGACGGGTAAAACCATTGAGGGCTAGATGTGCAATTATAAATTTTTCCAAACCCTTTTGTGCAATTTTCTCTATTTGAATTAATTTCAATTATGGCCTAAATGACCTCCAAATTTCCTAAACTTGCACCCCTAACTAATTTGAGGGTGAAGAATTCAAAAATATAATCAAATTTTGGTTTGGATTTCAAAATATTTTGACTATTAGTTATGATTACTAATTTGATGAAATTACCAATTTGATATAGTGAGGTTCGATTGACCCCAAATTTAAAGTTAGATCCTAATGACCATATGAATACAATGGGATCAAAATTAAGGTGTTATTAAGCTTAAGCTTAAGCTAGTAACAACTTAGAGTTGTTATAGCTGGTTTGTTTGGCTAGCTGGGTGGTTTTACTGGTTGGCTATCAGTTGTCGGCTAGTTGGCTAGCTGGGTGGTTTGTCTGGTTGCCTTTTTTCAGCCGTTTGTTAGCTGTTTTTCTTTTGCCTATTGGGTTTCTCGATTTCTTCCCTTTGGTCGGGCTCTCTTTCTGGTGGTTTGTCAGTTTTACTACATGTTGGTTGGCTATGCATCTAGGTTGGATGGATGGGTGGTTTGTTTGGTTGCCTTTGGTTGAGCTTCTAAGATGAATGTTGATTGTTTGGTTGGCTAGTTTGCCTGGTTAGCTGAGCTTCCATGATGCGTGTTGGTTGGCTATGCATCTAGGTTAGTGGTTGTGTTTCTAGGTTGGTGGCTGAGCTTCTAGGTTGGTTGGTTGAGCTTCCTGGATGCATGCTGGTTAGTTGGCTGAGCTTTCAGGAGGCATATTGGTTGGATGGCTAGGTGTTTTTAGGTTGCATGTTGGTTGTCTAGTTGGCTGTGCTCTTAGGTTGGTGGCTGAGCTTCCAGGTTGTTTGGCTGAGCTTCCTAGATGCATGTTAGTTGTCTGGTTGGTTGAGCTTCCAGGTTAGTGACTATGTTTTTCTTGCCTGTTGAATCTCTCAATTTCTTCCCTTTGGCCGATCTTACAGGGTTGGCTGGTTGGCAGTCTTCTAACTGGCTGTTCTGCTGACGGGTTGGCTGTTTGATGGTCTTCTATATCGTTGTTATTGTGGCTGGTTAGATGTTTGGTAGTTTTCTAACTGGTAGTTCTTCTAACTAGTTGTTATGCTGGCTATTTGGTTGCGTTAGTTGGCCTGCTGTTTGCTGGCTGGCTAGCGCCTGGTGGCCTGCTTTTGTTCGCTGGTTGGCTTTCCTCTTGTGAGTCGCTTCTGTTGACTATGCTTTAGTTTGACTTTTTGGTTTTGCAGCCTTCCTTTCGTGCAAGTTTCTTGGCTTCTTGCTCCTTCAAGGTGTTGTGTTCTGGAGCTGTTGCTTGATTTGCGGGAACTTTTAAGTTATACCCTGGGACCTAGTTTTGGGGTTGGATTTATGTTTTTAGATTTTTAGGCTTTTTATACTCTCTCAACCTTTTCTATATCTCTCATTTTGTTTTTAATAAAATTCATGCTAAGATGACATTTTATAAGAAAAAATATTAATAATATATATATATATATATATATATATGTATATATATATATATATATACATAATATATGTATTTGTGTCTGCGTGTGCACAGAATCTGTTTGGAACGAGTAGTGGTTTTTTGAAGTTGGGCTTTGCTGCTTCAATCAGTTCATTCAGTTGCCACAAATCATCAATATTTCTGAATCTTTACCACTCACTTGTAACTATTCTTTTGAGCTATGAGTTTTAACTTGCATGCTTGAATAAACATTTTTTTCATATAAATTGATCATCAATATTCTGAATCTTTAGCATCAGTCTAGTTCGTTTTCATATAAATATTTTCTCTTAAATGTAACATTTTTATTTTCTGACTTATGTTTGGGCTAAGAGTAATGGGCTAGTCTAAGATCCTGCAAATTTTTGGGCCCAGCATAGCAGGATTTGTTCCATCCCAACTGGATAGCAATTGGAGCACCAATCCGAGGAATCAAGAAGAATATACTATTCTATTTGCAGTTGGACGCATCTGCAAGCAGATGATTTAATTGCTCATAGGCAACTTTGTGGTTACAATTTGATCAATACAAGATCTTATCCCAATTCGCTCTACCGTGGTATCATTTATGTTTGCCATTTTCTTTTTCTTTTTTTGAAGAAATTATGCCTCATTATGACAATAATGTAGTCGGTGAGATTTAAATTATTAACCTTCAAGTGTTTAAATCTAAGAATCTTAAAATTTCTGAGCCGCAACGTCATTCACATATTTACCGTTTGTTCCTAAACCTTTTATGTCTTAGTGCACATTTTTTGTCATCATCATTATCATTATTATTATTACTATTATTGTTATTATTATTATTATTATTATTATGTATTATTATTGTTATTTCTTACCCTTTGATTTATTTAGCTTTAACAAACACAACAATAACCTAACAAATAAATCATATATCAAACATATTATAAGACCTATAACATAGGTTAAATTATATAAAAATAAAAAGAATTATCTTCGGTTAAACTAAGATGAAGAGAATCTTCAGCTTGTGGCAGCTTCTTCGAGAAGTTTGACAATGCACCTTCTACAAAAATAATTAGATAATCTACTGTAGATCTTCGAGTATCAACATCCTGAGCTAAATAAGAATATAATACCCAATCAACATATTATTCTTACTCCTAAGTGACACTATCAAGCTCTCTATAGCAGCCAAGTATCTCGAAATTCACTATATTGGATTCCAATGCTCCGTGAGAGAAATTTGGTCACAACTCCAATTGCATGTGCATTATCAGGATGCATGCAAACCATGCAACACATTAAATTGTCAACTCCCTATGCACAAAACTTTACTTATTTGCTTTTTTCCTAATTTGACGTCAAGCTTTGTTTTATACTCAACTTGAAGTGTGGAGGGGAAAGGCTGCTAACTGACTTTGTTTTATCCATTTAGAATATTTGAAGTATCTTTTGAATGTACTTCTCTTGTGGCAGAAATTTTTTAATAGCATGTATATTCATCGCGATGTGAATGCTCAAAATCAGCTTTGTTGTACTAAGTTCCTTTATGATGAATATTTTACTCAATTATTCTTTGGACTCCTTGATCCTGCTCATATTTCTACTAACAAAAAGATTGTCATCCACATATAGTAATAGAATAATAAAGTCACATTCTGAAAATGTCTGCACAAAAACACTATTACCTGAAGATATTGTCAAAATGTATGGAGACAAGGAGAGGCCAAGAGAGAGAGAGATGGAGAAAATTTTCAAATAATTCAAGGATTTTCAGAGGCTATATGATTCCAATTGTGCAAAGTGTCACTCTTTTTATCACTAAATAATGATTTGAGTAATCTCCATCATTCAATCAATCTGTTATTTAAATCATGTGGAGTATATTTAATCTACAATTTTGATATAATATTAGCCATTGAATATTAACAAATAATATGACGACTCAGGTAATATATGTTATTTTAATTAGTGTATAACTTAATGTCAAACTCGATGACTTAGATTTTGAATGTCATTTGAAGCCTAGATTTTACTCAACATTTGTAAAAGGATTTTGATTGATTATTAATATATAAACATATAATTAATAGAAAATTCATAGAAAATTAATTCAAAGTATTAATGAAATTTAATGAATTTCTACTTAGATGCGTATTTTAGTGGGGAATCTAAACATATAAATATTCTTATGTTTTGCTTAATAAAATATTTTTATTACTTTTTTTAAAAGTATTTGAGTTAATTAATTTATAAAATAATTCATTTATGGGAGATGTTTCAAACATAACTACATGACTTTCGATAAGTGTCATTCACATTTTGGCATATATTTCTAATAATTTTCTGAGTTTTTTAAAAAAAATTATTTATTGAATTATGATCTATCTATGGTCGCTTAAGTTATTTTAACATGTCAGCAACTTGGAGTCATTACAATTTACGTTTAAGCTATCCAATCTTGTGAGAAAAACAAAGAAAGAAAAATATTAAATTAGACATGTTATGGCCTAAACAAATAAAATTTGTAGAATATCATTCAATCTTGTAAATAATATATATATATATATATATATATATATATATTTTTTTTTTTTTTTTTTCTTTTTATTTTTACATGTGATGGTAGGATTTTTAATATATATATTTTCTTATATTTTCCTAAAGATTATTAATATATGTACATATATATTATAAAATTATCATTCATAATTATTAATAAAAATAAAGATATTATTATTAGTATTATTATAATAAATTGACCTCTTATTAAAAATTTGATTTCATGGAAATAATATTAATAATTATTGAAATTTTGATAATTAAATTGATATCTGATTTCATTTTTGAGTTCCTCACTCCTCAATTATGTAAGGGTGAAAATTTGAAAAATTTCAAAGTGCATTTGAATATTTAATTTTGATTAAATAATTGAATGAATATAATACTTTAATATTAGATTTAAATTAATAAATTTATATATATATATAAATATATATATAATAACCAATGGCCATTAAAAAGGATAGCAAGGATGCCGTGCTGACGCACGACGTCATTTTACAGTAGAGGAGTCTGTAACGACCCAAGCCATTATTAGGATAATTAGGATTAAATATAACTCAAAAATCAGGATCTCGAGTGACTTCAAAATTAGGGCAAACTTAAAATACCATTAAATATAGTAAATTTTTGTGATCGTAATGCCCAAGTTTGAGAGCAATCTAGATAGCGATACTCTTGAATTAATTTTTAAATTATTTAAATTCAGTAAACTGGGAAAACTAAATACATTACCAAATTAAGCGATTTTAGTTCTGCTGGATTAAGAATATTATAAAAAGACTGCGAAAAAAGTTTTGTCAAATTTAGAGCTCCGGATTGTCCATAATTAATTTTTGAAGTTTTTATCTTCAAAAATTAATAAAAAAATAAAATATTGCTCCAAATTAAAAATTCATTGCACGGGTGTATCTTTCTCATCAAGATACACCTCTGTGTCAAGTTTCATAATTTTCTGGAAAAGAAAAAGAAGAAAGAGAAAGAGAAGAGAGAAATAATGGATAAGGAGGAAGAGAATATATATTGAACACTCCAAACAATTATGATAAATTTTCTCTCATCCATCTTATCTAAATAATAGATGGGAGAAAAAATAATTAATTTAAAAAAATTTATAAATACACCTCCACCCCTCCCCCCCATTTTTCTCATTTCCCCCACTCCCACTTCCTTCTCCTCCCCAACTGTGATTCTCCGCACCCTCCGTGGTCTCTAACGTGACTACGAAGAGTATGGTCGTAATAACCCAAGTTGTTATCTTAGTCAATTAGGACTAATTTTAGTCTTGATCTTGATCTTAAGTGTTAATCAAGTCATTAGGAGTCAAATACCAAGATCTAGTCCAAATCAAGAGTCAAATGGATCGAATCCTGATTTTGGAAAATCTAGAAACCCTAGAATTTGACCTATTTAAATTGACCTCAGATCGAAAAACAAACTTCTCCATTGCGTTCATTACCCCCAAATTAGCTAGGAGTGATATTTTTGTGTCAATCAGAAGTCGTCAAAATTTTGATAAATATTTTAATAATATTTAAATACCCGAATATTGAGAAATTAAAATATTCGTCTGATTGAAAATCCGACCTAGCCGTTGCGTTCCTCACCCCTCAATAGACTAGGAGCGAGTACTCGAGAATTTTTTTTTATATTAAGAGTTAATTATTAATTATCAATAGTAGTATTTAAGTAAATAAATTATTATGATTATTTAAGTTATTAATTATTATATTATTAGGTTAAACGACACCGTCCATCTCGTTGCGCCATTAGGTGGATATGTCGTTTCGATCAGACGGCTCGCACGCCCCGTCCCCGCTCGCGAAACCTAGAGCTCCACGTGGCAACCCCGCCGCGCACTCGGCCATCCCTAGCGCCTCGCAGCCTCAAGGGCTCCGTCCAAGCTTCCATAACTCCTCCCCGAGCCTAAGCGCGATGCTTCGTGCATCCTAGAGTCCGTCTATGTCCATCGTCAGGTACCTGATTCTTCCTTCCTTATTTCAATCTTATTAGTTATATTGTTATTCCGCACACTGTAATGCAATATGATCGATCTCGATTGGAGTATCGACGGCTGGATCGAGTCAATTCGATCGCACGCATATAGTCAAAACTGTTAGCGTGTGATCGACCGAGCCGCTGCACCTAGGGTTAGTTCTAGGTTGGCCTAGAGTCCCTCCCGACCCTAGTTAGGATGGCTTGGTCAAGACCTACCCAACGATGGGTGAGGCGATGCCGTGCACCGACGGGAAGCCGCCGATTTCGCAAACCCTAGTGGTTACACCTCGGGAGGACGAAATAAGCGTGGGTTCGGGTCGGGTCAACCAGAGCCAGACCCGAATTCAGTTCGAGTCCACATGCATAGGCAGTGGGCTCCGCATCCGTCAGCCTTCGCGGGCCCCCCCCACCCCGCTGACCCGCGAGCGGGGGGATGCCGCCGCGTGTCCTGGCCGGCCCCACCTGCAGACCCGCAAGATGTGGGATCCCGTCGCGTGTCCCGTGGGCCCTGCCGCTCTGTCGTGCGCCAATCCTGGGATGCCACATGGCATCCCGCGGGTCCCGCACCATGATAACCTGCAAAAAAATTTAAATAAATATATATATATATATATATCCAAATAGAAAAATAGAAAACTTTAGGATATTAACTAATTGATATTAATTAAAGCTTAACATTAATAGAACATTAAGATTAGATGATTAATTAATTGGTTAAATTAATTATAACACTATACTATTTTATTTAAATTAATTAATCAATTTAATTAATTGATTAATATTAATCCTAATTAAAATAGTAATTTTAATATTTATATAATTAAAATATTTAAATTAATTAAATAACAAATTAATTATTAATTAATTAATAATTAATACTAATTAAACATAGATTAGAGATAATTGACTAATTAATTAATAATATAGAAATTCATTTTTAACTTTAGTAATAAATAGTAAATTAATACAATTTGAATAAATGAATATCAACTTTATTTATTTAAATTATTTAATTCAAAATTTTTAAAAATTAAATAACTTTTTGTAGGAGGATCCAAACATAGTCAATATAGGTCTCATTTTACTCAGAAAAATAAAAGGAATCAAATGACGTAATGCAAAAATTAGTTTCGGAGTACGTATAACATAGTGACATTTTAGGACCTAATTAAATACTCACAACTTTTAACCTAGTTGTCCAAACATAAGCAATATGGGTCTTAAAATACTCAGGAGAATAGCTCCAATACTATAGAAGTATTAGTTTCCTCATTTGAAGCTTAGTTTAAAAAGTAACATTTAGGACACTACCCTAAAATGACCAAAATGCCTTTAGACTTCAATTGACCATAATTTTGTGAATTTAACTCCAAATTTAGAAATTCAAAATGCTAACTAGCTTAGAATTTCAATATCATTAATAAATTGAAATAATATTCAGAATTTGAAACCCAAAAAATTAGAAATGATCAAAATATTCCTAACCTTAATTAGGCTATAACTTGATCATTTGAAGTTCAAATTAGGTTTACCCTCTATCAACATACTCAGTATATTATAGGGAAGCTATAGAAACTGAGTTTGTTAAAATTGGTCTTCAAATGAAAAAATTCAGTTTTTGTCACCCATTGAACGCAAAATTACCGAATTTCCCTTAGAAATTGAAATAGCTATAACGTAGTCATTTTACCTTAGATTGCAGTGTTTTTGAACTCTATGGAATCCTTGAATAGTAACCAACAGTAAACTGCATAAAAATTTAGATTCCATTAGGTGTAAGATTGTCCCTTAAATCAAAAACCTTACTTTGGATCTATAGGATCTGTTTCTTGTCCAAATTGAGCGTACTTACTGTCTATCTTCATGTTAGACAGTAAGGAATCATTTGGCAATAAGAAATTTCCACTTAGAATTCTAATGCTTTTTGAACCTTTATGTAGGGGCAAAATAGTCGTTTACTTTGTCTAAAATTTAGGTTTAGCATCTTTTACTCTTAAATTAGCTTTTAAATGAGTTAAATATATGTTAAAACTCTAATAGGATCATTTAAGTAATCAAAATCAATAATTCAATCAACTTAATAAAATTCCCTAATCTTTTATAAGTCTTTTCCTTAGGATCTTTCACCTCATATTAGGATTACTCCTGAGACTATGATTAGATCATAGGTTAGATTTTATTCATTGAAAAATAGGGTTTTTCAATAAATGAATCCTTGGTTTATTAATTTTTTAGATTTTACAACTTATTTTGATTACTTTGTCTTTTAACTCTATATTTAGGATAGAAGATTCATCATATTAAGATTGATTGCTTAATAGGATCCATCTTAATCAATAGATCACTTATAGATTGAAGCCTAGATCTCATGCCTTATCCTTTTGGATTATGTGACTAAGCCCAATCTCGTGGTGTCTAATTCATAATTTATAGTTTAGGAGATCTTGATCAAATCTTAGATAGAACGTCTAAATTCATCAAATTAGGATATTGTGATATATTGATTCAACCTGTAGTCGTATTTGATTGAATTAAATTAGAATATGATCAGTTCTACTCCTTTTAAAACTATAAGGATGTACTTCTAAGTTACACTCGATAGTTGGAATTGGAAATTCTGAACTTGTGTAACTTGAAATAGTTAGAACATTTAAATTAGAAAACAAATAATATCACCATATTTAGTAGAGTCCCTTAATTATTATTTGACTTTGTGCTACGCATTCCTTGAATTTTGTGCTTACTTTTTATTAAACATGTCAAATAAGAAAAATATTGTTGCATAAAAAAGAAAACTTATAATATTAGAAAAACATTTGCATTTGGGTTAAGTTTATGGTGGATTATAGTGCACATTTACTCCAATGGACAGGGATAATGTGAGATTAGGATGCTTAATATCACTCATTAAGGAGAGTGTGTTAAACTTGGGACCCATTTTGTCTTGCATACGTGCTTGACTTCTCAGCTGTTTCTGAATTTGTCCACAGAAATAAAAGTAAAATAACTGAAAGATGTTTACATAGTATTATCTGCCTCTTCAGTTATACAGTATTATATTATTGTGATATGTTTGCTCTAGCCCATAAAGGCTAGGGGAATGGATATATATATATATATATATATATATATATATATATATATATATACTGGACCAGATTGGCCAATTCTTCTGATATGGAAGTTATACGTTCATTTACAATTTTTCAGCTTACAGTTTATTATGTTATTAATGCATGTTATTTCAGTTAGCTATTGTGGTATTATTTTACCTGCTCACTTATATAGATATATGTATAGGATGCTAAACTTTACTGCTCATATTATATGTATCATTTTTAGATTAATATTTTAAATTAGCATATGTCATATGATCATCAGCATCTCTAGATTAGACTTTTCTTTTCAATATTTTTACTTAAGGTATTACATATGTATGCCCTACCATATTTAGTTCACTTGAGGTGTGCTTTGCCTCACCTGTCATTTAGTTAAATGCTATGTTTATAACTTATCCTACTTCCATTATGCTTATTTGCTCCCATGCTAGATAGATGTTTTATTTGGTATAGAGTAAAATAGTGATATTAATAAATGCTTAATAAATTACTTGCCTAAAATGTACTTAAATATTTTGTCTAATAAAATTTTTCTTTATTAGCTAGGGCCCTGGCATTGGGAAATCGATAATATCAGATATTGAGCAGCTTGAGGATCCTGTTTATGAGGAGGAGCCTTACTTAGAGTAGGTGCAGTAGCTTGGACCAAAGGATATTTAGCTGCCTTTTTATTTCATAGTGAGGATGAGAGTTATTTATTTCATTCATAGACTTTACTTTAAATGTTGTAATAATATAGGTTTTGTGATTGTGTTTACTTTCTGCACTTTATTATTTTTTGAGCTATCCTATTTTATTTCATGTATGATGTATGGTGAGTGGATGTAGCCTTTACATTTTATATGCTTTCGCACTCTGTATGTATATATAGATGTAGTGACTAATCATATTATTTATACTGAGCATATCCTCCTCTCAGCAGTGGATTGTGGATCTCACCTAATCCAATATTGAGTGAGGGATTTACCAGAGTGACACTCCGCTCCTTAGCCTAATGATTGTGGGCTTAGGGAGCGAGATACCACAACGGTCCCCGTGTGATAATCCTCTCAACTATAGTTGAGTCAGGTATAAACCCAACCCACCTTAGCTAAGAGGCTTGCCACCTGAAACTGGAGGTCAAGCATCAAAATATCAAAGTAGCAAAAGAAAATAAGAGTAGAACAATCACATCACAGCATAGTAAAGGAAATAAAAGATAATAACTTAGCTCAATATGAAAATGTAAAAAAAGAAATACATCCATAATATCTAATTATTACAAACAAGATTTAATGAAAGAGAACTCTCTCATCCTCACAAGTAAAAATAGAAAATTACTAAGTCTCTGCAGTAGGAAGATCCTCCTCCTGACCTAACTCCTCACCTGAAGCAACCTCAACGAACAACTTTGAATCTGACATTGTTCGTATTATGATTCTAGGACCCAAGCCAAGAAAGAGAAAAATTTGCAGTTAGACAAATTATCTAAGTACATTTTAAACTGATTAAATGAGATTAAATATTCAAGATGTCACTTTTTACTAAGTATGCAAGTATTTAAGCTGCAATAAGCAATAGAAATATGATAGTTATAAACTAAGCATTTATAACTTAAATAAAACGAATTATGTAAATTAACATACCTCAACCTGAAGTTGCAACCAAGGTTAGGTAGTAAATATATATATATATATATATATATATATATATATATATATAAACTAAAATAACTAAAAATAAACTCATCCTATCATGTTTATGATCAAATAAATACGTGCTAATTTGTATAAAGAAAATTTACTGAAGCATAAAAGAACTGAAATAAAAACTAGCATCATAAAATATGCAAGTATGGAACTGAAAAGCACTAAACTGAAATACTGTACTGAAATGAGCTAAAAATGAACAGTGAATAAAAAATGTGCATAATTGATAATATATATATATATATAACTTGGCTAAACAAAACTACTAAACTGAAAGAGAGTCTAAAAAATACCATCCTAGCCAACCATACAGCTTGGCCTGGTTAGACTTAAAAGATCATAACAAAAAAATGTATCTAACCTAGTACTGCCTTAATAAAAACAGGCTAAATGAAGCCACTGAACCAAAAAGTGTCTAACAAATACCATCCTAGCCAACTGTAGAGCTAGGTCTAATTCAACTTATAAAAATAAATAAATACCATCATAGCCTGTAACAACCCAGGTTGTTACTTTGCTCAATTAAGATTAATCTAAGTCTTAATTAATGTTCTAAATCACTGATTAAGTAATTTAGAACTCGCCTCTAAAACCTAGGTCAAAACCAGAAGTCAACAAAGTTAAATCTGGAATTTTGGAAAATTTTAAACCCTAGAAATTGACTTTTTATCTAGACCTCAAATTAAAAATCTGACTTCGTCATTGCATTCAGAACACCCAAATTAGCTAGGGGTGAAATTTTGGAGGCATTTGGAAGACGTTGATTTTTCATCAAATATTTTAATATTATTTAAATACCCTAAATAATCAAATAAATAAATATTCATCGGATCAAAAATCCGAGTGCGCCGTTACGTTCCTCACCCTTCATTTAGCTAAGGGTGATTTATTGGAAATTTTTGGAATACAATTAATATGGTAAATTTAATTAATTAAATCTGAATAAATTAAATTAAATAATTTTAATTTTATTTAGGGTTAACGCCGTTCCTGAAATTCTATTCTTGCCGTTTGATCAAACAGGCTCCGCGGTCCGTTCGATCTGAGGATCGAACGAACGGGAGTCGTCGTCCTCGCGTAACGACGACGCCCGGTGCACCCTCCTTCGCTCCACGCGTCTCCTGCCACTCATCCACCGTTTTAAGCACCTTATTTGACTCCACGATGCACTGTTTATCATATTTATCGCTCAAGCAAAGATCGAAGTGCCTGTTCCCGAGCCATCGTCTTCCACCGTTCGTTAAGGTACCTCCTGATCCTCCTCATTTCATAAGCATATTAAATCGCATGAATTCGAAATGCTATTTCAATGCGTAGATTAAAGATTGTGCGGTATCGATCTAACATAGATGTTATGAATCATCCTAAATCCCTGATTTGTCTACAGTTAAAACCGTTAAGCAAGTTTAGCCGTGATATGACTATCTAGGGTTAGGGTTTATGATCAATTCAGATCATTCTAGGTCTCGATTCGACCACCTATTGGAAGATCGCATCTTTAGCTATCCAACACCGTGCGGGTCGAGCAGTCAAGATGCCGAAAAGTCCCTGGAAGATCAAACCCTAAATCTACGCCCTCGGGAAGAAGCTGTCAAGAAGATGAAGTATCGGGTCGGACCGGGTCGACCTGGGCCCGACCTGTTCTTCTCAGGTTTCCGCGTAAGAAGGACTGGGGTCCACCAGGAGTGCGTGTCCTCCTTCCAGCAAGCCGCGTGGCTCGGCGGCAGAGGTGGGGCCCTCCTCGCGTCAGACGAATGACGCAGCCGCAGAGCAATCGCCAGTGGGGCCCGCCGCGTTCTGCCCAGCCAATAAGGCTCCGCCACGTGTACCTACAGAATAATTATAAAATTAGTTATATAATTATAACGTTAAATTAATAAATTGATATTTATATTAATAATAATATCAGAGTTATTAATTTAATAAAATAGAAATTATTTAATTAAATTAAACCAAAACTTTAAACACTAATATCTTACAAAATACACATCCAAATTATGCAAATAAATATATCAAATTGATCAGAAAAATATGAGAAATTTATTGATGCCAATAATTTTGCTGTAGGATCAATATTTTGCAAAGTGATTATTTAGGGTTTAATTTAAGTTAAATTAAATGTTGCAAAACTTAATTAGCCCATAGCTTTGCACCCAATGATCCAAACATATTGAATATGGGTCTTAAAGTGATCAGAAAACCCTAAGGATTAATTTGATAGTGTTTGTTTTCCTATTTGGATTAGTATTTGACTAATCACTTTTAGACCTAACCCTAATTACCCTATTTAAACCTAGATCTTCAATTGACCAAAACTTTGTCAACTGAGCTCCAAATTTGATGATCCAAAGGTCCATTTAGATCAGAAAAACTTAATTAACAGTAATATGTAAAAATATTTTAGATCCAATAGTTAGATTTGCTAATCATCCTTAATTACTCTAAATCTTGATTATTGAATATTAGCCAAATTAATAATTCAAATTGAGTGATTTAAGTTTCAGAGGACTCATAGAACCATTTAAAATCAATCTATAAGGTTGGAATAGTATTTGAGTGTTTAATTTTATTAATCACTCACTAATTACTCTTAACCCTAATTAGGTCTTAACTTAGTCAAATTAGGTCCAAATTGAGCTTACCACATGTCATTATGATCAGTGGACTATTTGTAAACCATAGCCACTAATTTTGCTAAAATTGAACACTAATTGGCAAAGTTAGGTTTTTAACTCATAATTAAGAATCCCTTAATTAACTTTAAACCCTAGATCTTGTATTAGCCATAACTTGGCCAATACTTATCAAAATTTAGCAAACTTAGGTTCTATGGAAAGCTTAGGCAGTAAAGAGCAATAATATGAAAGAAAATTTAACTTTCACTTAGTTAAATTACTAAATTGCCCTTATGAGTTAAATTCACTAATTTGATCTCATATGGCTTAATAATCACCCAAAATTAATTTAGTTACTGTCTAATCTTACATTAGACAGTAAGAATCACTTTCCAAAAGAAAATTTTAGAATTTAAGCCCTAGATTAAAATTTAATCTTTTGAACCCTTAAGTGGGGGGGGGGGTAAAATGGTCATTTTGCCCAAATTTAGGGTTTAGCATTTAAAAGCCCTAAATTCAGTTTCTAACCACTAAAATCAGTAAATAGAATGATTTAGAACTGAAATTAATCAAATTCAAGTCTGAATAAGATTTTGATTAAAATCTCAAAATATGCTCTTTAAGAAAATTCCTAAGTAAATTATGAGTGTTTATCTTTCCTTAATCATTCTTAGACCCATCCTTAGGTCTTATAACATTAGTTAGGATGTGTGTCTTGAGAGATACTCTTAGTAATTAAGAGCTTTATTTCCTAAGATTATGAATAGATCTTAAGTTAGAATTCATCTATTGAGTAAATTGGGTTACTCAATTAGATGAAACCTTGAGTTTACTAGTTTCTAGATTTTCTTAGTTTATTAAATAATTATTTGATCTTTAAACTTTAGAACTAAGAATAGAGATCCATCCTAATGAAATTGATTTATCATTAGAATTTGCCTTAACCTAATCTGTGAGATTTGGGTTCTAAACCTTAGACCGTTAGATTATACCTATAGATTAAGTGGTTAGACCCCATCATCTGGAGTCTAATTCTTAATCTTTTCATCTTGATTTGGCTAATCAAGATGTGGTTGGGATAAATTAATTTACAAAACTAGGTCGATGATTTATTTATTTTAACCAAATAGTCGTCTTTTGATTAAATTATAATTAGGACTTAGCCAGTCATAATTATCTTCAACAAGTAGGATTCGTGATTCTAAGTTACGAAATGTGTAAGAATTGATAATTCTGAAACTTATGTAACTTAGAGTAGATAGAACGAATAAAGTAGATAATAAAGAATATCACCTGTATTTTAGATAGAGTTTCTTGCACTTTGATTTTAATGCTTTGCATTCCTTGATTTGAGCCTTATACCTTGAACATGTATTATGTACATAAGATATTTTGATAAATATCTTATGTTAATTTGGAACATTATTTATAAGCAGCAGTATGTTCATTTGACAAGTGGTATGAAGGTGTAGCTTGATTAGTATACCTCTTCGATCAACCCGTTCGGGGTCGGCAACCTTTCGAGGGTTTAATGTCCGACGGTCTATTGGCCATGCCTAGTCCGAGTGATAGGATGGATAGACTCTCGCCCTACTGACTATAGAGTCAGGATTCTGATATGGATATACTAATTCAAGTACACTTACATTCAGTTCTGTCTTAGCTCATCAGGCTAAGAGTTTCAGTGATGTTCAGTTTAGAGTTTCTTAGCTCATCAGGTTAAGATTTGCTGTATAAGTGTTCAGTTTGGGTGACTTAAATAGTCACTGTAGTTTTAGTTTATAGATACTATTTTACTTATATATTCTGCATTTCAGCACTATTTTACTTACAGTTTTCCTGCACTATATAGGATGCTAGTTCTACTTGCTATTTTCTTATATTTTTAGGATGTTAGTTTATTTCAGTTTCACACTGTTAAATGTTGTATGTCCTTTAGCATATTTTTGTTTGATCATATGCATATTTAGGTTGTACTTTTCTTACAGTTTTACTTTTCTTTTACTTACCTATCTTTGTTGTAGTTGCTTGGAGGAGGTATGTATTACTTCCTATTTATTTAGTTATAAACTGTAGTTTATAACTTATTACTGTTCTTTTGTATGCTTTTCTGCACCTATTTTGCTCAGTTCTGTTTTTATGGTAATATTCAGTTAACTTAAATAAACTTTTACCCTAAAATGTACTTAGAAATATTGTCTAACCAATTTTTCTTTTATTGGATGGGGCCCTACCATTATGAAACTGATAATGGTAGGTTCTGAGTTTGTTGGAGCAGCGGATCCAGTGGAGAGCTTGCCATTGGAAGAGGAGCCCATTCTTGAAGATCTGTAGCTTTAGTTTCTGTTGCTTGTGAGATCGAGAGTTTCCTCTTTCAGTTCTTTTAGACTTATTAAATATTGTAATAATACAGGTTTATATTTCTCTTTCAGCACTTTACTTATTCTGTATTATTGTATTTATACTGTATCGGATGGATATTATGTTTTATGCTTCCGCACTCTGAGTTCGTGTATGATCATTTAGTGATAGTATTTTTGGGATGAATGGCAAAGTCCTTAATTAAATTAGATTAGAATGTGTGTCTAATCCAATCTTAAGTGGGGACCTTGTCATTTGGTGACCCCTCCACCGTAATCATGTTAACTTAAGAGTTAACAGGACCACGATGGGGCTGGGCCGCCACATAGCCAACCATAGATATAGGCTTATCTTGTTTTATTGCATAAGTACTAAACTAAAGAGGCAGACTAAATAGAATACACTCTACTGAATTAAGCATTGAAAAACTGAACAAAGTGAATATATTGAACAAACTGAATTGTTGATTTAAACAATAAAGTATTATGCATTCAAGACTGACATAAGATATTCATCAAAATATCCCATGTTCAACTATTATGTCCAAGGTATAAAGCTCAAAATACAAGATATGCGAAGCAACAATAATCAAAGCGAGTAAGAGACTCAACAAAACATATGTGATATCTATTATTATCTACTGTAACAACCCAAGTTGTTACTTAGGTTAATTAGGACTAATCTAAGTCCTAATTATGATTCTAGTATCTTAATTAAGTCATTTAGAACTCACCTCTAAGACCCAGTCCAAATCAGGAATCAAATAGATAAAATCATAATTTTGGGAATTTTCAAAAATCTTAGAAATTGACCTTTTTATTTTAATCTCAAATAAAAAATCTGACTTTGTCATTGCGTTCATCACCCCCAAATTAGTTAGAGGTGATGTTTTGGAGACATTTGGAAGTTGTTGGATTTTTGTTGAATATTTTAATATTATTTAAATACCCCGGAAAATCAAATAATTAAATATTCATTAAAATAAAAATCTGATTACGTCATTGCATTCCTCACCCCTCATTTAGCTAGGAGTGATTTATTGAAAATTTTTTGGATAAATTTAATTATATAATAATAATTAATGAAATTAGTATAAATTAATTAATAATATTAATATTTAAATCAATATTAACGGCGCTGTCTACATTAAGTAATGTTGTTCCCATTTAAACGCTCAATCTGATGGCTTTCTGAGCCGTCCGATCGTTTGATCGAACGGCAGGAGCGTCGTCTCTTTCGCGTGACCTGTGCGAGTCGCGTTCCACGATGCGCGGCACGCGATCTGAAGGCTCACGTCGACCACCATTCTAGGAACACTTTTGAGCCAAGTTTAAGTCATTAGGACCGAGCTTTTGCTCGGTTTTGGCAATGAAAAAGACTCGTAGCAGATCAAGAGCTCTTCGGGTAATCTCCAAATTATTGAAGATAGTAAATCTATGTACCTCCTACTCATCCTTTAGTCTTACTTGTGCATCCTTATGATCCGTCTATATCGTCTTTTACATCTAATGATTGAGTGCGATCGATCGAATCCTCGATCGAATCGCACCATCTAAACCCTAACTGTGCGAATAAAGACCGAGAGGAAGACGAAGCGACCTCGATGATACGCCGTTGGATTCAGATGTGAATCCAACTGATAGATCGAACCCTAACTTAATTTCGGATCGTCAGATCCTATCAGCTTGATTCGTATCTCTGGGATCGGTTCATGTAGACCAACTTCGGTCGGTCCAATAGATCGCTACCCAATTTGACGCGATGTCGCTGACGAGGCGTTGGTGGGTCCCTGTGACCTTGCTGCCTCACTTGTAGAGCGGCACGTGTCGAGACGTGGCGACCCGGGTCACATCCACTTATTATGCTGACATTCACAGCAGGTGTTAGTGGGGCCCACCCGATAGATCCTTGAGAACTGCGGTTCCGCCGTTGCACCCGTCGGCAGGCGCGGGTCCCACATGCAGAGATTTAAAATTATTTATAATATATATATATATATATATATATATATATATATATATATATAATATCTATATCATAAGTCATTTACTGTAAAGTATATAACCACATATATGTATATTTATATATATTATTATAATTAAATATGTAAATATATAAACAAAAAAAAATCTATAATTTAAATGAAATAACAGATGTATAATTTAAATGAATTTAATTAATCTATTAAATAATATAGATAATATACATTTAATTAATTTTATTAAATTTTAAACTTTAAACATTAATAATTTGCAAAATATAAATTCAAATAATGCAAATAAATATATTATTTTGATTAGCAAAAATAAAGGAATTTTATGGTGCCATTTAATTTTCAGTAGGATCAATATTTCACTTAGTGACATTTAGGGTATTTAAATAATTTCAAAAAACTCATAAAACTTCAATTAGTCATATATTTGCACACACTTAACCAAACATATCCAATATGAGTCTCAAAGTAATCAGCAAACTCTCAAAAATGTTTTAATAGTTTTAGATTAATATTTAGGCTAATCACTTTTTGACCCAAACTATAATCTTCCAAAGCTTATAACTTTTTAATCATTAGCCCAAATATAAGCAATATGGGTCTTAAAGTGATCAGTAGAACATCTAAAACAACTTAGTAGTAATCAGTTCTTTATTTGGATTAGTATTTGCCTAATCACTTTTAGCACATATCCCTAATTACCAATTAACCCTAAATTTTCAATTGACCATAATTTGGTCAATTGAGCTCTATTATCCTTAATCACCTTAAAACTTGATTAGTGAATATTAGCATAATTAATAATTCAAATTGAGTAACTTTAGTTTTTGATTACTCCTAGAGTAGCATAAAACTTAGTGGTATATTTAGTTTAGTGATTCTATGATTAATTTTATTAATCACTCACTAATTACCCTAAATACTAATTAAGCCATAACTTAATCAAATAAAGTCCAAATTGGGTCTACTCCCAATTGAAGTACTCGATGGGTTATAGGGAAGCTATAGCCACTAAATTTACTGAATTTGAACTTAAATTGGAAAAGTTGAGTTTTGACCCGTTTAATAAAACCCTAATTTACATATTTAACCATAAAAACTTGTATTAGCTATAACTTAGTCAATACTCATCATAATTTAATGATATTAGATTTATGGAAACCTTGGACAATAATTTTTAATAAACTGACAGAAAATTTAGGTTTTATTATGTCAAATTAACAATTTGCCCTTATAAGTCAAATTTGTTAATTTGACCTTATCAGACTTAATACTTATCCAAAATAAATGTACTTACTGCCTAAACTCATATTAGACAGTAAGTAATCATTCCACTTTAATAAATTCTAGATTATAGATATAATTCATAATGTTAAATTTTAGACCCTTAAATATGGGTAAAATAGTTATTTTGCCCAAATTTAGGTTTAAGCATTCTTAGACCTTAAATTTATAATTAAACCTCTAAAATCAATATTATGACTAATTTAGAATTATTTAGGATGTTTTATCTTATCAGTTTACCATTTTTGGAAAATGCCTTAAAATTCACTTCAAAATCTCAAAATTCTTAATCTACCAGTTAAATATATCATAACAATAGTTAAGTAAGATTAATGTTAAAGCTTAAATATTTTCCTTTAATTCTTTTAGGATCTTATTCCCTAGGATTTAGCTTAGAAATTAGGTTAGAGTTCATCTACTAAGCAAACGGGTACTTAATAGATGAAAACCTTGATTTTAAGTTTTTTAGAATTTCATTCTTTATTCTTGAATATTTTGTATTTAAACTTTAGATTTAAGATTAGAGATCCATCTTATTATGTTTGATTTTGCTTAATAAGATAGCCTTAATTATAGTCCATTAGATTTTGGGTTTAAACTTTATACCATTAAGATTAGAACCTATTGGATTAAGAAGTAAAAATCCAATACTTGGATTTAACATCTTAATCCCCCAACTTTGATTTGTATTAATCAAGGTTGGTTTGGGTTTCATAAAATCATCAATTATGATATTTGATTTATTATTTAAACTTAATTAAGTGTCATGTGATTTATATATATGTTAGAACTTGATTAGTTCTGACTTGTTTCAACTTGTAAGATCGATATTCTGGATTTATACTCAATAGCTGGAAATTGGAGATTCTAAAATTGTATAAATTTCGATAGATAGAACGACTTAATTAGAAAACAAAGTGATATCACAAAGTTTGTTTTGTGCTATTTTATACCTTGATATGTATGCTTTGTCTCCTTGTTTTGGACTTTATATTCTTACACATTATATGACACATAGTATATTTCTATGTTAATTTAATTCATTCATACAACATATTATTAATTAAAAGAAGAATTTAAAGTAATGAATTTTATATAACTTATAGTGGAATATATCTTACTTAGTATGCCTGTACAGTGTGACTTATTTTTGCTCTAGGATGTTTCTCCTAGATGCTCAGCAGATACTTTGTAACATTACTTTGGTCTAGGATGTTTCTCCTAGATATTCAGATGGGATCAAGTGGAACTTTATTTAAATGCAATTAAGTGATATTGGATCTGAGATGTTTCTCTTAAATAATTTCAGATGGATTTTTTTAACATGCATTTACTTTTTGGTAGGACTAAGTAAGAATATGTTTATATAATTTAGGCTATTTTACTTTACATTTTCAGCATACTTCTTTAATTACAACATTTTCAGTATATTTCTTCTTTATACAACACTTTGATTATATTCAGTAGTTCCTTTAGTACTTATAATATTTCATGTAAATTGTATTATTTTAGTAGTTTGTTTTCACTTTATGGCATGTTAAAATATTAGAACTTTACTTTCAGCTCAGTACTTTCATTTTATATTGAAAACCAGCATGTATTAAATTGATCATATTACTTAGGAATTTCTTATATTTAGAAGATTTCATTATTTATTCCTAAGAAAAGGCCATAATGAAAATTCTAAGATTAAATATAAGCTAGAGTTTTAAGTGATTGAAAATCTAAGCCTTAAATTTTAGATCCTTAATAGAATTCCATTTGAATTTTTCCATCTTATTCTTAAAATTCATATTTGATTGAATCCTTTTAAATACTGTTAGTGGGCTTAGATTGATTCAATCTATAGCATAATGTGATAATTCTATAGAGCGAATTTAGATCTTAAATTCTTAAGTTCTTAATTGATTATTTTGTCTTATAATTATAGGTATAGCCTTTCTTTAAGATCCTAGTTTTCTTAATCTTTTAGCTTCTAAGATCCTTTACCTTTAGAATAAGTGTGGGTGTGAACTCCTAGATCCTTAGAAGATCAGTACTTATAATTCAAGTTTAAACCCCAATTTATAGTTTGAACCCATAATTCTTAAACCTCGATTGGCATAACCAAGATTTGGGTTTGAGTTATCAAAATACAATAATTTAGTTGTTAATTAATTACTTAACTTTTATAGTCATCATTCTGATTATAAATTAGAACTTGTTAAGTTCTAATGTTAATTGTAAGGTCGTGAATTTGAGCTGTACTAGATAGAAGGCTATTGGAGATCCTAAGCTTGTACTAGCTCAGAATAAATAGAACAAATTAAATTTAGATAACAACAAATATCACATATGTCTAGTTGAGTATCTTATTTACTTGATTATTACTTATTCACATACCTTGTGTTTGAACCTTATTCCTTGGACATTTTAGTAGGACATACAATTTGAAGAGTATCCTATGTTAGATTTGATATTGCATAAATATGATTTAATTTCATTCAGTTCATTCAATACAGTAGAGTGTATTCAAATTTAATCTGCATCTTCCATTCAGTTCTTTGTTTATAAATTAGACTTGGACTTAGCTATGTGCTTGGCTAAATGGATACATGTCTAAGTCTATAAGTTCAATTTGGACCTAGCTCTGTAGATGCCTAGAGGGATACATGTTGAACTTTCTGTACAGTGGCCCAGTTGGCCTTTTTCTATTTTGGCAGTACTATATTAGGCATACTTTTACTTTCACTTCAGTTCTAGTTCAGTGGCTTGTTTAGCCATTTGTTTTACTTACATTTTTATTATTTTCTGTATGCTTTTATAGTTCATTTCAATCAAGTACTTTCAATTCAGCATTTTATTCAGTGTTTACATATTTAGGATACTAGTTTTAGTTTAGCTTTTTTATATTTTAGTTCAAATTTATTTTTAAAAATTAGCACATATTCATATGATCATAATCATGTTATGATGAATTTACTTTCAATACTTTTATTTATTATATATTTATTGCTTAACCTTGTTAAAGCTTCTAGTTGAGGTATATTAATTTACATACTTTTCTTTGATTAGTTATAAATATTAATTTATAGCTATCATGTTTCTTGTGGCCTGTTGCACCTTAATTACTTGCATGCTTAGTAAAAGATGTAATATTTTGAATATTTAGTCTCATTTAATTAGCCTAAAATGTGCTTAGACAAATTGTCTAATTATAAGTTTTTCTCTTTCTTGGTTGGGGCCCTGGCATTGTGATACCGACAATGTCAGATTCAGAGCTGTTCGTTGAGGTTCCTGCTAGAGAGGTGCTTGGCTAGGAGGAGGACCTTCCTATTGTTTAGTATAGCTGGTTAGCTTTATTTTTAGTTGTGATAATGAGTGTTCCTTTTTTTCTTAAATTCAGTTTGTATTTTATATTCTAGATGTACTTGCTTTCTGCACTGTTATATTGAGCTGAGTTATTATTCTACTTTTCTTACTATGCTGTGATGTGGATGATATACTTTTTCTTGCTTCTGCTAATTTAATATTTTGATGCATGACCTCTAATTTCAGGTGGCAAGTCTTTCAGCTAAGGCAGGTTGGGTTTATACTTGACTCGACTATAGTTGGGAGGATTGTCACAATTGGAGACCGTACTCTTTGTAATCATGTTGATCTCAGTATTAGCAAGATCACATAGGGTACGGGGACCCACAACTACACTTATCTAGTCATATAGGATAAGACTGAGACTCTACAATCTTACTTAGAGTGACTTGTCCAATCTTAGTATCTTACTGAAAGAAATCAGCACTACGATATACACTTACACAATTATCTAATAATCTACTAAGATTTTTCCCCAAGTCTATTTAAACAATAAGGAATTTCAGACTAAATAACCCTTACTCCATTGAAAGGTACTACCCAAGGTTCCAAGGATGTGACTCTAAAGTCACTAAAATTTAAGTTACTACTACAAGGAAGAATCTCATACTAAGTTCTTAGGAAACCTTACCATAAGGATCTAAGATCAAGCTTCTAAGGTTAATAAGGATCATCTAAGTTCTTACCTCAAAATGAACAAAAATCTCTTTCTACCTCAATTAATTAGTCATTTAGCTTAGAAATAGTGATTTATTCAAGCTAAGTCAAGATCATAATGATCTTGCACCTCTAACTAAAAAGGAAATCTAAGTACTAAACTTAACATTTATTTTATAATCTTAGTTTCAAAAATACTTGATTTAGTGAGATTAGATGGGCAGACCCATCTGATCAACCCCTATACTAAAATCATGGGATTAAATCTCATTAAATTATTAAGTAATGATTGGTTTATAAATATATTCATTTTATAGGTTTCATATGCTAGTAATCTTACTTAAGAGAAAATCATAAATTTAAAGGTAATTATTCATATTTATCCAATCATATAGTTTTATTATAAGCCTTCGCACTTTTAATTCAATGATTTAAGATCAATATTAAATTAGATATATTATTGGAATTATTGTCAGTTGAATTGTCTTTAATTCAAGATCATTTGATTTAAGTGGTTAAGGGGTTATATCTTAATTAGATAAGTTAAGATTTAACCCCTAACTACACCCAATCAAGATTAATAGTTTGGTTTATAGATCAATGAAAAATCAATGTATTATTGGTATATTATTGATGATAATTTTCAAATTTGGATCAAGTATTAGCTACTTAATCAAGAGTATTAAGATTTTTAAGTTTAATTAGAGATTAATGTCATTTTAATTAATTCAAGTATCCAAGACACATGTGAAAAGTTCACTACATTCATACTACTATTATGAAAACATAATGACAGAAATATGCATAAACCAGAAGGTAATTAATACTAATCAAACTCTAAATCAAGCAAAAAGGATTAGCACTTAATTACAAATCCAACTATTGAAAATTCATGAAACTTGGCACTGGTATTCTACTTATTTACATAGATAATCAGAGACTTAGTTCAATAAATTTGGTTAACCAAAAATCCTAATTCTCACTTATCATACATTTACAAGATTAGGGCATAATTAAGAATACAAAAATCAAAACATTATTCTACATAGCACATGTAATCTACAAGGCATAAGGATCACAATGGCACCTAAATCATACAATTTAGCTAAGTATTCATGCTAATCAACCCTAATTAAGTTACGCAATAATTAGGCTAAATCAAAAAATATAACCATTAAAAGTTCAATATTATTTTATATTCTTATTTCTTATGATTTTCTGATTAATTTGATATATAAGATCATAGGGTATGGACCAGTGGATCAAAGGTTATTCAATTAATTTATTCTTCAGTTTTCCAATTAAATCTCCTTATGGTTTTAATAATTAGATTATTTTCCTTAAGGAAAATAATTCTGATTATCCATAATTTTATTAAACGGGCCTCAGCCTATTTTAAAAAGGTGCGGGTCGACTCGACCTGGGGACCCGCCACTGTCGCATTACGCGGGTCACGGGTCGGCCCAACCCGCATAATGGCATCGTCCTCGCCTCGATATTTGGCCCATTAGGGTAACCTTAATTAGCCAAATTCTCAGCCAATAGGCCATGCTACGACCTTGACCTTATTGGGGCACCATCCCAATGCCAAGATGCACCCATGGGGACTAAATTCCCCATCAGGGCTTGACCCTAGCCCAGAGACCCTACTCACAATTTTCCAGTCTCTGGGTCCTCCGTGGAGGGGAAATTCTCCATCCATAGACCACCATTCAGGCCCCTCTTGATCCATACACCTTCACCAAGTGAGGGAGGAGCAAAGCCCTCCATTCATTGGGCCTGGGCAAGGCTCAACTAATGGGTCCTTACTCGAACTCATGCCATGCAAAAGGGACTAGCCCGATCGATTGATATGATCGATCAGGGCTAGCTCGAGCCTTGGATTTGATCAAGATGAGTTAGACTAGTATTGGTGAACAATTATGAATCAAAATAAGGTAAGTGTCGAGCCTAATTAGCTTTTCACAGTAATTGGGGTACCTAGTTTGATGACTGAGCTCGAGCTGATCGAATGGGGGCAAGACCGGCACTGGCTAAGCTTCCAAAGATCTCTTAGGGTTCCTAAACTCCAGGAGACACCTACTATCAGCAGTATGCATACCTGGGATGCCAGGAAAAGATCGAATAGACCAAAAATGGCAGAGAGGGGATCGACTTCAATTGATCATCATGCCATACTCAGAGGGATCCTGAGGCTATTTATAGCCTCAGGGAGGAATTGGGAAGCTTCCAGAGGCTTGAACTTGTGCCGAGGAGGCCCGAGCGATCAGTCCATGGTCGTGCTCTCAATTTTTCAATTTGAGCTCGGCCGGGTCACGAGGCCCAATCGAGGCTCCATATCGAGACGAGGGAGGTCTTAACGATCTTGCAGAGCTGGAGGCGCAAGTGGGGGATAAGGAGGGCAACCGGCATACAAAAGATATTCTTTTTCAGGGGCGGGCGCAATTGGGACGAAGGTCCACAGTGTCGAGACCTTCGGATGCCATCTGATCGATCGAGGGAGAAGGCTCTACAGTCCGGATCTTCCAGATCCTAACGGTCGGATCCGATTTGATCCGAGCTGTGGGATCGAAAGGATGGATCCAACGACGGATCTGCAATCCCACAGAATTAGATCCCAACCGTAATATCAAATAGCGCAACGTCAAGATTCCGCGGAACTCTGCTGTCGTGCTACCCGGGCTCGACAGGGATCGCCCGCGGCCCGCACAGCGGATCCCGATAGGTAAATCCGTTTTATGGATAGATTTGCAAATATAAGAAGTTTGGATCCCTTATGTGCAATTAACCTAATTAAATTTAAATTGAATTATGACCCAAATGACCTCCAAATATTACCAAATTTATACCCCTATCTAATTAATGGGTGAGAAATTCAAAAATTTAATTAGATTTTAATTCTAAGATCAAAATATTTTAGGTCTAAATTAGGGTATTTAAACTGATCAAATGGCTAATTTGACTTAGAGAGGTTCAATTGACCTCAAACTTCTGAGTGTAACAACCTAGGTTGTTACTTAGATAAATTAGGACTAAATCAAATCCTAATTGTGATTCTAATGGTCCAATTAAGTTATTAGGAGTTCACCACGATGCCTAATCCAAATCAGGAGTTAAATTAATCTCAAATCAAAAATTTGACTTCACCATTGCACTCATCACTCTCCAAATTAGCTAGGGGTGATTTCTTGGAAGCATTTGGAAGTCGTTCGATTTTCGGTGAATATTTTATTATATTTTGAATACCCCAAAATTCAGATAATTAAATACTCATCGAAACAAAAATCTGACTTTACCGTTACGCTCATCACCTCTTAATTAGCTAAGGTTAATTATTGAAAATTTTTTGGAGTACATTTAATTGATTAATTTTAATTTATAAAATTGGATTTAATTATTTTTTATAATATTTTAAAATAATCCGACTTTTCCGTGCCGTCCGTCTTTCCTTTAAGCGTCGTCAACAATTACAGTTAGCCAAAACATTAAATCTTGACCGTTCGATCAAGAATCAAATGGTATTCACTTGTCTTCTTTGCTAAAGATGCTGGACCTATGCATTGCGATCGCCTCGCACGCGTCAAGCCTTCACCTTGCACATATGGTAGCCACCGCTCGAGAAATCCTTCAAGCCTCATTTGTACTCCTTATCTATTTGCTATCGACATTTTCTGCTCGACTTTAGAGTCATTTGGATTTTGTCAAAGCTCTTGCATTCCTAACTTCACCGATTTAGGTACTCTACCTTCCCAATGCTTTTCCAATTAATTTTACTTAGCATTTGCATCTATTTTTCCTCAACAATGTGCTATGTATGTTCTTTGATTGTTAATTTTCCAATCGAGCTCAATGGAGCTCGATTTGTCATTCATTTTAGCCTAATTGTTCCTACCCCTGGAAAATCTAGGGCATCCAGACATCATCGATTGGGGTGCTATGAGGCCTTGTATTGGTCCAGTCGATAGTCCAAGTCCCGTCCTTCTACTTGTAACCTCAATTTTGCCTAGTAACTTCGATCGGCAATTTTTAGTCGTTGCCCTAGCCTGTGACTTATGGGAGGAAGAATAAAACTTTTGGGCCAGGTCAGGTCGACCTGAGCCCGACCCATGTGCTGCGAGTGCTGTCATGGCGTGCGGGGCCAGCTGCTCAACATTGTCAACCTGCATGGCCCGCCATTGCTCTTCTTAGTCATCACCCCATCAACATGTGGATTCCGCATGGGGTCTTGCTCTGCTGATGAGGTTTTTCATGGAATCCGTGCCATTTAAACATATTCATTTATCTAATAATTTGAATAAATGATTTAATTCAATGAAATTGATTAAATTAATTAAATCTAAAATCCAAACATAGTGAAATTATATGTGTAGCATCCCGCCCCGTCGCCGCGTGCAAAAGGTATAACAGATCAGCGGCGGAGCGGTGCGCCACTCAGGGAGGAACATCCCATCTCCCCGGATGGCTGAAACCAAATCCATCTAAAGGGCTGTTGACTCAACCTCAAAGAGGGTTGAGAGCTAATACTTAAGATAAGAGTAGTATCCTTATCCTAAGTATTAGACTAATACATACATTGGATATAAAATACATGAGGAATCCAATATATATATAAGTTATCAGCATTTCTAGTATACTGATCACATCACAATACTAAGTATAAGTGGTATATACATAGTGCGGAAGCTTAAAATAATCATCCAAAAATATTCATCACAGAAGCTGAATAAAACATTCATCTCAGAAATGAAAAAGAAAACACATCGAGAATTAATACAAATGATTTACTGAAATACAGAATAAAAGCTAAGTACTGAATTAAAATAAACTAAGTAGAAAGTAAAGCTGAAGAAAAGTCCACTAGAGCTCCACAAGCTCCTTCTAAATCTCCTGGGTGTTCTCCTAACCTGGCTCAATATACTGCTCAAGATCTAACAAATTACCGGATCCCAAAAGTTCCCTGTATTAGACAATAAGTCTAATACATTGAAACTAATCTAAACAGTTCTAGTTATTCATTTAGTATTTTCATAATATAAATAAAACTGCAGAAAAACTATAAAGTAACTGAAGGTATAAAATGATATAAAACTGTACAAAATTGAAGTAAAGTAAACTTATACTGGAAACTAAATATTGAAAGTAAACAAAAATAGTAATGGATCTAAAACTGAGTAATAACACATAAAACTATGCTGCATGCCACTGAAACTATGCATCTGAATATGCCACTATACTGTATACTACTGATATATAACCAAAATATCACTGAACTGCTATGAGTTGTACGGTCCAATGTATACATACATCCAGTTGGGAACTGCGATGCCGATGTATCATGAAATTCCCCATTCAATGTATGCAACATTCTATAACTCATAAATTATCACTGATATTCATACATCATTATTGATACTCAATATCATGCTTATGCTCATGCTCATGCTTCTAAGCTACATGAGATAAATCCAGAAATCCATAAAATACTTTTGAAATCCAAAAATGAATTCAAGGTCTCCATTGTCCATAACCTGCTCAAAGGATTCTGACTCCTAAATTATAACCTCGATATTTGGTTAAAGTTGAGAATTTACTTAAAAATCATTAGATGGATTGGTTGTATACACATATTTAGCATGTTTGCAAGAAAGATGGTTCTTAATAGTTAGTTTGATTAAGCTTAACGAAGCAATCTTTGATAGGAGATATCACTCATTGGCAATTTGTATCTCAAGCTAAGTTATTAAGATGCCCAACTCACAATCACACTTAGTGTTTTAGGGAAGGTGACTCAAATTACTTAGTTTGTTTAAACCACACATATTGAAGCGATCTTTGCTTGGAGGCATCACCCGATTGTGATTTATATTTTTAATCAAACTAAGGAATGAATCCCAATTTATAACACTCTTAGGATTGATTGATTTACTCTAAGCGAGGTTGTATCAGCCTAAGCCCGCAGGATAGCACAAAGATAAATCATACTTAGAGTGAATCAACCATTCTCGAATACTATTAAAATAATCCAGTACTATGGGTATACCATACTACACCCAACCAATAATCTGAGTTCAAAAGATTCTATTTAATCAATAAGGATTCATCAAAGTTTATAATCCTTACTCTAAATGAGTGAGTCCTACGCAAGGCTCCAAGGATGTTATTAAAAGATCACTCAATATTAATTTTTACCACAAAGGAGAAGTTTCATTCTAACTACTTTAGGTGATTCCTACCATGAGGTGTCAAGATCAACTTCTAAGGTTATGAGAGATCATCTAAGATTCCAACTTCAATAAGCTACAAAAGTTCTTCCTACCTAAATGCATCAATATTTAAGGTCTTTAAGTATTTCAAGAATGATCTTATAGCAAGACCCTTGAGATCTCACTTTTATATTTCTTAAGTTAATATTCAAGGTTTACTTATTAGACTTGGATTAAAGTGATCAGATCAGATGATTAAAATTCATCTGATCCTTTTCTATTCTACAATCATGGGATGAAATCAAAGATCTTATTAGAGTTAGATTATTTGATAAATTATTATAATTTTATTATCCATTTTATGCTAATAGTCTTATATAAGAGAAATTCAAAGATCTAAAGTTTAGATTCAGATAGTTCAATCACTCAGATTTAATATTAACCTTAACGCTTCTAATTCAATGATTTAAGATCAATGTCAAATCATATACATTATTGGAATCTTGTCGATTGAATTCTCTTTCAATCAAAGTTACTTGATTTATGTGATTAAGGTTTCGATCTTAATAAAGACAAGTAAGGGCTTAACCCTTAACCTTTCAACCATTAAGACCAAAAGTTAATTTAAAGGTCAATGACAAATCAATGTATTATTAGGGTATTATTGATGGCAAATTTTAGGTTTGGATTTTGGTTAAGTATCATCTACTTAATCAAGTTCTTAAGATTCTTACGTTCAAGTATAATTTAATATCAATTTAAACATATCAATATGTCCAATTAAATGTTAACGTTCTCTAACATACATCATAATATCAAAAAAGCATATAAATATAAGATGACATAAAGTAGAAGGTAATTAAGGCTAATGAAATTCTAAATAAAACTAAAAGAGTTTGCACTTGATTACAAATCTAAAGGACTTAGGTTTCATTCCATTTAGTTGTTGAGGTATACTTGGTTAATATAAGCAATCAAGGATCATATTCTTTAACATTTGGCACAAGATTTTTATGACACATAATAGGTTTTAAGTGCACATTAAAAAGGGCAAATTTTCAAATTTAATTTTTTACCTAAAATTTTATGTAATGCTCAATTTTAACTAAACTAGGTCAATTTTGATATAATTCGATCTCACTAGGGTCCTAGGGACCTTAAAATGCAAAAACAGCGATATTTTGGCCATTTCAGCCATTTCTAGGCAATTTAGAAAACTCTGGGCGCTATGGCGCGCTGTGGCGCGCTGCAGTACTTTTAGGCACTATAGCATATTGTGGTGCGCTGCAGCGCTTTGGCACTGCGGTGCGCTACGGCGGGTTTCGGCACTAGATTTTCAAAATGCGGTTGCTACAGCGCGCTGCGGCGGATTTACATTATTTTTACAAAATACATATTTTTGTACATCACCAGTTATTATGATGCTGCTGCGCACCTAGCGCGCTACGACGCACTATCGTGTGTTATGGCGGATTAGTTTCTGCAACTCGAGCGCTGTAGCGCCAGACGGTAATTTCGCCTGTGCGAAACCCGTAAAGAGCCTTATTTCTGGCTCAAATATTCTCAATCCAGAGCATTCCATGAACGGTGCTATATATCAATAGAAAGGTCTTTTCGATATATTTCTATTGAGATAAAAATCGGCACAAACTAATCATTCTAACTATACGAACAATGGTGATAAAATCTAGGGTGTGCAGAATGGATGAAAAACATAGCAGTTTTCTTTTAAGGTAATGTGATGCTTTAAAGAGCCTTAATGGCTTTCATACATGCTTATGGATTTTTAAATATATAATCAAGCATAATAGCAACATGAAGGAGGAAAGGAAGAGGAGCAAATGAGTGCCTTTAGCCTTTAGAAGACGAAGAAGAAACCGTTGTTTTCTTCAAGAATCTTAAAGAGAAGCTTCTTCTTCAGTACAATAGGGTAGCAATGGGAGAAGGAGAGAGCTCTCAGCTTTACAACAAGGGAAAAAGAGGGGCTGAGGCTTCCCTTTAAAGAAGAAGGAGAAAGGGGGAGGCCATGAGCTAGGGAGTTATGAGGTGAGGGGGAGTTCTCTGCCATGCTTGCGTGCAAGGGGATGGGGGCGCCGAATGAGGGGATCCAGCAAGGTGAGAGAAGAAAGAAATAATTTAGGAAAGAAAATAGGAAAATAGGAAAATTAGAAATAAATAAATATTTATTTCTTTAATCATTTAAAAATTCCGATTTTAGAAACACATTCCGAAAAATCTCAAAAATTCACCCCTAGCTAATTTGTGGGTGAGAAATTCAATGGTGAAGTTGGATTTCGATTCCGATGATTATTTAATTATCCTATTTTTTGGGGTATTTATTTATATTAAAATATTCGTGAAAATCTGATGACTTCCAAACGTGTCCAAAACATCACCCATAGCTAATTTGGGGGTGATGATCGCAACGGCGAAGTCAGATTTTGAATTTGAGGTCAAATTAAATATCTCAATTTTCTAATTAGTTAAATATTAAAATAATCCAAAACAATCGATTGAGCTCTAAATTGCTCCAAATTTTCATTGTTTGGTTCTAATGGCTAGATGAACTTAATAGAATGATATTTAAGATATGATTAAGCTAAAATTAAGCTGGGTAATAATCTTGGGTTGTTACAATATATCATTTTGATCAGCAAAAAATCAAGGATCACTACGGCATTGTCAATTTTTTATTTAGGGATATATTACACCTAGTGACATTTTGGACTCTTAATTATTTACCGAAATGCCCTTAAACTTCAAATGATCATAAATTTGCATACACTCATCCAAACATATCTAATATGGGTCTCATTTTAATCAGGAGACTCTTAGGATTATTCTAGTAGTATTAATTTTTCTGTTTGGAGTGTGTTTTGCCTAATCACTTTTAGGACCCTACCCTAATTACACCTTTAAGCGCTAGAACTTTAATGGAACATAACTTGGTCAATTGTGCTCCAAATTAGGTCTTCCAATACACCATTTTGATCAAGAAGATCTAATAAATAATAAACTGCAAAAATATTTAGGATTGAGTGATTAGATTTTTGTGATTTGCCCTAATCACCCCAAAACTTGATTAGTAAATATTAGCATAATTATTGATCCAAATTGAGTGATTCAAATTTTTGATAGCTCATAGAGTAGAGTAAAACTTTATGGTGTGGTCAGTTTTGTGATTATGTGACTAATTTCATTAATCAGTTACTAATCACTCTTAAATCGTATTAGGTCATAACTTGACCAAATGAGGTTCAAATTATGTCTACTCTTAGTTAAAGTACTTAGTGTGTTATAGGGAAGCTATAGTCATTAAGCTTACTGAATTTAGACTTCAAATGGGAAAGTTAGGTTTTTGACTCCTCTTAAGAAACCCTAATTTACAAAATATGACTCAAAATATGATTTGCTTATAACTTAACTATTAAATCTCAGAATTTAGTGATCTTGAACTCTATGAAATTCTTGAATAGTAAGCATTAATAAATTGCATAAAATTTTAGATTTCATTAGGTGAAATTACCATTTTTCCCTTACGAGTCAATTTCCTTAAATTGAACTCATAAGGCTTAGTTATTATCCAATTTGGGTGTACTTATTGTTTATCTTCATGTTAAGCAGTAAGTAATCATTTTCCATTAAAAATTTTTTATTTAGAACTCTAAACCAAAAAGTAGCCTTTAAACCCTTAAGTAGGGAAAAAACGATCATTTTACCCAATTTTAGGTTCAAGTGTTCTTAAAGCTTATAATTATATTCTAATCACTATAATTCAGTAATTAAGAGGATTTATAATCAAATCCTCTTAATTTAAGCTAAAATTAGATTTTAGGAGAAATCCTATGTCATTCTTAAGTAATTAAATTAAGTGGCATATTGTGAAATTCATCTCATATATGTCTCCTCTAAGCTTTAAATTTCTTCTTAAGTAAAATGCTAAGTATTATTAAGCTCTATGATATGAGATTCATCTAACATCATGCCTCCCTGATCTTTTCAATTTCTTCCTTAATGTTCCAATTAATATTAGTAAGGATTAGAGCTTGAGTGTTCATCTTAGTCCCTTAAGATCCTCTTCCTTAAAATTAGTAGTATGAATTAAGTTAGATTTCATCTATTGAATAAAATGGGTTACTCAATGGGTGAAACCTTGGTTTTAATAGTTTCTAGATTTTCATAGTTTGTTTATAATTATTTGATTTTTCAACATTAGAATTAAGATTATAGATCCATCCTATTAAATTTGACTTTACTTAATAAGATTTGCCTTAATCTTACTTTGTGAGATTGAGTGGGTTTTAAACTTAGTCCTTTAGAATTACCTTTGGATTAAGTGATTAAATATTAATATTTGGAGTTTAATTCTTAGTGCTTCCATCTTGATTTGTCTTAATCAAGATGGGTTTGAGTTGCTTAAATCATCAAAATAGGATGATTGAATATTTATTCAATTTATGTAATTGATATTAATTTAATCAAATTAAAACCTGATCAGTTCTAATTGTTTTTAACTTACAAGGTCGTGTTTCTAAGTTATTTGACATCGAATAGTTAGAATGAATAAATTAGACAACAAATGATATCACTTATATTTTAGTTGAGTCTCTTGCTCACTTTGAAATTAATGTTTTATTTACCTTGTATTTGAGCTTATGCATTGGACTTATGTAGCAGACAAAGAATATTGGATGAATATCGTATGTCGATTTGGATTGCATGAATATTATTAGCATTATTATCAGTGTTTGTAGTTTTTTAGTTTTCAGTTCAGTAGGTTGTGACCTAATTAGTCTGCCTCTTCAGATTTGGTTCGGCCTAGTAATGTGAATGCTAGTTTGTCGGTGAAGTCCACATAGTGGTTCACTTGCTAGTTTGTTAGAAAGATTGTGTATAATAGACTTGTTGTGACTTGTTTAGTCAGTATTCTAATATGACAGTACTAGTTTTAGGTGCACTTCTACTCTTATGTTTGGTTCTTTTACCTTAGTTCAGCAGGCTAAGTGAGATGTTGTGCGTACTTTCAGTTCAGATGGTTTGTTTGGCCATAACAGTTATTCAGTCTATATTTTCTGTTTTTAGTTCGCTTTTACTGTATTTCAGCACTTGCATATTTACTGTTTACTTAGTTGCTAGTTTACTTATATTCTAGGATGCTAATCATGATCACTTGATTATATGTATATAAGTTGCTAGTTTTGTTTTCAGTTATTTAAAGGTATCAGCATATTCTTTCACATTATGTTAATTATCATAAGTTTATATTGATATTAAGCATATTTAGGATGAGTTTTCTATTCAATTATTAATATTTATTCTTTACTTTATGCCTAATCTTATTGCAGCTATATTTGGAGGTATGTGCTTACTTCATCTTTTATTTAAGTTATAATTTTTTTGTTTATAACTTCCTTTTCATTCCATATACTTTCTTGCACCTATATTATTATTTAGATGTTAATTAATTGTGATATCTAAAAGAACTTAGTGATTTATTAGCTTAAATTGTACTTAAACATTTTGTCTAATAAGATTTTTCTTTTGATGGTTGGGGCCCTATCATTATGAAACGGATAATGATAGATTCTGAGTTATTTGTTGTTGTAGAGCCATCTGAGGATCTGCATCAAGAGGAGGATCGTGCTATTGAAGACTCCTAGATTATCAGTTTTCTTTTGATTTTACTATTTGTGAGGCACAGTACTTTTTCTTTCATTCAGTTAATCTTTTTAAGTGTGTTGTAATAATACAAGTTTGTTTTGTATTTTCTTTTACTGCACTTTATTCTGAGTTATACATTTCTACCTATTGTATTGTGATAAAATAGATGTTATATTTTACTTCCGCACTCTGATTATATTTCTTGTATTTATCATTTAGTGAAATACTCTTGTGAATAGCAAATCACTTAATTATATTGGATTAGAGTGAACATCTAATCTATCTATAATTAAGGGATTTGTCATTTGATGACCACTTTACCGTAATCATGTTAGCTTAAGAGTTAGCAGGACCACGGTGGGGCTAGGGTGCCACACTGGGTTAGCTTAAGTTGGTATTCTAAATGCAATGGAACTAGAATTAATACATGATTAAATTGAAATTAAGCAAGGTAACAAATAACATAGGGTTGTTACAGTAAACCTTAGGAATCATTATAATTCTCTTTTTCTTTATAATGAAACTTTTGCTCTCCTCCCCATGGACGTAGGTGTTAGCACCGGACTACGTACATTATTTTTTTATGGCTGTGTTTGTGATTGCATGTGATTATTCATGCTTTATTTTGGTTTACTGAATATTCTCAAGTATTATTCCGCATTGATTTAAACCCTAAGAGATCTCAGCATAATTCAAATCTTACATATATAAAATAAAGTTTCAGACTTTTATGTCTGGTAATTTACGATGATTTTGTAAAAGAATCTTGGCAACAATTTTATTTGGGCGAATAATGAAAGAATTCTCTTAATTTGGGTTGATTCATGCGTTGAAGTCGTATTTTGTGAGATTCTTGAGCACGAAGCTATTTTTTTTCTATTTTTTATGGTGTCTGATTTTAATCGAAGCATAAATAATGACTCTCATTGCCTACTTTTTTCTTTTGGTTCTCCTTGGATGCGGGCTCTGGGAGCTTTCGTTCGGGTATTGAAGTCATGCCGACTTAGTAAACGAAGCATATTCGATTCGTACTGTATAGACGCTGTTTTCAGGATTGTTATTTATGGGATCTCATCTTAAAGGGTTCTCTCTTTGATCAAATATCATTTTTATTTTCAATATATGTGTTGCATAAAATTTCTTATCCAATTCTTAACTTTCTGGGTTTCTACATTTCTTTTAGCTCATTGGGAGCTAAATATTTAGGATTTGTATAATTTTATTTTTTATTTAGAATAATTATAAAAAAAGCCTAGTGCTCAATCCTTACACGGGAAGAACTTTCTTACTCTTTCCTATTACAACGTGTCTCCTCTTTGTCTTTTTATTGATAATACGCACATTTCCTAGGAAGGAAATTTGAGTTTGGAGATTTTTGGAAACTAATCTCTAACTATAATGATTTAACACCCAAGTTAGTTTAATCATCAATTAAGTCAAAATTAAGATTTCTGATCAATTCAAAAATAGATCAGTCAAGAAATTTGAGTGCCATTAGATCAAGCATCAAAGAGTGATGCTATATTTTATATTTCGTTAAATTTAGAGATACAAATAAAACAAAAATAAAACAAAAGTAATTTCAGAAGTTTTAATATTTAATAATTAATATAAAATAAAGTATATATTCAAAGTTAATCAAAACACAAAACCTGATCAAGCTTTATAAGAAATTGAAAAATCAGTTGATAAAAAAATCATAAAATTTAAATTGCATTATTATTTATAAGATTTTATCAAAATGTCCTAACTTCTACGGTGCCTCTACAGTTCTCATTTCACTACCCATGGTGGCTCATACCGGCGAGCCTCCTCTCTCCAAAATTAAGGTCTAATTTAATAACAAAATAATGACATAATTTGTTAATTTAATAATAATAAGAGTAATAATAACAATATTTCTGTAATAAGAATACTATAATTATACTATTAATATTAACATTGATATAAAAATAATAATATTAGTAATCATAAAAATAAACAAAATTTTCAAAAACCTCTACACAAATAAACAAACTTTAATAAAAAATTAATCATAGATCACCATCTACTAATCTTAAATCAACCGAAATAATGAAATAAGAGAATATTGACTTTTAACTAACTCACGAGAAGGAACGCGATTTGTATGATCAAAGAAGAGCTAGAAAAGTACAAGAAGCGAGAAGTCTAAGAGATGACGAGATTTTAGCGTTAGCTAACAGACACCAAGGCTTTAATCCTCATGATCGAAATTCGCTTAATTAGTCATTCATTTAAGCTCACGATGAACGATTATGACTATTCATAATATTTTTCCGTGTTTTTTAAAAATAAAAATTACAAGAAACCACGCTACATTCAGTAGAAGGTAATTGAAGCCGAGGTTCCAGGGAAGAGCTGCTAATTTCTTCTATTGTTTGTATAAGATTTTTTATTCTATATCTTTCATTTACTTGTTCAATTCGAGTCGTACCAACGAATTTGGTTCATATTAAGCTGTTCTACTTCATATTCAATTTGAAAATTTTGATACGGATTCGAGTCGACTCAAAACTCAAGCAATTTTCAGGCAAGTCTCGAGTTTCATGTATAATTTTCAGCCCTATTGTCACCTGATAGCCTTGCATAAACACTTGTTAGGCTACCTAAATAAGAAAGAGGAGGAGAACCTTTTTAAGAGAAGATGAGCTTTAAATAATATGTAAATATATAATTGGAGTAGGGCTGATTTCTATTTTAGTTTGAACGAATCACCTCAAACTCGACCTTTCAATACGAATTCAAGTTGAGACAAATTCATAAAATCTTATACTACTTAATTAGAGCCTAATTCTTATATATATATATATATCTATATATACTAGGGAGAAAATATTAGAAATGTATTTCTTAATCTACTTTAGAAAGACTTAGATAAAATTTTCTCCTAAAATATTATTTGACTATTATTTTTATTCCAAGAAAATATTTATAATTATAATTTAGATTTTAAATATGTATTTTTTCGGAATTATATATATAAAAATATATTTAATTATTATTTATTTATGACATAAATTTATTCTCTAATTCTTTAGAAATATTATGAAGACATTTTATTGGACTCTATTGTAAAATATTTTTAAAACACATGATTTTGAAAAAATAAATAAATGTTATATTTATATAATAATATATATAAAAAAATATTCAGAATTAATAAAAAATATTTTTTATTTTTTTGAGTTTTTAACATATCAAATTGTCAATATAATAAAAGAAAATGCTTCAATACTTACAAAATATCTCATAATTTTTCACTAGATAATTAAATATTTGTAATAATTTTATAATTATGATTTTGATAGTAAATTTCAATTAAAATAAATTTAATAATAAATTTAAAATCTTTAATGATGATAGAACATTTGAAACGATATTATTGTAACAGCTTACTATAATAATTCAAAGAAATAATCAATATAATAATAAATTCATAAAATTAATCAAAACAAAAAGCATATGCAAGAGCTTTTAACTTCACACATGATTTAGCTATTCATCCCGGCTAAGCTCGGCCAGCTTCCAGTGGGCTGAGCAGCACAGCTTCTGAACACGTGGACAAGCCGATGCGCGTTAGATCATCAACAGACGTCCACAGATCTTAGGGGAAACAGCAGAAATGGATTTTCAGCTCCCTTCCTTGATCCTTCACTACTGAGAGAGAGAGAGAGAAATGAGAGACGAAGGGTCGCAGTAAGCAATAAATGAAATTTTGCGGCAGCGAGGGCAGCAGAATCCATGGCGGCGTTGCAGTCCTTCTAATTCTGTCTCTTAAATATACTTCCCACAGGAAAAAGCGAGCGCCCAGCTCTGGAATCCAGCCAAAATTACCCCCGCTCGCACACCGAGAGAAAGTCGGAGAGAGAAACCCACCAAAAAGCAACCACAAAATACACATAACATAATAAAAAGCAGCCTCTGTTCCACTCTGTTTTTCCCTGCTAAGCCGCCGCTTCTCAGAACCTTTAAAACCCCCAAACCCAAAATAAAGATCTCTCCTTTCCGCTTCTCGCCTCATCCATACACTGAAATAAACCATATATTTAATCAGCGAAAAGCAAAAGCCGTCCGTCCTTTATTGCTTCATTTTGATCCAGAAGAAGAGGGAAAAGGCGGGATGAATTTTTTTAAAGAGCGGAGGCGAAAATGGCGGATTTTTCTCTGAGCGCGGCTGCTGCCGGCGGCAGCCGAAGCCAGCAGCGCCGCGGCTCCCAGCAAGCCGGCGAAGAGATCCCCTCTGAAAGCTTCTTCCTTTACAGCGCCGCCGCCGGGAGAAGCTCTGAGCCGTGGCAGCCACCCCAGCGGAATCTCCTCTGTTTCGGCGGCCCACCCGATGATCCCATCGGCCCGGCCCCGGCCCGGCCCGGAGGCATCAGCTGCCAGGACTGCGGCAACCAGGCCAAAAAGGATTGCGCCCACATGCGCTGCCGCACGTGCTGCAAGAGCCGCGGCTTCGTCTGCCCCACCCACGTCAAAAGCACTTGGGTTCCCGCCGCCAAACGCCGCGAGAGACATCAACAGCTGGTCTCCGCCTCCGCACCCGCCGCCGCCGTCGTCTCCGCCCTACCTCCGCCGTCCTCCGCTGGCGAGCCTCTTAAAAGACAGCGAGATCTCGCCGCTCGCCTTCCTACCGTCATTACTGCCACGTCGTCAGGTACTGTTGCTGAACAGTTCCGCTGAGTTCCTTAATTATTTGCATTTTGAACACTGCTTCATTTCTTCAACATTATGTGCCTTCTTTTAGATAATAGACTCTTGTTATTTATAAATTGTTGTGCAACGAAAGTGATATATATATATATATATATATATATATATAAGATAAGTGTAAGATATCTTGTTATTGCATGTATTTTTAGTTTATTATATAAATTTTGAAAAAATACAAGAAAAAAGATATCTTTTTATCTAGAATTTTAATTATTTATTTCACTGGAGCAATATTATGTGAGCAAATTAGACAGCATTTTTATATATAATGCTTAAGTTGATTTATATATGTATACTGCAGAGTTCATATCTTATTTTATTTATGCAGACCACCATATGTTTCTCCTCTAAATATTGCATATATCTTACAATAATGAGGATTTGGATCTTTTTTATAGCATTTTTTATATGAAATATTTAAATAAGTTAATTATTGAGATTAATGTTCGAAATTTTATTATATTTGGATTTTTATTTTACTTGAGAACTCACTGGTAACTGTTCTGGAAATCCTTTGCGTGATTCTCCCGATGCCGTCAAATCCTTCTAATTCATTGTAGACTGAGCAGAGGGTGTCCTGAGCTTTCCGGCTGAATTAAGCTCACCGGCGGTGTTCCGGTGCGTGAGAGTGGGCCCTATCGACGAGGGTGAGGGGCAGTTCGCGTACCAGACAGCTGTCAGTATCGGCGGCCATGTCTTCAAAGGCATATTGTACGACCAAGGACCGGATTATTTCCCTTCCACCACCTCCGCCGCCGCCGCCGGCTGCTTTGATAGCACGCCGGCAATCTCAACCTCGGCAACCGCCATCGCCGGTTTGCTGCCGGAGCCTTCCAGCTATTATACCAGCGCTCCTCTCAGCGCCTTCGTCGCAGGAACTCAGTTCTTTCCCCACCACTCCAGACCTTGAAGAAAGCTAACAAACAGATTATTGATGGGTAAATTAACACTTTCATTTTCCTTCCACTAAAAATCATTGATTGTCCGTCGGATAATTTCATGCAATGGCAAAAGTTTTATTTTAATTCCATTAATATCATCATAATGGAACTCGAGGAGGTGCGAAAAGAGAGGAGAAGGCCGAATTTCCCTTTTTTTAACTTGTTTCAGTTCCCGCATTCCTTGCTTCTTTTACGCCTAAATAGTTATTTAAAGTAATTATTTATCATAAATAAATAACTCTCTCACCTATGAACTGATTACTGGATGTGACCTTCTTCAGCTCCTCTCTCTTTTTGTGCTTGAAACAAGGAAGACTTTCAATGCTTGTAGGGATTATTTTAATTAAATAATTAATATTATTTATTTTGTTAAACAAAAAAGTAGATGTCGCCTTGAGTGCGCGTGTTCCAATTTTTTGTTATCAATTATGAATAAATCTTAGAAAAATATATATTATTCGGTTCTTACATAATTTTAAAAAATAATTGATTATTATAATAGATTATTTGCAAGCAAGAATAATTCTACCCATAAACCATCATATACACAATCATATTCATCATCAATTAAAAATTTTTTTCCTATTTTTTTATTTTTTTCTTATACATTATTCCAAACAAAAAATGAATTACACTAATCATATATTTACATATAAGATTGTTATATTATCCTCATTTTAATATGTATATAGTGGTGTAATTATAGCAAAGTCCTATTTGCAATGCAATGTTATCTGAACTCTAATTATCATTATTCTAAAAAAAGCATATATATATTTCTTAAAAAATGAAAAATACCTTGCAAAACTAAAATATATATTTTTTTCTCTCTCAATTTTTCCTTATAATCATAATATATACTTTTTGCACTTTTTGTATTTCTCAAAGTAGAAATATATATTTCTGCATCTTTTTTTATTGATTTCAATTTCTAAAGGAAAGATTAAGAAATCACTATTCTCAGTACATTCTTCAGCTGTTGTTTCAACGATGGAAACACTTGTTGTTAGATGGGATGTCTTTTACTGTGCTTTTTGTTTGAAGGTAGTGTCTTAGAGAAAATGCCAACTCTATTCTCATTCCTTAAATATTTCGATATATTAGTTATTAGAAAGTGTTTTAATTGTTTGTAATCACTTTATAGCTTCGTTATAGGATTTTCTTAGTATACTATTTTAGTGCAATATACTTGTTTATATATATATATATATATATTTCAGAACAACACTGAAAGATGATAATCAGATTTGTTGTTGTAAATGTATGTGCATGGATTGGTTGTATATGACTATAATCATATATATGTTGTACTTGTTGAACTTTTATGAACGCTTAGATGCTCATGAAGAACATCCAAGGACGATGTGGAAATAAGGCAAGGAAAGCACACTACAAGGACACAAAAATCTATGTTGCTCGGTGAGATCATTTACGTTACGAGGGAAAGATTAGAGAAAGCTTCCACTATGAGGAAAGAATAAAGGTACAAAACTTAGGATATCACCTTTGTAGCTTCCTAAGAAAATCTTTTGCGGAACAAAGAGATAGCTGTTAACAAACTTCTTGCCGCAAAAACGGCAGTTACAAAACTCAAATAAACTCTAAGCAGCATAAGGTTTAAAGCAACCCATAAGCACTCATTTGATAATGGGTAACTGTAATTCTGGCATTTGTCTGTGTGGCTTGGTGTTGTGTAAGCTTTCTCATCTTTGTGTTGGGCTTGCCTCTTTGGGCACTTTGTGAAAGGAGTGAGTTTTGCTCTTAAAGGGATCTTATCGTGGTATTCTTACGTTCGTGGAAATGGTTCGAGGGTGTTGATTTTGCTGAACAATTGTGTGTATATAATTCATGTAGTAAATTTATTTGTGATGTGCATGAGCTTGATCTTAGTGGGCAATATATTTGTGGTATTTGTCGATCTGTTGCACTTGGGGTTGTGATCCTTTGTGTTTGTGTGTAGCCTATTGTGTTTTGTTAAAGAGGTTTCCAGTCACCACTTTTCCTGTCAATGATATCCGAGCTTTGCATTTCTGACAAAAGGTAGTATAAAAATTACTTCGAGTCTTGCTCCCCATATATGTGCACATAGTTATTGTGAATCAAAGGATTTGTCACTTTATTTCCTTAAAGTGATTATGAACTCTCTCATAACAGATGAAGAGAGGTTAAATCAAAGTAGTGATAAGAAACTTAAAAGACATTTTAGATGAAGCGTCAATCTTTGGTAGCAGAAATGATGCGTTAAAAGTGTGTGGGGATATAGAAAATGAAGATGGGATGCGTTGTTTAGTTATTAATTTATTTTTATCAAGTGATAGAAGGATGTGCTGTAACTTATTGCACCTTCTCGAACCTTTAGCTGCTCCCGAGGAACGCATGAAAAAAGTGTGAATAAAACAAAGAAAGCACACCACAAGCTACACAAAATTTTAAGTAGTTCAATTAGATCATCTACATTCACTGGGAAGAGAAGTGAGCTTTCACTATGAGAAAGGAAGAAAAATACAAGATAGGATTTTACTCTTGTCACTGCCTTAGATAACTCTCTTGCCGTAAAGAGATTATGACTGTTACAAATTCTATTGCAGCTGAAAATGCAGTTACAAATCTCCAATAAATTCTAAATAACATAGTATTTATATCAAGTCTTAAAGCAACCCTTAAACACCCATTTATTAATAAATAACTACAATTTTGGTATTTAAGCATGTCCAGGCATCGTTTTACGCCTGCCTAGCACTTGGGCACGATTGAGCGCACACTTCGCTGATTTGATGGTTGAAACGGGCGTCTAGGCACTCAATTCTCTGTTAAGTTGACTTTGACGGACCCTCAGGCGCCTAGGCATGCGGCCATTCGTTCCTATGGCTGAAACAATTGCTTGGGCATGTTTGGGATTAATTTTTAGTTAAGTTTTTGGAGTTTGTTCTCGAACCATTTCACATTCGTTTGCATATGGTTGATCTGTAATCTTTTCTCTGGACTCCACCACACGTGAAAATGAGTGTAAACCTTCTTTTCCAATTCAACTGGTGATGCGCCATTAGAAGGATGAGGCTTTTAAGGAAAATTTATGATATTTGAATATATTCACTTTATGCTAGTGATTGTACATGCTTTGAGGTTGTTCTAAATTAAAATGAGTTGAAGGTTGCAATGCAAAAATATATGGTTATCACACTGAAGAATAAGATATGAGAGCTTATTGATTTACCTTAAAAAAAGAATATTATTAGCTTTAAGTGGCGTTCAAAGCAAAAAACATCATGCAAATGGATGCATGCAGAAACACAAGGTAATGTTGATTGCAAGTGAATATCTCTAGAGGTAGGAAATGGAAAACTTTGATAGTTAAATGCTATTCTTTCTTTGGCCACATAATTTACATCAAAGTTTAGTTATCCGATGTTAAATTTGTTTGTTTAATGGTGTCTTACTGAGGAAGTGTACAAGCTAAGCTTTGCGAATCGTAAATTCGAAACAATTAGTATAAGTTAAAAGAGCGTTGTATTGTTTGAAGCAAGCTCAAGGACTTGATATAGATGAGTGATTCATTTTTGATTTTATATTAAAAAGTTGAGTGATGGAGAATGTTTTGTGATATGCTTGTATAAGAATTTGGTTTACATAAGAACTTCAAATGCAAAGGAAATTTGATATGTCAATTTTGATTGCAATTTTTTTTTGACATAGTAGTGAAGCAAGTTAAAGATGAAATTTTAAATGCTTAGAAGAATTATGCTTTAGATATATTAAAGATATTAAATATATATATTGTAAAGCAATGCTTTGAATTCTTGACAGATTAAGTCTACCGGCTTGAAAAAGCCAGTTTCAAAAAATAATGGCCAGTTTCTGCGAATTTAAATGGGAAATTGGTGCTTGAAGATGGTTGAAAATGGGTTTATGGTACATCATTTTGAAGCTTAGGTGAAAGTTTAATTTATCATTCTCTTGGTAGAACCAATATTGGATATTTAGTGAGTTTGATTTGAATATTTATGCACAAAAGTAAGTAATGAAATTGTGTTTATCTATGTTTTTGCAGTGCACAATTACTGCTACAAAGCCAAAAGAAAAAATAATTGTAAAAGCTATCGTTAATCTGCACCACTTTTATTATTTCACCATATATAAATTGACTAAATTATAATCCCATGTCTCCACGTACTAAAATACATATTAAACTTGAGGTGTAGCCATCCTCTGACCGCTCATTCTCATTGAGGATGTGCGTTAAGGCTAAATGAGCTAACGAAGCACAAAAGTAAAAAAAAATGTAATAATGCTTAAACAAATGTACGACATTAATGATTCTGATATACTTAATCAAAACAATTAATTTCTATTTGTAACTATATAAACTCTCCTCAACCGCATTTATATTCTATTCTGATATACTTTGATCGCTCGCTGCTGAGGTTTCAGGTTGGCTTAAGCTTTAAAATGATTGCTTGTGTGCAAAGGGTTATAACAAAATAAAGAAAGGGGTTGCGATTCAAAAAAACATGCAACTTTTATTGTTTGCGTGAAACAGCTACATGAACCTATAGAGAACAGAGTTTGATAGGCTTTATAGCTTTGAAGGATAATGAATCATCTTGTTTCTGCTGTCCTATGTAGCATTATTTGATTTGATTTGTTATATTATTTTCCATGAATTTTGCTAAAATGGCACCAGCTTGTTTAAATTTGGGGACCGATGAGATGATTATTACCGAACTATCCACATGACCGCTTTCGATTAACCACCCTTAAAATCGTCTTTAAATAATCGCTCACATAACGACTTTTCAATTAACTACTCTCATAACTGCTTTCAGTTTCTCCCAGCCGTGGGGCCGACAATTTGGCCCGAAAATCAAAATTTGAACTTGAGATATTTTGACTCTGCTCGAACCCTATTCGAAAACCCTGACCCGAGTTCGAGTTCGAGTATAGGCTAACTCAACTCGAAGCCAACCCTACCTAATTGCATATGATACATATTGTATATACACTACAAACGGATGCACTTTGATATGATAAACAAATGATTGAACACTTCTTTATTTTATTTTTGCCCTCTCCAATTTCTATATGGTATCAGAGCCTAATCGCTCCGATGATAAATTTCTATATGGCTACTTCATTATCTACTTTCGACATTGCCTTACAACATCATTCCAGTAACACCATCGATCTTCTGATCCCATAGCATCTAAAATTTCTAATGTAACATTGATAATTGCCTAAAATTTCTACAATGATAATCTCAAATGTAAAGGCAACTTTCAAATACTAAACTAACTAAATATATATAACTATAATTGATGTAGCACATCCTAAGAATATTATCAAAGGCCTAATAACAAGAGCTCTGGCTAAAGTTCAAAAGAAGAATTTGAAGGTGGGCCTAATTACAGAAGCTCAATAAAGAGCCTAAATATTAGATTTACTATTTGTATTTTGTTTTTATTAATATTGTATTTTTTTTATTTTTTATAGCACATGTTTGGCCAGCTATGTCATGAGGAAAATATTTAATGTAAGTAGTTGGAGTTCTTCACTAATTCCAACTACCCATCTTTTCCTCCAAAATTTCTCTTCATATTTTCCCTCCAAAACTTATAGGACAAGAGACTTGTAGTGCCTATAAATATGAGCTGAAATATAATATAATAGAGTAATTTGAATGAAAAAAAATTGTGATAAATAGCTCTCATATTGCTTGGTACTTGGTGGTGTCAAGTTTATTGCCTATCTTTGATGAGTTAGGTTATTATCTTATTTATATTTTATTTTTTTAACCATACTCTTATTCTCATAATCTCAAACCATCTACACATATTCTTCAGCATCTTAAGTATCATTTAAAAATATTAAATCATTATCTAATCTCCCAAACACTCTCCAAACTCCACCACAACTTTCGCATCCAAATCTAAAAATAGCTCGACCTAGTCTTCTTCCCTACCGCTCGACACCCATCTAAACACCATCAAACCTAATCATCTACTCCAGATCCAAACTACACATCTTAGAATACATATATTAATTTATTTCTAGCCCTTTAACCCACCAAAATCCCACCTACAAAAGAGATATTTTGAATCAGCTCAAATTAGGCTCGATTTGTACTAGTCTCGGCTTTCCCTCAGATAGTCCACTCTAAACTCATAACCAACCCACCCAAAAATCATCCTTAAACATTATCCTACCAATCTATTCAATATTTGTATATCTAATTTATTGAGAAAAGGCAGCAGCCATCTAGCATCATATTTTAGTATCAGAGCAAGTTGGGAAAGCAAAAAAAAAAAAAAAAGCATCTTAGCATGAGGAATAAATTTTAGTGAAATCTTCTCCACAAGCTTTTGAGTCATGGCAATAAGTGCAAGGTAAGTTAATCCTTTTTATGACTTAATATTTTTCATATTAATTGATTTAAAATTTATCATATTACTTGCAAGTCTATAGTGTGTGTATGAACTCCAACTAGTAAGCACCATTATATAGCCTATCCAATATTCTTGTGTGAACATACCTTAAACATTACTTGAGTGAAAATATGGAAAGTGAGTGTTCCACTTAATATTGAAGCCTTTACCCTGATGCAAATAAAAAAATTTATATGAACTTCTTTACTTTCTATATTTGGTATTTATGATAATATTATTTTTATCACTTAACTTAATTTGTAATTCATAAAAAAATAAGGTTTTTAAATCTAAGAAAAAAAAACATTTATTTGCATTAAACTTGTTTGCATAAGAATATACTTGTATAAAACCTAGTGTATTGTGAAGTTAAATAGAACTTTGTCAAAATGCGTAAATAGCCTAAGGAGAGCTTGGGACGTAAGTAGCCAAGTGCCCCCCTCCTCACTTAGAAGTTCTTTTAACTTACAATTCATATTATTTTTACACTTATATTTTCTATTTCATCTTCTCAAATCTAGCATTTTTTTTTCTCCCTGATATTTCTTTATAAAAAAAAATGGCACCAAAGTCAATTTTCCAAGACCAAATCGAGAACTTGACCAAGATAGTAGATTCCTTAGATCTTAGGATTCATGAACATGAAATAAAGACTATAGAATTATTTGAGGAAAGTAAAACTCAAATGCAAGATATTAAAGATTAAATTCAAATCATCTTAAACCTCATGCAAAATAATAAAAATTATGCTCCACATTCTATCCATAATCTTAACGCACCTATGGAAGATGATGGCTCATACATAGATGCAAGTGATTGCCAACCCCATGTTCCACCACCTCCCCAACCTCATCGAAGACAACTAAACCCTAAGAATGGAGAAAGGAGAGACCACCAATGAATTGCTAATAATTTTAATGATCCATCTATGAGAGTTAAAGTTGAAGCTCTTACTTATGATGACACACATGATCCAAGCAAATTCTTAGATTAGTTAACCCAAATGGATGACTTCTTTGATTGGTATAGGATGGATGATTATCAATGATTTTCTTTTGCTAAGATGAAATTGATTGGTCATGCTAAGATTTATTAGACAAACACTTTAGTAAAAGAACAAGGGTTAGGAAGGACAAATCTGACTTGGATATAGATGAAAGAAATGCTTATATCAAAATATTGTCCTCGACATCATGATAAGAAGTTACATGGACAATTGTTGACTCTAAGGCAAGGCTCTCATTCTATAATAGAATACTTGAATACTTTTGAGGATCTAATTTATAGGACCAATTGTGGGAATAATGATTGGCAACTTGCTAATAAATTTGTTATTGGGCTTAGAATAGAAATTAGAAATGAAGTTAAACTTTTTGATCCCCAAACCTTAGAAGAAGTTTTCCATTATGCTCTACTTATTGAACAATAAAAGAAGTCAGCTTCTATAATACAAACTAGAGCTCAAATGACTTCTAATTCAAATCATAAGTCAACTATTACACCCTTTTCAGCCTCTAGCTTAAACTATCAACATAAAGAGGAAAACTCTAATAACATCAAAGATATTATTTGTTTCAAATGTCATAAGAGAGGTCACATGCAGAACCAATGTAAGGCACAAATCTTATTGTTAGATGAAGTTCATGACCTTATAGATGAAACCTTAGAAGAAGTTTATGATGATACTCTATTATCAAATGAAGAATTTGTGGACAATTCTCAAATTAATATGATGAGATGCCTTACAATAGCTAAGAATGAAGAAGAAGACTAAAGGAGAAGGAATATTTTTAGCATGTATGTTGTGTGTAATGAGTAAAGGTGTAGGTTAGTTATTGATGGGGGTAGTGCAATGAATGTTATCTCTACCAATGCTGTATCAAGAGCTAATTTAAAAACTAAACCTCATCCCTAACCCTTTCATGTTAGTTGGGTTAACCATACTTCACTTCCCATCACTAGTCGATGTTTAGTTCCTATCAAGATTGGTAGTTATGAGGATAAAATTTGGTGTGATGTGCTCCTATGGATGTTGCTCATATTCTACTTGGGCTACCATGGCTTTATGACTTAAGTGTAATCTATTATGGTAGAGAGAACACATATATTTTTAAGCATAATAATAAAACAATCAAACTTTTGCCAGTCAGACCACTAGAGAAGATACCGTCTATAGCACCATATAAACCAACATCTGATCTTCAACCAAAACCCACTATCAAGAAAGTAGCAAAGCTTCAACTAATCGTGATAAGAGATCCTATGAATAATCATAATTCTAGCTTATTTACTCATTCTTTTTCAACGTTTGATATAAGCTCAATAGGATTTGGAACCTTAAAAAAAGAATTTTCTGATCTGACCAATGTTCACCTTTTATATATAAAAGAAGTTAACTTAAATATTAATGAGATTTCCATTCATAAAGAGGTTTTACCTCTCCTTTATGAATTTAGAGAAATTGCTCCAGAGGAACTCCCAAATGAATTACCACTGCTTCGACCCATCCAACATGCTATAGACTTAGTTCCAGGTTCACAACTTCCAAACCTTCCTCATTATAGAATGAACCCCACTGAACATGCAAAAATTAAGAGATATGTCACTGAATTACTTGAGAAAGGATTTATACAAGATAGTCTTAGTCCTTATGCGGTCCTTACCTTAATAACTCCTAAGAAGGATGGAACATGGAGAATGTGCATTGATAGTCGTGCTATTAATAAAATCACTATCAAATATCGATTTCCCATTCCCCGATTAGATTACATGCTAGACTTAATCTCAGGAGCAATTTTTTTTTCTAAGATTGATTTGAAAAGTGGGTATTATCAAATTAGAACTAGATTTGGAGATGAATGGAAAACAGCTTTCAAAACCCTTGATGGACTCTATGAATGGTTGGTCATGCCATTTGGACTTTTGAATGCACCTAGTACATTTATGAGAATGATGAATACTATTCTTTAACCATTTATAGAAAAAATTTTGGTGGTTTATTTTGATGATATATTAATTTTTAGCCTAAATAAAGTAGATCACCTTAATCATCTTAGATAAATTTTTGAGACCCTTTAAACAGAGAAGTTATACATTAATTTTATAAATCATTTCTTCTTGCAAACTGAGGTGATATTCATAGATTTTATCATTTCCTCTAAAGGAATAAAACCTGACCCGACCAAAGTTAAGGCAATTATGGAGTGGCCAACTCCTAAAACTTTTACTGAAGTAAAGAGTTTTCATGGCTTTGCAACATTCTATAGGTGATTCATTAGAAACTTTAGTACTGTTGTAGCACCAATCACTGATATATTGAAGTTAGACAAGTTTTGTTGGACCCCAACTGCTTAAAAGGCTTTAGATCAAATTAAAGTATTAATGAAAACAGCCCCAGTCCTTTGACTCCTTGATTTTTATAAAACCTTTGAAGTGACTTGTGATACATCTAGAATTAGAATTGGAGGAGTTTTAAGTCAAGAAAATCATCTTATTGCATTCTTTAGTGAGAAGTTGAATGATGCAAAGCAACAATGCTCAACATATGATAGAAAATTTTATGCTATCATTCAGTTATTAAGGCATTGGAGACACTATCTATGGCGGCCCTTCCCCACCGTGGTCCTGTTAACTCTTAAGTTAACATGACTACGGTGGAGGGGTCACCAAATGACAAGGTCCCCACTTAGAAATTAGATTAGACATACATTCCAATCCAGCTTAACTAAGGACTTTGCCATTCATAAGGTAATTATCTCACTAAATGAACATACAAGAAAATGCAAAGAGCACAGAAGTATAAAATACAACATCCATCCATACAATACAATAATCCAAAATAAGTAAAGTGCTGAAAAGAAAAATTTATCCTGAATTATTACAACATTTACAAATAGTTTTAAGAACTGAAAATAAACTCTCATCCTCACAAGGTAGAAAATAAAGCTAATGATCTTCCGGAATAAGCTCTTCCTCCAACGGCAAGGCCTCCTCTGGATCTACAGCACCAAGAAACTCAGAACCTATCATTATCAGTTTCATAATGGTAGGGCCCCAGCCAACAAAAGAAAAACTAGTTAGACTATTGTCTAAGTATATTTTAGGGTAAACAATTGATTATATTATTTAGATATCACCATAAACCAATACAAAAGTAAGTAGGTGCAGAAAAGCATAAGAAAAGAACGGTGTAAAGTTATAAACAAACAGTTTATAACTAAATCAACTAGGAAGTAAGCACATATCTCCTCCAAGCAACTGCAACAAGGTCAGGTAAGAAAAACTAAATAAATACTATAAAAAAAATACATCCTAAACATGCTTATGATCAAAATAGGCTTATGCTAAGTGATATAACAGTAACTGAACATGTAAAATATTATAAAACTGAAAACATAACTAACATCCTATATATGCATATAAAGACAGTAAGTAAGACTAGCATCCTATATAGAAATAAGGCTAAGAAAGTGCAGAAAAACTATAGGTAAAAGCAGCACTAAAATGCAGAATATGCAAAGTAAAATAGTAACTATGAAACTGAAAATTGCATTGGCTATTCAAGCCACTCAAACTGAAAGCACATTCAGTAATACTTAGCCTGATGGGCTAAGAAAGAAGCTCCGAACTGAGTATCACTGAAACCTCTTAGCCTGATGAGCTAAGGCAGAAACCAATTGTAAGTGTACTTGAATTAGTATAACCATATCAGATCCTGACTATTCAGTTAGTATGGGTAAGAGTCTATCCATCCTATCCCACTGACTAGGCATGGCATAGACTATCGGACTGACCCGAACAATGTAGCCGACCCCGAATGGGTGATTGAAGAGGCATACTAATCAAGCTACACCTTACAAAAATACAAGAAGAAAACAAAAATGCTATTAATGAATGATCAAAGTTGACATAAGATAATTATCAATTATCTCATGTACCTCATATATGCTCCTGGTTTAAAGCTCAAAATCAAGGTAAGCGAAGCATCCAAAAAAAATTGAGCAAGACACTCTATCTAAAACATAAGTGATATCCATTATTGTCTACGTATTCGTTCTATCTACTCTAAGTTACATAAGTTTCAGAATTATCAATTCTTACACATTCTGTAACTTAGAATCATGAATCCTACAAGTTGAAGATAATTAGGACTGGCCAAGTCCTAACTATAACTTAATCAAAAGATGACTACTTGGTTAGACTGAATAAATCATCGACCTAATTTTATAATTTAAATTACTCCAATCTCATCTTGATTAGCTAAATTAAGATGAAAAAATTAAGAATTAGACTCCAAATGATGTGGTCTAATCACTTAATCCAAAGGTACAACTAAGGGTCTAAGATTTAGAACCCAAATCTCTCTGATTAGATTAAGGCAAATCCTAATGATTTAATCAACTCATTAGGATAGATCTTTATTCTTAGTTCTAAAGTTTCAAAGATCAAATAATTATTTAATAAACTAAGAAAATCTATAAACTAGAAAACTCAAGGTTTCATCTATTAAATAACCTAATTTACTCAATAGATGAATTCTAACTTAAGGTCTATTCCTAATCTTAGGAATTAAGGTTCTTAATTACTAAGAGTATCTCTCAAGACACACATCCTAGCTAATATTATAAGACCTATGAAAAGATCTAAGAATGAATTAAGGAATAAGATTCACTCACTTAAGACTTAGAAATTTCCTTTAAGAACTAAGATTGGGATTTTAATTAAAATCTAATTTAGGCTTGAACTTGATTAATTTTAGCTATAAATCATTATATTTACTGATTCTAATGATTAAAAACTGATTTTAGAACTTTAGAAAGCTAAACCCTAAATTTGGGCAAAATTACCATTTTGCCCCTACTTAAGGGTTCAAAAGATCAAATTTTGATCTAGAGATTTAAATCTGAAATTTTCTTGTTAGAATAAGTTTCTTACTGCCTAATGTAAGATTAGACAGCAATTATACTAAATTTGGGTGATTAAAAAGCTACATGAGATCAAATTAATAAATTTGACCCATAAGGGAAATTTAGTAATTTGGCTAAATGAAACTTAAATTTTCTTTCAGTTTACTGTTATTTTTTGCCTAAGCTTTCCATAGAATCTGAATGTGCTAAATTCTGATAAGTATTGGCCAAGTTATGGCCAATACAAGATCTAGGGCATAAAGTTTAATTAAGGGATTCTTAATTAAGGGTCAAAATTCTAACTTTGTCAATTAGGGTCCAAATTGAGTAAAATCAGTGGCTATTGCTTACAAATAGTTCATTGATCATAATGACATGTGGTAGGCTCAATTTTGATCTAATTTGACTAAGCTATGACCTAATGAGGGTTTAGGATGATTAGTGATTGATTAGTGAAATTAATCACTCAAACACTAATTCAACCTTATAAATAGATTCTAAATGGCTCTATGAGTTCTCTAAAACTTAAAATGTATAATTTGGGTTATTAGATTTGCTAATATTCACTAATCTAATTTTAGGGTAATTAGGAATGATTAGCAAATTTAACCGTTGGATCCTAAATATTTTTATAGATTACTGTTAATTAGGTTTTTCTGATCTAATTGGATATTTAGATCATCAAATTTGGAGTTTAATTGACAAAGTTATGGTCAATGGAAGTTCTAGATCTAAATAAGGTAATTAGGGTTAGGTCCTAAATGTGATTAGTTAAATGCTAATCCAAACAGCAAAGATAACCATACTAAAATGATCCTTAGGGTTTACTGTGTATTTTAAGACCCATATTAGGTATGTTTAGCTGAACATACCCAAAGTTATGAGTTAATGAAGTTTTGTAACATTATTTGGATTTAATTAATACTCCTAAATGTCACTTTGCTAAATATAGGTCCAATTGCAAAATTGACAGTGCCAAAATGTTCCTCTATTTTTGCTGATCAAAATGATATATTTATTTGCTATATTTGGACTTATATTTTACAAGATATTAAAGTTTAAATATTTGTATTTAATTAATTTAAATATTTCTGTTTTAATTAAATTAATTAATCAGATTATTATTAATATATGATTTTGTTTATATTAATTAAATGTTATATATATATATATATATATATATATATAAGATTTTTGATATTTAATTTTCTGCAGGTACACGTGGCGAGCCGTTACTGGCTGAGCAGAAGATGGCGGGCCCCACTGGTTCAATCGGCAGAAGCGCAGGCCATGTGGCGTATCCTCGTTGGCTGGCAGGATACATACGGGCACCTTGGAATAGAGCAAAGAGACCAGTGGGTCCCGCCACTGCAAACGCGCAGCGCCAGAGCCACGCGGTGAACTCAGGGCTCGACACGTGCGATGCGGGGCCGTCGCAAACATTTGCAGAGGGCACGCGGCGCGCAGAGGGAGTCCGACGCGGCTCCAATTTGAATCAGCCGGTTCACCCAACACTAGACCGGTCGAACCGGTACTGTTTCTGGTCCAGGCGAACCAGAGACGAAGCGAACGACGCTTCGTCTCCTTCCCGATGCTCTCGGGCGATTAGGGTTAGGGCATCATGTTTGGCGACCGGAGGGTTGCTAGAGGGAGCTGGTTCATATCTCTATCGAAAGGTCTTGAAGAGACCTTTCGTTAGGTACCAAGATCGTGGCCGAAGAAGGTTCACCGCTCTGGCAAAGGGGAACCCTAGCAACGGCTATCAGAGGATGCGAGTGATAACGGTTATTACTGTGGATCGAATCTCAAATTCACTTGATCCGGGTTGACCAAACGTGATCAAGCCGGACAATCCTATATCTATCGTGTGGAATAAGGTTTCGAATTGCAAAAACTTAAATCGATTGCAAGGATTAGAAGATCGGGTACCTTGAGTTGGACGGTCCAGAGAATGCATTAATTGCCGAGGGTTGATTGACCTTCTAAGCTCAGTTTCTATGCAAGATCATGAGTCCAAACGGTCTAGGAGTCTAAATGGAGGGACGAGAAGGTCCTTCAGCGGCGATCGACGCGTGCCTCGCGCTCGGCATGCCGCGCGCGGTCCCTCGCGACACGCAGAGGACGATGGACTTCGACTGTTCGATCGTTTCGATCGAACGGTCAACGCTTACCGTTAGATGAAACGACGATTTTATTAAAGGAGCGACGGCGTTACTCCACAGTGGACGGTGCCGTTAAGATTAATTAAAAATATAATTATTTAATTTATATTATACTGATTTAATTAATCAAATTTACCCTATTAAATATATCTCAAAAATTTCCAATAAATCACTCTTAGCTAATTGAAGGGTGAGGAACACAACGGCGCACTCGGATTTTCATTTCGATGACTATTTAATTATTTTAATTTTCAGATATTTAAATATTATTAAAATATTCAACGAAAATTCAACGACTTCTAAATGCCTCTAAAATTTCACCCATAGCTAATTTGGGTGTTCTGAATGCAATGGTGAAGTCAGATTTTTAATCTGAGGTCTAGATAAAAAGTTAATTTCTAGGGTTTGGGATTTTCCAGAATTTCTGATTTGACTCAGTTGACTTCTGATTTGACATAAGTTTTTGAGATAAGTTCTAAATTATTTACTTAGTGACTTAGAATCTCAATAAAGACTTATATTGTTCTTAATTAACCAAAGCAACAATCTGGGTTGTTACACTATCTCTTATATAATGACTTTATTCTTAATTCAGACCATCATCCTTAAATTTATCAATACTCAACGAAAGTTAAATCATAGACATGCCAAATGGGTTGAGTTTCTCCAAGACTATTCATTTGTCCTTAAACATAAACTAGGAATTGAAAATAAACCTGCTGACGCATTATCAAGGGTGGCAATAACCATCTCCTCTTTAGAATTCAAAATTCCTGGATTTGAACGAATTTGAGATGAGTACCCAGTGTGCCCAGACTTTCATCTAATTTACATGGAGCACTTGGACAAACCGCTGACCTTAAATGCAACATATTATGTGATTAAATGGTATCTTTATCAAGGAAGAAACTTTGCATTCTTAGGTCTTCTCTAAGGGAGCTTTTGATTTTTGAACTACACTCGGGAGGAATTGCTGGCCATTTTGAAAAGGATAAAATAATTTGCTTGATGGATAATAGATTTTTTTGGCCTTCCCTAAAAAGAGATATTAAAAAACTAGTAGCTCAATATTTAACTTGCAAACAAGCTAAAGCTACTAAACAAAAATCTGGCCAATACACGGCATTGCCTGTTCCTCATAGGCCTTGGGAAAATTTATCAATGGATTTTTTTATTGGGTTACCCCGAACACTCGTGGTCATGATAGCATATTTATAGTTGTTGATAGATTTTCTAAGATGGCCCATTTCATACCTTGCTCTAAAACTAATGATGCCTCCTATACTGCAAAATTATTCTTTAAGGAAATTATGCGATTGCATGGCCTTCCTTCAACTATTATATCAGATCGGGATGTTCTGTTTGTCTCATACTTTTAATAGACCTTATGGAAACTTTTTGGGACAAAATTGAAATTTTCATCAACTTTTTACCCCCAAACGGATGGTCAAACTGAAGTTGTCAATCGAAGCTTAGGAAACTTACTTAGGTGCCTTGTTAGAAAAAGTATTGATAATTGGGACTTACATTTACCTACTGTTTAATTTGCATATAATAGTAGTACTTCCCGAACAACCAAAACATCTCCATTTGAAGTGGTGTATGACCATAATCCTAAATGGCCAATTGATGATGCCAACCTTCCTTCTCATGTATTTTCTGATTCAGCATTCATATTTGCCAAAGATTTTCAAGGCCTTCATGATTCTATAAGATAATAAATCACTTTAAGTAATGAAAAATATGTATCTAAGGCAAATCATAATAAATCAACTAAGGAATTTAAAGAAGGTGATTATGTTTTGATTCGCATTCGCCCTGAGCGATATAACAACACCAAATATAAGAAATTACATCCAAGGGCTTGTGGCCCTTTCAAAGTTCTTAGGAAAATTGGATCTAATGCTTATCATCTTGATTTGCCTAATGATATGCTAATTCATCCTGTTATTAATATTAAAGATATTTTATTATATAAAGGAGTTAGTAAACCTCCACTTGCGCAGTCTGACATTTTAGCAGGAGATATAGTTCCCCACATACAAACTCCATCCTTTTTAGATATTGACTACATCATCACTAAGGAGGCTCCTAATGATCAAGATAAAGAGCCTTGTTTTCTCGTTCATTAGAAAAATAAGCCGCCTACAGAAGACACATGGCTAACATGTACAAATTCGGAAGCTCTAGATCCACAATTAGTAGAAAATTACTTGGATTTTAACTCTTCAATGCAAAGTTCAATTGGGCTGATGGGAGTTGATGTAGCACATCCTAAGATTACTATTAAAGGCCCAATAATAAGAGCCATGGCTAAAGTTCAAGGGAAAAATTTCAAGGTGGGCCTAATTACAAAAGTCCAATCAAAAGCCCAATAAAGAGCCCAAATAATAAGTTTACTATTTGTATTTTGTTTTTATTAATATTGTACTTTTATTTATTTATTATGGCACATGTTTGGCCAGCCATATCATGAGAAAAATATTTAATGTAAGTAGTTGGAGTTATTTCTTCACTAATTCCCAACTACCCATCTTTTCCTCCAAATTTCCCTCCATATTCTTCCTTCAAAACTCATAGGGCAAGAAACTTGTAGTGCCTATAAATATGAGCTGAAATGTAATGTAATGGAGTAACTTGAATGAAAGAAATTTGTGGTGAATAGCTCTCATATTGCTTGGTGCTTGGTGGTGTCAAGTTTATTGCCTATCTTTGATGAGTTAGGTTATTATCTTATTTATATTTTATTTTTCTAACCATACTCTTATTCTCATAACCTCAAACCATTTACACATCTTCTCCAGCATCTTAAGTATCATTTAAAAATATTAAATTATTATCTAATCTCCTAAACATTCTCCAAACTCCACCACAACCTTCGCAGCCAAATCTAAGAATAGCTCAACCTAATCTTCTTCCCTACCCCTCGACACCCATCTAAATACTATCAAACATAGCCACATACTCCAGATCCAAACTACACATCTTAGACTACCTATATTAATTTATTTCCAGCCCTTTAACCCTCCAAAACTCCACCTACAAAAGGGATATTTTGAATCAGCCCAAACTAGGCTTGATTTGGATTAGTCTTGGCTTTCCTTTAGATAGTCCACTCTAAAGTCATAACCAACTCATCACAAACTCCAAAAATCTTCCTTAGACATTATCCTACCAATCTATTCAATGTTTATATATCTAATTTACTGAGAAAAGGTAGCCCTCTAGCATCAATAATTCTTATAATTTACTTACAAACCTTAAGCAACACTTTTTTATAAAAACACTATTATTCTATATTTGATTATATGTAATTATGTTTACAGTAAAAATTTTCTTGTAAATATAAATGAGGTATGGCTAAATATGATATTATTGTTGAGATATGAAGACCATTCAGATCATCGTGGAGATGCCAATGGAGCTCCAGTGGGCTTCCAGGAGGTCTCGGGGTGCTCTGGGACTAGATCTTCTCAATAAAAAGAAGACCATCAAACAAACCCAAGTCCCAACAACCCCATAGAAGCAGTATGTCTTTTTAATAATGAAGCAAATCAAATAAGATAGTTTATGAATAAGATGTCATAATTCATCAATAATCAACAACCTCAAGCTCCACCACTTGCACCAGTTTCAACTATCATATCAGACAAATCTAGCATACTTTCCTCAAACCTCTACCGCCTAAGTTTAATAGAGTAGCTACCCCTTTTCATGCACAAGAATGGATTCAAAAAATTTAAAAATAATTTAAATGTGCTAAAAGTATAGAATAACAAAAAGTAGCTCAAGCTACATTTGTAATGCCTCGTCCCGTCATCGTGCGCAACAGAAAGATAATGACAACATAAATGGCAGTGAAACGGTGAGTTACTTGGGATGGCTGAACTTCCCCTAATCTAACATACTAGAGGATACTAATTCTTAAGATAAGTTTAATATCATTTTCCTAAGTATTATTAGTTAAGGTACTTTTACACATTGGCTTTAGAAATAATAAGGAGTATTCAATGTATATGAGTATTTCATATGAGTTTTTTGCTAACCACATCACAATATTAAGTATAGGTAGTAGTAATAACAGAGTGCTAAAGCTTTAGTATTTATCCATAGTCATAGGGGCTACATAAAAATATTTATCTCAAAAAATAAAAGAAAATACATCCAGATTTAATTATTACAAACCAAAGCTTAAAATAAAATGAGCAGTAAAAATTTCTCATCTCATAGTAAAAGTAAACTAAGTAAGTAAATGCTGTGATGGTTATTTATATAAACTATAGTGTTGTTACCCATTTTTGAGTAGCCCAATTATGTTCATTTCACTTCCAGTACACTTATAATAGCATTAACAGCTTACAACTGAAGTTTGGTGTGATTTAAAGATCATTTGCGATCGATGAATATTTTTTATTATTTTAATCAACTTGCAAATACCTAATTTATTTTGATATTTGGATCAAAATCAGAGTTTGCCATTGGACTCCTCACCCCCAAATTAGCTAGGGGTGGTATTTTGAGAATGTTTGAAAGTTATCTAATTTTTCTCGAATATTTTATTATATTTAAAACTCAAAAAATAAAGATGATTAAATTGATTTTTGATCAAAAATTCAACTTCATTTTTGAATTTCCCACCTCTCATTTAGATAAGAATGAATTTTTAGAATTTTTTGGAGCTCATTTGATTATTTAATTAAAAGATGTGATATATTAATTAATTAATATAATTTAAATATTTATAAAATATTTCTTCCAGCAACTTTAACAGACGACACGTGGATCGGGTGCGGGAGGACAACACACTAAACAATAGGATCTGACGATCCAGGCTGTTTCGTGCTTTGGCAATCTGGATACAACAATGCATTTTAAGTCTGTCTGATCTGACCGTTGCATCAGTGCTTCTGATCCAACAGTCAAGGTCAGAGCCCTGTGCATCGTCCCGATTCCCGACTATGTATGCTAGGCAAAGGACAACGACTATCCTTGAGTCACAGACACAACCGCTCGTGCCTTGTTAACCCGTTGATTGCTTTCCTCCTTCTCTTATTGGACATTTGAGCACTTAAAGGAGCAAAAGAATTGCCTATAGTGACCATATTTGAGCGAAGAAGGAACTGAGTCACGGACCTTAGGTACCTGATTCTCACTATCATTACCTCCATAATGTTTCTTTTTGATATTTTGTTTCTTAATTTCATGGATTGTAGTGTTGATTGGGAGCCTCGATCAGGCTCAACTAGCTCAAATGAGCTCGAACATGTGATAAATCCAAGATTTATGGCAAAATAAAGGAAGAAGATATACAAAATATCACTTGAACAAGCATACTTTGAAGTGAATTTTATGAATTTTAGGAGAAAGCTGGAGAAAAGAAACCTGAAGCAAAAAGGTGATTCTAGAAGAAAATCGTTGCAGCGCGCCACAGTGGGCCATGGCGGTCGATTGATTAGGCTCGCCTAAGCATATATGCAAGCTTGTAAGGAGAATCGCTGCGGTGCCCCCCAGCGCACTCCAGCGGGCCACGGCATCATTTTCGGGGAGTAATATTAAAACTTTGGGATAGCTAATTGAACAGTAGCTTTCTGCATACAAGAAAGTTTAACTGCTGCAGCGCTCTCTAGTAGAGTGCATCGACATTTCTAGTAAATAGTGTAAATCAAGGAGATTGAATGTGTGAATGATGTTTGGATCGAGGCTACCACAGTGCGCTGCAGCGGAATAGTATTTGGATCGGAGCTGCCACAGCATGCTACGATGATTCTTTAGTAGAATGGCAACATAGAACCAGTTTTGAACTGACCCTGATGTGAACACTGCAGCGCGCCATAGCGGTCAACGCAAAAACCTTCAAAAATTGTATTAATAACAGTATAGGGAAGGGAGAAATTTTTTGACCCTTGGGCTTCCTTTCCCTTTTTGAAAACATAATTAATATTTAAGTTTGCAGAATTCCAAATGATTATTAGAATAAATTATAATAGCTTGCATTGAAGGAAGAGAAGATGAAATGTCACTTAGGATAATGGCAAAAAGGCTAAGAGCATCTCTATTTAAGGGACATTTTAAGGCTATACAAGGGTTCCCAATTTTGACATTCATTGATCCATATTATAAGTTGTTGTGAGAAAGAGAAGGAGAACTCTCCAAGGAAGGAAATTCAAAACCACCTTACTAGTTCAAGAGGAAAGATAAGCTGAGAAACTTAGATAAAATGAGAGAACAAAAGAAAATATTATTACAATTAGGAATCCTAGAAATCTTAATTTTGTAACGTTGTCCAACTTTGACATAATTAGTATAATATCATTCTTCTCCTTGTAATGTGAGAATTCCATATTATAACAACCCTAATAATTTGATAGAAGATTTAATCCAATATTGGGATGTTACCTTAGCATCTAATACACAATTAGAAGAAAACAAATCAAATATAAATGCTAAGTGGCTAATTCTCTTTACGAGTAGTTGTTAAGTTAAAATGATAAGCAATTAAGGAGATAAGTAACACAATATTGCAAGTATAAACAATACAAGTAATTAAAAACATCTACTCATTAAACCCAAATAGTTACAAATAAGGAACATAATACATATATACAAAAATAAGTAGATAAAAATAGCTCAAGCTAGCAATTAGTTATTACAAATCCATTTAAATGAAAGAACAAAAGAAAATATTATTACTCTCTCACTTAAATTAAAAGTGCATGAAAATTTTAATAATAAGTGGAAGTCATTCATTTCTTTATAAGCTTTTCATGCACTTGGACTTGCATTACCTGAATCAAAGAGCTCTTGATCTATTATATTTTGGTATTTAAATATAATAGGGCAAAGTCAATAAAAGTAAAAGTGTAGTTAAACTAATCAATCTAAGCACATTTTAAGATTATCTACATTTTAGGTTAATAGAATATTACTAGCATAATTTACAATTTAAACTCAGCAGTAGAGCTATAAAAGCTATCAAGTAAGGGAAATAAAGTAGACATAACTGTAAAGAAGACTGTATGAAATAAGCTGAGTAAGAATACTCACTTGTATATAAGTCTTAGCTTGCATCCAAAAATGGTAAGGGAAAAGCATCATAAAAGGCTAGAAACTACTTGTGCATTTAAAGTAAATAAAATATAGATAATACATGTTCAATAAAATTTATACTAAGTAAGAAAATAAAATACAGTGAAGCATTAAACAAAATTAAGTAACATACACTGTATTCTAAATGAACTATAAGTAAGCAAAACACAATACTAAAAATAGAGAGTGTAAAATATAGAAAGTAAAGAAGTATCTTAAACTCTTAGTCTAAGATAAATATAGTCTAGGACTATGAAAAGTAATCATAACTAACAGTTATGAAGAGGTCTTACAATTAATAAGATTGTAAAAAAACTCTTATATAATTAGTTGAGGTTATATTTAGAAAATATCTCATTCTGTAGAAACACTCAACAGAATGGGATGAGGAGTTATGCACGTCTACCTAACTAGATACAGTGGGGGTTGAACATTCACATTTTCCCTTTCTAAAATGAAAAGTCCTATAATAAGCATAATCATTCTTATTCTATTTGTCATAAGGCATTCCCCTTAAGGTTTTATGAAATTTTTGTTTATGCATAATAATCTTATATGAATGTTCAAGAAAAAGGCTCAAAACTAAGCAAGCATACAATAAATTTCAATAATTATAAATTATGTGATATCCCTTTGTTATCTTAATTTTAATGATCTACTTAATGATAGGAGCAAATTGAGCTCCTAATTGACTTATAGATATTGATCTTTAAGTCAATTATAATTAATAGTAGAGGAAAGAGAAGTTTGGAAAATAATATTTTTCAAGTAAATGGAAATTATCCTATACTAAATCCTAAACTAATCAAATCAGATAGATTAATGATTAAAGCTTAAAAATACTAGTAAGGAAGAGTAAGATTTATAGTTTGGTAAGCTAAAGGAACTGTAAACTAAAGAAAGTTCTTTTAGCATCATCCAATTACCTTACAAAGTAGAATGTATTTAATCAATTTAATCATAAATATATCTATGATTAATTGATGTTGAGTATTTGAATGTAAGAAAAGAAAGAGATTAACTTCGTATAAGTACTAATTCATTTATAGTTGTAGGTTAATGGGATTTATTATCTTATTTAAAGCATGAAAAGAAACTATTGTTCTCAAGTTTAAATTTATTGAGAACTAAATTTAGAAGGTTAAAGACTATGGAGATATGTACTAATATTCTAAGAGATTATTTGGGCATTAGTCTAATCGTGATCTCCTTTTGAAGAACTTAATCTTAACATTTGAAAGTGTTAAGCTAATTGTAATACAAAAGAAATTGAAAGATTCTTAATTAAATCTAATATGCAACTAAAGGAGAAGTAAGAACATGTAGAAACATAAGAATTTAATTCTAATTATTATAATTTTTACATGAACTCTATTGTATTTGCTTAAAAGAAATAATTAGAAAGTCAACATACAAGGATTCTACTACTTAGAAGACTAAATAAAGATAGGAATATTAAGGAACTAATATTAAGCCTACATAATAAGTAGAACATTAAATTAATTCAATATATATAACATTTATTCCATTTAAAGTTTAACATGACAAGAGTTCTTGAAATTACATTCTACAATCATGAATATACCATTCTCCAAATGAAATTAGACATAAGATAATCTTATAGTTTATCAATTTGTTAGGAGATGTAATGAAAGAACAATTCATTAAAGAACTATCATCAATTTAGATTAAAGTATAATAAACTAATTCCAATAAAGTTTCAATCATAAACAATTTACATGTAGTTTTACTTTCTAGATACATGAATTATGACAATACATTCAAGTCAATTATCTTAAATTCCACACGAAGTATATTTTAAATAGATGAATTAAACTCAGCATATGCTATGCAATTATTCATATTAGGATCACAATTTTCATATTATATAAATTGTGAAAACTAGCTACACTAGTTGAGACAATTCTAATTTAAACAATCTCTTAACATTTATTCAAACCAAATCATCCATACAATTATTCTACATATGAAGATGATCATTTATAGAAAGTTCTAAATATTTCCAATTCACAACTCACATTAATATGAGAATTAGCAACAAGGATTTGAATAATCTAATTTGAAAAGATGCATGCATTTCACTCAATTTAATTCATTTCAAAGTAATTCTACAATGGAAGAAATTCAACTTGAATGAGCATTAAATATTTTCAATCATCACATCTATGGAAATGTAAGATTTAAACATACAATTTAAAACTATATATGAAATAATAAAATGAAACAAGTATATGTGAAAAATAAGGAATTAACATTTCACCTAAATTAAGGAGCTAAATACCTAAAATGTCCAAATATTGCTCAAAAGATATGTTATACAGGCCAATATAATCCTTATACCCTATGGAATAAAATGACACTAACTATGTTCAATTTAGACAACATTGATTTTTTTAGGGTTTGAAGGGGTCCTAATTGGGGTTAAAATATCATTAAGAGATTTAGAATTTAAAACCTAAGTTAGATCTCAAATTTTTGTTCCTCATATTTTGTGAGTGAAATGGACTATTGAAGTGTCTAATTTAGATAACTATTGATCAAATTATAATGTAAGGAATATTTAATGAAATAATTATATAAAAAAAAGAATGTAATTATATTGCTTAATATTATTTTAACATTATTGTGAATGAAATAATATATATGTTTATATAACTTGACTTAAGAATTTTTGAAATTATTCTACAATAAAAAAATTGTATTAATTTAAGAAATATTTTATTCCATTTATGATTGATTAAACTAAATATTAAGTTTATTAGTAGTAATGATTAATTAATTCAAACTACTACAATTTTAATATCATTCCATTATTCTACAAAATTTAACAATTATATTAACATATAATATTTGTAAGAGGGAAGTTTTATAAAGGAATTTTTAACCAAAAATTAAAATTAAACCTCATTAATATTCATGGATTATCATAAGAATATTTGACAACAATTATTTAATAATAGGTTACAATTGCATAACCTTTATTATACTAAAGCGGAGAATGATATTATCACTTATAACTTTGTTATTAAAGTTGATAAGTAATTTATAAACTAAGTTCAACTTATCATTTAATTTTTATTTCTAAGTAATTAATAAAATCTAATCCTTTCCTTAATATAAGAATTTTAAGATGCAATTCATGCCTAAAGGCCGGACAGGCCTTACTGCAGAATTGTAAAATATGATAAGAAAATGGGCTGTGAAGATGGGCCATTTTAAGAAGTCCAAAGTGAAATACTATTCAGCATCTTACTGATGAAGCCGACGAAATAAAGAAAATTTGGCTTTTTTTATCTTAATATTCGTAGGAAGCACACAAAAAAACTAGAGTCTCTTAGGTACCTAATGAAAAATGAAATACAACTGGGGTTCGATTGAAATTAATAGCTTAAACGATTCATTGAAGTGATTGAAGAACATCGAGTTTAATAAATTAATTGCTAAGGAAGAAAAAGAAATTTTTCTGAAGCCTTCATATGCCCAATTAGTTCATGACAAGTATATTGATTCGTTTCCAAATGAAATTAAACTTCCTGTTAAATAACTTACCGAATGGAAATGAGAAATAAGCCTTCCTTGCACCGCGAAGCTTCGAACTTAGGGCTAGTAAGGTTGCCGAATAAGTTATTCTTTTGCTGACAATTTATTGCAGCATTATGTGCACTAAGCCAATTCATACCTAATATGATATTATAATTTGCTATAGGTAGAATGATTAACTTGGCTTGAAATGCTTTCTTATTCAAATGTATTTGAAGATTGCAGAACTGAGTTGGGTTCCAGAAGGAAGTCCAATATTTAAAGTTTTGGCCATCTTATAATAGGGCAGTTTTAAGTTCTTAGAAAAACTCTCAGATATAAAAGAATGACTTGCTTCCGTATCAAATAATATTTTGCAAGGGTACTCATAAACACAAATTGTTCCTAAATTAAGCATACTTAGCTATAATTAATTCAATTTACTAATGCTTGAAATAAAAATCCAAAATTAAATATATGTACCTCATATGATGTTGTTATCTTTTGTAGCCTCTACTGGAGTAAGGGTGTAAGCCCTAGCAGGTCCTGTAGGCTTTTTATTATAAACTTATTTTTGAAGAGGTTTGGAGGTGCTGGGTTGAGCTGTGACACCTCCTTCCTTTCCTTGAGCTGGATTTGCAGATTGTGGAGAAGACATAATGGTAAGTGGTTAGCTTTTACGATTGACTGGGGTTGGATTGAAAACTTGATTTCACTTGGGTCGGTCAATACGTGCACCGTAAATAGCAATATCGTAGTTGTATTGTTGAAAGAAGTCTCCCTTTCTGCCACATGTATGACAACATTGTCTATTATGATAGCATTTCAAAAGGATGGGCCTTGTACACCCATTATATGAATCCGATGGCGTGGGATCTGTTTCAATCTGATACACCTTCCCTGAGGAAAACCTAGTCTTTCTGGGATTATTATCCCTATATGAGGATGAGTTGAATGGTTTTTAAGAATCCTTTTGAGATTGATGCTGATCTATCACACGAGCTGTCTCAATCAATTTAGTAAAATTTGACTATTTTAATGGCACAATATGATCCTTTATCGAGTCTCAAAGTCCACTCAGAAATATGTGGCAATGAGCACCTTCTGTTTGTACCATATTTGGTGCAAATTGAGCTAGTCATCAAAATTTTGATTCATATTCAGAAAGAGTGTGGTTTCCTTGCCTTAGTCTAAGAAACATATCACCCAAGTTATTCTGAACTAATGGAGGAATGTATTTTGCTCTGAATGCTTCCATAAACTCTCCCCAAGGAATTTCTTTTATGTAATAGTCAGCAAATAATGTATGATGAAGATTATCCCACAAATATTTAGCTTCTTCCTGAAACATGTGGGTGACTAATATAACAGATTCAGCATCTGGATAATTGATGCTTGTTAGATTTTTCTCAACTATTTTGAGCCAGTTGGATGTATCCATTGCTGAAATATTTCCGTTAAAAGTAGGAGTCCTCAATCTGATAAAACTATGTAAGAGACCATCTGTAGGCTGATAATATTGTTGAGAGGGATAGTAGGGTACAGAGTTTACAGATGCTGGTGATGGATTATTTTGCATTGCGATTAGTCTTTCTATCTTCTTAGATTGCTGGACATTAGTTGCTACTAATATTTTAACAGTCTCTATGAGTGCATTGCGTTTAGAAGACTAGATGCAGCAGGGGTTGAAGATGATTGTTCCGGATTCATTTGGTACTTGTATTTGGATAACATAGCATTCTAAGAAAACTTTAAAAAAAAACAAGTTTATTTTATGACTTATTTCAAGATAAATCGTACAATAAAGAGAGAGTACATTATACTTTCTTATTATAACATCTACTTAATATATTCAGCTGAAAAAGCAAGACAGAAGTCTTTAAAAGTGACTTCTTGATGATTCCTTCTTTGTATATGTGTCAGTTCTGGGAGAGTGACATCTCACCAATCTTCTACTTGATCTTGAAGCAACATTGATACCAATTGAATTCTAATATTGTTGAGGCAGTCTATAACTTCAAGAGTGTTTTTCACACGCTTTAGCCATTCTTTGGCTAAAGGAGAAAGGTCAAATCTTCTAAACATAGCATGACAAAGCATCTGATCTAATACTTGTACTCCTGGTTTTGATACTTCTTCAACATATCTTCCATAATATTGCCCACACTGGAAGTCAAGTTCCCATATGGCTTCAAATCTACTGATGTAGTCCCAGATCCATATTTTCAAGTTTTATATACCCTATAAGTTTAATCATGTTCAATTAATTCAGTTGAGTTTTTTATATTTCTAAAAGTTTATAATATATAAATTTTATAGTTTAGCATTTACCTTAAGTATATTAGTATTTTCATTTATGCCTACTATTATGAGTATATGGTAATATGGATGTCATTCTACTATCCATTTAGTTATTGTATATCAGAAGAACTATCCATTAGGTATAGAGGAATGCAAATTCCAATCTAACACCTTATGAAATGCTCTGATACCAACTGTGGCGGTCGCCCCTTAATCATATAAGATTAAGTGGTGGTCATCAACGGGAGACCCTTCACTTAGCATTAGATTAAAAATAAATACTCGTAATTCACTGATAAGGGATGGAAATGCCTCAAATAGAAATAAAGATAATCACTGAATGAGCATACTAATATATATGAAAGTGCAGAAGAAGTACAAATAATAACATCCATACATCCATGTAGAAAGAAAGAACTATACAACTCAGAATACATAAGTAGGAAAGTAAAGCAGTTAGAACCTGTATTACTACAAAGTATTTAAAAGTTTAACAAAACGAATTAAAGTCACTCAATCCTCACTAATAACAAGTAAAAGAATTGGGGATCTTCTTCGACACGCTCCTCCTCCTGAACAAGCTCTTTAGAAGGTACTACCTCAAACAACTCGGAGTCTGCCATTGTTGGTATCACAATGACAGTGCTCTAGCCAAAGAAAAGAAAATCTGATTAGACAAAATGTCTAAGTACATCTTAGGTTAAGCATTTTATGAATTAAATGATATCACAAATTAACTTAAGCAATTTAGGAACAGTAAAGCATCAAAGAAAAGTGGTAGAAGGTATAATTAACTTAACTACAACTCAAATAATATATGAGGTTAGCACATACCTCAACACAAGCTGCAGAAGAGGTTAAGCAACATAATAGTGAAAATCTACTAAGTACAAGAAATATCATAAGTAATATAATCAAATCAACACATGATGGTTTGTAATACAAAATGAAAGTACTGAATTGAATTAAAATTCTAGTATCCTAACATGCTTTCATATGTAAACACAACTACTAAATAACATTATTTATAGGAAATACTGTAAATGCTAAAATATTGTAAATAACCAAAAGTATTGTATAAAGAAGTATGCTGAAAATCTAAAGTTAAATATTCTAACTCATATGGACATATTCTTACTTAGTCCTGCCAAAAAGTAAATACCACTTAAATCCATCCGAACATTTAGGAGAAATATCCCAAATCAAATATCACTTAATTCTATCTAAACATCTAGGAAAAATATCCCAGGTTAAATTATCACCTTTATAAGGGAAATACTATAGCGCCCCGCCCCGCCCCACCGCCGCGCGCAAAAGATAGGTATTATCTGATTGACGGCGGAGAGGCGCGTCACTCGGGGAGGAATATTCCATCTCCCTAAATAGTTGAAATAAAACCTCTCTGAAGGGCTGCTGACTCAACCTCAAAAAGGGTTGAGAGTTAATACTTAAGATAAAAGTAATATCCTTATCCTAAGTATTAGACTAATACATACATTGGATTTGAAACACACATAAGGAATCCATTGTATGCATAAGATATCAGCATTTCTAGTATACTGATCACATCACAATACTAAGTATAAATAGTATATAACAGAGTGCAAAAGCTAAGCAAACATCTAAAAACATTCATCACAGAAGCTGTATGAAAACATTCATCTCAGAAAAAATAAGAAAATACATCTAGAATTATTACAACATTTTACTGAAACAGACATAAAAGCTAGTATTGAACTGAACTAAGCAAAAGGTAAAGCTGAAGAAGAGTCCACTAGTACTCCACTGGCTCCTCCTGAATCTCCTAGGTGTCCTCCTGACCTGGCTCAATATATTGCTCAAGATATAGCAAATTGCCAGATCCCAAAATTACCTCGTGTTAGACAATAAGTTTAACATATCGAGACTAATCTAAATAGTTCTAGTTATTCATTTAATTTTTACATAACGTAATTAAATCTATAGTAATACTGTAAAGATAGCTGAAAGTATAAAATTGTATAAAATTATACAAACTGAAGTAAAGTAAAGTAAAACTGAACTGTAAACTGAATACTGAAGGTAGACCAAAAACAGTAATGGATCTGAAAACTGAGTAATAATCTATAAGACTATGCTGTAAGTCACTAAAACTGTGCATTTGAATATGCCACAACATTGTATGCTACTGATATGCAACCAAAATATCACTGAACTACCATGAGTAGTACGATCCAATGTATACATACATCTAGCTGGAAATACCATTTACTGTGATGCCGATGCATCCTGAAATTCCCCAGTCAATGTATGCAATATTCCGTAACTCATAAATTATCACTAATAATCATACATAATTCTAATACTCACACATTATGCTTATGCTCATGCTCATGCTTCTAAACTACATGAGATAAATCAAAAAAAAAATCTAGAAAATGCTTTAATATCTAATAATAAATTCATTGTCTCCATTGTGCAGAATCCTGCTGAAAGGATTCTGACTACTAAGTTCTAGTTCGATAATTGGTTAAAGTTGAGAGTTTACTTAAAATTATTACTTGGAAAGGTTATATACACATGGTTGTATGTTTCCAAGAGAGCTTATTTAAAACTGCACTTATCAAAGCGCACTATGATAGGAGGCAGAACTTGATCACAGTTTACATATCAAGCTAAGCCGTTAAATGACCTAATCACAAGCATACTTAGTGGTCTACGCAAAGTGAGTTAATATACTTAGTTTGCTTAAACTTCACTTATTGAAGCGCACTATGATAAGAGGCAGAACCCTGTCGCAGTTTACATCTCAAATTAAGGACCTTTTTCACTAATTATAACACTCTTAGTCTAGAAAGATTTACTCTAACAGGACTATATTTGTCTAATCCCTCAGGATAGCACCTGGTCATAATTCCATATTAGAGTGAATCAACAAATCCTGAATATTACTGAAATAATCTAGTACTATGGGTAAACTCTACTACACCAATAAATAACCTAGGTTCAAATAATTCTATTTAATCAACAAGGATTTATCAAGACTATTAATTCATATACTAAATAGGTAAGTCCTATACAAAGCTCCAAGAAGAGGGTGATCAAGGATTACTAAATATGGGTTCTACCATAAGAAAAAGTGTCATTCTAATATCTTAAGTGATTCCTATCACGAGGGCATAAGATCAACTTCTAGGGTTAATGGATCATCTAAGCTTCTACCTCTATGAGTTATACAAAATTCCTATACCTCAATGTATATTTAAATTTAGGTCTTTAAAATATTATTTCAGAGGCTATCATATGCTGAGATACTTAAGATCTCACACTCTTAATCCTAAAGCTAACATATTAGGTTCCATTTAATAGTTAGGTTTAGAATGATCAGATCAGATCAAATGATTAAGTCATCTGATCATATCTTATTCTAAGATTATGGGATTTAAATCAAAGATATTATTAGAGTCAGATCAATTATTAAATTAATTTAGTTATATTATCTTTTATGCTAGTAGTCTTATTTAGGAGAAAATCAAGAATCTAAAGTTTAGATTTAGATTAATCAATCACATAGATTTATTAATAATCTTAACATGTCTAATTCAAATATTTAAGATCAAAACCAAATCAGATGCATTATTGGAATAATATTAATTTCCTTATCTTGTAATCAAGTCGATTTAAATAAGGATTTAAGAGCTTGGATCTTAATCAACTAGATTAGGGTTTGACCCCTTACTCATGCCCAAGTAAGATCAAATTTTTATTTATAAATCAAATGTCAAATCAATGAATTTGGGATGTATTATTGGTGGCAATCTTAGACCTAGATCAAGTCTTAATAGCTTGATCAAAGTCTTAAGACTTCTTAAGTTAATTTTGATGATTAAGTTCTCCATTTTTGATTTATTCAATTTATACATCCTAAATTTGCATACATGATTTCAATATATCTCTCTTACTGTTATGAATTATATTAATTGAAAAATTTCAGAAACTAAAAAGTAATTAGTGTTAATCAAACCCTAAATCAATCCAAAAGGATTAGCACATAACTACAAATCTAACCATCAAAAATTTATACAATTTGGCTCTTAAGTTTTATCTTATCATACAATTAATCAGAGACGAAGTTTGCTAAAATCCAATGATTACAAACCATAATTTTCAATAATCATGGTTTAACAAGATTAGGGGATAAATTGAAATACATATCAAAAAACTAAATCACTTAGCAAAATCATTCTACCCTACAAAAGAAAACTAATGGCACCATAATAATGCAATTTGGATAAAAAATGAGTCATATGGGTCCAAACTAAGGTTTTTGACCTAAGGGATATTTTAGTAAAATGCACCTAATAAAATCTAAATTTTTATGCAGTTTACTATTGGTTGTTGTTCAAGGATTCTATAGAGTCTAATAATACTAAATTCTGAAGTCTAATGAATTAGTTATAGCCATTTCAATTTCCAAGGGCAATTTGGTAATTTTCTAAGCTAAGGGGTCAAAAAGCTAATATTTTCATTTGATGTCCAAATTCAGTAAACTTTGTGGCTATAGCTTCCCTGTATTACACTGAGTACTTTAACTAGGAGTAGACCCAAATTGGACTTCAATTGGTCAAGTTATGACCTAATTAAGATTAAGAGTATTTTAGTCATTTTTTTAACTTTTTTAGGGTTCAGAACCTAAATATTATTTTATATTATTGTTGGCACTGAAATTTTAAGCTATCTAGCACTTTAAATTTTTGGATTTGAAGTATAAATGACTAAGATATGGTCAAATAAATTTTCTGGACGCTACGGCGCGCTGTAGCGCCCGACGGTGATTTCGCCTATGCGAACACCGTGAAGGGTCACATTTCAAGCTCAAATACTTTCCATCCATAGCATTCCATGAGCGGTACCATATATCAATGGAAAGGTTTTTCCAATACCTTTCTATTGACAGTAAAATTGGTACAAACAGATCATCCTAGCTATATGAACAATGGTGATAAAGGCAGGGGTATGCAGAATAGACGAAAAATAGAGCATGAGGTATATTACTTTGAAGAACTATAATGGCTTCCATATTTAATCATGGATATCTAAATATGCAAATAAGCATAATATAGGAATGAAATGACCAAGGAAGAAGAACAAATGGGACAAGGAGAGTAAACAAAAGAGTACCTTAGCCTTTGGGAGAGGAAGAGGAAACCTTTGTTTTCCTCAAGACCTTTGAGGGAGGGAAGCTCCTTCATCAACACCAAGCTCAACAATGAGGGAAATAGAGAGGAAGATTTTAGTTTGGTAGCAAATAAAATAAGGAGGGTTTAGGTTTCTCTTTAAAGAAGAAGAAGGAAGGGGAATGCCATGAGCTAGGGAGTTATGAAGTAAGCGGAGGGGGATGGCCTTAGCCATCAAGCATTGCAATTAAGAAGGGGGAGGAGAGGGATGGCCTCAACTTTCAATGTGCAATAGGAAGGTAAGGGATCAGCTGAATGAAGGGGGATGGCCAGCCGAAATTTAGGAGAGATAAGGAAAGAGAAAAAACAAATTAAGGAATAATTAATTGTTATTCATAATATTTAATTTATTAAATATTGAGATTAAATAAACGTGTTCCAAAAAATCCCAAAACTTCACTCTTAGCTAATTTGGGGGTGAGGAATTCAACGGCGAAGTTGAAATTCGATTCCGATGATTATTTAATTATTCCATTTTTCGGTGCATTTAATTATATTAAAATATTCGCGATCACCCCTAGCTAATTTTGGTGTGACGATCGCAACGGCGAAGTCGGATTTTGATTTAGAGTCAAAGTAAATACATCAATTTTCTAATTAATTAAATATTAAAATAATCCAAATATTGGATTTAGCTCTGAATCATGCCAAATTTTAGGAATTGATTCTAATAGCTAGATGAAATTAATAGTATGATAATTAAAATATAATTAGACTTAAATTAAGCTGAGTAACAACCTTGGGTTGTTACAAATACCCTAGATAAAATACCACTTTTTAAGGGAAATACCCTAGCCAAATATCATCTCAAAATACTATTACACTTGCAAGGGAGACTAAGTAAGACATATTCAACAAAGTTTAAATAAAATTTATTAATTTAACTTGCCTCTTTCAATTATGAGTATGCTTTATGAATGTTACATATAATATCTGTCAAATATACCATGTACCATCTAATGTGTCAAAATATACAATAAAGTTCAAAATAAGGAAGCAAAGCATTCAAATTTAAGGTATAAATAACACTAAACAAACTTTGTGTGATATCATTTATTTTCTAATTAAATCATTATATCTTATCTGAATTTATACAAGTTTAGGATCTCCAGCATCCAGCTATCGAGTATAAATTCAGAATATTGGTCTTATAAGTTAAAAGAAATTAGAACTAATCAAGTTCTAATCATATTTCAATCAATGACGCTTAATTAAGTTAATAAATAAATTAAATATCCTAATTGATAATTTTACGAATCCCATTGCCAATCTAGATTATTACAAATCAAAAATGGGAGATTAAGGTGTTAAAAATCCATGTATTGAATTTTAACTTCTTAATCCAATAGGTTCTAACCTTAATGGTATCAAGTTAAAGTCAACTCTCATGAGCTATAATTAGGGCTATCTTATTAAGCAATATTAATCTTAATAAGATGGTTCTCTAAACTTAATCTAAAGTTTAAATACAAAATAATCATAAATAAAGGATAAAATTCTATAAAACTATAAAACCAAGGTTTTATTTATAAAGCAACCCATTTACTTAATCTTTAATTTTATTCTTACTTTCTGATGTAATTAACTTATGGAAGACATAAGGTGAACTAAATTCACCTTATGAGGATTACTTTAGGACTTATAGAATTTTAAGTAAATTTAGGGTACTTTATTAAAATGACAAAATGATGAGTTTGAACATTCTGAAATGATTCACAATCAGTCATAATACTAATTTTAGAGGTTTAATTATGAATTTAAAGCTAAAATAAAATACGTAAACCTAAATTTGGGCAAAATGATAATTTTGCTACTAGTTAAGGGTCTAAAATTTACCTTTATAAATTAAGGCTTTAAATTGAAATCTATTAAAGGCAAATGATTACTTACTGACTAATATGAAGATAGACAGTAAGTATACCAAATTTAGATAAATATTAATCTTTAAGAGATTAAATTAAGGAATTTGACTCATAAGGGTAATTTGGTAATTTTGCCTAATGAAATTTAAATTTTCTATCAGTTTATTAAAGCTTATTGTCTAATGTTTTCATATAACTTAAAATTACTAAATTCTGATATGAAATGGCCAAGTTATGACCAAAATAAGATTTATGGCTAATTATGCAAATTACGGTTTCATTAATGGGGTCAAAAACCTAACTTTTCTAATTGAAGTCCAAATTTAGCAAACTCAATGGCTATAGCTTCTCTATAACCCACTGAGTACTTTAATTGGAAGTAGACCCAATTAGGACTTCATTTGGTTAAGTTATGACTTAATTAGGATTTAGGTGATTAGTGAGTGATTAGTGAAATTAACCACAAAATCACTAAAATAACCACACCACCAAGTTTCAATCTACTCTATGAGTTATCAGAAAGTAAAATTACTCAATTTGTATTATTAATTATGCTAATATTAACTAATCAAGTTTTAGGGTGATTAATGCGGATTAAGAGATCTAGCCATTAGATCATAAATATTTTTGTAGTTTACTGTTTATTAGGTCTTCTTGATCAAAGGCATATTGGAAAACTTAATTTGGAGCTCAATTGACCAAGTTATGGTCAATTGAAATTCTAGGGTTAATGGTAACCAGACGGCGCTAACCAAGCAGCTGGTCCCACCTGGTGAAATGGAGCGACGCGGATTGGTGAGACCCATGCCCTCAATTTACGCAGGCGGACCCACCAACTGCAGCGACTGATATATAAGCATGGCATGACCCGCGGGTTGGGATTGACCTGGCCCAGCCTAATCTACATGTGCCCGAGAACGACTAGACGGGTCAGAAGTGAACCGATTCGACCCGTGAGGGCAACTCTTCGCCTTCTAGGGTTCGTAAGAAGGAGCTACAAGAGGCGAGATTTACTGTGGGGCATTCGCAAATTTGATCGATCGAGCGAGAGTGAACTCGATTGAACTAATTAAATTATAAGATAACATGCGGAATAAGTATACAAATAATTACTCATGCAATCTGAATGAAATCGGAGGAAATAGGAAAATGCCTAATGAACTGCAGAGGAGGATTAGGGTTTGTTTTGTCAAGAAAATTGGACCTTCATCGAGGATCTCTTGAGTGCAACCCCACAAAGAAGATTCAAATAAGTTATAATAAAGTTGTGGCAGTCAATTAGAGCAATGGAAGGCTTACACACGCGGCCAGTCTCTGCCGCATGTGAGACACGCACTGAACGCGAAGGAGACTACTCCTGGGTCGTTGGATCACGATCGCCTAGAGAACGGCCCCGATTGATTGCTTACTTAACGAATATTGGGCGCGGAAGGGTGGGCACAAGATCCGGCCCTTTAAGGCTAGCGCGGGACCCAGAAGCCGATTCAAATAATAATAAAATAAAATAATTCAATTAAAATTTCTTATTCAAAATTGGTCTATTAAATGAGTTCTGAAAAAATCCAAATTTTTACCCCTAACTAATTGAGGGGTGAGGAACGCAACGACGCGATCAGATTTTTGATTCGATGAGTATTTATTTATCTGATTTTTTGGGGTATTTAAATAATATTAAAATATTTGACGAAAATCCCACGACTTCTAAATTCCTTCAAAACATCACCCTTACCTAATTTGGGGGTGGTGAACGCAATGGTAAAGTCAATTTTTCGATTTGATATCAAATTAAATAGGTCAATTTCAAAGGTTTCTGGAAATTCCCAAAATCAAGATTTGATCCATTTGATTCCTGATTTGGTCTAGGTCTTAGAGGTGAGCTTCTAATGACTTAATTAAGGCACTAGAACCATAATTAGGACTTTGATTAATACTAAATGACTTAAGTAATAACCTGGGTTATTACAGACTCCCCCATTTAAGAACGATGTCGTCCTCGACATCTCTCAAGTGAGAAGAATAAGACATAATGAAAATAACAATTTGAAATGAAAGGAAATAAGGATGTAGCTGGAATAAACAGCTTATGATATTTTCATCGCATATCCACTTCTTTTTACCAAGTGGATTCCTCTCGCAAATGGTTCTTCCATTAAAACTTAACCATTGAAATGGATCGATTTCTTAGCTGCCTCTGATTGCGAGCTAAGACTTTGGTTAGTTCTTTGATATAAGAGAGATCCGGCTGAATAGATACAGCTAGAAGCTGAACGAGATGTGAAGGATGTTGAAGACATTTTCACAATAATGAGATATGAAATACATTATGAATAGCAGAAAAGTCTTCAGGAAGCTTTAATTTATAGGCAACATAGCCTATCCTTTCTGAGACCTCAAATGGACCAACATAGCGAGGTCTAAGTTTCCCAGCTACACCAAATTGAAATACTCCTTTCATAAAACTGACTTTAAGATAAGCGAAGTCTCCAGTATTGAAATTTAAAGTACAATGATGAGCATTGTGATATTTGCTTTGGCGATCTTATGCTACTTTAATTCTCTACTGAATTATTTATAGCTTTTTGTTTGTTTCAACAACTAAGTCAAATACAAAAAGATGAACACTATGAATTTCAGACCAAGCAAGTGAAGTGCTACATTTTCTTCCATATAATGCTTCATAGGGTGCCATACCAATGCTTGCTTAATAGCTATTATTATAGGCAAACTCCACAAGAGGAATGTGGTCTTCCCAAAAACCACCAAAATCCAAAATGCATAGATGCAAAAGATCTTCAAGAATTTGATTAACCTGTTCTATTTGCCCATCTGTTTGTGGGTGAAATGCAGTGCTCATGGCCAATATACTGCCCAAGTCTTGATGCACTGCAAGCTAAAACTTAGAAGTGAATCTACTATCATGATCTGAAATAATTGATCTTGGAATACCATTGAGTTTGATAATCTCTCTAATATATAACCTTGCTAATTTCTCCATAGAATTAGTCTGTCTCATGGGAATAAAATGGGCCAATTTGGTTAGTTGATCGACTATGACCCAAATAGAATCAGCACCAGATCTTGTCTTGGGTAAACCCATAACAAAATCTATGGAAATATCAAAGTATTTCCATTCTGGGATAGCTAATAGATTAAGAAGTCCTCCAAGTCTTTGATTATGGTGGCCTTGCCCCGCCGTGATCCTGTTAACTCTTAAGTTAATATGATTACGGTGGAGGGGTCACCAAATGACAAGATCCTTACTTATGAATAGATTAGGCACACATCTTAACCTATTATAATTAAGGAGTTTGTCATTTAAGAACTATATCACAAAATGAAAAGTACATGACAGTGTAGAAGCAAAATAGTAACATCCATCCCATCATAATGCAGAAGTAAGAACATACATCCCAGAATAAAAGCAGTAAAAAAAAATACAATTAAACCTGTATTATTACAACATTTTTAAAGATAGAAACTTAAATAGAAAGGACAACACTCAACCTCACAATACAGAAAAGAAAAGAACTAAAGATCTTATATAGCTCGATCCTCCTCCTGAATCTGGTCTTCAGAAGGCTCCAAAATCTCAGATAGCTTAGAGTCTACCATTGTCGGTTTCATAATGATAGGACCCCAGCCAACAAAAGAAAAATCTAATTAGATAAAATATCTAAGTACATTTTAGGCTGCAAAATTTAGTATATTATTTAGATATCACCATACATTTTAAATTTTAAACAAGCAATAAAGGAGCAGAATGCATGTGAAAGAGAAAGGTAATATAAATAATAAGTCTATAACTTTACAAAATAGGAAGTAAGCACATACCTCCAAGAATAGCTGCAACAAGGTTAGGCATAAAATATAGACTAAATATTAATATAACTGAAAAGAAAGCTCAACCTAAACATATTTATGATCAATATAAACTCATGCCAATTGACTTAAAGTAAAAGCACATGTGAAACAGACAAATAACTAAAAATAAAACTAACAACCTATTAAAATATAAGCAGTTAGCAATATTAGCATCCTATATTTAAAATAAAGTAATTAAATGCACTAAGATAGTAAATAAATATGTATTGAAATGCAGAAAAGTAAACTAAAAGCAGTAAAAAAAAATTTGAAAGCTTTCATGGCTACATAAGCCATTCAAAACTGAAAGAAAAGAACAAATATCACTTAGCCTGATGGGATAAGGTAGAAACTCTGAATTGTATATGCATGAAATCACTTAACCTGATGAGCTAAGGCAGAAATACTGAACTGAATATTATTGAAATCACTTAGCCTGATCAGCTAAGGCAAAAAATACTGATCTTAATATCACTAAATAGAAATCCACCCATAAGTAGTACTACCATATTAGATCCTGACTAATAAAGTCATATGGGTGCAAAATCTATTTCTCGCCACCTTGGGACCCACACTAAACCAGGCATGGATAGACTTACTGGCAGTAGCAATCCAGTGTGCTATGCTGGACCCACGGATTGAAGAGGAATACTAGTTATGTCACAACCTACTCAAAACCATAAAACTAATAACATCGATAAAACATGAATGATATGTTATGCAAATTCAAAATTTACACGAGATACTTATCAAATATTCTATGTCCAATATATATGAATAAGGTATAAGGCTCAAAATAAGGTAAGCAAAGCATCAAATACCAAAGTGAGCAAGATACTCTACTAGAACACTGGTGATATCCATTATTATCTAGTTTATTCTTTCTATCTACTCTAAATTACACAAGTTCGGGATCTCTAATTCCTACTATCGAGTGTAACTAAGATTCACGACCTTATAAATTGAAAATAATTAGAACTGTACAGGTTCTAATCTAGTTAAATCAATATCGACTATAAGTTAAATAAATAAATCCATCAACTTATTTTGATAATTTTAAGAATCCCAAGCCCATCTTGATTAAACCAAATCAAGACGAAAGGATTAAGAACTAAACTCCAAATATTGGGGTTCAATTGCTTAATCCAAAGGTGAACTTAAAAGACTAAGGTTTTACTACCCAACCTCATAGATTAAGATTTAGACAAATCCTATTTAATAAAGTCACACTTAATATGATAGATCTCCAGTCTTAATTCTAAAATTAAAAGTTCAAATATTCATTAATAAACTATGAAAATCTATAAACTATCCAAATTAAGGCTTCACATATTAAGTAACCCATTTTACTCAATAGATGAAATCTAACCTAAGAACTAATCCTAACTCCTAAGAAAAAATCTTAAGGGACTAAGATGATCACTCAGACACAAAACCTAACTAATTTTATTAAAAGACTAAGGAAAAGAGATAAAAGGTTTAAGGAAGGGGTATGATGTGAGATTTATCTCACATCATACAATCAAAGACTACTTAGAATTTTCCTAAGGAAAATTAATGATTTTGATTAAGGCTTAATAAATGACTTAAATGTATGAAATTTCACTCTAAATTACTTAACTTACTGATTTTAGCTATTAGAATATGAATCTAAAGCCTAAAGATAAGTAACCCTATATTTGGGCAAAATAACTATTTTTCTCTTAAGAGTCTAAAAATCTACATTTTAAATTAGGGCTCTAAATTAAAAAATTTAAGTGGATAATGATTACTTACTATCTAATATGGAGTTAGACAGTAATTACATCAATTTTGAATGATTATTAATCCTTATGAGATTAAATTTATGAATTTGACTCACAAGGGAAATTTAGTAATTTTACTTAATGGAATCTAATTTTTCTGTTAGTTTATTAAAGCTTATTGTCTAAGGGTTCCATAAAACCTAAAATTACTAAATTTTGATATGTATTGGCTAAGTTATAGCCAATACAAGATTTATGGATAATTAAGCAAATTAGGGTTTCCTAATTATGGTAAAAAGTCTATCTTTTCCAAATTAAGTCCAAATTCAAAAAATTTAGTGGCTATAGCTTTTCTATAATTCACTGATTACTTTAATTGGGAGTAGACCCAATTTGAACCTCATTTGGTCAAGTTTGACCTAATTAGGGTTTAGGTAATTTAGTGAGTGATTAGTGAAAATAATCACATAATCACTAAACCAACCACACCACTATGTTCTATTCTAATCTAGGAGTAATCAAAAAGTAAAATTACTAAATTTGGAACACTAATTATGCTAATATTCATTAATCAAGTTTTAAGATGATTAGGTTTAATTAAGAGATTTAACCATTAGATTTTAATTATTTTTGTAGTTTACTGTTAATTAGGTCTTCCTGATCAAAATGGTATATTGGAAGAGCTAAATTGGAGCTCAATTGACCAAGTTATGGTAAATTGAAGATCTAGGGTTAATTTGGCTAATTATGAATATGTCCTAAAAGTGATTAAGCTAATACTAATCCAAATAGATAATTGAAGACTAATAGATTGTTCTAGAGGTTTTACTGATCACTTTAAGACCAAAATTAACTATGTTTGGACTAGTGGGTAAGAAGTTATGAACCTTGGAAGATTAGGGTTTGGGTCCAAAAGTGATTAGGTTAAATAACACCCAAACAGAGAAATTAACCATATATGAACATTCCTGAGCGCTTGCTGATTAATTTAAGACCCATATTGGGTATGTTTGGATGAGTGTGCACAAAGTTGTGGTCACTTGAAGTTTTGGGACAATTAGGGCAAATGTGAAGGGTCCTAAATATCACTAGGTGAAAAATAGATCATAAGGAAATTTTAACAATGCCAAAGTGATCTTCTATTTTTGCTGATAACAATGATCTATAATATTGCAGCATTTGGACTTATGGATTTCAAGATATATTCATTGAATATTATCAATTAACTAATTTTAATTAATAATGTTAAATTTATATTAATATTTAATTTAATAAATCCATTTATTACAATTTCTGTCGCGGGACCCACACCCAGCTGACGGATCAGAGTGGTGGGGCCCACAAACACGTGGTGAGATGCAGTTCGCTGGATGTCAACATGGCGGGCCCCACTGATGCGTCGTACGCACACATGGGTCCCATTGAGCTACGCCACATTGACGTATGGCAACCTGTGCAGGAAAAGACGCGAGTCGGGTCAGTCCCGACCCGACCCAAAATGGATCGGCAATGGCAGGGCTAGGGCATCGCCTTTAGTGGCCCTCTCGGCGATGGCAAAGCTCAGCTCGCACCAGGATAGGTTGGTCTAGACTACGACTACCCGATGGAGGTTGATTCATCTATCAAAATGGCCTGAGATGAGTACAAATCTAAACCCTAAAAGTTGAGTATCGGTCGAAGAACGCAGAACGGGATAACATAATTGATCTTACAAAATTCGAGTAATTGAATGCATTTGGTTCAATCAGATACTATCATTTTATGATCCAGGACATAAAATAATTGAACGAAGTTAAACAATTGAAATTGCGTGAGAAATGGTGAAGGAAATGGAATACCTAAATCGAAGGTCCTGGAAGCTCCCGGCCTTAGAACGGCTCGATTAGGGAGAAGAACGAAGCTTGGATGAATGAACGATTGGTCCTTACCGTCCTAAGCGAGAATGGGCTTAATTGCATCTGAGGTTGGCTCCTAAGGTGGTGGCCGATGCCTGGCTTTGTGGTCGAGCGACGCGCGTCGCGACGCACGCCACGCAGAACCCTTTGCGAGGATGACAAAATTTTAGCCATCCGATCAAACGATCGGATGGCTCAGGAGAATCCGTCCAGATTAATGGCGCATGCAACGGAGGGAGATAGCACCGCTTGATTCAAATAAAATAATTAAATAAACAAATTAATTTAAATGATTTTTTAATTAAAAATTTAATTAGGTATTTGCTTTCCGAAAATTCCCAATAAATCATCCCTAGCTAATTGAGGGGTGAGGAATGCAACGGCACAATCAAATTTTCAATTCGACCAGTATTTAATTATTCGAATTTTCGAGGTATTTAAATAATAATAAAATATTTGATGAAAATCCAACGACTTCCAAATGCTTCAAAAACATCACCCCTAGTTAATTTGGGGGTGGTGAATGCAATGGTGAAGTCAGATTTTTGATTTGAGGTCAAATTAAATAAGTCAATTTTTAGGGTTTTTGGAAAATCTCAAAATCAGGATTTGATCCATTTGATTCTTGGTTTGGACTAGATCTTAGAGGTGAGTTCCTAATGACTTAATTAATGCACTAAAATCATAATTAGGACTTGGATTAGACTTAAATAACCTAAGTAACAACTTGGGTTGTTACATTGATGTTCCGCCTTAACAAGGTTACAAGCATGACATTTTGCCACAAATTATGCCACACTCTTTTTTATACCGGGCCACCAAAATGATTTCTTCAAGTCTTGATACATTTTAGTGCTCCTAAGGTGGACTTGATAACCCGAATTATGGACTTCTATAAGAATTTCTTGATACATTGACTTGGGAATCCATAAATAATTATCTTGATAGATTACGGTCCCATGCATTTGCAAATCATGACAACAGCCACCTTCAATATCCATTTCTAACTTTAAATATTCATCATCATTAGTTTGAGAGATAGAAACATCTCTATGAATGGTGGGCTCTATATTGATGTTAGTTAATGTAGAGCTCATCATATCACCATGAATTGGAACAATTTCTATCTTTTGAATCTCTTATATTAGCAAACTTGTAGCAATCATAGTTGATAGTGTAGCACAACGACTGAGGGCATCTGCTACAACATTTGCTTTACCTGAGTGATACTGAATATCCAAATTATAATCACTAATCAGTTCAAACCATCTTCTCTAATGATAATTTAATTTACATTACATGAAGATGTACTTTAAACTTTGATGATCCGTGAAAATAGAACATTGAACTCCATATAAATGGTGACGCCAGATTTTCAAAGTGAAGATTACTGCAGCAAGTTCCAAATCATGCACAGGGTAATTTCTCTCGTGTGGCTTTAACAGATGAGAAGCAAATACAATAACCTTTTCTTCTTGCATTAAAACACATCCTAATCCATTTCCAAAAGCTTCAGTATACACTTAATAGTTCAAGCGTTCCTTTAACAGAACTAGTACTGGAGCAGAGGAAAGTGCATCTTTTACAGTTTGAAATTCTTTTTCACATTCTGAAGTCCAAATAAATGGAACAGATTTTTGAGTCAATTACATTAATGGAGAAACAATTTGAGAGAATCCTTTAACAAACTTTCTATAGTATCCTGCTAAGCCCAAAAAGCTTCTTATGTCTAATACTATCTTTGGTTGTACCTAATCTTGGATTGCACTTATTTTTTGTTGATCTACATGAATTCCTTGAGCATCCACTATATGGCCCAAGAAAGTTACAAAATTTAGCCAAAATTCACACTTAGAGAATTTTCCATATAATTCATGATTACACAAAGTTTCTAGTACTGTTCTTAAATAATTCTCATGATCATTCAGGGTTTTGGAATATATGAGAATATCATCAATGAATACAATAAAAAATTTGTCCAAAGAAGGTTTTAGGAATTGCTGCATCAAGTCTATAAAAATTGAAGGTGCATTCGTGAGTCCAAAAGACATCACAAGAAATTCATAGTGTCCGTAACATGTACGAAACACTGTTTTCTCAACATTTGAATCCTTCACCTGCAGTTGGTGATAACCTAATCTTAATTCAATCTAGGAGAATACTACTGCACTAGATAATTAATCAAACAAATCATCAATTCTAGGAAGTAGATATTTATTCTTAATAGTGACTTTGTTCAATTCTTTATAGTCTATACACATCCGCATAGACCCATATTTCTTTTTAACAAATAATACTGGTACTCCCCCAAGAGACATGCTAGGTTTAATAAAGCCTTTGTTTAAGAGCTCTTATAGTTGTTCACTAAGTTCTTATAGTTATTTAGGAGCCATTCGGTAAGGTGCTTTAGAAATTAGTTGAGTACCATGAACTAAATTAATTTTAAACTCTACTTCCCTTGGTTGAGGTAACCCAGGCAAATTTTCTGGAAATACATCGATAAATTCTTTAACAACTCTAATATCCAAAAGCGGAATAATTTCTTTATTTTCACCAATCATAGTGACTAAGAATGCGATACAGCCTTTAGCCACCAACTTTTCTGCTTGGATTGCATTAATCAATGAGCTTTGGGTACTAAACCTTCCTACGAAGGTTTCGGAAGTATCGAGTGATTACAAGGTAATCTTCTTTTACTGATAATTTATTGTAGTATTATGTGCACTAAGCCAATTCATACCTAATATAATATCAAAATTTGGTATAAGTAGAATGATCAACTTAGCTTGAAATGCTTTCTTATTCAAAGGTACTTGAAGATTGCAGAATTGAGTTGTACTGAGTTGGGTTCCAGAAGGAAGTCTAACATTTAAAGTTCTAGCCATCTTATAACAGGGCAATTTTAAGTTCTTAGCAAAACTCTTAGATATAAAAGAATGACTTACTCCCGTATCAAATAATATTTTGTAAGGGTATTCATTAACACAAAATATTCCTAAATTAAGCATACTTAGCTATAATTAATTCAATTTACTAATGCTTGAAATAAAAATTCAAAATTAAATATATGTACCTGATATGATGTTGTTATCTTTAGTAGCCTCTACTGGAGTAAGGGTATAAACCCTAGCAGGTCTTGTAGGCTTTTTATTATAAACTTTTCTTTGAGGATGTTTGGAGGTGCTGGGTTGATATGTGACACCTCCTTCCTTTCTTTGAGCCAGATTTGCAGATTGTGGAGAAGGAATAATGGTAAGTGGTTGGCTTCTACGATTGACTGGGGCTGGATTGAAAACTTGATTTTGCTTGGGTCGGTCAATACGTGCACCATCAATAGTCATATCATAGTTGGATTGTTGAAAGAAGTGTCCCTTTCTACCACATGTATAACAGCATTATCTATTATGATAGCAGTTTCCAAAAGGATGGGGCCTTTTACACCCATTATATGAATCTGATGGTATGGGATCTGCTTCAAACTGATACACCTTCCCTGAAGAAAACCTAGTCTTTCTAGGATTATTATCCATGTACGAGGATGAGCTGAATGTTCTTTTAGAGTCATTCTGAGACTGATGTTGATCTATTACACGAGTTGTCTCAATTAATTAAGTAAAATTTGATAGCCTTAATGGCACAACATGATCCATTATTAAGTCCCGAAGTCCACTTAGAAATCTGTGGAAACGAGCACCTTCTGTTTGTACCATATTTGGTGCAAATTGAGCTAGTCGTCATAATTAGGATTCATATTCAGAAAGAGTGTGGTTTCATTGCCTTAGTCTAGGAAATATATCACCCAAGTTATTTTGAACTGATGTATTCTGCTCTGAATGCTTCTACAAACTCTCCCTAAGGAATTTCTTCTACATAATAGTCAACAAATAATGTATGACGAAGATTATCCCACCAATATTTATCTTTTTCCTGAAACATGTGGGTTACTAATCTAACCGATTCAGCATATGGACAATTGATGCTTGTTAGATTTTCTCAACTATTTTGAGTCAGTTGGCTGTATCCATTCTGACATATTTTTGTTAAAAGTAGGAGTCCTCAATCTGATAAAACTATGTAAGAGTCCACCTGTAGGATGATAATATTGTTGAGAGGAATAGTAGTGTATAGGGTTTACAGATGCTAGTGATGGATTATTCTACATTGCAATTAGCCTTTCTATCTTTTCAGTTTATTTTATCACTTATTTCAAGATAACTCATACAATAAAGACAGAGTACATTAAACTTTATTATTATAACATCTACTTAATATATTTAGCTGAAAAAGCAAGATAGAAGTCTTCAAAAGTGACTTTTTGATGTTCCCTTCTTTGTATACGTGTGAATTCTGGGAGAGTGACATCTCACCAATCTTCTACTTGATCTTGAAGTAACATTGATACCAATTCAATTCTAATATTATCGGGGCAGTCTATAACTTCAAGGGTGTTTTTCACAGGCTTTAGCCATTCTTTGGCTAAAGGAGGAAGGTCGAATCTTCTAAACATAGCATGACAAAGCATTTGATATAATACTTGTACTCCTAGTTTTGGTACTCCTTCAACATATCTTCCATAATGTTGCCTACACTGGAAGTCAAGTTCCCATATGGCTTTAAATCTACTGATGTAGTCCCGGATCGACTTTCTCAAGTTTTATATATCCTATAAGTTTAATCATGTTCAATTAATTCAGTTGAGTAGTTTCTATTTCTAAAAGTTTTTAATATATAAATTTTATAGTTTATCATTTTACCTTAAGTATATTAGTATTTTCATTTATGCCTACTATTCTAAGTATATGGTAATATGGATGTCATTCTACAATCCATTTAGTGATTGTATGTCAAAAGAACTATCCATTAGGTAGAGAGGAATGCAAATTCTAATCTGATACCTAATGGAATACTCTGATACCAACTGTGGCGGCCGCCCCTTAATCATATAAGATTAAGTGGTGGTCGTCAACGGGCAACCATTCACTTAGCATTATATTAGAAATAAATACTCCTAATTCACTGATCAGGGATGGAAATGCCTCAAATAGAAATAAAGGCAATCATTGAATGAGCATACTAATATATATCAGAGTGTGGAAGAAGTACAAATAATAACATCCATACATCCATGCAGAAATAAAGTACTATACAACTCATAATACATAAGCAGGAAAGTAAAAGCAGTTAGAACCTGCATTATTACAAAATATTTAAAAGTTAAACAAAATGAATTAAAGTCACTCAGTCCTCACTAATAAAAAGTAGGAGAACTAAGGATCTTCTCCGACACACTCCTCCTCATGAACAAGCTCTTCAGAAGGTCCTACCTCGAATAACTCGGAGTCTTCCATTGTCAGTATCACAATGACAGGGCCCCAGCCAAAGAAAAGAAAATCTGATTAGACAAAATATCTAAGTACATTTTAGGTTAAGCATTTTATGAATTAAATGATATCACAAATTAACTTAAGCAATTTAGGAGCAGTAAAGTCATATCATAGTTGGATTGTTGAAAGAAGTGTCCCTTTCTACCACATGTATAATAGTATTATATATTATGATAGCATTTTCCAAGAGGATGGGGCCTTGTACACCCATTATATGAATATGATGGTGTGGGATCCGCTTCAATTTGATACACCTTCCCTGAGGAAAACCTAGTCTTTCTAGGATTATTGTATTTATACGAGGATGAGCTGAATGTTCTTTTAGAGTCCTTCTGAGACTGATGCTGATCTATCACATGAGTTGTCTAAATCAATTCAGAAAAATTTGATAGCCTTAATGGCACAACATGATCCATTATTGAGTCCCAAAGGCTAGTAAGAAATTTGTGGCAACAAGCACCTTCTATTTGTACCATATTTAGTGCAAATTGAGCTAGTCATCAAAATTCTAATTCAAAAAGAGTGCGGTTTCATTGCCTTAGTCTAGTAAATATATCACCCAAGTTATTCTGTACTAATGGAGGAATGTATTCTACTCTAAATGCTTCTACAAACACTCCCCAAGGAATTTCTTCTACATAATAGTCAACAAATAATATATGACGGAGATTATCCCACCAATATTTATCTTTTTCCTGAAACATGTGGGTGACTAATCTAACCGATTCAACATCTTGACAATTGATGCTTGTTAGATTTTCTCAACTATTTTGAGCTAGCTGGCTGTATCCATTGCTGACATATTTCTATTAAAAGTAGGAGTCCTCAATCTGATAAAACTATGTAAGAGACCACCTGTAGGATGATAATATTGTTGAGAGGGATAGTAGGGTACAGGGTTTACAGATGCTGGTGATGGAGTATTCTGCATTGCGATTAGCCTTTTTATCTTTTCAGTTTATTTTATTACTTATTTCAAGATAACTCGTACAATAAAGAGAGAGTACATTAAACTTTATTATTATAACATCTACTTAATATATTCAGCTGAAAAAGCAAGACAAAAGTATTCAAAAGTGACTTCTTGATGTTCCCTTCTTTGTATACGTGTGAGTTCTGGGAGAGTGACATCTCACCAATCTTCTACTTGATCTTGAAGTAACCTTGATACCAATTCAATTCTAATATTATCGGGGCAGTCTATAACTTCAAGGGTGTTTTTCACATGCTTTAGCCATTCTTTAACTAAAGGAGGAAGGTCAAATCTTCTAAACATAGCATGACAAAGTATTTGATCTAATACTTGTATTCCTAGTTTTGGTACTCCTTCAACATATCTTCCATAATGTTGCCCACACTGGAAGTCAAGTTCCCATATGGCTTCAAATCTACTGATGTAGTCCCGGATCGACATTCTCAAGTTTTATATATCCTATAAGTTTAATCATGTTCAATTAATTCAGTTGAGTAGTTTATATTTCTAAAAGTTTCTAATATATCAATTTTATAGTTTAGCATTTTACCTTAAGTATATTAGTATTTTCATTTATGCCTACTATTCTAGGTATATGGTAATATGGATGTCATTCTAGTATCCATTTAGTGATTGTATATCAGAAGAACTATCCATTAGGTAGAGAGGAATGCAAATTCTAATCTAACACCTTATGGAATGCTCTGATACCAACTGTGGTAGCCGCCCCTTAATCATATAAGATTAAGTGGTGGTCGTCAACGAGCAACCCTTCACTTAGTATTAGATTACAAATAAATACTCCTAATTCACTGATAAGGGATGGAAATGCCTCAAATCGAAATAAAGACAATCACTGAATGAGCATACTAATAGATATCAGAGTGTGGAAGAAGTACTAATAATAATATCCATACATCTATAAAGAAAGAAAGTACTATACAACTCATAATACATAAGCAAGAAAGTAAAAGTACTTAGAACATGTATTATTACAGAGTATTTAAAAGTTTAACAAAATGAATTAAAGTCACTCAATCCTCACTAATAAAAAGTAAAAGAACTTAAGGATCTTCTCCGACATGTTTCTCCTCATGAACAAGCTCTTTAGAAGGTCCAACCTCAAATAACTCGGTGTCTGCCATTGTCAGTATCACAATGATAGGGCCCCAGCCAAATAAAAGAAAATCTGATTAGACAAAATATCTAAATATATTTTAGGTTAAGCATTTTATGAGTTAAATGATATCAAAAATTAACTTAAGAAATTTAGGAGCTGTAAAGCATCAAAGAAAAGTGGTAGAAGTTATAATTAACTTAATTATAACTCAAACAACATATGAGATAAGAACATACCTCAACTCAAGCTGCAGAAGAGATTAAGCAACATAATAGTGAAAATCTACTAAGTATAAGAAATATCCTAAGTAATATGATCAAATTAACACATGCTAGTTTGCAATACAAAATGAAAGTACTGAACTAAATTAAAATTCTAGCATCCTAACATGTTTTCATATTTAAACAAAACTACTAAATAACATAATTTACAGGAAATACTGTAAATGCCAAAATACTGTAAATAACTAAAAGAGCTGTATAAAGAAGTATGCTAAAATGTAAAGTGAAATATTATAACTCATATGAACATTTTCTTACTTAGTCCTGCCAAAAAGTAATTAAAACTTAAATCCATCTGAATATTTTGGAGAAATATCCCAAATCAAATATCACTTAATTCCATTTGAACATCTAGGGAAAATATCCCAGATTAAATTATCACCTTTCTAGGGGAAATACCCTAGATAAAATACCACTTTCTAGGGGAAATACCCTAGCCAAATATCATCTCAAAATATTGTCACACTTGTAAGGCAAACTAAGTAAAATTTATTCCGCAAAGTTTAAATAAAATTCATTAATTTAACTTGCCTCTTTCAATTATGAGTATGCTTTATGAATGTATCAAAATTTACATAGAATATCCATCAAATATACTATATTCCATCTAATGTGTCAAAATATATAATAAAGTTCAAAATAAGGAGCCAAAGCATTCAAATTCAAGGTATAAATAGCACTAAATGAACTTTGCGATATCACTTATCAAAATTTACATAGAATATCCATCAAATATACTATATTCGTTCTATCTTATCTGAATTTATACAAATTTAGGATCTCCAGCATCCAGCTATCGAGTATAAATTCAGAATATCGGTCTTATAAGTTAAAAGAAATTAGAACTAATCAAGTTCTAATCATATTTCAATCAATGACGCTTGATTAAGTTAATAAATAAATTAAATGTCCTAATTGATAATTTTACGAATCCCAAGCCAATCCTGATTAGTACAAATCAAAATTAGGGGATTAAGGTGCTAAAAATCTATGTATTGGATTTTAACTTCTTAATCCAATAGGTTCTAACCTTAATGATATTAAGTTAAACTCAACTCTCATGAGCTATAATTAGGGCTATCTTATTAAGAAAAATTAATCTTAATAAGATGGTTCTTTAAACTTAAACTTAAGTTTAAATACAAAATAATCATAAATAAAGGATAAAATTCTAGAAAACAATAAAACTAAGGTTTCATCCATTAAGTAACCCATTTACTTAATGAATAAATTCTAACATAAGTTTTTAAACTAATTCTTATGGAATAAGATCCTAAAGGTTTGAAGGAAAGTCCTAATAAATGAATTCAGGATAAAGAGAAGGTTTAATCTTTAATTTTATTCTTACTTTCTGATGTAATTAACTTATGGAAAGCATAAGGTGAACTAAATTCACCTTATGAGGATTACTTTAGGACTTAGGGATTTTAAAGTAAATTTTAGGGTATTTTATTAAAATGATAAAATGATGAGTTTGAACATTCTAAAATGATTCCAAATTAGTCATAATACTGATTTTAGAGGTTTAATTATGAATTTAAGGCTAAGATAAAAATTAAACCTAAATTTGGGCAAAATGACTATTTTGCCCCTACTTAAGGGTCTAAAAATTAACTTTATGAATTAGGGCTATAAATTGAACTCTATTAAAGGCAAATGATTACTTACTGTCTATTACAAAGATAGATGGTAAGTACACTAAATTTGGATAAATATTAAGCCTTATGAAATTAAATTAAGGAATTTGACTTATAAGGGTAATTTGGTAATTTTACCTAGTAAAATCTAAATTTTCTAATAGTTTATGAAAGCTTATTGTTTAAGGTTTCCATTGAACCTAAAATTACTAAATTCTGATATAAAATGGCCAAGTTATGGCCAAAACAAGCTTTATGGCAAATTATACAAATTAGGGTTTCATTAATGGGGTCAAAAGCCTAACTTTTCTAATTGAAGTCCAAATTTAGCAAATTCGATGGCTATAGCTTTCTCATAACCCATTGAGTACTTAAACTAAGACTAAACCCAATTAGGACTTCATTTGGTTAAGTTATGGCTTAATTAGGGTTTAGGTGATTAGTGAGTGATTAGTAAAATTAATCACAGAATCACTAAACTAACCACACCACTGAGTTCCACTCTACTCTATGCATTATCAGAAGTGAAGTCACTCAATTTGGATTGTTAATTATGCTAATATTTACTAATTAAGTCTTAGGGTGATTAGGGTGAATTAAGATATCTAGCCTTTAGGTCCTAAATATTTTTGTAGTTTACTGTGTATTAAGTTTTCCTGATTAAAATGGTATATTGGAAGACCTAGTTTGGAGCTCTTGCAATTAAACTGAGCTTTCCTACGTAAACTTCAGGTTTCTTTCCAATCTTAAGCGATACTCTCTTTCTAAAGTAGCCTATAATGGCATTAAACTTACTTAGCCAATCCATACCTAAAATCATGTCGCAATTTGTAATTGACATAACGATAAGTTTGAATTGAAAAAATTAGTTACTGATTAGGATGTCTACTAAATAGATCTTACTAACACATATTTCAGCATCAGATGGCATCTGCACTCTCAAGGTATTGCCTAGACTGAAATAATTAAAGAAATTCATTCATTAATAATTCTGAGTACAAACACAATTTAATTCCTTAAATTATTACATGCATATGCCAAACCCTCCACAAATAGGGTTTAGGCTTCCATTAGAAAAGAAATAAAAAAATAGCACAATACAACTGAGAGCCCTTGCATGACTCTTACAGGAAAGAAATTGAGAGAAAGATTGAGATACAATACTATGAATATCTATCATGTTCGCCTAATCTTATCTCTATCTTCGATCCCCTTCTATTTTCTGCATCTATGCTGAATCTTCTTTCTTCAATGCAAGCCTTCATTTTCCTTGGGCAGGGGGGACTCTCCTTCCTTATTGCTTAGCAGCCTCTAATCTTCTAAATCCTTGATTATCCAAAATTGGAACCCCTTCTTTGCCTTCCTCCTTGGCTTTTATAGTCTTTGAAAACCTTCTCAGCATTTGTATAGCCAATCTTTCCATCTTCTTGAGAATTGAATTGCAATTAAAGTTTATTTCTTTATTATATTGAAAACGAGGAGGTTTAATTGATTTGCCATTACTTTTTATTGTGGGGAGGGGAAAAATTCAATATATTCCTCTTCCCAATGCTAATTTGGATGCCTATTCCAGAGCAGTTTTATGGCGGGCGCTACGGTGCACTGTAGCGTCAAGCACTCTGTCTTGAGGGCACTACGGCACGCGATAGCACTGAGCTTTCAGGCTGAGTCACGCTGCAGCACGCGATAGCACTGTGCTATCAGGCAGGAGGGCGCTACAATGCATTTGTAGTTCCAGAATGTGTTGCGGCGCACTGTAGTGCTTGACTTTAGAATTTGATTTTGCTGCAGCTCGTGGTAGAGCCTTGCTTTCGATCTGGTATCCGCTGCAGCACGCAGAATTCTCCAATTTTCATCAATTTCCATATTTTTTGTAATCTGTTCACTTTTAAGCTGTAATGGCAACTAAATATATTATAATAATGATTGGTTTCAAAAAAATCATGCATTTTAAATATGAAAATGACTATATATATGTGTCTCATCAGTAGCTTTTGGCTTGAGGTATGTTCTTGGCATACTTCTTTTGCTTAAGTTATAAATGTATTATTTATAACTTTCATAGTTCTTTTTGTAGCTATTGCACCCTTTTTGGTATTGTTGTTGTTAAAGTTTAAATATGATATCTTAAAAAAAAAAAATTAATCAATCTAAAATCTACTTAGACAATTGTCTAATCAGATTGTATCTTTTTTTTTCTAATTTCTTTTTTAGCTTGGGCCCTGGCATTGTGAAACCGATAATGTCAGATTCTTAATTGTTTAAGGTGGTAGCACCAGGATGAGAGCTATTTCAGAAGGAGTTCCTTGTTCTTGAAGATCATTAGCTAGATTATTCTTTATATATTTTCAATGAGGTTGAGCATTTATTTTGTTTTAATCAAATAATTTAAATGTTGTAATAATACATGTATTGGATGTATATTCTTTTGTTATACATTTTATTATGAGTTGGATTTATTTCTTGTTGTATTATGGCTGAGTGGATGTTAGTTTTTATTTACTTTCGCACTATGATATTCTTATATTTGCATTTAGTGAAACCTCAATTCAGCATGTGGAATATCCCTTAGTTACCAATAGATTAGAGTGAAAACATAATCTATTCATAAGTGGGGGATTTGTCATGGCAACCACTTCATTGTAATCATGTTAACATGCATGTTAATAGGACCACGGCTGGGCAGGGCGCCATAAAAGGCACTAAGGATCAAGAAGTGATGATATTGTTATCTGCTAATTTATTATTTTGTTTAGTCTATTTAAAGTTTATAACTTTTTGATTTATTTAGATCTTTGTGATCATAATTTTATGATATTTTTAAATTAATTAATAAATGAGTATGTTTGATGCCTCATATTATGTCTTCTAAATCACTCAATATGATAATGCATCTAGGGGACTACCCAAAATTGATACTGGATTAGCTCCCGCTAACCCAGCATCGAGTCCCCACAATTGTACATGTCTGAGTAGATTGCCACTTGATCAGGCTCGATTGAACCTGATTGACATTGTCAATCACTCTAGTGTGATTTGGAATAGCAGTCGAAGCATTAAAATTTAAATTTAAGAAATTCAATACTCATGAAAAGGAGTACCTAGATTGAGGAGAAAGTTGATGAGTTACAGATGATTGAGGGTAATCTAAGGACTGAACTGGATTCCATAGGCTTCCTTAGGATTTTAGGGATCTACAAGGTGTGGTGACCCGCCGCTAGGTCAACAACCCATCATGAAGTTCATACAAATATTTGACCATTTCCACTTTGGAATATTTAATAGAAGTATTAGTCCACCTTGCCTTCGATGTTCCACCTTTACTAAACTGTAGACATGACATTTAATAATATATTCAGCTACATCTTTCTTTAGTCCAGACCACCAAAAGGACTCTTTTAAATCTCTATACATTTAATTATTTTCATAGTGAATTGTGTACCATGAGTTATGAGCTTCAGTTAGAATTTGATTCCAAATATATGAATCATTTGGAATCCAAATCCTTTTTCTATGATAAATATAAATTCTTTTTTGCTAATGTACGTCTATTATCAACCATTTTTGATATTTGCTTTTAGCTTGGAATATCTCTTATCATTCTCTTGGGAAATTGTTATGCGCTGCATGAACGTAGGCTTTGTAATATTATTTTCAAGTAAATTATTTAAATGCTTTCCATTAATAAATTTTATGCCAAACTTTCTCAATTTTTCCTTTAATGGACTTGCCATTAATGCATTTATGATTATTTTTCTACTGAGGGCATCAGCTACGACAATAGCTTTACCAAGATGATATTGTATGTCTAAGTCGTAGTTGCCGATCAATTCCAACCATCGCCCTTGTGGACAATTTAACTCTTTCTGAGTGAAAATATATTTTAAACTTTAATTATCAGTAAAAATTTCATGTCTCACTCCATATAAGTAGTGCCTCCATATTCTTAAGTGAGGCACAGCTGCTGCCAATTCTAAGTCATGCATTGGGTAGTTCATTTCATGAATTTTTAATTTCTTAGATGCATGTACTACTACCTTCTTCACTTGCATGAGAACACATTCAAGCCCTACTATGGACGCATTAGTATAAATTTGATCATTTATTGTCTCTTGTAATAAAGTTAGTACAAGGGCAGTTGTTAACGCTTGTTATAACTGTTGAAAATATTTCTCGAATTGTTGACTCTAAATGAATGGAACTGCTTTCTATGTTAATTTGGTTAAAGTTATAGCTATTTGCAAAAATTCCTTAAAATTTTTTTGATAATATCTAGCTAAACCGAGAAAACTGCGAATATCTGTCACAGTCTTTGGCTGGGGCAACTCCTGAATGGCGCTTATCTTTTTCTGATTGATCTTAATTCCTTAAACATCCTTTACATGGCCTAAGAAAGCTACATAATCCAACCAAAATTCATATTTATAATATTTAGCGTAAAGCTGATTATGGCTTAGAGTTTCTAGAATGGTTCTTTGATGATTTTCGTGTTCTTCATTGCTCTCAGAATAAATTTAAATATCATCGATGAATACTATTACAAACTTATCCAAATACGATCTAAGAATTCTTTGCATCAAGTCCATAAAAATGGATGGAGCATTGGTTAGACCAAATGATATGACCATGAACTCATAATGCTTGTAGTGACTTTTAAATGTTGTTTTCAAAATATCTTCTTCTTTGACTCTTAATTGATGATAGCCTGATCTTAAATCTATCTTGGAAAATATCTTAGCTCTAGTTATATATAACAACCCTAATTGTTACCATAGCTAGATCTATATTATTTAGGCTAAACTAAGTTCTAATTTTGATTCTATTAGACTCAATGAGTCATTTAAACTTAACTCTAAAAGTTTGAGATCAATCGAAACTTAATTGAGAAATTGGGTATTTTTGCTTATTTTTGAACCCTGAAAAAAACTTAAAATAATTTGACATCTAAATTAAAATCTGATTTCATTTTTGAATTCCTCATGCCCTAATTAGCTAAGGGTGAATTTTTAGGAATTTCTGTAGCTCATTTAGTCTTAAATTAAATTTAAGAAATTCTTAAAATTAATATTAATTAATTAAAGTTTTTAAATTTTTATTTAAATTAAATAATTAATTTTAATTACCCCAGGATTTGTTATCGGGACCGCGACAGATCCGCTGAGGGATCCCGATAGCGGGGCAGCACATCTGTCGTATGGATGCCCTAGCACACATCCTAATGTAATTAATCTTATGGCACGATCTACCCCGCGCCACAACTAAATCCTAGGCGTTAGATTGATTGAGCGTATCCGACAGCTGACATCTGATCTGCGGTTAATCATTTAAGTAGTGCATCACAGTCTTCCAATCCCAATGGTTCGGTGATCAGACGGCTCCCAACATCTCTTGCACAGTGGACCTTTGTCTACCACTCGCTCACCCGCGCGTCTGCCCCCCCCCCACCCCCCCCCCCCCCCCCCCCGACAGCACGACCTTGGGAACCCCCAAATCATAATAAATTCATTTAATGTTCAAAAATGTTGATTAAGGTCTCTGGTTCCTCAAAAGACCATAGAGAACCTATGTGGACCATTAAAAATAATTTAAGATCATTAAATATGCTAATCACCTCTTAATCACCCTAATATGTGATTAATGAATTAAGCCTTAGATTAACCTCTGATTTTGATGAATCTAATTCTTAATGCTTTATTAAGTATAGTATACCCTATAAATGTGTTTGGACCTTCCTAGTATGTCATAATTCCCTTAATCACCCTAGTTGGCCTTAAATTGTGATTAGTGATAATTAAGCTAGTAATACTACCAAACCTTAAGATAAGTGTTTAGCCTACTTCATTAATGATTATGAAACTCATTAAAATAGACCTGAGTTAATTTAGGTGATTGAATCTTAAAATCCTAATTTTTGCCTTAAGAGGGGTATTTTGGTTATTTTTACCCAAAATATGTTTAAGTACCCTTAAACCCTAGAAATCTCAAGTAAAGTGATTATAATCAATAATGAAAGATATTAACATCAATTGCTAAGTTGTATCATCTCATGAATGAATCCTAGTGTTTAAATATTAAAATCCTTAAGTAAGCTCTTAAGATCTTAAGTATTCTTAAGACTCTTCATAAAAGGCTTAGCTTAAAAGTTCTAATCCTAGTTATCCTATCAAAGTTATTCATGAATTATAGTCTTAAAGAAAACAAAAGTGATGAATCCATAAATTATATCTCAAAATAAAGGAAAATATCATTCATTTCTGATCTTAAAATTGCTTCCTTAACCAAATTCTGTTTATCTTTTCAGGAAAAAGGCTTATCCAAGTAATTCTGAGTCATTTGTGCAATTTTCCAAATTTTTTCAAAGGAAACCACTGCCGTGTGCTAAGAGTGCTGCAGCGCACTGCAGCGAGTTATTCTACAAAAAAACAGGTCGCGCACTGCAGCGATTCAGTTTGCGAACTGCGGGCGTGATCGCCTGCTACAGTGGTACATTTGACGAACCATGGGTGCGATCGCGCACTACAGTGGTTCAGTCTGTAAATGCGGACGCGGTCGTGCGATACAGCAGTTTAGTTTACAAATGCTGGCGCTACAGCGCGCTGCGGTGGAGCACTTTGCAAAGTGCTAGAGCCACAGCGCGCTGCAGCAGGCCTCTTTGCGAAAAATGGACGTGATCATGCGCTGCAGCGGGACTCTTTGCAAAATTGTTTCTGCCAAAGCGCGTTGCAACAGCCCACCACAATTTTGTCTGGCAAAGGCTTTAAATGTGGCTGGGACAAGACCCCCAACCAGCATCTTGTCTCTAGCCATCATTCCCTCTACATCTACTACATTTTTAAATGGAAAATGGTCTCTTGATGTGATGAGAAGGATAAAATAATGGAAGATATTGGTCATCTCACCCATCAATTAGAATTTGCCATCATTTCTTAAGTATGAAGATGTAGCCCCTCATCTATAAATACCCTCCCTCTTGGCTAGAGGAGGGTTCCAAAAATTGCTCATTTCACCTAAGTAGAGAGAGGGGATGCATAGAAGAGAAGAAGAACTCCCCAAGGGTGGAGCAGCTTTACTTGCTAAGGAGAAGAAGGAGAAAGGCAGCACTAGGGAACTAAGAGAGTCACTTCAAGCAAGAAGAAGAAGAGTCTGGAGAACTTCCCAAGGAACATTCCTAGTATTTTCTAAACTCTTATTTTGTAAAATCTCTTCTTAGTTGATCATGAAATGGTCTTTATCCATGTATGTGTTGTTTTTCAACTCTTTTGTAATGGAGAGCTAAACCTCCCTTGGGAAGGGTTGGGGTAATCCCATATATTTGATAGTTTCTTTAATTTGTATGAAGTTTTCCTCAAGTATTAATAAAAGTTATGAACTTAATGCCTTGCTCAAGAAATGCATAATATTATTATAGTGTGAACCAAAGGAAAATGGACTAATGAACTCAAGGACTAAAGTGTCTTGTGCTCCATAGCTCACCTTGGTTTAGATGCTAGATTTATGAGTGCATGAGAGCTTAGAACTATGTGAGAAAGTTCTTGAGCTTAGTGCACCTTAATCGAAGCTCAACTAAAGTGTTGATGTGTGTGATGCTAAGATCCACTAATTGAGTTCCTTTGCTCAACATAATTGAGGGAGGGAAAGAAATAGTTGTGTGCGCATGAACGAGGTGACATAATCATTGAGCCCAACATATTTAATCCCTAATCTCAACTATGTGTGATGAGAATGACGCTCTTAGTGGAATCAATGCTTATAAGATCTTAAAAATTAATAATCCTCATCTCCTTGATCAAGAGATAAGATGAAAATTACAAACCTAAAATCTGATAAGAATCTTTGTGCTGAAATAAAATCGACTGTGTGTTCATTTCGTGTACAAGATTTGAACTTGTGAATCCTTGAGATAAAACTCAAGGAAGAACAAAGTGCACTTGATTTAAATCTAAGTAAATGAAATATAAACGCTTGAGGAATCATCATACATAAGTGACCTATCATGATATATGGGAGAAACCAAACTCTCTTCTTCCTTTTATTTGACTTATTTTCTACTAAGTGATTGTTGTGCTTATTTTGGAACCAACTCAAACAACACACTCATAGCTTAAACATTAGTGATAATAGATATACTTTAGTAACAAAACATCTGATTCTCTATGGTTCGATAAATCCCAGAAACTCAAACTTTCCAATTATTACTTCAGACCACGTACACTTGCGTGCAAGCACAGACGTGTATTTATAGTCTATCAAAAAGCAAAAGCCTTAAATAATCTTAAGCTTAGACTTATTAGTTTAGATCTAAGTGATTAATCCTTAGATCTTAGATTTTAGATCTTAGACTTTAGATCATCTAATTGAATTGAATCATCTTCTTTGTACTTCCTTAATTGATTCATTATTTAATCCTTCTAAAGCCTCCATGTGGGTGTAGGATTGATTCAATCTATAGAATAATGTAATTATCTTAAATATTAAATATAGATCTTAGATTCTTAGTTCTTAATTGATTATTTTATCATATAATATTAGAATAACCTTTCATTAAGATCATAGCTTCTAATCTTTCAACTTATAAGATTCCTTATCTTTAAATTATGGTTGAGTGTGAACCATAGAACCTTAGTAGATTCAAACCTTGGATTCAAGATTTGAACCCCAATATGAGATTTGGATCTAGAATCCTTAAATCTTGAATTACTTAATCAAGATTTGGGTTAACTGAGTATAATAACAATAATTAAGTTGTTGATTTATTTACTTTAACCTTTATAGTTGTCATTTGATTTAGAATTAGAACTTGTTAAGTTTTAATGTTAAAATTAAAATCATGAATCTGAGATTGTACTCGATAGTTGGATATTGGAGATCCTAAACTTGTATCTTCTCAGAATATTTAGATTTGGATAATTTAGATAACAACAAATATTACATAAGTTTAGTTGAGTCTCTTACTTACTTTAACTTTGATTTCTCTACACACCTTGAATATTGAGCCTTACTCCTTAAGTATAATAGGTAAACTTGAGATATAGAAGATACATCCTAAGTTAATATTTGAAAAGCATAATATTCATTCAGTTCTTTCAATGCATTTAGTCTAACAAGGTATGTCCTAGCTTAGTTTGCCTCCTCAGTTCTAGTTTTATTGTAGAATAGACTCAGACCTTGCCTAGTGCTTGGCTAGGATGGATACATGTCGTATTTTATGAGTTCAACTCAGACCTAGCTCTGATGATGCCTAGGATGGACACATATTAAAATTTTTGTTCAGAGGCCTGGTATGGCTTGTTTCTATTATGACAGTAGTATGTTTTAGGCTTATTTTTACTTCAGTTCAGTTTCAGTGCTTTGTTTTGCTTTTGCCACATATCTTAGTGGCTTTACTTTTTAGCATTTATGCTTTTAGCTTGCTTTTGCCACATGCTTCAGTGGCTCTTATATATAAAATTTGCATGCTTGTATATATGTTTATATTGAGTAGTATTAGATATTGGCATGTTTAGGATGCTAGTTTTATATGTTCATTTCAGCACTTTTCAGTACAGTTAACTTTTACAAACTCAACATGTCTTCATGTGATCATAAGCATGTTAGGATCAATTATTTTGGTACTTGTAGTTACTTTTGCTCTTTAGCCTCACCTTGCTTAGCTTCATGTTCTTATACATACTTATTGCTTAGATATAAATGAATAGTTATTGCTATCCTTCTCTTTGTAGCTTCATGCACCTTATAATGCCTGCATATTTAAAGTAATTAAATGTGATATCCTTAAATATTCAATTCACTTAAATAGCCTAAAATGTACTTAGACAATTTGTCTAACTGTAACATTTTTCTTTTGTTGGCTGGGGCCCTGACATTTGTGATACCGACAAATGTCAGATTTGGAGCTGTTTGTTAGTGGTTCTGCAGGGGAGGAGCCAGTGCAGGAGGAGGATCTTCTTACTGCCGCTTAGTTAGATTTTCCTTTCTTGCAGTGAGATTGAGAGATCTTTTCTTTCTTTTAATTCAATCTGTAATAATTAAATTCTGGATGTATTTACTTTCTGTACTTGAGTTAAGTTATTGTTTCCTTTACTCTTGTATGCTATGTTGTGATATGGATGTTATGTTATACTATTTTTTGCTTCTGCTACTTTGATATATTAATATATGTTTACAATTCCAAGTGACAAGTCCTTGGCTTAAGGTGGGTTGGGTCTTACCTGACTCTACTTGAGTTGGGGATTTGCCATAGTTGGAGCACCGTACTCCTTGTATTTATGCAAATATCAGTATTAGTATGGCCGCGGAGGGTACGGGGCCCCACAGTTGGTATTAGAGAACACCATAAGGTGTTAGAATGGGATCTGTGCTTCCTTTCTACCTAATGGACCATTCTTCTGATGTACAAACATCAAAATAAAACATCCATCACATAGTACTATCGGTAACTCTCTGAAAAATGTAGAATGAAAATACTCATACTCTAAAAATCTAATCATCTATAGTTAACAAAAACCAGTACATTCTACTATTAGGATCAAATGGATCATGAAGAGTCTAACTTGGACCATTATCTGCATGCCTTCGAGTTGGCTTGGAGTTATAGTTTAAAATGGAGACAAGAGAGCAAATGGCAGATCAAAGGAGTGTCAGCAAAAGGAACCCTAATCTTGGACAAACTTCTACATCAAACGGAGTACCGAGGGCTTGACTTTCCTATCTACGCACAAGAGTTGTTGAGATGAGTAGAGTAAGTCCTGAGGCACATAGAGTGTCCAGAGTCCCTCTGGGTTGACATAATAATGGATCAGATGCTGGACTAGGCAAGAGTCTGGTGGTACGATACCATCAAAAGCTCGAACAGAAATGCAAGAGAAAGCATCAGGTAGTGACCTTCGAGGATTTTTGTGTTGCATTTAAGGTTGAGTACATTAAGGATGTCTGAGTGTTAGTTAGGGAAATTGTCATCTCTTGATTAAATGATTCTAGTAGTGTTATGATTTTTTGGTATTTTATAAATCTTATATAATCCATTATTTCAGAAATGAAACTTTTAGGCATCTATTAGAAATTTAATTGCTGTCTTCCTTAGAATAATTCTGAGATCTAGATTTGTATTCCTCAATCTAGAATGAATTTTGGATCACCTCCTACTGCTACCCTATCAAAAATACTATTGCTTTAAGCGGTTCTTCTGATGAAGTAGCTCATCTGCGAGCAATAGTGGCAACCTTTTTGGATAACCAGGCTCAATAAGCACTTGCAATGCAGAAGATGATGTCCGATCATTCAGTATAGTAGTTGCTGCTGCTCCTGCTGTTCCCATTCTGCAACATCCTTTTCCTTCCCATCACTCCATGAATAGTCTTCTCCATAACTTCTTAAGACTAAGGCATTCCACCTTTGGTGGAAATTTATCACCAATGGATACAGTCAACTAGCTGAAAGCAGTCGAGAAGAATCTAATTAGTCTGAAGATCCCAAATTTAGAAGCCATTCGTCTCACGACACATCTGTTTTATGCTGAAGCAGAATACTGGTGGGATGATATCCGGAATACATAATTCATTGATTATAAACTAGAAGACATCCCTTGGGATGAATTCGTAGAAGCATTCAAGGCTGAATTCATTCCCCCGTCTGCACAAATAATCATAACAAACATAATTCTGAGATTAACACAAGGAAGTCGTTCCGTCACTGACTCCAAAAGAGAATTTTGTAGGTTGATTTATTTTGATCTAGAGATGATCCATTCTCACTTTCTCAGTGGGCTACGAGATTCACTGAAGCATCTGATTGTTCCACTTCGTCTAACTAGTTTTTTTAGCTAGTCGAGACAGCCAAGGTGCTTGAGCATCATCACTCAGAAAGATATCTCAAGCAAAAGATATAATCAACTCCCCACAGACATGAAGCCTTCAAAGGGCATAGACCTCACTCTGCAAAGGTCAATCAGATCGAAGCTACACCCACCGCTGAACCAATACAAGGTTGTAATAGGCCTCATCCATATGACAAGTGTTACCACTTTGGCAATAAATGCTACACTTGTGGGCATCCAGGCCACCTGTTCTATCATTGCACCTATACAGAGATAGTGGATGGAGTCTAGATTAAGTAGTATTAAAAGAACCAAGTATTTAGAGCAACTCCGCTAAATAGGAGAGAACCAAGTTTGGCAATAATGCTATCCCCTGCATCTGAAGTTGCCCTAGAACAACCCTTAACTCCTAAGTCCCATAACAATTCCAAGAAGCAGGTAAGCAATCGTCCTGCTGGTCCTGTGTGAGTGTATGCTTTAACACCTCTGAAAGCCACTGAAGATAATAATGTAGTTTCAGGTACTTATTTATGAACCTGTTCTTTTAAATTGCACTTCTGTATCTTAATCCTTGCAATCTGTTAATGCAATTGTATGAATAAATTAGGCACGCTATATTTTAATGACCAACCCTGTAATGTATTATTCGACACTAGTGCTAGTCACTCATTTATTTTTGAATGTTTCGCCAACATTCTTAAATCACATTCATACAACTTAGCAAAATCATTAAGTGTTGGGCTTCCATCTGGAGCCCAACTCATTACTCTAAAGTTTTGTAAGGTCAAAATCCCATTAAATGATCAGGAGTTTGACTCCAAATTAATCATCCTGCCATTAGCAAATTTTGATATCATCCTTGGGATGAATTGGCTCAGTGACAATAATGCCATGATATATTTCCTTAAGAAGAAAGTCACTCTTTATTCTCAAGGCAAGTCTAAAATCTTTATAGGAAATGTCAGTACACAACTATCGTTAATCAAAGTTATTAAGGCTGAACAATTGATTAGTAAGGGTTGTGATGCTTTTCTAGTCACTATGTTGGTTGAAGCAAGAGAAAGTATCCCTCTCTCTGATTGCAAAGTAGTTAAGGAATTCATCGGTGTATTCCCAGAAGATTTGCCTGGTGTACCTCCTTCCAGAGAAGTTGAGTTCTCTATCAAATTAATTCTAGGTACCTAGCATATATCTAAAGCTCTGTACAGAATGACACCTAATGAACTTCAAGAATTCAATGAACAGTTGCAAGAGCTCTTGAATAAAAGATTTATTAGGCCAAGTACGTCTCCTTGGGGAGCACCTATTCTGTTTGTAAAGAAGAAGGATGGATCTATACGAATGTACATAGATTATCATGAACTAAATAAAGTAACCATAAAGAATAAATATCCATTACCTAGAATTGATAATCTGTTTGACCAATTATTAGGAGCTGTCATATTCTCTAAGATTGACTTGAGGTCTGGATATCATCAATTGCGAGTAAAAGAAGATGATGTAGGAAATACCACTTTTCGTACTCGCTACGGTCATTTTGAATTCTTAGTGATGTCTTTCGGACTCACCAATGTGCCATCAATCTTTATGGATTTGATGCAGTGAGTTCTTAAGCCATATTTAGACAAATTTGTAATCGTCTTTATTGATGATATTGTCATATATTCTTGAACTTTAAAAGATCATGAAGATCATCTGTGGTCAGTATTAGAATCTCTACGTGAACATCAACTTTATGCTAAGTTTTCCAAGTGCGAATTCTAGCTTAAATCCATTGCATTTTTGGGACATGTAGTCGATGCCCAGGGTAAATGTGTAGATCAAAGCAAAGTAAGCGCTATTCAAGACTGGGTTCAGCCTAAGTGAGTCACTGATATCAGAAGTTTCTTGGGATTAGCTGAATATTACAGAAAGTTCGTTAAGGGCTTTTCCCAAATCGCCTCGCCTTTGACTAAGTTAACTCAGAAAGTCGTTCTGTTCATTTGGAGTCCTGAATGTGAGAAAACATTTCAGATCCTGAAGGACGCACTCTCTACCGCTCCAGTACTTGTTCTGCCCAAGGAAGGCTTGAACTATCAGGTGTACATAGATGCCTCTGGAATTGGTCTAGGTTATGTGTTAATGCAGGAGGCTAAGGTAATTGCTTATGCCTCTCGTCAGTTAAAACCCCATGATAAAAATTATCCAGTTCATGATCTTGAACTTGCCGCCATAATTTTTGCTCTGAAAATTTGGCATCACCACTTATATGGAGTTCAGTGTTCAATTTTCACTGATCACCAAAGCTTGAATTACATTTTCACTCAAAGAGAACTAAACTGCCATCAGAGAAGATGGTTAAAGCTTATTAATTATTATGATATGAGCATTCAGTATTATCTAGGGAAAACAAATGTAATGGCTGAAGCTCTTAGCCGGTGTGCTACTTTATCTTCCATGATTGCTTATAGTTCCTTAGAATAAGAATTTCGGAAGCTAGAGATTTCTCTAGTCAGTGGTGATATACTAAGTTCGCTTCTAGTAAATATCAATGTGGAACCCACCTTCCACAGAGATGACTCTATCTCGCAGACTAAGGACGATGATTATCTAAAATTCAAAGCATATATTGAAGGTGGTCATTATCATGAGTTGCAAATGCATAATGGTGTAATTTATCAAGAAAATCATTTATGGATTCCTAAATCCATGCATTATGAAGTTTTAATTGAAGGCCATAATTCTGGGCATCACATTCACCCAGGCAGTACTAAAATGTACTAGAATCTAAAGCAATCATTTTGGTGGCCCGATATAAGAAGGATGTAGCTGATTTTTTGGCTAAGTGTCATGCCTACAATTTGGTAAAGGCCAACCACCAAAGACCTGGTGGTCTTCTGCATCCATTAAAAATTCCTGAATGAAATGGTTCGACATATCTACGGATTTTGTTATGGGATTGCCTCGCGCAAAATCTGGTGCCGATGCAATTTGGGTTATAGTCGACCGTTTAACTAAATATGTGCACTTCCTTCCTATCCGTCAGACTGATTCTTTTGAGAAGTTAGCAAGGCTCTAAATCAAAGAAATTATCAGGCTGTATGGTATTCCAAAATATCAATCGTATCTGACAAAGATAGCAGATTTACTTCTAAATTTTGGCAAACTGTGCACCAAGATCTGGGCACTACTCTAGTTATGAGTACAGCTTTTCATCCTCGAATGGATGGTCAGACTGAAAGAATGAATCAAGTTCTAGAGGATTTGCTTAGGCTTTGTGTTCTTGATTTTGTCGATTCATGGGAAGATTACATTCTGTTAGTGGATTTTGCCTACGTAACAACCCTAGGTTGTTACCCTGCTATATTTATAGCTTGATTAATCTTTAATTTCAATACCATTGCTTATAGAACATCAAATTGAGCCAATCCTGAAAATTTGAAGTCCATTGGACTTCTCTAAGTTCAAAATGATATTTTGATCAATCTAGATGCCCTAAATTAGATCTAAAATATTTTGATCTCAGGATTAAAATCTGATTGCATTTTTGAATTCTTCACCCCCAAATTAGCTAGGGGTGAAAGTTTGGTGAAATTTGGACATCATTTAGACCATAATTCAATTTAATTTAATTTGGTCTAACTGCATCTTAGGGTTTCCCACAAATTTAATTTACAAATCTATTCCTTAAACTAATTTAACAGCCGGGATCTGATCTGCGGACCGCGGGTGATCCGTTGTGGAGCCTAGGTCACACGACAGCGGAGTCCCGCTATTCCCACCGTCGCACCTTCCTATATAATGGCTAGGATTTAACCTTGCGAAATCACAGATCCGTCGTCAGATTCACCCCGGGAACCTACGGTCCAGATCAGATCGGATCTGGCCATTAGGATCCAGTCCATCAGGACTGTCCCGTGATTTTGATCGATCCATCAGATGGCCCACAGCGCACGCGCACTGTGGATCTTTGTCTTCACCTCGCCCACGTCCGACTAAAGAAATCATGAAGATTCTTGACTGCCTGGCCTGTCCCCCACTACTCCTTCCACCTCAGCAAGCTGTTGGGGATCGTCCCTCAACGGCATATCGGTCTTGGTCAGGCCTTGTGACCCGGCCGAGCTCAATTAAGAAATTGAGAGTTCGGCCATGGCTCGATCCCTCGCATCTCCCCAGCCCGAGGTTAAGCCTTTGGAATCTTCCCCATTCTCTGCTGATGCTATAAATAGCCTCAACACCCCTCCTTGATGCCCTTTGCTACATAGTTGGGTTCAGTTTCTCCTCTGCCCCCAAGTCGCCATTGCTGATTGGCCGAGCTCTCCCAGGCGTTCCCGACATGCGTACCGCTGAAAGAAGAGTCTCCTGATGTTCAGGAACTCTTAGGAAGCCCTCAGGCAGCTCAGCAGGCTCGGCATTGACCCCTGCACAGTCTGCAAATCCCCCGTCAAATACCAGGTACCCCCATTTGCTCGGGCTGAGCCAATTGGGTTCAGACCCTTTTCCTTTCTATTTGTAATCATGTGTATTGTCGAAACAAACCCAAGGATATCATACTTAAGCCCTAAGCTAGTCCCAATCAATCGAATCGATCGATCAGGCTAAGTCCTTAAGAAATGCCTTGGGTCGAGTAAGGCCCTGGCATTATAGGCCACCTCAGGCCCTCAGAATAGGGGGCTTCAATCCGTCTCACCTCCCTGATGGTGTAGGGATCGAGCCTTGGGTCTGGCATGGTCTCTATGGGGAGAATTGCCTCCCCACGATAGCTCTGAGGCAAAGCCTCTCAGGTGAGTAAGGTTCGGGCTACCCCTACCACCTCACAATGGGCTAAGGGGTTCAATCTAAGCGTCATGGCCCACTGATGGTGTGAGGATCAATTAGGGGTCATGGTGTGGTCGGAGCTCTCTGAATTTTGCCACAGAAGCCAACCCTAATTCCTAGGGTATCGGAGAAGGAGGGTTGGGGACGACGGCACTATGCAGGCTGGGTCAACCCATGACCTGCGCTGCGTGACAGTGCTAGGTTCCTTGAGCCCCGGTCGACCCGCGTAGTTAGGCTAATGGGCCGAGCCCATTTAATTAAAATCCAATTAATTGGATTTATTTTCCTTAAGAAAATTAATCTAATCATAGGAAATTATTTAAATAAAAATACAGAATGTATTAATTGAATAACTTTTAATCCACTAGTCCAAATCTTATGATATTATATATCACATTGATCAGAAAATCCTCAGCAATAAGAATTTAAAATAATATTGAATATCCAATGGTTAGATTTTCCATTTTTGCTTAATTATTGTAGATCTTGATTAGGATTGTTTAGCAATTATACTTAACCAAATTATATGTTTAGGGTGCCATTAGCTTTCTTATGATTAGTAAAATGAAGGTGCTAAGTAGTTTATTTTTCTAATTTTTGCATTTCAAGTGCCCTAATCTTGTTAAATCATGATTAGTGAAAATTAGGGTTTGTAATCATTGGATCTTAGCAAACTTAGTCTCTGATTAATTGTAAGATAAATTAGAACTAATGTGCCAAAATGTATAACATTCTGATGATTAGATTTGTATTTATGTGCTAATCTTTTTGGATTGATTTAGAGTTTGATTAGCACTAATTACTTTTTATTTTCTAAAAATTTTCTAATAATATGATTCATAATAATAAGGTAGATGTATTAAAATCATGTATGTAAATTTATGATGTATAAATTGAATAAATCTAAAATTGAGAACTTAAACACCTTGAGTAACCTTAAGAAGTCTTAAGACTTTGATCAAGCAGTTAAGACTTGATCTGGGTCTAAGATTGCCACCAATAATACATCCTAAATTCATTAATTTGGCATTGATTTATAAATAAACATTTGATCTTGATTAGACATGAGTAAGGGATTAAACCCTCACCTATTGATTTAGATCCAAACTCTTAAACTTAATTAAATTTAATTGATTATAAGATAATGCAATTGTCATTATTCCAATAATGCATCTGATTTGATATTGATCTTAAACATTTAGATTAGACATGTTAAGGTTAATAATAAAGTTATATGATTACTTAATATAATCATATTGATTGAATAAGTGATCTAACTATAATAACATCCTTGATTTAAATCCCATAATCTTAGAATAAGTTATGATCAGATGACTTAATCATCTGATCTGATTACTCTAAGCCTAAATGATAAGTAAAACCTAGAATGTTAGCATTATAATTAAGAGTGTGAGATCTTAAGTATTTTAACATAAGATCATCTTTGAAATATTTTAAAGACCTAAACTAAATATACATTGATGTAGGAGAATTTTGTATAACCCATTGAGGTAGAAGCTTAGATGATCCCTAAACCTTAGAAGTTAATCTTAACCCCTCATAGTAGGATTAACTTAAGATATTAGAATGATACATTTCCTTATGATAGAATCTATATTGAGTGATCCTTGATCACATTTTTCTTAAAGCCTTGGATAGGACTTACCTATTTAGTATAGGAATTAATAGTCTTGATAAATCCTTGTTGATTAAATAGAATTGTATAAACCTAGGTTATTGGTTGGTGTAGTACGGTATACCCATAGTACTAGATTTCTTCAGTAATATTCAGAATTGGTTGATTCACTCCAATGTGGACTTATGACCATGTGCTATCCCGAGAGATTAGACGAATACAGTCCCGTAGAGTAAATCTCCCAAGACTAAGAGTGTATTAAATAGGGACTCATTCCTTAGTTTGATCAAAATACAAATTGCCAACGGGCGATGCCTCCTAGCGAAGACTGATTCAGTAGGTGTGGCTCAAATAAACTAAGTAATTAGAATCAACTTTTTTAAGACACTCAGTGTGATTGTGATTTGGGCATCTTAATAAATTAGCTTGAGATACAAATTGCTAATGGGCGATACCTCCTATCGAAGACCGCTTCGTTAGGGTGGCTTAATCAAACTAAGTGTTAAGCACCACCTTTCTTGCAACGTGCTAAATATGTGTATACAATCATCCCATCTAATGATTTTTAAGTAAATCTTTAACTTTAACCAATTATTATTTTAGAATCTAGGAGTCAAAATCCTTTTAGCAGGATTCTGCACAGTGGAGATCTTGAATTCATCAAGGGTATTCAAAGTTTTTATGGATTTAGATATTTTCCTCATATAGCATAGAAGCATGGGCTTAAACATGAGCATGAGCATGATGAATGATTCATTGGTGACGTATGAGTATCAGTGACGAATTATGGGTTACGGAATATTGCATACATTAACTGGGGAATTTTATGATACATCAGCATCACCGTACTGGCTTCCCAACTGGGTGTATGTATACATTGGACCGTACGACTCATAGTATTTCAGTGATAGTTCTGTTACATATTTGTGGCATACCGTGTTATGGCATATTTATATACATTATTTTGATGACATATAGTACAGCATTGGACATTTTTATCTTGGTTTCTGAGCATTTGATATTTTCACTTACTTTCAGCATTCAGCTTTTAGTTCTTTTTTACCTTATTTAGTCTTTACTTCTTTCAGTGGTTCAGTGTTTTACTACTTTTCTACAGTTTTGCTTACTTTACTGTCTATTCGTATTTACTTTAGTACTGCTTAGTTTAGTTGCGATGTGTTAGACTTCTATCTAACACGAGGTACTTTTGGGATCCAGTAATTTCCTAGATCCTGAGCAGCTTGTTGAGGCAGGACCGAAGGACTTACAGGAGATCTAAGAGGAGTACGTGGAGCCTTAGTAGACTAGTCTTCTACCTTTTACTTTATTGATTTAGTACTTTAGATAGACTTTACTTTTGTGTCATTTAAATTGGTTTGTAATAATTCTAGATGTATTTTACTTTTCTTTTCTGAGATGAATGTTTACTACTACTCTATGATGAATATATTATGGATGTTTTGCTTTAGCTTCCGCACTCTGTTATTCTACTATTATACTTAGTATTGTGATGTGATCAACATACTGAAAATGCTGATATATTGATAATGTATATTGGATTCATATTTACCTCTTTAAATCTAATGTATGTATTCGTCTAATACTTAAGGCAAGTATCCTATACTTATCTTAAGTATTGACTCTCGATCCTACTCTTGGGTTTGAGTCAGCAGCCCTTCGGTGTGGCTAGTATTAGTTAGCCTATTCGGGAAGATGGGTTATGCTCGTTTTCCCGAGTGGCACAATGCTCCGCCGTCGATCTGATTATATTTGTAACCTTTGCGCGTGGCGATGGGGCGTGGCATTACAGCCTATAATAACAGTTTCCAAGCTAGTATTAAAATGGCTCCTTACAAGGCATTATATGGTAGAAAATGTAGTACTCCACTAGCTTAGTCAGAAACAGGAAGCATTCAATTTTTTGGTTCAGAGTTAGCTGAAGAAACTAATAAGAAGATTTATTTAATTCAACAGAGAATCCGTTCAGCTCAAGATCGTCGGAGCAAGTATCATGATGCTCATCATCGTCTCCGAAAATTCAATGTTGGAGATTCTGCCTATTTGAAAGTCAGTCCAATGAAGGGTATTTATAGATTTGGTGTAGTAGGGAAACTCAGTCCCCGATATGTTGGACCTTTTGAGATTTTGGCCAGAGTAGGATCATCAGCCTATAGATTGAATCTTCCTGATGACTTTGTAGCCGTTCACAATGTGTTCCATGTATCGTAATTAAGAAGATGTCTCAGAGACCCTTCTCATCTCATTCAGCTTCTAGCAGTAGAAATTCAATCTGATCTTTCTTATGCCAAAGAACTTATTAAAGTCTTAGCTCGTGATCAGAAGCAGCTAAGGAATCGTTCAATTCTATGGTCAAGGTCCAGTGGAAGAATTGATCTTTGGAAGAACCTACTTGGGAAAAATAAGTGGATATGGGTAATAAATATCCACAGCATTTTGAAAGTTCAGGTACTGTTCTTTTCTTTCTTATCTGTTCCATTTAAATTTTTAGTCCTTATAGTACTTTCTTCATTGAGTGATGTTGGGGATGACATTGTTCTTAAGTGGGGGAGTCTGTAATAGCCCTAGTTATTATCATAGCTAGATTCAAATTATTTAAGCTAAACCAAGTTCTAATTTTAATTCCATTAGACTCAATGAGTCATTTAAACCTAACTCTAGAAGTTTGAGATCAATCGGAGCTTAATTGAGAAATTAGGTATTTTTGCCTATTTTTGAGCCCTAGAAAATATCTAAAATAATTTGACCTCTAAATTAAAATCTAATTTCATTTTTGAATTTCTCATGCTCTAATTAGCTAAGGGTGAATATTTGGGAATTTTTGGAGCTCATTTAGTCCTTAATTGGATTTAGAAAATTTTTAGAATTAATATTAATTAATTAAAGGATTTAAATTTTATTTAAATTAAATATTTAATTTTAATTATCCTAGGATTTGTTGTCGGGACCGCGGCAGATCCACTGCGGGGTCTCGACAGTGGGGCAGCACATCCGTTGTATGGATGCCGTAGCACGCATCCTAACGCAATTAATCATACGGCACATTCTACCCCGCACCGTGATCAAACCCTAGGCATCAGATTGATCGAGCATATACAACGATTGACATCTGATCCGTAGTTAATTATTTAAGTAGTGCATCACAGCCTTCCAATCCCAATGGTTCGATGATCAGACAGCTCCCAGCATCCCTTGCATTGTGGACCTTCGTCTACTTCTCGCTCGCTTGCGCATTTGGTCCCCCCGCCCCCGACAGCATGACCTTAGCAGCCCCCGTGGCAGTATGAGAAAACTTGGTTTTCCATTTCTACCCTCTGGCGCGATGTCTTGTGATAAATCCATAATTTATATCCTAAATAAAGGAAATTTTCATTTATTTTCATATTGATACTGCTTCCTTGATCAAATTCTATCTATTTTTCAGGAAAAATACCCACCCAGCAAATTCTGAACAATTCTGGACAAATTCCCAAGATTTCTGAAAAAAATCCGCTGCAGCAGACCAACTTGCGAAGCACTGGCGCTATAGCACGCTACAGCGGATCAACTTGCGAAGCGCTGGCGCTATAGCGCGCTGCAGTGGACTTACTTACGAAGCGCTGCCTCTATAGCGCGCTGCAGCGGATCAACTTGCAAAATGCTGGTGCGATAGCGCACTACAGCGGATCATCTTGCAAAACTCTGGCGCCATAGCGCGCTGTAGCGGTTCATCATTATACAAACTAGAATGCCATAGCACGCCACAGTGGACTATCTCACGAACATTCATCCTCTATAGTGTGCTACAATGCACTGCAGCGGTGCGCCAAAAATTTGTCTGAACAAGGCATTAAATGAGGCTGGGACAAGACCCCAACCTGCTCCTTGTCTCCCAGCCATCATTCCTCCTACAACAGAATTATTTTTAATAGAAAATTGACATTTTGAGGTGATGTGGAGAATAAAGAATGGAAAAGTAGAGGTCACTTCAACCCTCAAGTTGGATTGGCCATCATGATAGTAGAATTTTTAAAGCAAATGTAGAATTTGAATGAAAATAGGGAGAATGCAGCCCTCCTATAAATGCCACCCTTCTTGACTTAAAGAGGGTTCCCAACTTGGCTCACTAACATCCTAAGTAAGAAGAGGGCTGTATAAAAGAGAAGGAGAACTCTCCAAGGGTGGAAGAACTTCTCTTGCTAAGGAGAAGAAGGAAGAAAGGCAGCACTATAGACCTAGGAGAAGCAACCACGAGCAAGAAGAGGAGAAGTCCAGAGAACTTCATCAAAGGACTGTTCCTAGTATTATCTAAACTCTTGTATTGTTTCTTTTCTTAGTTGATCATGAAATGGTCTTTATCCATGTATGTAATAACTCAAGGTTGCTACCCAGCTTAATTTTAGCCTAATCATATCATAATTATCATTCCATTAAGTTCATCTAGTCATTAGAACCAAACTTTGAAGGTTTGGAGCAATTCAGAGCTCAATCGATTATCTTGGAATATTTTAATATTTAATTAATTAGAAAATTGAGGTATTTATTTTGACCTCAAAATCAAAATCCAACTTCGCCGTTGCGATTGTCACCCCCAAATTAGCTAGGAGTGATGTTTTGGTCGTGTTTGGAAGTCGTCGGATTTTTGCGAATATTTTAATATAATTAAATACACCGGAAAATGGAATAATTAAATAATCATTAGAATCGAAATCCAACATTTCCATTGAATTCCTCACCCTCAAATTAGCTATGGGTGAATTTTTTATTATTTTTGGAGTGCGTTTCAAAAATCTGAATTTTCTTAAGGAAAATAGATAAGTAATTATTCTATCCATAAATTATAATTTTCCCTATCCTCTTATTTTTATATTGCTTACCAGTGAGCCCCCTCTCCATAGCTGGCGCTCCCATGCCCTCTTAGGCTCAAGCATGATGACCTCTCACCCTAGGCTCATGATGGCTCCCTACTCCCCCTACTCCATCCTTCTCCTTCTCTTTTATTAAGGAGAAGCACATCCCTCTTCTTCTTTTTGCTAAAATTTTCTCATCTCCTCCTCCATTGATGCCTTAGTGTTGAAGAAGAAGAAGTTCAGTTCACCTCTAAGGCTTTGGAGAAAAATATAGGTTCCTTCTTCCTCCACCCCTTGCAAGGCTAAGGTACCCATTTGCTTACTCTCCTTATAATCATTTGCTCTTCTTCATGTTGCTATGATGCTTGAATGTACCTTTAAAAATTATTAAGCATGTATGGAAGCCATTAACGCTCTTTAAAACTTTACATTTTTCTGAAGAAAAATTGCTCTATTTTTCATCCATTCTGCATATCTTAGTCTTTATCACCATTTTTTATATAGATAGAATACTCCGTTTGTGCCAATTCTGGTGTTAATGGAAAAGTATCAAAAATACCTTTCCATTGATATATGGCACCGCTCATGGAACACTCTGGATTGAGAGAATTTGAGCTCGAAATGAGGTCATTACGAGTTTTCGCACTGGCAAAAACATCGTCTGGCGCTGCAGCGCGCTATAGCGCCCAAGTTGCAAAATGGACCGCTGCAGCGCACCATAGCATGCTGTAGCGAGCTGTAGTGCCATTTCAGAAAAATCATATTAAAATCCGTTAATTACCTAATTGAATAGTAAATTACAAATGGACTGCTGCAGCGCTCTGTAGCGCGCTGTAGTGGGCTGTAGTGGAATTTTAAGAAAACTTTAGAAAATCAAAAAAATAAATTATTTGGATAGTATTTTTGCGAGTTGGACCGCTGCAGCGCCCCATAGCGGGCCACAGCACCAAAAGCACTACAGCGCGCTACAGCGCCAGAAATTGCAAAACTACCCAGAATTTTCAGAGCTTGCCCAGAATTGACTGAAATGGCCAGAACTTCTCCATTTTCATATTCTAAGATCCCCTAGGACCCTAGTGGGACTGAATTATGTATAAATCAAGTTTGAAACTTTGTCATTTTAATAAGTGCTCAAAACTTATTTTGTATCCTAACTATCTTGCACCAAATGCTAAATAGTATAACCCTAGAATGATTATATTAAATAGGTATATCTTAATAACTAAATGGCATGAAACCTAAGTTTTTTTGATTTATAATCAAGTGCTGATCCTTTTGCTTTGATTTAGAATTTGGTTAGCCTCAATTATTTTCTATGTTATGGTATCTTTATATGCTTTCATGATATTAAGATGTATGTTAGAGAACTCAAAACATTTATTCGGACACCTAAAATTGCTTAAATTGACATTAAACTGTATTTGAACCTAAGAATCATGATAACTTGATGATACTTAATTTAAGCTTGAAATTTGCCATCAATAATATAATAATAATACATTAATTTGTCATTAACCTTTAAATTAACCTTTGGTCTTAATGATAGAAGGGTTAGGGGTTAAACCCTAACCTATTTTGATTAAGATCTAAGCCTTAATCACTTAATCAATTAATTTGATTGAAAGATAATTTAATTGACATTATTCTAATAATGCATCTGATTTAGTATTGATCTTAAATTATTGAATTAGAAGTGCTAAGGTTAAAATTAAATCGGTGTGATTGAACTATCTAAATCTAAACTTTAGATCTTTGATTTTCTCTTATATAAGACTATTAGCATAAAATGGATAATAAAATTGTAATGATTTACAAAATGATCTAACTCTAATAAGATCTTTGATTTTATCCCATAATTGTAGAATAGAAAAGGATCGAATAAATTTTGATCATCCGATTTGATCACTTGAATGTTAACTTAAGAAGTAGAAAAGTGAGATCTTAAGGGTCTTACTTTAGGATCATTCTTGAAATATTTAAATACCTTAATTATTGATACCTTGAGGTAGGAAGAGCTTTTGTAACTTTTTGAGGTAGAAACTTAGATGATTCTTCATAATTTTAGAAGTTGAACTTGATACCTTGTGGTAGGAATCACCTAAAGTATTTAAAATGGGACTTTTTCCTTATGGTAGCAACTTATATTCAATGATCTTTTGATCTTACCCTCGGAGCCTTGTGTAGGACTCACCCATTTAAAGTAAGAATTAATAGCTTTGATAAATCCTTATTGATTAAATAGAGTTGTCTGAACCCAGATTATCAGTTAGTGTAGTATGGTATACCCATAGTATTGGATTACTTCAGTGGTATTCATGATTGGTTGATTCACTCCAATGTGGACTTATGACCAAGTGCTATCCTGAGGGATTAGATGAATACAGTCTCTTTAGAGTAAATCTTCTAAGACTAAGAGTGCTATAAATAGGGACTCATTCATTAGTTTAGAGTAAATCATGTTTGTGAGATCTAACAATAAAAAAAAATATTTGGTAACCTAAACATAGGAAATTAAAGAAAAACTTAAATTATAATTTCATAAAGGGTTAGATGTCGAAGTAGAAGCCCAAAGGGAGTTCTCCTTGTTGCACTAAATATAAACGTGTTGGAATTGAAGGTTAACTCCAATTCTAACGATGTTCACTTGATTTAGTTAGGCATAAATAAATCAATTTATACATTTAAACAATGAAGTGACAATACCAAGTCCTTACAAGTACAATAATGAAATCCCAACACTCTAATTTTAAATAAATCGTACCTTATCCTAAGGAAACTTGTATTATAAATTTAAGAACCAATTCAAACCAAAAATTAATCTTCTAAACATTATTGAAAGAAGACATAACCTAGTAACAAAACCATCGTTCCCAGAGAATGATAAATCTTGAAACTATACTTCCACTTATTACTTCAGACCACGTACACTTGCGTGCAAGCGCAAACGTGTATTTTACATCTGTCAAGTTTTTGGCGCTATTGTCGGGGAACGGTTTTATTTTGTATTAAGTACAATCTTCAAGTAAATATTGATTTAGACTTTTTACTTAAATGTATATACATTTATTTTATGTAATTCTATCACATTGTGCTAAACTGTAGTGTAACTTAAATTTTTAATTTAGTTTATTTGTAGTGCTTATTTGATCTCTTAGAGTGTTTAAATTGTTAAATTGTTCATTTTGAATACTGTGATCATTTTGTCTAGCTGAATTTAAGAACTGTATGAATAGGAGAGAAAACTTTTAGATTCAATGGAGTATCTGATGATGCCCTTAGAATAAGACTATTCCCATTTTCACTAAGAGACAGAGCGAAAGTTTGGCTCAGCTCTCTACCTGGCGAGTCCATTAGGACTTGGGATGACTTGTCTTGGAAATTCCTAACTAAGTCTTTCCCACCTGCTAAGACTATTAGGCTGAGAAATGAGATTTCAAATTTCTCTCAGTAAAATGGAGAAAACTTGTATTATGGCTGAGAACATTTTAAAGACTGCTTAAGGTGTTGCCCGTATCATGGGTTCCCCTTGTGGATGCAAGTGCAGATTTCTATAACAGATTGAATTCACCTATAAGGACACTTATTAATGCAACCGCAAGTGATTCTTTGAGTAGTAAGACCCTAGAGGAGGCCTTTGATCTCCTTATGGAAATGGTGAAAAATGCATATCAATGGCTGACTGAGCAGCTTACTTCCAATAAAAAGGAGGTAAGTAACCTCAATGAGACAAATCAATTGGCATCCCTGCAAGGGGAAGTTAACCAGATTTCTGAATTAAGAAATCAAATTTCCTAATTATCCCAAAGACTTAAGAGTATGCACCTGAATTCATTTCATAATAGAGAAATTGAAGGTGTCAATGCTATCCTAAAGTATTGGAATCAGCAAGGTGAGGATATAAGAGGACTAGAGCACTCCTTCAAAGAGTTTAGAACTTCCACGATCAATTTCATGAACAAAACTGATGCAACATTAAATCGGCATGAACACACTCTTTTGAGCCAAGAGGAAACTGTTAAAAGAATTAAGCTAAAATTAAAGGAAATAATGAGCCAATTAAATAAACTTGTCCTAGTTTGAGTAATAAGGGACTATGGGAATGAATCAAGAAATTCTATAACATTAAGAAGTGGGAAAATTATGGAACTTGTTGTGTTTAAGAAATTTGAAAATACATCTAAAGCTTTGAGAGAGGAATCAATTGAGGAAAAAGAAATTAATAAAGAAAATGAGAAGGAAGTGAGGGAGGGAGCTCAAACGCAGTTAACTAAACAATCTGAATGCACCCTTCACATTCCTTACCTGTAAAGAATGGCAATGGAAAAATTAGACATCCAATTCCAAAATTTTCTAAGAATATTTAAAACCCTTCATATAAACAATTATAATAAATTAAAAGGAAAGATTCAAGGAGTTTCACAATTCCTTGCATTATAGGAAATCACTCTTTTCAAAAGGCTATATGTGACTTAGGGGCTTCAATAAATTTAATGCCATTCTACATCTTTAAGAAACTAGGAATTAATTTCTTAAAACCTACATCTGTCCTTCTTTAACTAGCAGATGAATCTATGAAAACTCCCATGGTAATCTTGAAAAATATTCTAGTCAAGGTTGACAAGTTTATCTTCCCCGCTGATTTTGCTATTTTAGAAATGGAAGAAGAAAATTAAGAGATTCCTATAATTTTGGGAATACCATTCCTTGCTACAAGCAAAATTATGATAGATGTTGATAAAGGAGAATTGAGACTTCGCTATGAGGGAGAGGAGGTATGATTTAATATTAAGAATTCAAGGAGGCACCCTATTAAGCCAAATGAAGAATGTTGGAAAGTGAATATGATGGAGGTGGTACTCATTTCAAGAGATATTGGGGAATCTAATTTAGAGGAAGGAGAGGGAGCTGTAGATTATGAGGTAAGAAATAAGGTTGATGAATTAATTCAAGAAAAGAAGAAAATACAGTTGTCCATTGATGAACCTCCTGAATTGGAAATAAAACCCTTGCCCAATCACCTAAAGTATGTTTCTCTATGGGAAGGAACATCACTACTTATATTAATTTCTTCTTTATTAAGCCTAACCCAGGAGATTAAATTGTATGAGTTATTAAGAGAACATAAGAGGGCGATTGGCTGGAGCATTGCTGATTTGAAAGGAATTAGCCCCACCTTATGTATGCACCGCATCCTAATGGAAGATAACTCTAAACCATCCATAGACCCTTAAAGGAGATTAAACTCAAATATAAAGGAAGTGGTGCATAAGGAAACGATTAAGCTCCTAGATGCTGGGATTATTTTTCCAATTTATGACAGCCCTAGGGTAAGTCCGATTCATGTGGTCCCCAAGAAGAGTGGGATAACTGTGATTCTTAACAAAAATAATAAATTAATTCTAACCAAGAAAGTGACGGGGTGAAAAGTCTGCATTGACTATATGAGACTAATCAAAGCAACCCAGAAGGATCACTATACTCTCCCATTTATTAATCAAATGCTAGATAGGTTGGCAGGAAATCCATTCTTCTATTTTCAAGATGATTATCCGGGAACAATCAGATCTTGATGGCCCCAAAAGACCAAGAGAAAATAACTTTTACTTGCCCATATGGAACATTTGCATTCAGAAGGATGCTTTTGGGTTATGCAATGACCCTACAACTCTTCAAAGGTTTATGATGGCCATCTTTTCAGATATTATAGAAATAATTTTAAAAATCTTTATGGATAACTTTTTAGTAGTGGGTAAATCTTTTGAGGAATGTTTGACAAATATAGGTAAGGTTCTAAAAAAATACGAAGAAACTAGCCTTATCTTGAATTGGGAAAATTTTTATTTTATGGTAGAAGAGGGGATTGTATTGGGCCACCTTATATCTATGAAGGGAATTGAGGTGGGCAAAGCCAAGATTGAGGTGATTGAAAAGTTCCCACCACCTACTAATGTGAAGTGAGTTAGAAGTTTTCTTAGGCACATGGAATTCTATAGAAGGTTCATTAAGATTTTTTGAAAATTAGTTTACCATTATGCAGGCTTCTAGGAAAGGATGTAGAATTTGAATTTGATGAAAGCTGCATAAAGGGATTCAATATAATAAAATCTACTCTAATCTTAGCTCCTATAACTTCTACACCTAGCTGGGATCATCCTTTCAAAATAATGTGTGATGCTAGTGATCTTGCTATGGGAGCTATCCTAGGATAGCGAAAGGAGAGAATTTTCTATTCCATCTATTATGCGAGTAAATTATTGTACGAGGCCCAAAGGAACTATGCCACCATAGATAAAGAACTATTAGCAATTGTGTTTGCCTTCAACAAATTTAGGCCTTATCTTATTGGGTCAAAAATAATTGTGTACACAGATCATGCTACAATCAGATATCTTCTTCAAAAGAAAGAAGTAAAACCATCACTCATAAATTAGGTTTTACTTCTACAAGAATTTGATTTAGAGATCCATGATAAAAAGCGATGTGATAATGTGGTGGCTGATCACCTCTCCAAATTGACCCATCTAACTCATAAGGAAGGTGAAGAAATATGAGAGACTTTTCCTAACGAGCAGCTTTACACGATTATAGCAAGTAAACCTCCTTGGTTCACTGATTATTTTAACTATCTTGCAGGGAAAGTGATCCCAAAAGAGTTCAATTTTCAACAAAGAAAAAATTCTTTACTAACATTAAAAACTACTTTTGGTACGACCCTTCCTATACAAGTATTGTGCCGATCAACTCCTAAAGAGATGTGTGCCTGAGTTTAAGGAAAACAACATCCTATATCATTGCCACACGTCCCCTTATGGAGGGCATCATAGGATAGATCACACAACGGCAAATGTGCTGCAATCTGGGTTTTACTGGCCAAAATTATTTAGGGATGATGTTGAGTTTGTAAAAAGTTGTGACCAATGTCAAAAACATAGGAATTTAGGTAAGAGAGATGAGTTACCTCTGAATAAAATTTTTGAAGTACAGCTATTTAACATTTAGGGTATTGACTTTATGGGACCATTTCTTGCTTCTAATTGGGTTGACATGTGCAAATAATGATGCAAAAATTGTAATTCAATTCCTAAAAGATCATGTCCTAGCTAGGTTTGGTACACCCCGTACCTTAATAAGTGATGGAGGAAAACACTTTTGCAATAGAAAACTAGAAACCCTTCTGAAATGGTGTGGGATAAAGCATAAGGTAGGCACAACTTACCACCCTCAAACTAGCGGTCAAGTAGAAGTATCTAACTGTGAATTAAGGCAAATTATTGAGAAAATAGTTAGCAAAAATATAAGGGATTGGTCAATGAAACTGAATGATGCACTTTGGGCTTATAAGACATCTCTTAAAACCCCATTAGGAATATCTCCCTACAAGCTAGTGTATGGGAAGTCATGTAACTTATCGGTTGAGCTGGAACACTGGGCCTTTTGGGCAATTAAGAAGCTAAATTTTGATTTCGCTAAATTTTGATTTCAAGCAAGCTGGAGAAAAAATAATTCTGCAACTAAATGAATTAGATGAATTTAGGCTGAATGCTTATGAGAATGCCAAGTTGTACAATGAGAGAGCAAGGAAATTGCATGATAAACTAATAAAACCAAATCACTTTGAACCTGGAATAAAAGTGCTATTATTTAACTCCAGATTGAAGCTATTTCTAGGAAAACTAAAGTCAAGATGGACAGACCCATTCACAATAGTGAAAATATATCATCATGGGAGTGTTGATCTCACTTCATCTGAGGGGACACTAAAGGTAAATGGGCATCATCTAAAACCTTATTTAGATGAACTTGACTTGTAGGAGAATGAAGAATGGACATTGCAGAACCTTCCTAGGGAAGGAATCACGTAGTAGATTCCAATGGCGCCGGGTTGAGTCGTAAAAATAAGTGCTTGGTGGGAGGCAACCAAATCTTAATAAGGTTGTACTATTTTGTTTTACTATTTTCTATTTTCAATTTTTCATTTTTATTTATGTTCTTTTATTTTGTTTTCCAAATCAATAAGATAAATTTCAGATCTTTAGCACCCTCATCATTGCTGTGATTGTGTTTAAGAGTTTGATTTTCTGAATATAATTATTTCTTAGATTTAATAATAAACTCAAATGTGTAATATTAAAGACACTAGTATGCTTGAAATTAAAGTGATAAATCAACATTATAATCTTGCACCTCTTAATTAAGAGAAAGGCTCTAGTGAGATTTAGTTTCCAACAAATTGAAATGAACTTGTGCTTAGGTCTAAGTGTGGGGGTGTGGAAACCTAAGGAATTGAAACTGGCATATAGCAAGGTATGAGTGAACAAATGAGTGTGTTAGGCCCCTGTAGCACTTAATGACCACATGGAACTGATTAAGGGATGAAGAAAAATATCTCTACCTTGAGCTAAATTTTCAAAAAAAGAAAAATAGGGATGATGAAAAATATCTCTCCCAAGGTAAGAAAAATTGAGAATTTATGATGAAAAAAAAATATCTCTCCTAAAAATATAAATGTTCCTTGTGAATCATGAGAAGGGGCACACATGGCACAACACTCTTATCACTCACCAAATGCTTAGCTAAGGTCTGAATTTTCTAAGGTAATTACCCCTCCCATAATGAAAACCTAAACATAAAACATTTAAGATTGGAGCTAGATTGTAACTACAGTTTGCAGCTTAATTTAGGAGGGTAATAGAGGTTGGAAGTTTGAAGTCACCTTAATTTAGAGTAGTACTCAGTATCAAAACATTCCGCATTGACATTCCACATAGAATACATTAACTAAAAATAAAATTCAGAAAATCATTTGTGAGCTTACACGAGGACGAGCAAGAATTCAAGTGTGGGGGTGTGATATATCTGAAATTTATAGCAAAATTAAGTGTTGAAAATATTCAGAATATCATATAAACCAATATACTTTGAGTAAAATTTATACATTTTCAGGAAGAATGGAGAAAAGAGCAAGCCTGACCTGAATTGAACAATTTTGGACGAAACTTATTGTGGCGCACCGCAGCGCGCCATGGCGGTCAACTTAAATTCCCTCACCTAGAAGCGTACTTGAAGACCTTGAAGGAAGACTGCTGCAATGTGCCCCAACATGCCATAGTGGGTCATAGCATCATTTTCCATTAGCAATATTAAAATATTATATAAATAATTAAACAATGCAATCCGATTTCTCGAAAGATTAATCGATGCAGCTCACTCCAAGCACGCCACAATGCGCTATGATCTATAAAGATTAATACTAACCTGGGACCAAACTGCCGCTGCCCACCGCAGCACACCACGGCAGCATAACTGATTAATTATGAAATATTATATGTGAATTAATTGAACAATTACTATTTCGCTTTCATGAGAGTCTAACCGCCGCAATGTGCCATGGCAGAATTTCTGATTATTTATGAAAACCTTATGTGAGTTAGGTGAACAGTTCCTATTCCGCTTTCACGAAGTCTAATTGCTGTAGCGCGCCCTAGCGGATAAGTAGTGACCTCAAGGTAAACTATCCAAATATACAGCGAAACAATATTTGAACTTCAGTTACTGCAGCACACCACAGCAGAACAGTGTTTGGATCAAAGTCGCTACATTGCGCCGCAGCGCGCTCTACAACGCCGCAGCACCAGCTACATAAAACTCCAGAATCTGTATTGAATGCAGCATAGGGAAGGCCACAAATTGAGACCTTTAGCTTTCCCCTGCCTCTTAGAACCTGAGTTAAACAATAACTCTAATGAAACCCAAGAGACTAAGCAAAATAGCATAAAGGGGTTGCATTAAAGTAGAAGAATATGAAGTGTCATTGGTGATTAATGCATGGGGGCTAAAAATTCCCCTATTTAAAGGACAAATTCAGACCAAAGAAGGGTTCTAATTTTTAATATTCAAAAGACCAAAAGGAGAGGCTGTAAGGAGAATAAGAGGAGAAATCTCCAAGGGGCAAGTAGTAGACCATGAAGAGTGAAGAGAAGAAGATAGTAAGGGAAAGGAGGAGAAGTCAAGTAGAAGTGCAGGAAGAAGATCAAGAGAACCCTAAAAAACCTTTAGGTGCTTCCTAGTACTTTCCTAAACTCTTTTTGATTGTTTTCTGCTGTAAATTAATGTCAAGATTTACTTCCTTTTGCATGTATGCTTTTATTTATTCTGTAATAGGAAGCTAAATCCCTATGGAGAGGGTTGGGATATTGTTGTAGGAAAATATAAGGTTGTACTGGTGTTATAATGGAGATGTTTGAATGAATAAAATTGATTTTTATTCTAATGTTTATTCTTATTATTGTGAATGATTGTTTGGATGAGATTTTGTCAAATTACTTTGCTAAAATGAAACTTAAACGAATTATTAATTAAGGAAAGAGCTTGTGTTCCAAGCTCATCAATTGGACAAGGGTAAGGGAAGTAGTGTGGGTCGAGCTGAAAACTATGTGACAAGTTCTCAAGCTCACTTGCAATATTTCTTAAGAGCTCGACCATGAGATTTGATTCTTGAGAACCAAGTTCTCATCAACTTGCTCTACTACACAGCAAAGTAGAATGGATAAGAGAATGTTGGAAATCAAATTGATGATGTGACATAGTCCACTGACCCAATAAATCCTCTCATCTAGCTAAATCGCGTGTGTAAGTGCATGATGCAATGTTGATGGAAATCATGTTTGTGAGATCTAATAATAAAAAGAAAATATTTGGTAACATAGATGTAGGAAATCAAAGATTAACTTAAATTACGATCTCATAAAGGTTTAGATGCCGAAGTAGAACCCCAAGGAGAGTTCTCCTTGTTGCACTAAATTTGAACTTGTGGGAATTGGAGGTTAACTCTAATTCTAACAGTGTTCACTTTATTTAGCTAGGCATAAATAAATTGATTTATATATTTAAATAATGAAGTGACAATACTAAGTCCTTATAAGTACTACAATAAAATCCCAACTCTCTCCTTTTGAATAAATTGTATCATATCCTTAGGAAACTTGTATTATTAATTTAGGAACAAATTCAAACCAAAAATTAATCTTCTAAACATTATTGAAAGAAGATATAGCCTAGTAACAAAATCACCATTCCTAGAGAATGATAAATCTCGAAATTATACTACCACTTATTACTTCAGACCATATACACTGGTGTGCAAGCGTAGACATGTATTTTACGTCTGTCAAGCGCTACAGTGTGCCGTAGCATCCAGAAATGTCTGAAAGTGTCAAAAACTATCATGAATTGTCCGAATTTGTGATTTTTTACATTTTAATGACCTTAGGACCCTAATGGGGCCAAAATATATCAAATTTAAGCATAGATTTTGTAAAAATAAGCATTGTAAGAATGTGTAGGTGAATTTCAATAGGAAATCCACCATTTTACTATGAATAGCATGTTTTAAATCTCCTAAATATTTGCTTGAACATTTAGTGCCAAATAGTAATATGCGTAACGGCCTTGATTACTTGATATTTATAAATTTTATTAACAATAGTTATATGCTAGAGAATTTTACCTTGATTTACTTAATTTGATATCAAACTATATTTGAACATAAGAATTTTAAGAAGTTGATTAAGTAAATGATACTTAATCTAAATCTAAAATTTGTCACCAATAACACCCTAATAATATATTGATTTATCATTTGATCTATAAATTAATTATTGATCTTAATTAGAAAAAGATATGGATCAAACCCTAACTTATTTAATTAAGACTTGAACCTTAATCACTTAATCAAGTAACTTGATTGAAAGATAATTCAATTAACATTATTCTAATAATGCATCTGATTTAGTATTAATCTTAAATCATTGAATTAGAAGTGCTAAGTTTAATAAAGAACTTATATGATTTATTATCTGAATCTAAGCTTAAGGTCCTTGATTTTCTCTTATATAAGACTCTTAGCATAAATATTGATAATAAAGTTATATTGATTTATAGAATGATCCAATCTTAATAATATTCTTTATTTTATCCCATGATTGTTGAATAGGATGTGATCAGATAGGACTAACCATCTGATCTGATCAATTTAATCTAAGCCCAATAAGTGAACCTCATGAATGTTGTTTAATTATTAGAAGTATAAGATCTTGATGATCTTGCTATAGGAGTGTTTTGAAATGTCTAAAAGGCCTAATAAATGATAATACATTAAGGTAGGGAAGGCTTATTGTGGCATATTGAGGTAGGAACTTAGATGATTTTTCTTAACCTTAGAAGTTGATCTTAAATCTTATGGTAGAATTCACTTAAGGCATTAGAATGAGATTTATCCCATGTGGTAGTAACCCATATTGAGTGACCTTTTGGTCACATCCTTGGAACCTTGAGTAGGACTCACCCAATTAGAGTAAGGATTTATAGTTTTGATAATTCCTTAGTTATTAAATAGATTAATAGAGGTCAAATTTTAGTTGGTTATGATTATGCATACCCATGGCACTGAGTCATTTCAGTAATATTCAAGTTTGGATGAGTCACTCCAATGTGAACTTATGACCAGATGTTTTTCTGAAGGATAAGTTGAATACAGTCCTGCTAGAGTAAATTATCTAAAATTAAGAGAGTGAGCTAGAATCTTAGTTTGGGAGAATAATAATTGCAATAGGGTTTTGCCTCCTATCTCGTGTGCATCTCGATAAATGCAGTTATAAGCAAACTAAGTGCTAAATTCACCTTCTTAGGAATATACAATAATGTGTATACAACCTTTCCAATTGATTAGCTCAAGCAAAAATCCTAAACAAGAGAAACTAATTATTGAAATTAGAATCTATGAGTCATATACCTTCTAGCAGAATTTTGCACAATAGAGACATTTGAGTCATAATCTGATTTTAAAGTATTTTTAAATTTTCTAGAATTTTAAGTTATGTAATGTAAAGGCATGAGCATCAGCATAAGCATGATGTATGAGTATCAGTGATAATTTATGAGTTACAAAATGTCACATACATTAACAAGGGAAACTCAGGATATTCATACATCACAGTAAACGGTATTTCCCAATAGGATGTATGTAGATATTAGACCATACAGCTCATAGTAGTTCAGTGATAGTTCAATTACATATCATTATCATACAGAATTATGACATATTCATATGTATAATTTCAGTGGAATACAACATAGTTTTACAAGCTATTTACTCAGTTTTTGTAACAACCCGACGTTGTTACTAAGCCTATTAGGCCTAAACTTTATTAGATTAAGAGAAAATATAAGATCCTGATTTAAGTCAAATAAAAATCAAATAAAAATATCATCAAATGAAGCATATTAAGGGGATCCTTCCACCAAAATTTGAGCGCAATCTGAGTCCCGGATCGTCCAAAATAAATTCAAGAAGTTTAAACTTCCGGAGTCAATAAAAGATAATATACAAGTTGGATTTTAGAAACTTTTGTATATCTTAGTTAAGCATTATAAGAGGAGTCTATGTTTTAAGTTTCGTAATTTTTTGGGCTCTGGATTAATCGTAGCCAATTTTTAAAGTTTTTCACTTAAAAATTAATATAAAATAAAATACTTGTCCAAATTCAATAATTTTTGGATGCTTGCGTTTGTCTCGTTTTGATACTAAATTCACAATTTTTGGAGTTTATTTGATTGTTCAATCAACTCTTATAAGTTTCAGCAACTCTTAGCCACTCAATCTTGATCATTTGGCTCTCATCAAATTGTTTGAGTTTATATATAACTCCCCATCTAACCTAATTTCCCTAACCTAATTATTTTCTCCTAGCCAAAACTCCACCCTTTTTTTTTTCTCTTGCACGCGAACCCCCCCCCTCCCTCTCGGCAGGAGGCCGAGAGGCGCTCGGCAGGAGGCCAAGCTGCTACCGCCTCCCTCCCTCTCGGCAGGAGGCCGAGAGGCACTCGGCAAGAGGTCGAGCGGCTGCTGTCCATCCCCGCTCGGCAGGAGGCCGAGCGGCTACTGCCTTCTCCTCCTCGGCTTGAGTTCAAGGGCCATGAAGTTGCCCGATCTTTCTCTTGGCCGAGCTTCACCCCAGCCTTGGACTGAGTTGCGAACCTCTCAGCCCTTAAGGATTGATCCATCCTATGCTTTCGATCATCCTTAGTCAAAACAGCAAGGTACCTTTGTTTTTATTCACATCCTATGTATGTAACTACCTTTACATAATTTTTCAGATCAGACAATCCTAATACTTAATATTAGACTAATTATTCTGATTTGATCTAAACACATGAACCCTAAATGCCTTAAGCCGGAGCAAGGTACCTCAGTACCTCTCGATTTTCCTTCTTTGGCTGAGTGTTCGACACTTTGGAGGTACTAATCTACTTTGCCTTGATCTGAAATTATGAATTTATTTGTTTAAATCTTATGTTATGTGTTGTTAGTTAATATTAATAGATTTTAATATCACATAACTTCTCTAAATTGAGCATATGTAAAGTGATAGCAGCATTCTATAATTTATATATTACCATTAAAATTGATTGGTATGTATGGAAATCCTTATTAAATCATTAGTTGAATATGAGGTTTTTTCTGCATGCAAGCAATCATAGAGATTTTTGCTGGGATGCAGAGATTAATAAAATATAACTAAAGATTAGTAAATTGTTAGTTGCTTTAGTATTGCCATTTGGATGAATTGTGATTATAATATCCAGCACTGTCTTTGCAAATTTGTTTAAATAATGAGATTTTTGAATACACTTAAATCCTTCTTTACATAATTAGCCATCCTAATACATATTTATATTCATTTGGCAATCACAGAGTTTGTAGTTGAATGACAAAGTCGCATGGTGGAATTCCAAACATAAAAATAAAGTAATCGTATTAATAAAGGCATTAATACAACATCTAAAATTATACTTGTGCACCTACAATTATTATCTATGTTAATACAGAAGATAAATTGTATGTTTGGTACGTAAGGAATAAGAAGTGTAATCAATCCATCCTTTTATTTTATTTCTCAATCAGGGAAACTTATCTATAGCCCATGCGAAGTCGAAGTCCTAGAGTTCTGAAACCATGTGTTGCTGAAGTTTGAAGTCGTGTAAGGTACATTTCATACTTAGAACTTTATTTAGTTCTGTTTTCTTTTAATAATGTTATTTTTCTTGAGCTCTATGTACAGTGCGTACACCACTTGCATAGATCTTAGCATCATTAGGATTTGTTTGTTATTTAAAAACTATGACATTAGGATATATGAGCTTTTGCTAAACCTTAGTTGAAAATTATAAATTATGCGGACTTGAATTAGAACCTAGAGTCAAACTAAGGTGTTTCCTTAGGAACTTCACTTCACCTTAGGCTCTTTCCTTAAGATTAGGATTAGACACTAAGTTAGATTTCATTCGTTGAATAAGTGATTTATTCAATGAATAAAACCTTGATTTTAGTAGTTTTCTAGATTTTTCCTAATTTTATTTTAATTATTTTATCTTTCAATTTTAGATTAAGAATAGAGATATATTCTATTAAGCTTGATTATTACTTAATAGAATAAGCCTTAATCATTAATTCACTTGTAGATTGAACCATACATCTTTAGCTTACGCTTGGATCATGTGAATGAACCCAAGGTTGTGGTGTTCAATTCATAATCCTTAGCTTAGTAGATCTGGATCAGATCTTAGCTAAGAATGTCTCAAATCATCAATTAGGACATGATGATTTATTATTTAACTTATAGTCAATTTTGATTGAACTAAATTGGGACCTGATCAGTCTTGATTATTTTTAACTTATAAGGCCGTGCTTCTAAGTTGTATGACTTGGGTTAGTTAGAACGACTTAATTAAACAACAATAGATATCACTTAGTCTAGATTAAGTCTCTTGCTTACTTTGACTAGATTGCTTCGCATACCTTGTATATTGAGCCTTATTCCTTGAGCATAATAGGAAAACTTAGGATATGAATGATACATCCTAAGTTAGTATTTGAATTGCATATCATTCAATTTTGTCTTGTTTGCAGTGGGTAGAATATGTCCTAACTTAGTCTACCTCTTCAGTAGTAGTATTGTATATACTGGACTCATACCTAGCATATTTGGATGGCTAGGCTGGGGATTGATTGATTGATATTGGAGGCCCTGTATGGCCTATTAGCTAGTATGGCAGTACTATGTCCTAGGCTTATTGCTACTTTAGCTGGATTTTTCAGTATTGTTTTATTTTTTTTGCTTTGCCACATGTTTCAGTGGTTTTATTTTCAGTATTTGCTTGCTTTGCCACATGTCTTAGTGGCTTTACATTGCACTTGATTGTTTTGCTTTTTGCCACATGTCTCAGTGGCTTTTCTTTTCCTTTTCTTAATTAGCATATTGTATGTATACACATATGGTTACTTATATATATTGGCATGTTTAGGATGCTAGAATTACATATTTTCAGTATTTGTGTTTCTTTTATATACTCAGCATGTGTTAATATGATCATAATCATGTTAGGAGTGGAATTATCATAGTAGTCGCAGTTCTTTTGCTTTTAGCTTTACCTTGCTTACTTTCATGTCTTGATATTTTATTTCACATACATGTTGAATGCTATAAATGGATAGCTTATAGTTATCCCTTCCTTGTAGCTTGTGGCACCTATCTATTTTGCACGCTTAGTAGTATCAGTAATGTGGTGATATCTTTAAATTTATGCAACTTTATCAGCTTAAATTGTACTTAGACTTATTAAAGTCTAACCAGATTTTCTTTTTTTTTGCTGTGCCCTGTCATATATATACATATGGCAGATCAGGAGTATAGGTCAGATCCAGCGCTTGAGGATTGAACTGCTAGCAGGATAAAGTAAAGTGCAGCTCTCTGAAGGAGACATGCTTCCATCTCCTTGGCTTGCATTTAGTAAAAATTGTAATAATTATGTTTTCTGATTCTTACTATTCAGTATTTAATGTATTGTATGTGAATGAATTAATATGGAATGTGTCTAAATATTTCTTTTCATTCTCTGCACTGCTATACTACATGTATGTTTCTATTTAGTCTTGCTCAGCTAGTTGATTAGTATCACGGATATGCTTTTAGTTTAATGTCCGTGGTACTAGTGACGACCACCTCTTAACACTCATTCGATTAAGGGACGGCCGCCACTGTTTTAGATCAGATACTGCTTTTATTTGTATTTAGTATTCAGTATACAGTCAGCTTTCCATCACTCAGTTTTATACAGTTTAGTTATTTAATTATATTATAATCTTTCAATAACTTTATTTACTTAACTGTTAAATGTAAATAATTAGAACTATTTTGATTAGTTTTGATGTGTTATACTTATTATCTAATATGTGGTACTTTTGGGATTTGGTAATTTGCTAGATCTTCAGCAGCATATTTAGCCAAGTCATGAGGACTCTCAGGAGATTCAAGAGGAGTTCATGGAGTCTTAGTGTACTCTCCTTCAGCCTTTCCATTTTCTTTCTGTGTTTATTTCATTTTAGTAGTTAGACTTTATTTCATTACTATTTTAATAAATAGTTTGTAATAATTATGCATGCACTTGCTTTTCTATTCTGAGATGAATGTTCCTATTCTGTTCTGTGATAAATATTTTGGATGTATGCTTATCTTCCGCACTCTATCTATATATTACTTATACTTAGTATTATAATGTCATCAGCATACTGAAAATGCTGATATTTTATACATATATTGGATTCTTCATATTGTACTTTAAATCCAATGTATGTATTTGTCTAATACTTATGATAAGGATGTTACTCTTATCTTAAGTATTAGCTCTAGACCTGTGGGGCCCCCGTACTGGTAATAAAAAAGTACGGTGCTCCAACTATGGCAAATCCCTAACTTAAGTAAAGTTAGGCGAACCCAACTGCCTTAAGTCAAGGGCTTGTCACCAAGTGCTATAACATCCATCAATATAAATATCAAAGTGGCTGAAGCAGTATAAAATAAAGTAACATCCACAAGCATACATAGTAGAAAAAGGAAAATATAATATAGTAACTCATCACAATGTAGAAAGTAGAGTACATCCAGAAAGTTAATTATTACAAACTGAAATGAATAACTGAAAAATGAAAGACTCTCATCCTCACTGAAATAAACAATGCAAAACTATCTAAACAGTAGCGGGAAGGTCCTCCTCCTGAACTAGCTCCGCCTCCGCGACGCTGCCCACGAACCCGTCTGAATCTGACATTTGTCGGTATCACAAATGCTAGGGCCCCAGCTAATAAAACAAAAAGGTTACAGTTAGACAATTGTCTAAGTACATTTTAGGCTATTTAAATGAACTGAATATTAAAGGATATCACATTTAATTTAACTACACATGCAAACAGTAAAGGGGCAACAAGCTATGAAAGAAATGGATTACTTTAAACTATCTATTTATAGCATGCAACATGTATGTGAAGTGACATACAAAACACCAAATAAGCATGATAAGGCTAAAAGCAAAATAACTGCAGCTACTGAATAAACATGATCCTAACATGATTATGATCAAGGTAAGACATACTGAGTATAAAAGAACACAAGTACGGAATACGATAAAATTCTAGAATCCTAAACATGCCATTCATAAATATATCTAAGCCATGAAAGTATACATACAACATGAAGATTAAGATGAAAAGAAAAGCCACTGAGACATGTGGCAAAAGCAAAGTAATATATATAACATATAAAGCCACTAAGACATGTGGCAAAGCGAGCAATACTAAAAATAAGGCCACTAAAGCATGTGGCAAAGCAAATCAGAACATAAAACAATACAATACAGCTAAAGTAGTAATAAGCCTAAGTCCTACTACTACCATACCAGCCAATAGGCCAACAGGGCCTTCAATATCAATCAATCAATCCTTAGCCTAGCCATCCAAATATGCTAGGTCTGAGTCCAGTCTATATAATACTACTACTGAAGAGGTAGACTAAGCTAGGACATGCTGACTGCAAACAAAACAAAATTGAATGATATGTAATTTCAAAACTAGCTTAGGATGCATCATCCTAAGTTTTTCCTATTATGCTCAAGGGATAAAGCTCAAAATCCAATGTATGCAAAGAAATCTAGCCAAAGTAAGCAAGAGACTCAATCTAGACTTATGTGATATCTGTTGTTGTCTAATTACCAAATCTAACTACTCTGAGAAGGTACAAGCTTAGGATCTTTAATATCCAGCTATCGAGTAGAATCTCAGATTTACGTCCTTAAGGTTAAGTATTAGAACTTAACAAGTTCTAATCCAAAAATCATGTGATAACTATATAGTTTAAATAAGCAAATCAACGACCTGATTTTATGAATATTTTACTCTCTTACCCAAATCTTGATCAATAAATCAAGATTTAAGAATTTAGAACTTAAACCCTATGTTGAGTTCAAGTCCCAAATTCTAGGTGATATTCTAAATAGGATCTAGGTTTCTCACTTAATACCCAATTTGAAGGTAAAGAATCCTATAAGTTGAAAGATTCAAGAACTAAGATCTTAGTGAAAGGCTATTCTATTAATTATAAGATAAAATAATCGATTAAGAACTTGAGAATCTAAGATATATATTCAATCCTTAAGATAATTTCATTATCTTATTGATTGAATCATCATATACCCACATAGAAGGTTTTAAAAGATTAAATAATCAATCATTAAGGAATTTTAATTGGAGGTGGTTTGATTCAAATTGAAAATCTAAGTCTAAGATCTAAGATCTAAAGATCTGAGTTTGATCACTTTAGACTTCTAGTTAGTGTTTTGACTTAAGAGTTTCCATTTGTGATTCTCTTTAGAATCTAAGTTTATAATTAACTATAAGGAGCTTATTAAAGTTAAAATTGACAATTCCATGTATTAACCCATATTGACCTTCTTAGGTTACTTAAGATCTAAGGGTCTGAGTTTTGATCACTTTAGATCTTAAGCTAAGATTTTACTTAGACCCTTTCTAATTACTTTTCTAACTAAACTTATTAATGAGATAACTAATTATTTCAATTATTAAATTTAATAAGTTTAAGGCCAAATGATCTTTTTAAGGAATGCTTAAGATTTAAGTATCTTTATTAAGGACTAAATGAATATTTTATGGATTAAGGATCACATTTACACCATCCTTATTCTAGGACTTCAGAGAACATTTCCAATTACTTTATAGTGGCTTACTGAAATTTTCAATCCTTGAGGAACATTAAATCACATTTTGGTCAAAATAACCAAAATGCCCTTCTTAAGGCTAAAATTAGGATTTTATGGTTTAACTATCCAAATTTGCTTTAGTCTATTTTAATGTGATTCATATTACTCAATGAAGTGGGAAACACCCTCCATTTAGATTTTGATGACCTAAATGATCTTAATTAGCACTAATCACTTAATTAAATCACTTAGGATGATTAGTGAAATTAAGGCACTTTAGGACAATCCAACCTTACATTTAGGTTATACTAGGTCTAATATGATATTAGGAACCATCCTCATCCAAATCAGAGGCTTAATTAGAGTTTAATTTACTAACCCTTGATTAGGGTGATTAAGGAGTGATTAAGAAAATTAATTATCCAAAATTAATTTTAAGGGTTTGGAATTATTCCTTATGGTACAATGAGCAATCAGAGCCCTTAAACTCATAAATTGGACAACTAAATGATTTTATATGATTTAATTAAAAATAGAGAAGGTTTGGCAAATAATTTTTAATCCAACCATTGGATTTAAGATTTTATTTTATATTTAGATTCCTTGAATTTTTTTTATTCAAATGGTATATTAGATCATACCATTTGGATCTGGATAACTAGAGTTATTAAATTAATTTATTCTGAATGTTTATTTAAATTTGAATCATAGGATTTGATTTATTAAATTCAAAACCATTAAAAATGTTATTCAATAATTCGATAGTAACCGCAGCCCAAAATCAAAAAGGTGCGGGTCGGGGGTCGACCCGGCCCAAAATCACCGCCTTCTTCCTCTCGACTGCGCCCGCGGACCAAACCCTAGGGCTGACTTCCAGCGCCGAATTCTCCGCACTCCGGTCACGCCACACCGCGATTTTGACGGCTACACGTTCCCTGACCTTAGACATATCGATTGAACTAAGAAGCCCTGACTGGGAAGCTCTAGATCGCTGGATGCCTACTCTGCCGAGAGCTTCCTGCTGGCGCACCTGTGAGGAGATAATTCTCCTCACAGAGTCCACGAGTCACCACGATCTCGATCCCTACACGTTCAAGGATCGACGAGGAAGCGATAGGGCAAAATGAGGAGCTCTGGGCTAGTCTGAATCGCCGGGGTGCTACTATGCATTTTTAGTCGTTTCAACCTGCGACTGGTTCAGTCAATTCCAGTCGAATCGATCGAACTGGTCGGGCTCAACCCTCGATACCAGCTCACCAACATTGTCCAAACGTGCTTAGGGCCGAATGCACAATCAATTTCAGCTGGAACGCCGATTTAGGCGAACCAGGGATCTCGCCTGGCGGTGCGCACAGACGATGAATTTGTCGTCTGGGTCACTGCCAGGCCACCTCTTTCGACTCGATTGCTCATGGAGAAGCTAAGGTAGGGTCCTACTCAGTACCTAAGGTTTGCGAAGAAGCGAATCGAGCTGAATCCAGCTTGACATAGAGGAGGGAAGAAAGGTTGTACCTCAGTTCGAAGACTCACAGCGAAGGAGGAAATGCAGGCCGTCTTGAAGGCACTTAGAGGTTCCAGGAGCTCTGCAAGGGGGTCTGAACTCCAGACCTCACCCTCTATCAGCAGCTACAGCAGGTCCCGTCATCTGGTTTGCTAAGAGCTCCAGAAAACTTCAACCGGCTAGTGCAAGGATCACAGTGAGCAAAGGAGCTCACTGTGATTCTTGGGGGGGTACTTATAGACCGGGAAGATCCTAGGGGTGGAAACCGAAGCTGGGCCAAAGCCTCAGGCTCAGACCAGAGGCTCCTCCAACCAGCCCAGAATGAGGGTGATCCCACCCTCTGGGTTGCCTTGGCAGGCTCTGCCATAAGCGGGAAGGCGCTAACGGCTTTGGGTGACATGGCGGGAGAGTGGCAGACAAAGTCAACGTGGCGAATATTTGTTGTCGGCCGAATCTCTGCGAAGACGAAGGTTAACAGCGATCGGGAGATCGGGAGCTGTCTGATGCGCGAAGTCGTTGGAGATGGACGGCCTGATGGAGATCCCAGGTAACGGTCGCGCGGATTAAATTCTAGACGTTGGATCCCAAATGCCCATTGTGCGTCTGAGATTCGATCACGGGGCGGAGCGACGCGAGCCCTCCAATCCAGCGCTAAGATGCGTGTTAGCGCATCGGGTGACTTGTTGCTATGCGCCGCTGTCGGGACCCCGCAGCGGATCTGCAGTGGTCCCGACAGCAAATCCCACCGAAATATTTTTATTAAATAATTTAATTTAATTAATAAAAATCATTTAAATAATATTTAAACTATTCAAAAATTATTCAATTTCAATTTATGGCCAAATGAGCTCCAAAAATTCCCAAAAATTCATCTTTAGCTAATTAGGGTATGAGGAATTTAAAAATGAAATCATATTTCAATTTAGAGATCAAAATAATTTAGGTATTTTTTAAGGCTTAAAAATAGCCAGAAATACCAATTTTTCCAATTTAGCTCCGATTGATTTCAAACTTTTAAGTTTAAATTTAAATGACCCATTGAATCCAATAGAATCAAAATCAAACTTTGGTTTAGCTTAATTGATCTAGTTTAGCTAGGGTAATAACCTAGGGTTGTTACAAGACCCTCCTTTGGGGTTGGGTCAGCAGCCCTTCAAATGAGTTTCTTTTCAACTATTCATGGAGATGGGATATTCCTTCCCGAGTGGTGCACTGCTCCACCACCAAAATTGATTATGTTATCTCTTTTGCGCATGATGATGGGGCGGAGCGCTACACAGCCAATTTTATCTTTTCTCTCCCACGCAAGACACGAGCTCTCCCTTCCTCTTGGTTTGGAGCCGAGAGCTCCCTTTATCTCTCTCAGCCAAGCGACCAATAGGCACCATCCTTTGCTCTCAGCTGGAGGCTGAGAGTCCCACCTGCTCATCTTCTCTCTTGGCTGGTGGCCGAGAGTCTCGTCGGCTCATCCATCTTCTCAGCTGGAGGCCGAGAGCCTTTTCAACTTCTCCCTCTCGGCTAGAGGCTAAGAGTGTAACAACCCTAGTGTTGTTATCCATTAATTAGTGATCTAATTAAACTCTAATCTTTTCCATTAGTCTTATAATAGTATTAGGAGTCTCCCTTTTAATTTTCATGCGATTTGGAGATCGTTTGGCAATATCCAACATTTCATAGTTTTTTTATAATTCTGAGAATGCCTAATTTATTTAGACCTCAGAATAAAAAATGGAGTCTGTCATTGGACTCATCACACCCAAATTAGCTATGAGTAGTATTTTGGAAGTGTTTTGAAGTCATCGAATTTTCCCCAAATATTTTAATAATATTTTATATGCCCAAAAAATTAAGATAATTAAATTGACCTCCGATCAAAAATTTGATTGCATTTTTGAGTTCCCCACACCTCAATTAGGTAAGGGTGAATTTTTTGGATTTTAAGAAATGTGTTTGGTTATTTAATTTTGATTAATTAAATGTATAAAAATTAATGCTTTAATTAAACTATATAAATTAATATATATATATATAAAATAAGAAAAACTAATTTAAACCTCGCATTTTATTTAAAAGGCGGGGATCCGCTGTGGTGCACATAACACCAAACAGCGGATCCGCCTCAATCTAAGCCGTTAATCTTATTTCTAACCTAGATCAAACAGCGGCCTCTTGGATCGAGATCTAGACCATTAGATTTCTATTTCAGATCCAACGGTCCACAACTTCTCCGGGTCATCCTCTCTACTGCGCCTGGTCGTGCGCAGTAAATCGTGCTACGACCGTGCTAGGGAGGTCTGCCGAGCTATTTTGATCACAAAACCTTCCTGTCCACTGCTGCTACTCCTGAGTTTATTTTTGGTTTTGCTGGGCGAAACTGCTGGAGGGTGTTTTTGTGCTGAGACGAAGGATAAAACAGCAAGCCTTAATCTTCTTTCTTTTGGCGAATCGAACCTTCAGGTGCCCTTTTAGTTTTTTATTATACTTCAATTCAATGATATGAATTAGTGTAATTGTTATCCTTACTTACCATCATTTTTATCGAGTTCGGAGAGCTTGATTTATAGATTTTTTTAAGTTAATATTAAACCCTAACCCTAGTCAATTTTCCCCCCTCTCTTCCCGTCAATAGGGCTAATTAAGAGACGATAATTTAGGGCTTTCGATCCCCTCGTATGGTACTCAACAGGGACCTTCCTCTAAGAGCTTGCCCGCCATGAGAGATCGCTGAAATTGAACTTTAGGTTAACCCTTAATTTCAGGTTCCCCAACTCTTTTTGCAACAGAGACGAAGCACAGTGTGCGGTTCTTACGAATCACAGCACTGTGTTGTTCACTTGAATTAAACCGTGTGCGGATCACAACGTCGCCCGGTTTGCCTCGGACTCAGCATAAGTCGTGTGTCGTTTTAGTAATGGCCGCCGTCTTTTGTGGGACCCTCATTTGACGCTGCGTCAGTGTCATCCTCAATATCTGTGCCAAGTTATCATCTATGCATGCATAACTATTTGTGCCCTAATTATCAGCACCAGATGATTTAATTCTGATTGAAAATTATTTGCTTTTTATTAATTTTATATTCATTTAATCCTAATTCTAATTATACTAATCCAAATAATACAAAGTTATATACCATTTTGATCACAAAAATATGTAGATTAATAAAATGTAATTTAATTATTATTTTGCTTAATATTTTAATTAGTTAATATTTAAGAATTTATTAATTAATTATAAATAAAATGTAATTTAATTATTATTTTGCTTAATATTTTAATTAGTTAATATTTAAGAATTTATTAATTAATTATAAATTAATTTCATCATTTCTTATGACTTAATTTGATCATTTAATATCCAAATTAAGTGATCAAATTATCTATTTCACTCATAAAAATGAGAGAATTAATAATATGAACCCTAATTTAACATTTGAACCCTAATTTTTTTAATCATTTTTTAACCCTAATTAGGAGTCCCATAAATCATAAATTTCAAATGTTGTCCAAAATTGACCTACATAGTGTCATTTTTCTCCTTATGATATAAAGATTTCAATTTTATGTATATCATTTCCATTGGATAACAAATTATGATTTTAAGTTTTTGACTCTTAATTAGTATTATTGCATTGAATCCTAATATTCTAGATAGCATATTTTAGGTATTATAAAACTATAGGATAGTTAATATGTCACGTTTATTATCTCCATTGTCAAATTAGATTACTTTTATTTTAGCTTAGTTCTCATTTTCTATGTATGTGAATCAATTGTAAATATCTTGATTCACCGTTTAACCCTAAGGTAGAAACCCTAGGATTGATTTAAACATGAATTGTAGTTGATCCCAAGATCTATTAGTTACATCAATTAAGAGTAGTTAGACTTAATGCCTTTGTAATTAAAGATTTTTGAATCAACTAAGACTAGCCTTTAGTCATTAGACTAGAGCCCGGTTTATTCATCCAAATCCTTAAAGTCTTCACTTGAATTCTTTAGGAGTAAGTAATAGGAGTTTTAATTCACTTAGAATAGCTTAGGAATTCTATTGATTTCTTTAATCTTGAACTATTTGAAAATATAAAAATTATAGTTCTTAATCTTTATATTTGCTTACTATAAACCTCCCATTTTATTATAACTTAGCTAGAATAGTACTTGATTTGATAAAATCCTCAAACTATAACCTAGCTAGTGAACTTTAGTATATTAAACTTTAACTTCTTATTTCTTAAGTTTAATAACTCTTTAATCTCAACCTTTCTTACTAGTCACCTAAACCTTGATTTAATTATCTTAATTGAATCTCATAGTTTAGGACTAGAATAAAAACTAGTTTCTAATTGTATTAATTATACTTGTAAATTATTTTGTCATATCATAATAATTGAATTAAAATGACTAATTTCAAAACCCCAACTACTACTATAATTATAATTAACTTGAGATCAATATCTCAAAGTTAATTGGTAGCTCAATTAGCTCCAATCATTAAGTAGATTATTAAAATTATATAACTTTGTATATCATTTAGTTTGTAATTATTGAACTTTCCTTGAATATTTTCTTAGCTTTGAGCCTTATTCATTTGAATCATTTATATAAGACATTGTGCATGAATAAAACTTTCACATTAAAATTAATAGGGGTTTATATTGTTATATCAACCAAAGGCATGCTAAAAAGGAGTAATAAGGAGACCTCACATTCTCAGAGGGTGAATGTGAGTGTTACTTATTTTAAGTCCACTTTTCTTCACTAGTTAAATAGACATGTTTAACTCCTCTTTTCATTCTGTATGTGCCCGCTGAATGAGTACTGTTTAAAATAACTTCAATTAATTAACATATGAGATCTTCTTCAATCTTATAGATTGTTAAAACTCATCATAGCTTTCAGCTATGTTACTTTCTATAATTCAAGACAATGTGAATCTTAGACTAATAGTCTAAGATCTTTCTTCAATTTCTATATTATACACTTTTTATATTTTAGTATTGTACTTTACTTATTTATAGTTTACTTAGATTACAATGAATATTGATAAAATTATATTTAAATCCTTCACTGTCTCTTTTTTACTTAGCATAAATTCTTTTGAACAAATATATGCTTTACTTCATTTACTTTCATATGCACTTTAGTTTCTTTCTAGCCCATATAGGATTCTTTTATCCTTGTTTTATTTGCAGGCTAAGATATATATTTATGTGAGTATTCTAACTCACATTACCATTTATTTACTTTTATTTTTCTACACTTATATGTTTACTTTCTTGCACCCTTGCTTGTGCTTATCGTGTAATTAGTAGTGATATCCAATTAAATAATATTATGCTTAGCCCGATCTTAAAATATGCTTAGACTGCTTAGTCTAACCAAATTTTCTTTTTCTTGGCTCTATCACATTTAAATGCCAAAATATGATATATCAGGTGCATTTGGAGGCTAGTGGAGCGGGACCAAGTGCTAAAAGCTAGCTACTTCTGCTTATAATATCATAAATATATAACTTATAAATATTTTCAAGTGAGCTTTTAATTCATTACTTTCATTTAAGTTTACTATTGGTTTGTAATTAATGCCATTTACTTTACTTTCACTATACTTATGTTGGAGCTTAGTTTTATATTTAAATGCTTGTGATTAATGAATGGATGGATGTAAATGAATGGATGTAAATGAATATTAACTAAGTCATTAGTTGCATATCTACTTTGAATGTTGATTGGAATTAGTTGTATACTAAATTCCTATTAGAATTGGAAATTAGTTTCATATCTAAGTTGAGAATCTTTTCTTATCTTCATGTATATATTAAATATTATGAATTGAGCATACCTTAGGGTAGAAAATTATTACACATGTATTTTCTCACTTTAAATTTTTAGAATTAGAAATAAGCAATCCCATGTAACGGATTGACTTTACTTTAGAATTAGAAATAAGCAATCCCATATAATGGATTGACTTTATATTAGAATTATAAATGAACAAATCCTATATAATGGATTGACTCTATATTAGAACTGGAATTAAACAATCCTATGTAATAGATTGATTTCAAGTTAGTTTTAGGTTGTCTTTTCTTTCAATTATAACTTTCATTAGAGTGGAAGTCTTGTATGTCTACATTGTAGGTGTTTCTTTAACCCTTTATAGCAGAAACTCTATCAAAATTTTTAAGAAATTAATAACTTAGAAATTTTATTACAAAACTGTAGACTCATATTTCACTTATTAAATATCTAGAATTTCATATTTGAATTGCAAGTACCCTCATAAATTGCATTTAAATTACATTCTCACATGTTCTAGTATGTATTGCATCTTCATATGCATTATACATAACACACTTCATAAAATTTCCTTCCATCTTAACTTACTACCCTCTTTTAATTCTTTGGCCAAACACAATATCTAATGATTTGGATTAGCTTTCTTCTAATCTAGTATTAGGTATTGTGGTGATGTATCAATATTAATTTGGTGATTCTCAATATTGGGGTCATCACAAAGAGCCTGATCCTTTCCATTCAACCAAGCTGCAGCTCCCTCTAATCACCATTCCTTCCATTCAAAGGTGTATCCTTCGTCAAGTCGACCAGCAGCCACATCTTCCTTCTTTCTAACCTTACGTAAATTGTTGATTAGGTAACTCTCAAAACTTATCAAGAATATTAAATTTAATTGTCAATTATACTGAGATGAATGCATTAAGGTTAGCTATTTATGGAGTTCTTATGTTGATTATCATAAAAATATTGCAAGTGAATTCTTTTGGATGTAATGGTTTTCTTATGGATCCTTATGTATGCATCCACCTTATAATGTTAGATCAAATATAAAAAAATGATTTAAGTCTAATTCCTAAAATTATATAGTTATGAACTTATAAATTATGTAAAATATTCAACCACAATCAAATTGGATAAGCTTTATAAGACTTGATGCAAATGAAAATGAAAGTAAGTTAATAAATAATGGCCATTGTTGACGCATGATTTTACTACACATTTCAAGTTATAACTTTCATTCATTTGATTTTACTAATTTAATTGGTTATGTTGAAAGCATATTGTGATTCTATTATGAATAGATCATTAAACTGTTAGCTGAGGCGATTCCTTATTCCATCACATAGATTTTACTTGTCATTTTGCATCATAACTATCCTTAATAATTCCATGAAGATAATTATTTTGAAGATTGTTAGTTTAGAGATCTTTTTGAGTTCATCTCAATCAAATTATAAAAAATTATGTTCAACATATTCCATGAATTCCTCATATAAATTAATTATTATCAAGATAATACATTCCATCTTGTAGATCCCTCTCTAGCATAATGTAGTTTAGTATTCTATTTTGAGTATTGGAGTAAGAATTGGTTAGAGTCCATATTTGTCTAGAATTAAGCAAAGTTTATCATAGAAATTATCATTTATATGTATTTTTGCCAAAATATTGCAGGTGCAGTAATTGACATCTCATCCTAGTCAATCATTGAACTTCAAGTTCAAATCATAATAAAAGTATGTTAGGTACTTAGAACTTATATTTAGTTTTGGTCGATTAAATTATTTTTGCTTGAGCTCTATGTACAATGTGTACATCACTTGTATAAATATTATTATTGTTAATGTATTTTTATGTAACAACCCAAAGTTATTACCCTAGTTAATCAGGACTTAACTAAGTCTTGATCTTGATTCTAACACTCATATTAAGCCATTAGGAGCACACACTGAAGTGTTGGTCCAAATCAGAAGTCATTTGAATCAAAACCCTAAATCTGGTTTGGAAAATGACTTACCTATTATAACAACCCTAGGTTGTTACTTAGCCTAATTTTAACTTAATTGTAGTCTGATTATCATTCTATTAGGTTCATTTAATCATTAGAACCAAACTCCAAAAATTTGGAGCGATTCAGAGCTCAATCGAATATTTAAAATATTTAAAAATATTAAATTAATAAAAAAATGAGAAATTTAATTTGACCTTGAAATTAAAATCTGACTTCACCATTGTGCTTGTCACCCCCAAATTAGTTATGGGTGATGTTTTGGAATTGTTTGGAAGTCATCGGATCTTTCTCGAATATTTTAATATATTTAAATACCCTAAAAAATATAATAATTAAATAATCATGGAAATCAAAATCTGACTTTATCGTTGAGTTCCTCACCCTCAAATTAGCTAAGGGTGAATTTTTGGGATTCTTTGGAGCTCATTTATCAATCCGATTTTAATTAATTAAATGCATTGATTTAATTAATAAAAGGATTAGCTAATTCAAATTGATTTAAATTTCTCTTTTCCCTTTATTTTCTCCTATGCATGGGGCCCACCTGCCTCCTCCTCCATTCGGTGCGCCTTCTTCCCCATATCTTGTGCATGCAAGAACACCCCTCCTCCTTACCCCATTTCTTACTTAAGTAGCCTCCCTCTCCATGCCTTTGATGGGATGGCTCATGCTCATCCCATCCAAGCCCATGCTCCTCCTCCTCCTTAAAGGCAGCTCCCTTAACTCCCTTCTCTAGCTTTGGCTATCAGCTAAAGCTCCGTCAACTTCTCTAGCTTTGGCTATCAGCTAAAGATACCCTTTTGTATCCTTTCCTTGTACTTTTCTTTCCACCATTAGATTGATCCAATGATTGCTTCATGTTACTCATACGCTTAATTCATTATTAAGATTATGTATTTGAGCGATCGTGCTCAATAGAGCTCGATTAGAATCTATTTTAAAAGAGAAAATGAACGTTGCTGTGTAAAAAGAAATCTCGCACATGTAGTTAGGGCATCATTGTTTGCGACATTATAATAATCTTTTTGTGCCAATTTTGGTTGCAATGGAAAGGCCTTGGGAAGACTTTTCCATCGGTATATGGCACTGCACTTGAGCACTCTAAATCGAGAGTATTTGGGTGCGAAAAGGGACACACTTTGTTTTTTCCTAGGAAAAATCACCACCAAGCTCTACAGCATGCCGTAACGCCTGGCTCTCGGCCAGAAAGCACTACAGCAGGTCGCAGTGCCTGCGCCTCAAAATATTTTGGTTGTCGTAGCACGCTGCAGTGCCTGGAAGCGCTACTGCGCACCGTAGCATCCGCAACGCCTAAAAGCACTGCAGCGACCAGGTCTCGGTTTGGCTAACACCGTAGCGCCTGGCTCTCAGCTAGGTGGTGCTATAGTGTGCCACAGAGCGTCATAGCATGCAGAACTGTCAGTTTTGCTTAAATTTGATATTTTTCGCATTTTAATGACTCAAGAACCCTTAAAATGCAAAAATATATCAAAACTAAAACTAGTTATAATGGAATCAAGTATTGTGAGAATATAAATGTGATTTTTAATATGAAATCTATCTCTTATCCTAATGGCATGTTATAAACCTCTTAAAGTTTTGCTCGAATGTTTTGTGCCAAATGGTAATTAATGTAATGTTTGGCTTTAATTACTTATTATTTTAATCAATGTGATATTTTTATGTTTCAATAACAGTATGATGCATGTTATAAACTATATATGTTATTTTGGACACTTAATTGATTTGACATTTATTTATAATTAAACCTTAAAGAGTCTTAAAGAAGACCTTAACTAAATCAATAATTAAATTAATTTTGAATTGGATATCAATAATGGATAATAAACTCACTAATTTTATTATTGACCAATAACTAAGTAAACAATCATAATTTAGTCAAGTTGGGAATTAAATCCTCACTTGATTAGACTAAGACCCAACTATTAATAAACTTGATGAAGGCACTTGATTTGGACACTAAGAACTTGCATAACTCCTGTAATGATTGTTGATTTATCATTTGATCTTAAACCATTAAATTAAAAGAACTTAGTTTTATAACAAACTCATATGATTGATCATCTGAATCTAACCCTTAGATATTTTATTTTCTATTAAAAAATATCATTATCATAAATTGAATTTCAAAATAAGAATGATTTATAAAATGATCAATTCCTAATAATTCATATGACTATATTCCATAATTATAGTATAAACTATAAGTAGATGGGTTTACTCATCTGATTTGCATAATTAAGCTTAGTATATTAATCTTAAGTGAAATCATATAACTTAGTTTACAACTTAAATAATTATATATTTTAGTACTTATAACTTTAAGATTGAAATATTAATGGTTCAGTCCCATCAATTACTAGACCTTAAAATAGATAAATTATTGAGGTAGGAAGAGCTTATTATCTGATTTTGAGGTAGAAGCTTTGATGAACTCTTAAGATCCTTAGATTCTGATCTTAGATCATTGTGGTATAATAATCTAAAGATTATAAAGTGAGATTCTTCCTTGTGGTAGTATCCTAAGCTGAGTGACTTTCATATCACATCCATGGAACCATTGAGTATGACTCACCATAAGAGAGTGTAGATTCATTTAGTCTGATATTTCTTGGATTTTAAATTAGTTAGTTTAGAAATGATAGTGTTAGTATTATCATGTAAGGATTTTAGTGCATGTCCATATGATTGGATCAATTCAGTAGAACATAAAATTGGTTGATTTGTCCAAAATAAGATTGTAAGAGTGTTTCGTCCCCTTATCCTTGTGCGCGTCGATAAGTGCAGTTCATTTTAGGGCAAACATCCCACTTTTATAGTATATTTAATTAGGTATTAAACCTCTTAGTTTGAGAGAATAAATTCTAAAAGGGTTTCATCCCCTTATCTTTATGCGCAATGATAAGTGCAGTTAAATAAATAAAGTGATTTATGTTATATTTCTTACAATGTACTCAAAGTAATGTATCAATTAAAGTATTGAATATCTTAATTTGAGATAATAAATTATAAAATGATTTCATCCTCTTATCTTTGTGTGCATTAATAAGTGCAATTAAGCAAACTAAGAAATTTAAGCTTACCTTCTTAAATACTTACTTCATATATACATGTACTCTACACATGTGATAATTTAGGAATATGTGATTGGAATTGTGGTAGATTTTGAATTCAGTAGATACATGCACGAGTGCTTGTTATGATGATTATGAGAATCAAGAATTGTGCTAAATGATTATTTTCTTAAAATGTATTTCTATTTTTTTATGACTTTAAGAATCATGTTGAATTGAAATTATTGGCATAATTTCATAAACATAAAATGAAAGTATTGTGAAATATAGGATGCAACATGCATTAATGTTGGTATGACCTACAGAATGCAGCCTGCATTATGAATATTAGGATTCTTTGGGGTGCATGAGGCACCAAATGCCTAATGACAGCATAAATCAGTGGTATAATCAGATGCATATTCAATGACATACCACACAGTCTTATTTCAGCTTCTATTCAGTTTTAGCTTTTTTATTATTTTTAATACTTAGTCTTTCAGCTATAATTTTACCTTATTTTCAATTTTGTACAATTTTACACTTTTCAACTGCTTTAGTGCATTTCTACAATTTGTTTAAATTGCTGAAATGTTAAACATTAGATAATTATAACTATTTATAGTAGTTTTTGATGTGTTAGTATTTGTCTAACACGTGGTACTTTTGGGATCTGGCAATTTACTAAATCTAGAGCAGCCTATGGAGCTAGTTCAGGAGGTGTCACAGGAGATCCAAGAGGAGTTCGTTGAGCACTAGAGAACTCTACATCAGCATTTATTTTTTGCATTAGTTTACTTTTAATTCAGTCACTAGACTATTTACAATATTTTCATTCAAGTATATTATTTGTAATAATTCTGGATGTATTTTCTTTTCTTTTTTGAGACAAATACTTTACTTAGCTTCTACGATGAATATTTCTGGATGTATGCTTTAGCTTCCACACTCTGTGTTTATTATTACTCATACTTAGTATTATAATGTGAGCAGCATACTAAAAATATTATTATACTTATATATATTGAATTCTTCCTATTTCATTCATAATTTAATAAATATATAATATATTCTAATACTTTAAATAAGGCTTTGTGCTTATCTTAAAGATTAGTCCAGCAGCTTATTATTCAGCGGTTATTCGGGGAGGTTCAGCAGTCCTTCCCAAGTGGCGCGCCATTTCACCGCTAATTGTTAACTCATTTGTGTGTGGCGACGGGAGGGGGTGCTACACCTTTAATAACCTTCAATTGAAATTTTGACTTCATCATTGCGCTCATCACCCCTAAATTAGATGGGAGTGATCTTTTGGAAGCATTTGGAAGTCGTTGGATTTTCGTCAAACATTTTATTATATTTAAATACCCCAAAATAAGAAAATTAAATACTCATTGAAATAGAAATTCAATTTTGCCATTGTTGTCCTCACCCTTCAATTAGCTATGGGTGATTTATTAAAAAAATTTGGAATGTAATTAATTAATTTATTTTAATTAAGGAAATCAATTAAAATTAATTTAATATTATTAATTATTTAAGTTAACGGCGTGGTTCCCTTTTCCTCCTACACCATCTGTCACAAGCCATTAGCGTCTGATCAGACGACACCACGTCTGCACCGTCTGATCAGATCCCAAACTAAGATCGAATGGCCCTCTATCATCATCCCCAACTCCTCACACATTGGGAACGCGTGTAGCTCATTGCTCAATTGCGAGTGCTAACCTGCGAACGCATGGGCCTCCCCACCGCTCTAGAGCTCTCCCTGGCTCTAAGTAAGGCCTCGGACCGATACCTCTCGCTCATTTGTATGCCATGGACCCCACAAAATCTGAAGGAATCACCTGATCAAAATCCTAGCCCATCAACCATCCATTTGAGGTACCTCTGATCTTATCGTATATGCAATCAAATCACAATTTTTCATTTTGATTTCCTATTTCACGCCTTCGATTGATTGTTAATCGGGTTTGATCGAGCTCGACTAAATTCAATCGAGCTAATTTTGCTTCGCTGCTACATGAGTCCACAGTAGCCCCCTTTCTGCCTGATTAATGCTTAGGTTTTTGGATGATTCAGGCTACCTCCGTCGCTGATCCAATCATTGTTGGGAAGTGTGGTGCCCCGCTCCCTAAGTCCGTATTCATTAGACTAAGGAGTGGTGTGCCACTCTGGCAAATCCCTCACTTACCATTGAATTATGTAAGGTCCACAATCCAATAATTGGGGAAGGATGTGCACATAATATTTATGAAAATCAATCACTAAATCTATATATTCATACAGAGTGCGAAAGCAATAAGAAGTAAGGATTACATCCATTCACCATACATCAACAATGAAATAAAATAAAATAGCTCAAAAAATAATAATGCGTAGAAAGTAAACACAATCACGAGTACATATATTATTACATCATTTAATTAAAGTTTAAGAGACTGAAAATGATAATATCACTTGTCCTCATAATGAAGAAAAATGTAACTAAAGGTCTTCTGCACCAGGCTGCTGCACCTCCTCTAAATAAGGCTCCTCCTCAGGCACTGGCCCCTCAAACTGAACAAGATCTGATATTATCAGTTTCACAATGCCAAGGCCCCAGCCAATAAAAGAAAATTCTTATTAGACAAATTATCTAAGTACATTTTAGGCAAGTTATTTGTTAATCATTCGTTAATATCACCATTTTACTTAAAACCAAATGAAACATCTATTTAGCATGGAGCAAGAAAGCATATAATGGGATGAGGATAAGTTATAAATATAATATTTATAATTAAGCAAGAATTGAGGCAAAAGTTCACCTCAAGTAAACTAAATCAGGTAGGGCATACATATGTAATACAGTAAGTAAAAATACTGAAAAGAAAAGTCTAACCTAAACATATTGATGATCATATGGCATATGCTAATTTAAAATATAAATCTAAAAATGGTACATATAATAAGCAGTAAAGTCTAGCATCATATATATGCATCTACTCAAGTAAGCGGGTAACATAGGAAAAATACAGCTAATCAAAATAAAATGCATTAACAACATAATAAGCGGTAAGCTGAAAAACTATAAAGAATGTACAAACTGTCATATCAGAAAGAATTGGCCAATCTAGCCCAATATATTCTTGTAGCCTTTATGGGCTAGGACAGACTTTATATTATAATATAGTACAATATGACTGAAGAGGCAGATAATACTATGCAAATATCTTTTAGTTATTTTACTTTTATTTTTGTAGATAGTTTCAGAAATAGCTGAGGAGTCAAGCACTTCTGCAAGACTGAACAGGTCACAAGCTTAACACATTCTCCTCAATGAGTGATGTTAAGCATCCTAATCTCCTTACCTCTGTCCATTGGAGTAATATGCATCATAATCCACCATGTACGAACTCAAATGTAAATGTTTTCCTAATATTCTAAGCTTTCATTTATCATGCAATAATATTTTTCTTATATGACATGTTCAAAAAAAAATAAGCACAAAGTTTAATGAATGTTTAGCACAAAATCAAGTAGTAAGCAAGGGACTCTATTAAATATGGTGATATCATTTATTATCTAATTTAAATGTTCTAAATATTCCATATTACATAAGTTCAAGATCTCTAATTCCTACTATCAAGTGTAACTTAGAAGTACATCTTTATAGGATACAAAATATTAAGACTAGCTAGGTCCTAATATGATTAAATCAATGTCGACTATAAGAATTCATCACGACCTAGTTTATGAGTTTATACATCCTAAACTAAAAGCTTATCCAAAATCTACCAAACTAGAGATTATGATTAAACACCACGAGATTGGGCTTAAAGGGTAGGACTTAAGATCTAAGTTAAATTTAAATGTGAACTAATGATTGAGGTAAATCCTATTAAGCAAATCAGACTTAATAGGATGAATCTCATATCCTAAATCTAATATTGAAAGATAAAATAATCCAAATAAGTTGTAAAATCTAGAAACTAATAAAACTAAAGATTCATTCATTGAATAATCCCATTATTTAATAAATGAAATCTAACCTAATATTTAATCATATTCTCAAGGAACGGATCCTAAGGTGAAGTGAGGATTCCTAATGATAAGACTTTGAAAAATTTCTAATAATTGATTGAATTTTTTCACACTTGCTGATTTTATTTAATTAGGGAGGTTAGAGATGAATTTTAGCTAAGTAACGCATATTAACCTTAGGGATTTTCAAACCTAAAATTGAGATGTTTTACAAATTAATCCAATTGAGAGATTTATGACTTAAATTAATCTTAAATCTGTTATATTACTGATTTTAATGATTTCAATAGGTATTTTAAAGGTTAAGGATATTTAACCTAAATTTTGGGCAAAATGACCATTTTGCCCTTTCTTAAGGGTCCAAAAAGCTACTTTTTGATTAAGAGCTCCAAATTAGGATTTCTTATTATCAAATGATTCCTTTCTGTCTAATATAAAGATAGACAGTAAGTGCACCAAATTTGGATAAGAAATTAGTCATATGGGTTCAAACTAAGGTTTTTGATCTAAGGGGTATTTTAGTAAATTACACCAAATGAAATCTAAATTTTTATACAGTTTACTATTAGTTGCTATTCAAGGATTCCATAAAATCTAAGAACACTAAATTCTAAGGTCTAATGAATTAGTTATAGCCATTTCAATTTTCAATTGCAATTTGGTAATTTTCTTAAGCTAAGGGGGTCAAAATGCTAACTTTTTCATTTGATGTTCAAATTTAGCAAACTTAGTGGCTATAGCTTCCCTATATCACATTGAGTACTTTAACTAGGAGTAGACCCAAATTGGACTTCAATTGGTCAAGTTATGACCTAATTAAGGTCAAGGGTATTTTCATCATTTTCTAATTTTTCTAGAGTTCAGAACCTAAATATTATTTTAGATTACTGTTGACACTGAAATTCTAAGCTATCTCTATCTAGCACTTTAAATTTTGGATTTGGAGTCTAAATGACTTGGATATGGTCAAATGAATTTTCTGGTTGCTACGGCGCGGTGGAGCGCCCGACGGTGATTTCGCCTGTGCGAAAACCTGAAGGGTCACATTTCGAGCTCAAATACTCTCAATCCAGAGCATTCCATGAGTTGTGCCATATATTAATGGAAATGTTTGTTTGATACCTTTCAATTGACATCAAAATCGGCACAAACGGGCCATCCTAGCTATATGAACAATGGCGATAAAGGCAGGGTGTGAAGAATGGACGAAAACAGAGCATGAGATATATTACTTTGAAGAACTACAATGGCTTCCATAGATGTCTAAGGATACGAATGAGCATACTAAGAAATGAAATGATTAAGGAAGAAGAGCAAAGGGGTACCTTTGACCTTGCAAGTAAAGGAGGAAGAAGACTCGAAACTTTTGGAGGAGGAATTTTTTCTTCTTCTTCTTCAGCACAAGAAGTAACAATGGAGGAATGAGGGAAAGCTCTCAACTTGGCAGCAAGAAAATGAAGGAGGGGCTGAGCTCCTTCTTAAAGGGGAAGAAGAAAGGGGGAGGCCATCATGAGGTAGGGGAAGAGAAATGGTCATAGTCATCAGAGCTTGCCATTAAAGAGGGGGGAAGGAAGAGGGATGGTCATAGTCATCAAAGCTTTCAATTAATGAGGGAGAAGGAGATGGGTCAACCGAAAGTGGAGGTAAGGGCCAGACGAATGGAATATCCAACTAGGAGAGAGAAAGAAGAAAAATAAAAACTACAATTAGCAACAAATAACTATTTATTCCTTTAATTAATTAAAAATTCCAATTTTAGAAACGTGCTCCGAAAATTCCCAAAAATTTATCCCAAGCTAATTTGGGGGTGACGAACGCAACGGAAAAGTCAGATTTGGATTCCGACGATTATTTAATTATTATATTTTCTGGGGTATTTAATTATATTAAAATATTTGCGAAAATCCGATGACTTCCAAATGCGTCCAAAACATCACTCCTAGCTAATTTATGGGTGATGATCGCAACGGCGATGTCGGATTTTGATTTCAATATTAATTTAATTATATTAAAATATTCAAGAAAATTCAACGACTTCTGAAAATTTCCAAAATTTCACCCTTGGCTAATCCAAAGGTGAGGATCGCAATGGCGAAGTCGGATTTTAATTCCGATGAGTATTTAATTTTCCAATTTTTGGGGTATTAAATATTATTAAAATATTCATCGATATTTCAACGACTTCCGATTAACTAGAAAACTCACCCCTAGCTAATTTGGAGGCAATTAGCGCAATAGCGAAATCTGATTTTTGATCTGAGGTCAATTTATATAGATCATTTTCCAGAGTTTTTGGATTTCCCAAAAATCAAGATTTGATCTATTTGACTCCTGATTTGGACTAGGTCTTAGTGGATGACTCCTAATAACTTAATTAATACTTTAAGATCAAGATTAGGATGGAGATTAGTCTTAATTGACAAGGGTAACAACTTGGGTTGTTACAGGAAGTTCTCGTCAGGCCTTACCCGTTGTCGTGCGGGTCGACCTCTAGCAAGGCCAAATCGACCTTCATTCTACATTCCCTAGGCGATCCCTCAGTCCCTATCCCACGTCCTGCCCATGGTTGAGGTGAAGTAGTGGCCCCGCCGCCTATGCACATGTCATCCTCATAAGCTGAGGTGGAGGGACGCACTGGCAAGCTGGCTCCTGCTGACTTGAGCTGTGGGACTCGTCATTGTCCGAATCCTACATAAGAAAAATATTAGTTAAAGAAGTTAGTGAAATTGATTAAATCAATTAGATAATTTAATAATTAATTAACTAAACTTCAATCACTCTTAAATTGCAATCTACTCATCCAAATATAGCAAATATATATGTCATTTTGCTCATAAAAATTTAAGGAGTATTATGGCATCATCAAATTTTCTATAGGATGCTTATTCTGTGAAGTGATATTTTAGGCCATGTTAAACTCCATGAAATCATAATAATTTCAAATGCTCATAACTTTGTACTCTTATCTCTAAATATAGTCAATATATATCTCATTTTATTTAAGAGAATGCTAGGAATCTACTGGTAGTATTAGTTTTATTATTGGATGTGTAATTTTGTTAATGACATTTAGGACCTTTCCTTAATTATCTTATTAAACTCTAAATCTTCATTAGGCCATAACTTAGCTATTTGAACTCTAAATTAGGTCATCTAATACACCATTTTGAACTCTAAATTGATTTAAATTTATTTAAATAAATTATGTAATACATTTGAAATTTCAGAAAAGAAAAACGGCGGGACCCGCAAGATATGACACGACATGAAATGGCATCAGCAGGTGGGACCTACTGGACACACGTCGGCAAAAGGTAGGACGGGAAGCCAGCAGCCGGCCCACGGCGCACGGATCGGCAGTGGTGGGGACCACTGGACGAATGCGAATGATGCACGTGGAAACCCACCGAACTTCCTCGGACAGGCTCGACCCAATGCAGCCCAACCCAGCATCGGGGTCTTCTTCCCCGACGGGTGAGGAGACGCTAGGGCAACCAAAAAAATTGACGCACATAGCTTTTTAGGTTTTGATTCTTATCACAAAAGATAGGTCTCATGTTAGGTTCCCGATTAAGATCAACAATTTAAAGTGGACAGCCTAAAATATGAGTTAGGGGGATGCCATAGATCCTAAGGTTCAGAACTAGTAGCCCTAAAATTGGACGGGATTAAGATCGATCGAACATGGCTCGATTGAACCTAAATTTGATCGAATGAAAACATGCAATCATAATTAAACACGTATAATTTTACAATTGAGGATAATATCATGCGATAGTTAAATGGGGAGTAGGGGTACCTTACAGACAACTGCAGGAAGATGAGGGCCAAATTAGGGTTTCTCTGATTCCCTTAAAGCTCTACTTGTGCAAAACCTGCATGACTGCGCGATTTGGGTTTTAATTCAGCCTTAAACGGCCCTTGGTCGACGGTGGAGATCGCCACGATTCAAGGAGGGCGCCGCGTGCCGAGTCCTTCGGCACGCGGGATGGCGGAAGGGATGAAGGGCGCTCACCATTTGATCTCAGATCGAACGGTTAAGATGCGTCGTTTGATTGACTGCGCAAAGGTGACGGTGCGGTTAAGAAGGAGAAACAGCGTAAACAGCGTCGTTAAGCTTAATTAAATAAATGTATTTACATATTATTTAATTTAATTTTAAACACTTTTCATTTATTGAATTAAAACATTTGGCGCAATCATATTTTTGATTTGACGAGTATTTAATTATTTGATTTTCGGGGTATTTAAATAATATTAAAATATTTGATAAATCCAACGACTTTCAAATGCCTTCAAAACTTCACCCATAGCTAATTTGGGATTGGTGAACGCAATGGTGAAGTCAAATTTTTGATTTGAAGTCAAATTAAATATCAATTTTTAGAGTTTCTGGACCTTCTCAAAATTAGGATTTGATCCATTTGATTCCTGATTTAGATTGGATCTTAGAGGTGAGCTTCTTATGACTAAATTAAGGTACGAGAATCATAATTAGGATTTGAATTAGTCCTAATTGAGCTAAGTAACAATCTAAGTTGTTACAAGAGCAGTTTAGGAGAAATTAGGATCCTCAGAGAGTGCAAAGGGACTCTCTGTGGATTCAAGAAGCTTGGAAGCTCATGGAAGCCCGAGGGAGTCGGGCCATTGGCCACGAGTTTAAGCCCAACAGTCGGCTTCCATTAGCCATTCTGGACGAATTATGGTTGAGGCGACCCGTTGGGAGGTTCGTGCCACCTTAGGGAATTGGTTAGGAACCGTTAGAGGTAGTGGGGGACAATTATGACGCGGCTAGGTACAAAATATTTTCTATATCGGGGCTAGCTCAGCGGGGACAATGCTGATCTGTACCGGGAGCTCGCTTAGTTATTTGATGGATCGAAGAAAATCGCGGAATGGTCCTGACCCTTTGAGGCGTAACGACTAATCAGGGAGACGATCTTAATTGTCTGATCTGCGCGAATGGATAACCCAATAGCGTCGGATTAGGCGATCACGAGAATGGAGCGCCACAATAGATTGCCCGTGATCTGCACAACGAATCTCGGGTGATGCCGACTGTTTGAGGGTTCTGAGCATAAATATTTGAATTTATGGTCCCAATTTTGCAATTTTCTCAATTTAAATTAAATTCAATTTAAGACAAAATAATCCTAAAGAAATTTTCAAAATTTAACTTCAAGCTAATTTGGATGTGAGAAATTCAAAAATAATCAAATTTTGATTTGAAGATAAATTTAATTTTGCTAATTTTCTTGGTTCCTAAATTGACCAATTAACCAATTGATCCAACGAGTTCCGATGAATCTCAAATATTCAAGATTAGATCATAATAGTGTTTAGAGCATAGTGAAATAAATATTAAGACTTGATTAATTTCAAATTAAATATAATAACAGCTTAGGATTGTTACAAGTACTCTGTAAAACATGTAATCTTTAAAGTATAAATTTTCTTAGTTGTGTGGGCATAATTTTTCCCATTGTTGAGTTTTTCACTTAATTTTTCAAATTTGTTTGCTTGTGATTTTCTATTTTCCTTTTGCTTTTGTATTTTCTCATAAATTTTCTCTATATTGCACAATCTACAAACCTTAAAATGGGCTAAAAATCATAGAAGTATTTATTTAATGCATTAATTTTTTTTATTATAATTTGAGCATAAATTTTCAAATTTTGAAAAAAAATAATAAGAATGAAAAATTAGAAGTTGTACTCCAAGAAAAAAAACAACTTTTGCACTCTTTGAGCCTCACCATGTGAGCAGGAGAATATATTTGAGGTTTTAGATAGATACATTATATTTCTTATGCAGTTCCCAAATATTTTCTAAATATTACATAAAATACAAAATATTTTTTTTCATAAATAATAAGCCCACTAAAACATACATACTTAAATACAAATTTTAGTCATCTAATATTTTAATATTTAATAGTCAAATAATATTTTCTTATTTAAATTTATATATTATTGGATTTAATAATTTTTCCTAATTTCTTCGTGTTCACACGTCATGATGGCCAAATAAGACTACAAAAAATCTCATATGCTTAATTTTGTTACAATCAAGTATAAAAAAATTATATTTAATCTAAATTTATTTTAACAATGCAACTAAAATATATTTTTGCACAACATTTATTTTAGATTAAATAAATTTTTTTAATCCGAAAATTGAGGGGTAAAATTGTAATTGTATGAGAATATTCCTTGGTTTGTTCTTCCCTCGCGGCCCCTCTCTCGCTGGTGGTAATAAAATCTAACCTCGCCAGTTCGCTGGCGGCCCCATCCCCACTCAGGCCTATGCCTGATTGCAGTATCACTTTTTTAATTAGAATAAAAGGCATTTGTTAATTCCTTAAAAATATTTTAAATAAAAATTAACTTTAATTTTTCCAAATTAAAAAAAAAAAACTATTTAAATGAACCAATTAAGAAATGGCATTCATGACGTAATATATCTAATTAAGCTAAATTAAAATTGTTAATCGCGACCTTTGCTATTGTCATTTTTCATTAAACACCCCTCGCTGCTGCGATCTCTACCGGCACTCCATTCATTTCGTGATTTAATCGGAGCCTCGCTGGTGTGATCATACTAAAAATTGGAAAGAAGAAGCAAAAAGGGTACAGATTTTGGATCAGCCGTCTTGTTCAACGATCAACTCTTTTCCTTTAGTTGATCATTTCTGTTTTTTTTTTTTTTTTTTTGTATATCAGTTGTGAGTTTTCGTAGAGATTCAATCTCTAATTGCGGGATTATAGAACTTTCATCCCTAATCGGATTCTCTTCATAACTTTGTTTTTTCTTTTTTTCTGTCGGGGTTTTCTGTATTTTTATTAGCTTTTCCATTATTCCTATTAGAAATTTCGGCTGCAATGCTCTTAGAAGCTTTTTTTATCTGGTTAATGCATCTCTTGTTGTATTTTCGATCCGTCACAATTTTTTCTTTCTATTTTTTTTTAAGTTTGAGATTTGTTTCTTCGTTGTAAAATTATTTTTAGGGACAGTCATATTTCCTGGTAGAACTCTTGTAGATTTTTGATAATCAATCTACTTAGCACTAACGTAGTGTGAACGTCAAATTCCTGTTAATTTTCCCCTGACATTATTTTAAAATACTTTTTTATAGAGTCGGATTACGTTTATTCCCTCTGTTAGTGGGTGCTTTATTCTTGTTTAGAACCGGCGTTCCTTTTATTCAATATTGAGTATGGATTGTTGCGTGTTGGTTACTCTGTTCCGTTTTGTTTTAACATAATAATAGCTTCCTTTGAGGCTATTTATTGCCACTGTGAAGCTGAGGTCGATTTTGTAACGGTTTTCATTTACTTAGTTTACGGTTGATAATCTTCCCTGTCATCAATCACCTAGCGTGCCTTGTTTCTTTTGTATTTAAAAAAATGAATGGTGTTGGCTTAGAGCTCTTGGGTTTGAACACATATTTACCTTACAATTTCTTCAAAAAAAAAAAAAAAATCCTTGTGCTTGACATTTAACCGCATGTGTTTTATTTGCTTGTTCTTATGACACTGTAATGCGAAATTTCAAAATGTTTTTCTTATTGCTAATTATCCATTTTATCAATAAACTGATATGTTTCTTTATAAAGGCGGCCAAATTGAAATTATGGCATTTTTTATGTCATTTATTTTAGATCTTTTGTAAAATAGCATTATGTTGTGCTGGATATATGTTAGTACGACAAACAATTAACACTGAAAACACGACATATAGAAATCAATCTAACAAAATGATCACTAGAAATTTACATGGAAAATTGTTGATGGGAAAAATAATGGGAAATAAGGAAGAAACAGTTGCATTTAGGAGAAACAAAAGATTAAAAATTACAAGTCCATTTGTCATAATTTTCTCAAGCGAACATATGTAAAACAGGCGGATCATGATGATGAAAACAAAAGAAAACAGGGGCAGCTGCATGCACTAGGTCCAAACAGATTTGAAGCATACACTAAGCACTATTTATTTCAACATTTTGTTGGATTCAACCTGTATACGTTTTCTTATTTGTAATTTAGTGGCATGAATAGGTTAACTTGGTCATTTTCCATACAAAACCATTTCAAACATTGACTTAGAGTTAGAAACAAACTTTTGTTTAAACTTATTGCTCAATGCATTCCCTTGTAGTTGTTTTAGAGGGTAAGCTGCATCTGGCGTCAGTTGTCAGTGGAAACGCCCAGGTGGTTTTGTGAGCCCAATTTGGGAAGCTTTTTTTTTTTGATGCAGAGTTGTAAGGCCTCAATAACTCTTGTTCTTGGGCATGCACCCGTTCATGTATTGTTAGACCCTCTTTTAAGCAACTCTCTCTAATTCGTGTAGTCAGGGCACTCGTTATTTCTTTTCAATTTTAGGAATAATATTTTACATAACGCTCTTTCACAATTATTAGATAAATCCTTATTCATGACTTATTATGAGTTTCAAACTCAATTGTGTAATCTTAAATTTCCTTGATGATTTGTAGTTGCTTAATGCTCCAAATTAGTACCACCATACTTTTCATGAGATTTATTGGTTTTGACTTGCGGACAGTTACTTCAATATTTTGCAGCACGAGCTGTTCCTGTAGTTTTTTTCTCTACATGCAGAAACTCTAGTTGTATTTGTGGATTTGGTGGAATTGTAACTTTCATGACATCGATTCCTAGGGGTTTTATAATGTCAAGTTCATTCTTTTTATAAAATCTATGAACTTATCTATAATGAAATTGCCATAGTACTCTGACTCAAGAATCTATAACCTGTCATATGGCTACTTAGGCTTGTCTAAGAACGTATCAAAATCTTCCAACCGCACTATCATATTAAACTCGTTGACGTCTTTGTCTTTATCTTTAATGAGCTTAGCTATTCCTTGAATTTCGGAAACTGTTAGTTTTAACTTCTTTTTAGTTTTATTTTTCATACTTTAGCCTAATGTTGAAAATACAATTGAAAGTGGGCACCATTCTTTTTCTGTCCCTGTTAGTTGTAATCATAACTATATGAACATCTATTACAATTAATTCATCTAGCAAGTCTTTTGAAGTCAAGGAAAAAGAAGACAATGTACAGCTGAAGTAATTTAAAATTATTTTCTCAATCTGATTTTTTTAAATTAGCTTCATTCCCTATGTTCATCCATAATTTGGGAACTCTTGCATAATTAACAGTACTTATGGGTGTTAATGTAGTGGCCTTAACACATTTTTATTCCTCTACTTTAGGTACTACAACACGTTTTCTAAGTGATGCACTAATTCTAGCACAATTTCTCATATGATTCATGCAACATATATTTTGACGGGTTTTACACTAGCTGGCCACAATTTAATGCAGCCTCTCCTTCCTCACCCTGAAAATGAAAATCGGCAATGGCATTGTTTAATAAGAGAGTGTCTCCAAAAAATGTAAATCGCTATTAAGGGCATTCTAAGAAAAAAATTTGGCGGGCCCATTAGAAAGCCTTTTATGGTGAACAAGTTGAATGCATTTAAATTCAAACAAGAAATTCTAGATATATTAAATGGTCAGAACTTGAACTTTAAAGCAACAAAACTATCAACCTTCAAGAAAATACCAACTCAAGCATCCTTGGAAGAATGAGTTCTTGAAGACAAGTGACAACATTAATTTTATCTTGTAAAACTGAGTGCACACAAATTGAAAATTCAAAGCGAGGGAAGTACCCCATTCTCATCTTTCACATTGACACCACCAAAGGTGTAAACCGTAACCTGAGAGAAGGCACTGTAAAAATTAGATTTAATCCATGGGGGCACCACAAGGAGAGAATGAAGTGGGCCTCACTAGGCCAAAATATCTTTGTGGTCTACGTTAGCTGAATCAAAACCATCATATGGTGATAAATTGCAATAATCGTGCTTGCACAAATTGTAGGACTTTGGAAAGCCTTGCAATGCTTAATAGTTTGTCTGCTCCTTCAATATATTAAAAAAAATAAGTAGAACAAGAAACTTAAGGATTTGTAATCTAGCTTAATTCATTATATTGGCAGTGAAGTTTTTCTAGCTTACAAAATCTCCAAGTATGCAGCTCCTAACGGTTTAACTTGTAACATATTGGGGCAATGATGGACCAAATGCTTCCTGATTTTAGGAACATTGCATCCCTGAACAGATGCAGTAGCTACAAACATACTATTACTCTTTTGTAAATAAAATATTCATTCATACATAATCTCAAAACAAAAAAAACCTCTTATTGCCTCTATTTGAGGTGATGAAGTATGTCAAAAACCCTTAGCAAATGGGCAAACATTTGAGCGAAATAGGTTTAGTAGTCAAACTCAGGTTGATGACAGGTTCACGGAGACTCTTTTTGTTGAATTGTTTATTGACTTAATTGAGTCTTTTCTTTTAATCTTAAATAAAATTTTACGATATGCATGTTCTTACCTAAGTTATTTCACCCAAAGATACTGCCCTTGATTCAAGTTTTATTGTGTGCTAAATATAGGATTATTCTTTCTCCAAGCCACCAAATCACGGATCCCTGGCTCTTGTTGCTCAGTTTGTGCATATTAGGCCAAGAAATGTAATGACTTCCTTTTTTTTCACTGCTATTCCACAAAAATAATCTCAATTTTTTTTGCATGTCCTTTGTTGGTACATCAGTGATGTTTAAATAGTTTAGAAGGTGAAGAGCAAGCATGGCCATAATATAATTAAATAATGCAATTCTACTTGCTATAGACAGGGCACCCCAAGATGAATACATTCTCTTGCCTTGGTGATTAGCATCGTAAACTGAGAATTCATTGCCAGCCTACCTGGCATTTGAATGTCTTTTTTTGTGATTGCTGCAACTTCGAATATCCCAACAGTCAATAATTTGCACATTGTTGAGCAAGACTTTTGGCTTTTTCATTTTTTATTTTTGGAACTTATAAAAGGTTCCACTCAATTTATATTTCCAAAAGTAAAACTTTACAAGAGTTTAAATTAAGAGCTACAAGAATATAAAACAGGAAATTGAAAAGCCAAAACAAAGAATTAAGGAACCAATCAGGAGAAGACTCCCATAAGGTGCAGAAACAGCTTCAATAGCAGTAGGATTTGGCCGGTCCAAGGAGATCACTGAGCAGCTCAAACAAACAAGAGAAGAGGCGTAATAACCGGAACAAAAAAAGAAAAAAAATTACGAATCCTTATTTAGCTCCAAGCTCAAGAATCCCATAAGATTCTAGGTTGGCAATGAGCACCCGATGGCTTCAAGCCATGAATTTGTGAGATGTAGTATCTGAGCGCTAAGCATCAAGAGCGGCTTGCTTGCCATGCTCGGTGGTGAGCGCCATTTCATCATTGCTCATCATTGCTAAATCTTGATTGACCCTCAACATACTATAAGTAGAAATATTTTTTTTTTTTTGATAGAAGCTATACAGGACTGATGGGATTTGAAGATTCTTACATTTCATTTTTGCCAGACAGTAATTGACATTAAGGTGAGGTGCCACCTCTTGTTTCTTGAATTTTTTGGCGGCTATATTTCCCGCAATTGGAAATACCTAGCAATTTCAGCTCTTCAAAAGAGAAATTGCAACCAAAAAATAAATGCTCAACTGATTCTTGAGCTTCATGGCAAAGCAAACAAATTGAGTCACACCTAATACCAAAATTTTTGAGTTTATCTACAGTTTTAAGACCAGAGTGGATACACCTCCATAGAAAGATAGCAAATTTCAGTTTATACTGTTTGTGTTAGACCAGTTTGTATCAACTTACTTTATTTGAATTCCCTAGCACCATCAGCTTTGCCCGAGCAAGAGAACAAGGAGCCATAAGATTACTGCTAGAGATTGCCCGAGCTTAAACATAATTTCTCCAACAAGTAGCTTTTACAACTCCTGGATCACGGGGAGAGTTTGTATTTCTCCACCAAAAACTTAAATGAGTGAGAGCACAAGTTAATAAAATTACAAAGTTTGCAGGCCTTTCGAAGTAAAGGTGCATGTAAAATTCCTAAGCCACCATATTGTTTCAAAGTGGCAGTTTTGTTCCAATTGATAAGACGAAGCTTTCTTTTTTTCTCCCCAACATCATAAAAAAACGACTAGCCATATAATTTATATTGTTAATAACTGAAGTCGGAATGTGAACACCCTTGACCCAGTAGGTGAGTAAATTCCAAACAGAAGATTTAAGAAGTTGAAGATGACCTGCAATAGAAAATTTTTTTTTGCTCCAACTTGTAAGCCTATCATTTATTTTCCCTGAAAGAGGAGTGAAATCTGTAGCTTTGAGATTATTTATGGAGATTCGTAGACCTAGATAGAAGAAGGCATGAGGGGCATATCCAGCCCCAAATTCCCCATAATCTGATTGGGGTTAGATACCCTTTTAGAGCAAATGAAACTTGATTTCTCAATATTGATGGCTAATTCAAAAGAAGCTTTGAAATTGTCATAATGAAGCAATGTTCTCTTCTGTGGCCTATTCAAAACATAAAATATCATCAGCAAAGAACATGTGAGAGCATGTAAATTCTCTTTTCTTGTAAGGAAAAATAATGCCATTGGCAACCGCTTTGTTGAAAAGCGCCGATAAACCATTCATAGCAATCATAAACAAGTAAGAGGAAAGAGGAAAACCTTGCCTGATACCATTAGTAGAGGAGAAATAATCATGCATCTCATCATTAAGGATAATAGAGAACTTTGTATTATTGATGCAAGACGCTATGCAATTAACAAATGCAAGTGGAAAACCTTGACTTTTGAGACTTTCAAGAATGAATGATTTGTTTGCTGTATCAAAAGCTTTTTTGATATTAAGTTTTACACAAATACTTCCCATGACCTTTTTTGAAAGTGTGGAGGATCTTCGTTGCGAGAAGACTAACTTGGTGATAACACACCCTTGAATGAAAACAACTTGGGCTAACTCAATAATGTACTGCAAGTGAGGTTTGAGTCTAGTCGCCAAAAGCTTGGCAATAAGTTTGTAAATAGTATTACAAAGTGAAATAGGCCTCAAAACTTGAATGTTATTGACAGATGAGTTTTAGAGATGAGAGCAATAGCTGTGTGCGTGATAGCTGTTGGCAATTTTCTTTAGAGATGAAGAGGCTAACTGCATGACAAATTTGGTTCCTAAGCCAACCCCGATTTCTAATATAGAAGTCAGAAGAGAAGCTATTTGGACCCGGCAACACATTAATATCAATAGATTTTAATGTGCTAAAAATATGTTCTTCAGAGATAGGAGCAGTGAAATCAGCAAGAGAAAATTTCAAAGACTTGAGTAGCAGAGATGGGACATGTAAAACCATTCAGATCTTTATTCTTATTGTAAAGGTTTTTGAAATGCGAAATGAGCAGATCAGCTGTGTTGTCTTGATCCAGAACACCTTCCATAAGATTAATATTGGCTTGATTTTTGCGGTTGTTAATATGCTTATAAAGGAACCAATGTCATATTCACCTCTTAAGAGCCATTTAATTTTAGCCCTTTGCTTGATCCACTCAAGTTCTTTAGAAAGTTACTTTTTATTTATGAGCACGTCCTCAATGGAGTCAAAGCTATTGAAAATGGAAATTTTGTTTTGAGTATAAATCAAGGAAGTGGGGTGGTGTGGATGAGAGCACTCTTGATATTTTTTGTTTTGTTTATGAGAACCGAGAGAGTCACCTCGAACATAGCATTTCCAAGCAGAGCTAATAATGTCAAAATAATTTTCATGATACCTCCAATGATTTGAATAAGAGAACCGACATTTACTCTTAATTTGATTATGCAGAGATAAGAGAAGGGGAACATGATCCGAAACACCCGGGCTATCAATTTTGTAAAAAATTTGAGGAAAATAGGTATACCAGTTGGGGTTAACTAAAACTCTGTCCAATTTGGCAAAAATTGGGTTATTCAATTGCTAGTTATACCAAGTAAATTTTGAACCAGTGGAAGCTAAATCTCAAGGACATGCTTAATTGCATTTTTATGAACCCCACCTTTCTTATCTAAGTAATGACGAACACAATTAAAATCTCCAGCGATAGCCCAAGGCTCATCAATATTATGAGATAAAGAGATCAGAGAATTTCAAAGCTCCACCCTTTGAGAATTGAGATTGTAAGCATAAACATAAGATAGTAGGATGGTAGGCAAATTTATACTATGAATTATGCCATGAGTGTATTGAGCATGAATTACAATAGGGTTTAAATAAATTTTTGTAGTATCCCATTTGATGAGGATTTGGCCTGGATGGGTCATATTGAAGTTGTGGCAACTCCCCTCATTGTCAAAGAATTGCCATTTGGATAAGATAAAGGGATTGTAGAAGTTGATGTTGCTAATTCTAGTTTCCAGAAAATCAATTAAAGTAGGCATAACTTTTTAGATAAGGTTTTTGCAAGCATTAATATGGGTATCAGAGTTCAACCCATGGAAATTCCAACAGAGAATGGGAAAATCAGACATAAGAAAAAATTATAGCTATAACAGCAGAGCAAAGTGAAAGGGAATAAGAGGATTTTTGGTGGTTGGGAGGGAGCTCATTTTTGAGCATTTTTTGGAGGTTGTTATTTGGAGTTCTTTCCGTGTGACCATTCTCTAGACTGAAGAGGTGAGGTCCTCAAATGAAGTGGAAAGAATTTCAGTGGGATTGATTTGAATGGGTGCCTCCACAATGGAGATGATAGGGGGTTGTGTAATTATAGCCAGGTTTTGAATTGCCTGATTGAAGGTTGAGTGAGAAAGGAAAGGGGTGTTTAGATTAGGTAGCTTATTGGGTGGACTATGACTTTGCTGAGGATCTATTTGTTGTGGAGCAGGGGAGCTAGATGTGGGTTTGGGGAAGAGGCAATGGAGATAGAGTAGTAGTTGAACATTGTGGAAGGGCTGGCACAACTGGTAGGGGGATGTGCTAGCAGAATATTTATCTTTCCCTTTGTTGGCACTACGGGCTGGATCGACCACGGTTGGGATTGACTAAGATCGGAGGGGAACAAGCACAAGAACCCGAGAATGCTCACAGGTTTTACATGTTTCAGGTTTCCATTTATATTCGACTTTTTGGGAGTAGTGATTGCTATCTAGAACCAGATCTAGGGTTTTAGGGAGGGTAGATTTAGGAGTGATTTCAATACATATGTGGGCAAAGGTAATGCGCTTCCGAGTAACTGTGAGAGAATCGACCATTAAAGGGGTGCCAATTTTGCTGGCCAAACGGATATATTAGCATCTGACCAGAGGTTAAAGGGTTGGTTTGGGAATCTCACTCAGATTGGGAGCGATTATGAGGAGGGTTTTCCAGGGGTGAAGGAAGAGTCCCATGCACTAAGAAGAAACGAACAATCAAAATTTTTTCTCTTAAACTAGATCTAGATCCTCAGAGCAAATGAAATGCAATAAATAGTAGCTTCCATTCATAGTAAGAAGATTAAAGGTATCTCTTAAGTTCCAAGATTTTCGCATGATAGTTGAGAGGGCAGAGTAGAAATGCTTCTTACTTATTGCATAACTAATGAGACAGGAACTCTGAAGTTTGGCCCCAGCATCGAGAACTCTTTGTCGAAAACTAGGGCTCCTTCTTCTGAGGGTTGGAAATATAGCTTGAAGGTGTCGTTGGACTTCACGAAGGAGGGAAACAATGACTTCCATGAGGAGAGTTTGGATGAACGGGGGAGTTGGAGCAGCAAGTGGCGGGTTAGGGTTAGAAGACATCCGATCAGCTAAATGATTTGCTCAACATGCATACTTTTTCAGTTTTGGTTCTGTCCACCATCCGTATTTAATATGATGAGCAAGCAATTCATTACCCTTTACAATCATTATTCTCATTAAATTGAAACAAATTCCTGCTACAGAGATTCAGCTGCACACCCAAATGAATGCATGATCTATGCTGTCATAAATGGATTGGGACAGTTGCTCAGAACATATAATAAAAAGAGGGAAGATAACGGGGCAGATTAACTGAAGTCATATTTATTTCCTTATTCTATTCTTTAAGGAAAATCTTTGGGATTCGCTCATATAACTATTTTTATATTTTCAACAATAGGACAATACTTTTTTCCATGGTGAAATACTTTCAAAAACCACTACTCTTCAATGTACATCCAAATGTTGTGTTAAGGGCGCTTTGTATTTTCTGATGGCATATGTCTGTCCAGAAGTTGACAGAATTTTTCTTTCTATATTTGTAACTAGACAGGCAATAGAAAGTGTCATGCCACGTGGTCATGGAAGAACTGTTTTCCTTGCTGATAAGGCTGCAGAAAGACGGAGTTTTGCATTGTCTAGAAGATCCTCTGCGCGGAACGCTCACAATCTTGCTTCAAAGGTAACTTCTTATGAGGACACGTAAAACTTTTTTTCTTCTCTTCATGTTGCTCTTTTGAAGATTTGCAACAGTTATTGACACTTGAATTTTCTTTTAGGAAAATCTAGTAGTTGTTCCTGTCTTGAGAAATTGCGAAGAGAGGTATTATCAGCTCATCCTTGTGTTCTGTCTAGTATCTCATGTTTTTTTGTTTTGTATTCTTTGTGCGTTGGAAGCCCTTCTCCCGTTTTTAGAATTCCATGTTACTTTTGTTGTTAATAGCTATTTCAAAACATTCTTCCAAGATATCAATTAGTATATTTGTAAGTAAACTTTATGACTTGTATTATTATATGTCCTGATGGATGATTTGAAATCATCTTGAATGATTTACACCATTAAATATGACTTCTTTCTTGAAGCGTTCACTCTTTTGTATGCTTATTGGTTAACCAAAAACTTGGTTACATGGGATTATCAAGCATCAGATTTTGCTTTTATATCAGAATATTGCATTTTGTTGGTGTCTTAAGATTAGGCATTTTGAGCACACTTGTTTTAAAGTTTGCAGGTGATAAGATAACAGTTATGTAACTGCTTGTCTAGGGTAAAACGCTTTTCTATTTTTTAAGAGTAAAAGAAACTTAAGAATAATTTAAATTCTCGAGGTACCTGGTCTTAGTTATTTTCTATGATGCAAGAGTGAAACGATCTGATTTAGCCTAGCTTAAGTTATCATGTAGATATCCTTTAGGACTGCAAAATTTACTGTTCTAGTGATACAACAAAGTAGCCATAGAAGTTCATTGAAAGCTATGAAACTTATTTTGGGATGCTGAGTTTATAAATTTTGCCCATGTCAAGGGAGGAAAATCAAAAAAGATATGGGAAGACTATTAAAAAGGACCTTTTTTATTTGTAACATATGGTAGGGATTCTATTTGATAGTGCACAGTGGAAACAAAGGAATAATGTGACTGGCTCTACTTTGTGACTAAGGCTTGGTGTTGTTGTTGGTGTTGTTATTGTTATTGTTAAGTGCCAATATTGATGTACATGCAATTATGTCACATGCTTGCTAATGCAATTTTGGATGAGATTAAAAAAATTTGTTATCTTACAAAAGAATTGAGTAGCAAATAAACTCACATCAATGATCAAGTTTCACAATAGATAATCTAGCATACTTCTAAGGGGTTGTTTGGTTCACCGACATCTCCCTATCATGCTATGCTATTTAAAGATGTCGGTGAGATAGGAGCTGTTTGGTTTGATGTTATCTAATTAATGACATCTCAAAAATTACCTAAATGCCACTGTGAAATGTTATCTGAATGTCGGCTGAAATCTGCCAACATTCATATAACATTGCCGACAATCTATTGCAAGCGATAGGGTTCTTCGCGCGATACTCCAGAATGCATCCTCTTCGAGCTCTTGTGCGACGCTAGAGAAATCGGTTGCATCTACAGCCGCATGAAGCTGCGCTTTACCTGGTGATGAGATCGGCGCAAAATCGGGAGACAGATCCTTCAGGCTTGTCGTTCTCTTCATTGGAACCTGAGGCCTTTTCCCCATGAAGGGATGACCGGAAGGGGCCTTCGAGGATGGGGACGAAGACGGAGTACAGGATTTCAGTGTTCTCCTCCCCGTCTGACTTCGTCTCTACTACAAGGAATTGGGTTTCGCAGGGTATTTCTGATCCCATGCTCCCCATCTTCTGCGCCATCCACCATAGTGGGGGTAGACAGCTTTAAATTTGCTTAGAGAGAGGGATGATGATTTTATTACTGTGAATAGTTCGGAGATTGGAGGAAGCTATATAAGCCTCTATCCAAATAGGTGATGTATTATTGTGCTTTTTTAACTTATAATTGAATCTCAGTGTTGGGGTAATCTTACCTCATGTATAATTGTAACGACCCAAAGTCGTTATTTTGCAAATTAGGCTAGAATCATGCCTTAGGAATCAGGATCCCGGGGAATTTCAATTTAGGGCAAACAAAACTACCAATATATAGAAATAATTTTTAGATCAAAGTGCCATAGTTTGAGAAAAATCCGATTAACGAAAGCTCCCGTTTTGTTTTCTAAAATCTTTAAACTCTAAAAATCAAAAATATTGAAATGCGTGTCCGAATTCATCATTTTCAGTGTCGACATATTAAGTATATTATTTAAAGGCTGCTCAAGAAGTTTAATCAAATTATGAGACCGGATTTATCATGGCTAATTTCTGAAGTTTTTAAATTTCAGAAATTAATTAAAAATAAAATATTTGCCCGAATCGAAAATTTTCGGCGCGAGGGTGTTCGTCATGTCATAACACACCTCGGTGCCAAGTTTCGTTGTATTTGGATGTCGAACGGCGGAAAAATGCGAATAATTTAACATTAAGTATTAGTCCCCCCCCCGTTCGCCCCCTCCCTCTGCGACTCGCCCCTACAGGGCCTCTGGTGCGGAAGGTTCCGCGCCAGGTAGGGCTGCCTGCGCCGTTTTTGGCGCAGGCTGGTCGGCCCACCTGGCCGACCACCCTCTCCCCTCCTCTCCTCTACTTAAACGCCCCCCTTCCTTCTCCCTCACACAACCCCTCCCCTCCAAACCCTAGACAGCAGCTTCCAGCCCTCCTCCTCAGCCCTTCCAGCAGTCGGCCACCCTCCTCAGCCCTTCCAGCAGCCGGCCAGCCCCTCCTTAGCCCTTCCAGCAGCCGGCCAGCCCCTCTTCAGCTCTTCCAGCAGCTTCCGGCAGCCCACGACAGTTCCATCCAGCACCTCCGACAGCTCCTGGCAACTTCCAGCAGCTTCCGACAGCCTCTGGCAGACCCTTCCAGCAGCCCCCGGCAGCCTCCGACGGCCAGCTATCAAGCCGCAAAGACACTCAGTAGCCGCTGCCAGCCAGCCTCTTGCCGTTGCCACCTCAGCCAGCCATCCGGCTACCCCGTTCCAACCCTCTCTTGTTTTTCGGCAATCCTAAAAGCTAAGGTATGAGAGGTTGGAAATGGAGGAAATTGAAGAACACACTTTCTTGCTAATCTTATATACATTACTATAATTTTATATTTAGTCATTCGCATTTTGATCATTCTCATTAATTAATAATGGGGACAATTTTTAATGCTATAAAATGATTACTATTTCCATTCCTATCGTTACTCTTACAATTAGTAATATTATTATAAGGTACGAACTTAAATATTAATATGAATGGAAGAATGTAAAAATCATGAAATATCACCTCACTTTTAAAAAAGAGACTAATTTAAAGAAATATCGGGGACTTAAATGCAGATTGAGCAAATTATCACTCATTTGAGATGTTGAACTTCTGAACTTAAAGAACGAAGGTATTACATTTTGCATTTTTATTACTGCTTTGCTTCGCTTAAATTGCTTCGAGCCAAATTTCGTTTTGAAGCTTGGTTGGTTGTTCGGAACCAACGTGGTAACATTCGTGGGTTACTGGAAAAATGATATCAGTAACATTAATGCTTGGTTGGTTGTTAAAAATAACATCATTTTCCTTCGTGGCCAGTTACTGGAAAGAAGACATCAGTAATGGCATTCGTGGCTAATTACCGGAAAAATGACATCGGTAATAGCATTCGTGGGTTGTTACTGGAAAGGAGACATCAATAACAACATTCGTGGCAGGTTACTGGAAAAATGACATCAGTAACTTGCATTTTTATGTTAATATCTTTTGTAGGAAATTAATTATTTCATTTGCGCGTTTACCTTAATATTTTTCCTGTATTTCCTTTGCAAATCGCATCTCTGCTATTATAAAATGTAATACTGCATTAATTACTGTGGCACTTAGAGTACTCTTTAATTACTGGGAATTCCAATCCTGGTATTATTTGTTGTACAATACCAGGTCAGGTATTTCTGGAAGAGCTTAAGCAAGAACCCTAATGCTTAAAATGTTCAACTGCCGATGAGATCCATGACGCTATTTATTTTTGTTTATCTTTTATCTTTTCTTTATTTTTACTTTTGTACGAGGAGTATTGAAAAGACCTTGTAAAGTGAACATTGAAATAAATGAATATTATCTTTTGGCTTTTCATATGTGTATGCTCTTCTTCTCTCAAGTTACTCAATATGATCATGCGGTAAGTGAACGCCCGATGTCGGAACGGTTTCCGCTGAACCGGCTTCGGAGTCCTCACAATAATATAACATGAATGACAAGGAACCAAACAACATATATCTGAATAACACTGATATCTGTTATTTAAATAACACTGAACCAAACAGCCCATGTTATCTGAATAATACTGTTATCTGAATAATACTGTTATCTGAATAACATGTTATCTGAATAACATGCTATCTTAATAACTTCTCAACTGACATTCAACCAAACAGCCCTTAAGTAGAACATCCAAAGAAAAAACTAATTAATAATATAACATTTCACATAATTATTGTTTTTGTGAATAAGGATCGTCACATTTGCATGTCTTTATTTACTTATTATTTGCTAATCTTAAAAAATTAAATCAACGCACTCTGATGAACATACTATACAATAGACTACTTGATTCAAGGAATTACAATTTTATGTTCAAATCTGACATAATACAATTTTATGTTCTATTTTTGCGAACTCCAATAAACTTTGATATTTAATACAGAATGCTGAAAATTATATGTACAAATGATGCAAACATCATCATTTAAGTAATTGTAATAGGGGAGGCAAAATAATACATATTTTATTCATAATATACTATTGTTAGGTCCCAAGATATGGATGAGAAAAGTAGTGGATTAGGTAGTCCACTCTATGTGTAAAACTTGTTAATTTAAAACATGATATAAATTCTTTAAGAAATTATGATACAGGTCTGGTGTTCTTTTAGAAGCGATGTGTTATTTTATCTGAATACAATGAAAAATGTGCTAAGGTTTTTATATCAGTGTCTGGGTGTAGTGTTAAGTGAGCAAGATTTTTTACATTGTAGACAAATGATTATTAAGAAGCTAGTCAAACACTCTGATGAGCACAAGAACTTTGAATATGAATAAGTTATCTTCAGTTTCATCAATGCAAGAAAACAACTCAAATGCTAAACTATAAGAAATATTCTAACATTTTTTGCATTACTCCTATAGCTCTAGAAAATAGAAACATAATCATTGTAGTGAGAAGCAAAAGATGAAGGATTCAAAATATTATTTATTCATAATGGTTGATTACAAAGATCATGTATATATATATATATATATATATATTTATATATTTGGAATACATCTGCTGGCTTTACTATTAATTAATAAAATAATACGTAGACGTGTTGATGTCTCCAAACAAAAAAAATATTAAAGGAAAAATAAAAAACTTAAGAAAAGAGAAATGACCATCAAACTCCCATGAACATCTCACATGGAGATTTCAGTATAAGATCTAAAATAAAAGCAAAACGATAAAATCAAATCCACACAATCTTGAGCTCACATTGGCAGATTGGTGGCATTTTTGTTTCCTAATGTAATATCTAGTTATCGATCCTTTCTTGAACTTCTTTTTTTCTTTTTTAATAACATGGTATCTTCAATTCTAGCAAGATCATACTTCAACGATGAGGAATCCCCTGCCACTTTTGAGCTAGAAACCTTAGATGCTCTTATTTCTAATGGAGTGAAATTCTTAGCAAAAGGATTGAGGTTCGATACCTCCTTTCTATCCCTCAAAACATTCGTAATTTCAACAACCGTAGATTGAAGCATATTTGATGGAACCTCTATCAACTTTGCATCCAATTTATGGACATGATTGCCGGTCTTTGGGATCGTGGTCCCATCCGAGACATCTTCCGTTTCAGCATGCATTTTCAGGATATATCATGAATAGCTTTAAGCTTGATTTTAAGATGATCCGAAGAAAAGTGAACACACACCTCCATTGTCTCATCTTCCCACGGGATAGAGCAGGGATTTGGAGGTTCATCGCCACCTTCGGAAAAGGTGGCCTCCACATCCACATTACTCGGAAGGCATTCCTCAAATGCAACATAAGTGTGCTCATTTGTGCGATCTTTTAGTGACGCTTTCATCACTTGCAGCACCAAACACTTGGTCATCTCAATTGACAGGGAAAGATTAATGGCTATATCATTTTTCTCACCAGTTTGTTCGGCTATAGTAGTAGCCATTAAGTGCTCATCATCTGTCTCTAATGGCTCGATAGGTAGCCCATTGCTCAAGCAATCTTTAGCAAATTGTTTAGGGACATTTACCATGCGTTTACTTGGAAAGAATATTGAGGAGGGAATTATTAGAGTTGGCTTTAGTTTTTGATTTGAGATGTGGGTGAGGTTCAAAGCAACCCGAAGAATCATGACCTATGATATTGCAATTTAAACAAAAGTAAGGTACGTTTTTGAAGCAAACTTCTTGAAAATATCCATTAGATTCATCTCCAATCCAAATTGCGTTCTCAAATTGTTCTGTTAAATCTATTTTCACGAGAGCTTGAGTCACATATGGTCCAAGTAGATTTGCATTTGTAAAGTCTACCTTGAGTGGCTTGCTAAAATATGATTCCAAGGAGAAAAGAATAGTGGTCAATCAAATGTTCCTTGAGTAAAGGGAAGTTTATCCAAATAAGGACAATAGAGGTTTCACACCTTGGGTCAAAAGAGGTGGTCCATTTCAAGGTTTTCATATCAAAATTGAGGATAAAATAGAACCCACTTGAAAAGAACTTTGTATAATCTTGCTCACTTGATAATATTTTGAGTACAAATGATCAATCAAACTGATGAGCTAGGTAGCAGAAAGTTCCAAATCACTAAAAAACTTTCAAATTGCCATCATAGGGAAAATTTTCCAACGAATATGAAAGCAAGCGGCTTGGCTAGCCTCTCTACTTCTTTCTTGGATAAGATAAGTGTTGGTTTACCTCTCAACATCGAAATGGGTTTGATACCCACCAGATGAGAGTTAAGCAGCGCATCAAGGAAAGAAATGGGAGTGGAGGATGAAGAAGAAGGTTTTACATGAAGATTAAGTAAGATCTCCATACGACCTCTTGCGGTTTCAGACAATCTAGACGACCAGAACTAGACAAAGGAAAGAAGAGCCGACAATAGATCTAGCATCGAGTTAAGCCCAACGCTTGTTGTGGCGAGTCGAGACTCGCAACGACTGCCGACCCAGCACCAGGGGCGGCAACAAAGCTGCCCACGCGGGAACCCTAAATCGCCATTTTGTCTTGTGTGAGAGCCATCCCGTTTATCATATATGTATATATATATATATAGCGACAATAGGTTAGCTAAGCGATGCTCTGATGAGCTATGATTAGATCAACGGCTAGAGATTAATTGGGCTGGTATTATCCTCCTCAAATGAACCATTTGGAGCGAAAGTGGTGAATTTTATCGGTGTTTGTTGAAACGGGCTATAGATAGAGGTTTGGTTAGAATGTTTGCGACCTGCTTGTCCGTGGAGATCTGATGCAGTTCTATTTCTTGCTTCTGGATGATGTTGCGGATGAAGTGGCAATTGACTTCCATGTGTTTTGTTCTTGTGTGGAAGACGGGGTTCTTTGCAAGTGATATATCGGAGAGGTTGCCGCAGAATAGATGGGTTGAACTATTTGTGGAGGTCAAATTCTTGAAGTAGCCGTCGTAGCCAGACGATGCTTATGGTTGTGGTTGCAAGCGCCCGATATTCGGCTTTTGTTGAAGAGCGAGTTACTGTGGTTTATTTCTTTGCACTCCACGAGATTGGGATATTACCCAAGAGAAGACAGTAGCCGGCGTAGGCCTGAAGGTGCAGGTTCTGGTATTGTCTCCTCCTGGGCAATACCCCAATCTCGTGGAGTGCAAAGAAACAAACCACAATAACTCTCTCTTCAACAAAAGCCGAATACTCGGCGCTTGCAACCACAATCACAAGCATTGTCTGGCTACGATGGCTACTTCAAGAATTTGACCTCCACAAACGGTCCAACCCATCTATTCAAAATGCATACTCTGGTATTACCCAGGAGGGTTCCCTTCACATATCGGAGTTTGCATTTGACCTTTTCAAAATGGGCTTGTGTAGGGTTATGCATGTGCTGACATATCTTATTGACTGCAAGGCTTAGGTCGTGTTATGGTGAAGTATTGGAGATAACTCTCAATCTGTATAAATAGTTTGGGTTGAGAGAATGGTGAGGAAGGTTCGGAGTTTTGTTGGCTGGTTATTAGGGTAAGGGAAGAATTACAATGTTCCATACTTGAGGATTTCAAGATGTTAGAGGCGTATGTAGCTTGACTGAGGGGTGGGCCATTTGCTGATTGCATGTGTTGAATGCCAAGAAAGGTAGTTGGAGCGCCAAGATGTTTCATTTGAAACTGTTGGGGTGAGGATTTACATAAGGTTGTGGAGAGTGAGTTGGTGTGGACCGGTAAGGAGAATGCTGTCCACGTTGATTAGGATGTAGATTCTATTGGAGGTGTCGTGTATAAGAAGAGATGGGTCAGCAATGCTGGTTTTGAAGCCGTGGGCATGGAGAAATTCCATGAGGGTAGAATACCATTAGCAGGGTGATTGTTTAAGGCCATAGATGGACTTGTTGAGTTTATAAACGAAGCTGGATAGACTGGCTCGTGGAGTTTCTCATGTAGAAATGCATTGGAGACATCGAGTTTTAGGATAGATCACTTGTAGTAAGTGGCCAGGGTGAATAGAATTCGGATCGTTGGCATTTTTGCATATGGGCTGAATGTTTCCAAGTAGTCTGTGCCCTATATTTATTGTATCTTGGAGCCACCAACCTGGCTTTGTGACATGTCATGGTGCCGTCGGCTTTGAGTTTTGTACGGAATGTCCATTTATATCCAAGGACATTTTGATGAGGGTTAGGAGCCATGAGATTTCAAGTGTTATCTATCAAGGTACGATACTCATTTTCCATGGCAAATTTCCAATGTTATAACTTGGCCACGTCATTATAGGAGGCAAGTTCAGTTGATGAGTGGGTTGTGTGTGGGAGGTTATATAGTGGTTTAGGTTGAATGGCTTCAGTTTTGAGCCGGGTAAGCATGGGATGAGGAGGAGTTGGTTCTCTTCTTCAAATTGGAATAGGTATTCAGTTAGGAGAGGATGATGATGAGGTGGAAGAGGGAGAGTGTGCGGGTGATTGGTTGGTCGAGAGGATGATTGAGTATTTGAAGGAGGGTAGATGTGGATGATGGTTTAGGGATGTTGTTTGATGAGGGACTTGACTTGCTGAGAGGAATCTATGTGTTAGAGGAAAGATATTTTGGATATATGGTGGAGTGTGCTGTTGGGACTAGAGTGAGGGGAGCGAGATGTGGTTGGTAGTTGGTGGGTGACACGGTGGAAGATTGATTTATAGTTTAGGATAGGGAAATTCGTTTTCAAGAAATTGCACGTGATGCGGCATTAGAGTGGAAAGAGGTTATATAGTGGTTTAGGTTGAATTGATTCAGTTTTGAGCCGGGTAAGCATGGGATGAGGAGGAGTTGGTTCCCTTCTTCAAATTGGAATAGGTATTCAGTTAGGTGAGGATGATGATGAGGTGGAAGAGGGAGAGTGTGCGGGTGATTGGTTGGTCGAGAGGATGATAGAGTATTTGAAGGAGGGTAGATGTGGATGATGTTTTAGGGATGTTGTTTGATGAGGGACTTGACTTGCTGAGAGGAATCTATGTGTTAAGAGGAAAGATATTGGATATGTGGTGGAGTGTGCTGTTGGGACTAGAGTGAGGGGAGTGAGATGTGGTTGGTAGTTGGTGGGTGACGCGGTGGAAGATTGATTTATAGTTTAGGATAGGGAAATTCGTTTTCAAGAAATTGCACGTGATGCGGCATTAGAGTGGAAAAGGTTTTGGGGTTGAAGCAAATGTAGCCCTTGTGGTTTGGGGAGATCCGAGGAAGATGCATGGTAGTGTTTTGAGACAGAGTTTAGTAGTTTTGTTGGTGGTAGAAGGGGAAAACAAAGGCAGCTGAACACCCATAGATGGTGGTATTTAGGTATGGTTTGATATAGGATTTGGTAGGGTGAGATATTATGTGTGTTGGGGGAAGGTAGGCGGTTAATGCTATATGTGGATGTGAGGGCTATGTGAGCCCAAAAGCCTTTGGATAGTTCAGCCGTGTGGAGGAGGGTACGAGTTGTTTCAAGTATATGACGATGTTTGCGTTCGGCCACCCCAATTAGTTGGGGAGTGTATGGGATATCTGATGATGGATGCCTAGGTTGTTGAGAAGAGTGAAAGGATATTGAGTTGTATTCTCCACCACCGTCAATTTGGAGGATTTTGATGCGTTTGTGAATTGGCGTTCGATGATTTTTTCGAAGAATAAATTTGAGTATAGTTTTCAGATTTTTGTTTGATTGGGAACAATCAAGTAAAACGTGAGCGACCGTCCACAAAATAACATAAACTTTATTACCTTCATTGGATACAGTTGGGGCTGGACCCCATACATCAGAATGCAGTGAAGGAGACAGATGTCGTATGGGGCGTCGATCAGATGAGAAAGAAGAATCAATGGGAGAGGCAACTTCGAATATCGTTGTGACGGAGGAAGGCGTCTTGCTCGCGAATGAGAAATGTGTGTCGAGCAAAATGCAGTATCTCTCTGATACCATAAAGTGAGAAGCAAGAGATGAATGATTCCAAATATAATTTATTCACAACGTTCGATTACAATATATATATATATATAGAGAGAGAGAGCTATAGTAGGTTAGCTAAACAATGCTATAATGAGCTGGGATGAGATCAACGGCTGCATATTAATTGGGCTGATATTAATCATAATCCACGTTAGTTACTTTGACGGGAATGTTTGACAATTATTTGCCAGACAACATAGCCAATACTTAGTCTTGGTAGTTAGCTTGCCTTTTTCAGTGTACAACCTAGTCATGTCATAGCACGTGACTTTGTTAAGTTATATGATTGTCTTTTACTCAATTCTCTTAGCTAATCTGAGGAACAATTGGCACATCTTCAACAATGTCTTAGTATGTTCAGAATACTTGAGTGGTAATTCCCAACTTGTATTTTTCTTTCTTTTTCTCAGTTTATATTTGCCTTGTATAACATAATAATCAATCTTTGAGTGGTAATTCCCAACTTATATTTGCCCCATGTAATTTAATGGTAATTCACATATTTTTTGAAGAGTGATTGCATTGTCTTAAGTTTTAGTAATTTATTTGATTATCTGCTTCAATGGTGAAATATAGTGTTGTAACTAATAGGTTCCAAGCTGGTTATACGAAATAGACTAATGCTTGTGGAGTGTTGTGCGATTAGAAAATGACTTTCAAAATTAAAGAAAAATTTTATAAAACAGCTATTCGATCGATTAATTATATGCGGTTGAATGTTGGCCAACAAATACGAAATTTATCGATAAACTAAGTGTTACAGAGATGTTGATGCTAAGGTGGATGAGTGGGTATACTAGAAGGATAAAATGAGAATGAGTTCATTTGTAGTAAGGTTGGAGTGACTCCAATATCGAATAAAATTATAGAATATTGCCTTGGATAGTTTGGGTATATTAAGCATAGACGATTTGATGCCTATGTTAGAAAAGATGAGCATATGAATTTTGGCCATGTTAAAAGAGGGAGAGGAAGACAAAAATAGACTTGGAAAGAAGCTATTAGAAAGGATATTCTTATTTAGAACTTAGGGAGTCCTTTTTAATCAAGAACAATAGAAATGAAGAATTCATGTAGCCAAATTCACTTAGCGGGATTAAGGCTTAGTGTTGTTTTTTTCTTTATCAGCATTGATGGCTTAAAAATCCCCTACCGATTGCGCCAACAAAAGAATTATTAGAGTTGAACCTTAGTTGAAAGAGTTGTTGGATAATTTTTTCGTAGGCTTAACACTACTTTGTGGGTTGCCTAGCACTGTTTATTAGAAGGGTGAGACATAATGTATTGATCACAGAGAATATATCAAGATTACAATAAAAAACAAATATTTTATGCTAAGATTCTAATTTATTTGATTAACTTGAAGTTAATTTAATTTTTTCATAATTTTATTTGATATAAGGATATCACTAGTTGAGGATTGAAGAAAATGTGCCAAAGCATTACTTAATACTAGATGTGTATTATGAGTTTATGGTGATGACTTTTGGCTTGACAAATGGTATAATTGTATATATAGATCTTATGGATTAAATCTTCAAACTAGTCATTGGTTCTTTTTTTATTTACTTAATTGATGATATTCTAGTATATTCTAGAAATGAATTTGTGCATTCTGACTATTTACATAAAGTATTGAAAATGCTGCGAGTAGTAAGTTATACCCAAAGTTTTTTAAATGCGAACTTTGGTAGAGTGGCATTGCTTTTTAAGGCCACGTGGTCAGCATTCAAGGCATCTCGGTGGATCAATGAAAAGTAAAAGCTGTTATTAATTGGCCCAGATTAGCAAACATTATTGAAGTTTGAAGTTTATTGTGCTTGTTGGCAATTATAGAAGATATGTTGAGAACTGCACTTAAATTGTATTATTTCTCAAGATTAACCTATAACGCTGTGAAATTTGGTTAATTATGAATGCAGAGAAGTTTTCTAGAGGTCAATAACATTTATGACTGTTGCATCAATATTGGCTTTTCCCTTAAGTTTGGAAGGTTTTTAAATGTATAATGGTGCTTCATTAAATGGACTATGGTGCATGCAAATGTAACCTAGCAGAGTTTATACTTATGTATTTATATAATTAATCAACTTTGAGAAAATTATTTTTCTCATGCTTTAGAATTAACTATTATAGTTTTCATTTTAAAGATATAGGTGCATTATTTATCTGGGGTTTGATGTGACAGTTGCATAGATCATCAAAGCTTAATATATTCTTACATTAAAACTTATTTTAGACAAATGAGGTGGCTTGAGCTGATAAAATATTATGATTGCAACATTCAACAACATTTCATAAGGGTAAATATTATGACAGATGCTTTTTTGAGCAAAAGAGCCTTTGCTAGTGCAAGTTGGATAATAACTTTGCAGGTAGAGTTAATTACAGTTATGAATAGATTGGAATATCTATCGTCAAACCTAATCTTAAAATATTGGTTCTATTAAATATATTAACATAGCTATTTAACTTGAAGTATAGAATTAGGAAACTTTGCCGAAGTATATTCAAACAATTGTAAATTTTGTCTAGACATGTAGAAGCAAATAATTCAATTTTAAAAGGGGGGATGTTGACTCCTTTAGGCAAAATTTGTTTTTAGATATTGATGATTTGAGGAATTTTGTCTTCTATAAAGTGCATTACTCTGCTTATATTCATGTAATAAGCAGCAAGATATATCAAAATTTGATAAATATATTCTAGTGGCTAAGATTATAAACGAGTGCTGAATTTGTTGCTAAATATCTCACTTGCCAGATAATTAAAGCGAAATGTGAAAGACCAAGTGAGTTAGTGCAGCCTCTACAAATATTATGATGGAAATGAAATGAAATATCAATTGGTGTTTTTTTGGAATTGCACAGATCTAGCAGTATTTATAATTTTATTTGGGTAATATCGATAGATTAATAATAGTAATTATCAATATATCAGGGGCAAGAATAATTGGAGATTTTTGTAAGTTTGCCTCTCTTACAACGGAGGGGGGTAGAATTTTTATATTGTGAATTATCAATGTAATAGAGGCAACAAAAAGTGAGTTGGTGTAGTCTCTTCCAATATTATGATGGAAATGAGATGAAATATCAATTGGTGTTCTTATGGAATTGCACAGATCTAGCAGTATTTATAATTTTTTTTGGGTAATATCGATATATTAACTATAGTAATTATCAATGTAACAGGGGCAAGAAAAAATGGAAATTTTTGCAAGTTTACCTCTCTTACAATGGAGGGGTGTAGAATTTTTATACTGTGAATTATCAATGTAATAGAGGCAACAAAAATTTGAGATTTTTGCAAGTTTACCTTACAACGTAGGGGTGTAGAATTTTTGTGTAGTATAATTTTTGTATTGTAGAATTTATATTGCAAGTTTACCTCCCTTACAACAGAGGGATGTAGAATTTTTATGTTGTAGAATTTTGCATTGTAGAATTTTATATTGCAAGTTTATCTCCCTTACAATGGAGGGGTATAGAATTTTTATATTTTGCAAGTTTACCTCCCTTACAACAGAGGGGTGTAGAATTTTATATTTTGCAAGTTTACCTCTATTACAACGTAGGGATTAAGTATTATTAATTTATTTGGGTAATATCGATAGATTAACAATAATAATTATATCAATGCAATTGGGGGAAGAAAAACTGGAGATTTTTGCAAGTTTACCCCCCCTTACAGACGGAAGGGTGCGGAATTTGCAAGCTTACCTCCCTTACAACGGAGTGTTGAATTTTTATATTTGCTGTTAAATATATCTCTCATGTTAGATAATTAAAGCGAAAAATCAATGGCCAAGTGAATAGGTGCAGTTTTACTAATATTATGATGGAGAAGAGATAAAATATCAATATGTGTTCTTATGAGATTGCACAGATCTTGAAGTAGTTATAATTTGTTTGGGTAATATCAATAGATAAACAATAGTAGTTATCAATGTAACAGGGGAAGAAAAAATTGGAGATTTTTGCAAGTTTAACTCCCTTACAACGGAGGGGTGTAGAATTTTTATATTGTGAATTCATTGATGTCTCATGTGGTATTTATAACTTATCTGTTTCTTTAGTGTTTTTTCTTGCTGTATTGGTCATGTATTGCCTTGGATTTAAGCAAAAGACTAGGGGTTATTTGTTTGAGGATTAATTTATCTTAGCTTAGCTATTCCAGACAACTTAGAAACATAGCTTAGCTTATTCGGCTTAAACTTAAAATGACAACTAAAATCAACACACTAACTTAACAACTGGGCAACTTAGCTGAACTTATTTAGCTTAAACTCAGAACAACTACTAAAAGTAGCAACTAATATAATATCTTAGCAACTTGGTTTAGCTAAACTCACTATTTAATTCCATAAGCTAACCTCAAAACGAACTGCCTCTTATGAAATGTTTATCTTGGCTATTTTGTTCAATTGGTGTAGAATAAAGAGTCTTGGTATTTTTAAGGCTAGGTTAAGAGAACTAATTATGAAGAGTTGGAGGCTGTTTTAGAGGTGGAGGCCATTATGAGGAAAATACTACTATTGTTTTCTGAAAAACAGCGTTCGTATCTTGGAGGCTCAGGGGAGAAAGTTGACAAGGAAGAGATTTGATGAGAGGGGGAGCAGGAAGGCTTACTGTTTTTGTTTATAGGGGGAAATTGAATGGAAGAGAAACGTTGGAGGTTTTGGGAAATTGATAAGAGGAAAGAGTAGATTCAGTGAATAAATGATAGAGGGCAAGGGAGATTGGTAGAAAGAGAAAAGAAGGGGAGGGGAAAAGGAGGATAAGGCAATATTGTGATGAACTGTAAAAAGTAGGGTGAGTGAGCGGAAACAGAGTGTTAAGAAAATAGGAGAGAACCGGGGAGAAGAAGTGGGGCCTATAGCAGAGGAAGGAGATGGGAACAAACACCCAAATGGCCGTTCAAATTATCATTCCATTATATTCCATCTTTCCCCAGTTACATTTATTTATATCATCTTCTTACATTTGCAAACTCAAATTGTTGGAAGTATAATTAACTTGGAGGCAATAATGGCTACTCTAAATTTAATTAAAAATAAATGGCTAGAAAGTTGGGGAGACAACCCTGTGGTGGTAACATTCATTTCAAGTTAGTAACATTAGTCAGGAAATTACAAGCTAGTAACATTCATTTATGCTTTATAAATTTCATAATTGGCTCATGTTGCATCATTAGTGTCCATTTTAAGTTTGTAGTTGCTACCTTACACTTGAATCACATGCCCCTGGGGAGAAAGAAATATGAGTTTGGAAATCTCACGATGTCTTTTTCGCAAACAAAAGAGTTTACTTTTGATGTGAATTAAAATACTGTTCTTGGTTATGTATTCTTATGTTGACATTAATATTTTATTTGCTCATTGCAGAATCTTTTGCTTATCCTAGTATGACTAAATCCTATTTATCCCTTGTTTTCGAATGGAATATTATAATCTATGCCTAACTTGCAATATTATTTTAGCAGGCGTATTGTACTTAGATTGCTAACACTTGATGTTCATTTGTTGAGTTTGCTGGTCCCTTTCACTTCATTCATTGAAGGGCCTGAAATAAGAAATGAACAGGGTTTTCAAAATTCCGTTAATGCGGACATGTTGAACAGTCCTAATTCATGTTATCCACAACCAACTATATTCATCCAGCTCGATTTGCAGAAAGAACGGTTCCCTAGTTCTCAGGAAAATTCTGCCATTACTTCTGCTTTTGCTCAGACAGTTTCAGACTGCAAATCCTCTACTCCTAATGTTTGTGAATGCCCCCAGAGACTAACAAATAACGAACCTATTAAGAATACTTTCAAAAACATGTTAGTTACTGCTGCACCGGAGTCCACTCAAGCTAAGTATATTTCTGATTATATAGCTTCAAATGCTTCAGATGATGCCACTATTAAAGTTGATCAAGTTGGAAAACAATGTACTAGAAAGAAAGGGAAAAAGAAGAGAAAACAATATAAAAGGTCCATGCGTAGAAAGACTGTTAAATCGGAAAAGCAAGGAGATGAAGTGGCCTGCAATGCTTCAAAATCCGGAACCTCTACCGGTGGTGATGTAGTTTGCTCCACCACACATGAGAATAACATGTCTTTGGTTTTAACACGTTCAAGATTTCCTGTTAAAGATACATCTAGTGAGGTTATGGAGCAAATAGACATAGAATGCAGCGATAAAGATTATTTAGGCACATTATCATGCTCACCTAGAGAACCTTTGCACAAAACCATCAATGGTTCTAGAAAGCCATTTACTCTGTCTTCTGAATTTTTTGATGATGAGATTGACACGATGTCCTTTGAGGCTGTTACATCGAGTTCAAATAAAGCTTGTGAAACAAAACTGTTAACCTCTCTACAAAAAAAATGTGAGATTGAAATGATGGAAGACTCTGTTAATGATTGCGGAACAGAGTGGTCTGAGGCAAATGATAGTAGATTTAATCCTTTGGCAGATAGGATGGCTTCTAGCTCGAGTAATATATCTGTTCAATGTGAATGTGAGGATCACTCAAATCAGGATAGTAATTTATCCAGCAACGGCTGTGTCAATTTCTTTGACTTGCATAAGGATGTTACAGATAATGATTGCAGTTCCGAAAGACTTTTAACTAGCAGCCAAGCATCTAGCAGTGACTTGCAAAAGGATGTTGCAGACACTGATTGCAGTTCAGAAAGACTTTTAGGTAGCGGTCAAGCATCTAGCAGTGATGATTTTCATCCAGTTATTCGTGGTAAGAGAGGAAGGCTAGCTAGAAAGTTTTCCGGGAGTTTAGAAGGTGTGCATAGGCCCAATAATACCTATGTACATCGATCTTCTGAAGCAGATAATAAACGTTCTATATGGAAAAAGGTAGAAAAGGAAAACTTGTCCGAGTCAGCCTTTCCAAGAACTAATGTCAAAATAGCCTCACAAAACGTAGATATGCCTTTAAAATGCATGGAAACAGGAGCTAGGCAACATAGTAAGTTGAATCAGAATAGGAGTGGAAAATCTTTCAGGTATTCTTCTTCAGGCGTAGTGGATTCTTCTCAGTCATATTCATCCATATTGTCCTCTTTTGTTGAGACAAATTCTGGTAACATTTCATTGGATCGCAGTACATACCTGGAAAAATTGCAAAGGAAGCCCAATTTAGCCTCTGAGCCAGAAAATCTGCCTGCACTGAAAACTAATAAAAATAATATCAATGCACCATTTAAAATTCAAGCTCTAAGAATGGAAAAATCAAGTACTGAAGCTAATTTTACTGATGTTTCTCAATTGGCCAGCGGAATGAATTCTTCTTTAAAATTAACTAAGAATTCACCGAACATTTTACAGAATGAAACAGGAACCAACAATATCTGCAGCCTTCCACTCAATGCTTCTTTGTCTCAAAAAATATCAACTAATTCATCAGTTATTGTTTCAAATTCAGATCAAAATTATTCAGATAAAGAATTTCACAGTACTGCACAGACTGTAGATATAAATAACGATCCTTGCAGTATTGCAAGTGTAGAAAATATTCATTGCAAGCGTGTAGAAAGAAAAAGTGGTCAGGTTGAAAGTAGTGGATCAGGAAACAGTTCAGGGTCTCTATTGCAGCAGTTTGTCCCTACTCAGAGAAAGGATTTGTCAATTACTAGGAGCCAATATAATGTTCAGGCATATTCTATCGTGCATGACCCAGCTCCTACTAGTCTAAATTCAACAGCTATTGATGAATTTTCAAAATCAAATTCCCATACTTCTGACTGTTTTCCAACTAGAGAAACACAATTTTCAAACCCGTCCACTAGCTGTATGGATTGCACATGTCCTGAAGTGGATGAAATTATTAACGAACTTGATAGTCAGCCTTGCACATTATCTGAGGAGTCTAGAGATTGCTCATCATCTGATTTCTGTTTCTCTCAAAAAATAACGGAATCACTTTTTGCAGCTTGTGAAACTGATTTGACTAAGATAATTGAGGCAGTCGATAGATCTTATAAATTATTGGTTGCTGATGAGGATGTTCAGCTGACTATGGGTAGTACAGTGTCTGGATTTGAGAAAATATTACATTCTGCATCGCCAGTTATTGATTTAGGCTGCATTAGTATGTGCAATATCTGCTGTCAGAATCAAATCATTGGAGATTCTTTGTGTATCCATCAAGTTCCCAATATCTCACTGAGAAGACTATGGCAATGGTATGAGAAGCCCGGCAGTTATGGATTGGAAGTAAAGGTACATGACTTGCACGCTCCAAAGAGATCACGGACTGGTCTTCACAAGTTTTGTGCTTATTTTGTACCATATCTTTCTGCTGTTCAATTGTTTGCCCGGTCTGGAAAGCCCCTTTTTAATCCTAACAATGATACTGTAGAGGATTTGAGAAAAACTTTTGAAGTTTGTGGAACATTCAAATGTCCAGCAAGCTTAGCTTCACTTCCTATCTTCTCAAAGCTTCTGCCACAATCATCTAAAAAAGAAGATACAGGGCCATCAAGCAAAGGCGAAGAATTCAATAAGACTGTTTTTAAGGAACAATTGGCTGGTGAATTGTTATTTGAGTATTTTGAATCTGATCAACCACAGCAACGAAGACCATTATTTGAAAAGTAAGTTAACGATCTTTCTAGCTTTATATACGTGTATAGATTTAGCATTGTTAAAAACTGGTTTATTGAATTCTTCAATTGTAGGCTCTTTTTTCTGGCTGGAGAAATTCTGCTAAGCATCAAATCATTTCATTGTTTTGCAAAGTTTTGCTGTATTGCATGTGCAATGCCAAACATCAGGCATTCTTGTTTACAAGCACGAGCAATACTGATGGAAAGCGTCTTGTTCATTGACCTTAACCTGCATTCATAGACTTTTGATTGGTTTTTATTTATTTGTTTATTATTATTATTATTTGTGTTTGAATGCCTGTGATGATTATTGATGAATTTTCTTACCTTGCTTAGATTAGTTTATTTGCGCAATAGTTCCATGTAATTTAAATTAATTATCAAGGAAAAAATTTGGTATTTGGGCTATGTTTAGTACTTGTTACTTTTTGACTTAATGCTGCTATTTTTTGGGGAATTGTTAACATTTGTTTCTCTCCCAACTATATGTTTATTTAAGGAAAAGATGACATCAACTTCTGTCACCGAAAATTTTATTTGGGAAAAAGTTGTTGGTTGGCTTGCATCAGTTCTTATGGTTGTTCTGCTTAAAAAAAATGAATGAAAACCTTATGCTCTATCCTGCACCATTTCTCACAATATCTCTTCACAAAGTTTTACTTGGAAACATCCTCGTGTTAAGCAGTGGCAGTGTTTCATCTATAAAGAGAATATGAACCTCTGTTTTTTCCTTCAGCAATCAATCTCAAACTCCATAAACGCAGGTGGCAGATATGTGATGTAGCTTGGGAATTTTGGAAAATTATTTGAATTTTTAATTTATGGCCAGCCAAATTAAATTATAAACCTTTGAGAAATAGGTTTTTAAGCATGTAGCAAGATATAATTTGCTTGGAATATGTTATCTCTTATACCTTTCAATTGTGTGTTTCTAGGATATGTGGTTCCTTCGAGTATGAACAATCAATCAAAATAATTTTAGGGGAAGGAATCTTCTTTTTCATTCATAAAATTTGAATTTAATCATTTCTAGGAGAAATTATTACTTTACTCCACTATGTGATTTGCATAACATTAGTTCACTAACATGTGTTTTCTTATTTTTTTTCTATTTGTTTGAATTTATGAATCTTGTTAAATAAAGAAATGACTGGGAAGTTATTTTAGGGCATTCTAACTTTGCAATATGAATTTATATTGTTTTCATTTTGTTGCAAATACGTTTACTAAATTTTGTGATAAAACATTTATTTCAACTTATTTATTTTTTAAATTTATACAAATTAAAAGGAGTTTATGAAGGGAAGAAATTGTTTTAAATGAATTTTGAATTTCTCTCCTTACATTTTCATATACTCATTTTCATTTTTTTTTTGGGTCAATATAATTAGCATCTTCTAATAACCCTATTCCTACTCCATTTTGCATTAAGTGCTGTTTTCTTTTATATAGTTAATTTTTCGTTTTTAAACCATACTACACAATTTGAAACTTGATGTCTGTATGCAGTGCAATATACATAAATGCATTATTTATAGTTTAAAGCATTTTAGAGCATCATTTGATTTTGTATCATAGATTATTTGGATGCTTAGTTAAATATTCAAGCGTTATCAACTTTGTGGGATTGTTCATCGGTTCCCTTAAAGGTACTCGTGATTTATATGATATTTTGAGCCATATGTCCAAATATATGCTGTAAGCTCAACCTGTCATATTTATTCTTTCTATCAAGCCTAAAGGATATCTTTTCATATAAGAATTTGATCCACTAAGATAGATTTAACCCTAAAATTAGTTAAATTCATATTTATAAATGACATGATTTGAGATTTATGACTTCGTAGTTGATAAATCTCCTTCAATTGATATTTGTTGCTACTTTTTTGTAGATTCTAAAAATCTAAGAATAGATTCTTTTACTTGCATTTTGTTGCATCCATGGGATATTGTTATAAAATCTCTGCATCATGCCATCTTAAATTTACGATTTATGATAATTTTGTCAATAATATTAAATTATGGATAGGTAGTTTGAATATTGGCACTCTTAGTGGTATATTTTTTGAGTTGGTAGATCTTATGATAAATAGGAGGATAAATATTTTTTGCCTTCTAGAAATGAAGTTGGTGAGAGAGAATGCAAAGGAATCAATAGTTTAGGCTGTAAAGTCTAATATTTGGGTAAAAATTATTATATGCATGGCATCAGTATTATTCTTGATAAAAATTTATAGGTTAATGTATTTGAAGTGAAGAGTTTTGGTGGTAGAATTTTTTTTTAAAGATTATATTTAATGAATTACTTATTATATTGTAAATATTTATGTTTATAAGTTATTTAATATATTTGACTCAAGTTAAATATATCAAAGATGATTAAAAGTTCTTAAGGTTGAAGATATATAATATATATGAATGGGTTACTTTACTAAATTTTCTTAATGAAGGTTATATCAATATAATCAATGAGTAAGTTTTATAGCTATAAAAAGAAATGCATTTTTATTCAGCTAGTTAGTAAAATTGAAATTTGAAATCCTTTAAAGAGGAAAAATTGTATGACAGAATGATATTCCTATCAATACGTGAAAACATTTGGGTAAGGAAGGAATTTATATGTTTACCAAGTTATTTAATATTATTTTGAAGACAAAATATGTTAGATAAGTAGGAAAGAAGTATGGTTGTACTTTCTTACAAGAATAAAGAATGATGCTCAAGATTGTGCTATTATATAGGAGTTAAGTTATTGAGCCATATGTTGAAATTTTAATAGGGAGTGATTGAATGCAAATTTGCAAATTTTCAAGAGATACTCGTAATTATCTAAATTAATTTGGTTTTATGCAAGGTAGATCTATCATGGAAGCCATACATTTATTAATAGGTTTATTGGAGAAATTTTGAGAAAGAAGAGATCTTTATCTATTTTTATCAATTTTGAAAAAGCTTATGCTAGAGTTTCAAGAGAAGTTATTTGGAGAATTTTAAAAAGAAAAATAATTTGTGGCAACTATTGATGTTACTAAAGATATGCATGATTAGATTGTAACTTGTGTTCAGTCAATAGGTGGCTTGTCTAATGATTTTCTTATTACTATTAGATTGCATCAAGGGTTTCATTTTAGTTGATCTAAAATAGCATATATGGAGTAAGTTTGATTGTAATATGATCTGTAATATTTAGGATAACTATTGAGGGCCATGTGATTAAGAAGACTAAGAAGTTCAATATCTTGGTTCTATTATGCAAAAGAAGGATGAAATAAAGAGCAATGTGATTAATAGGATCCAAGCTGGTTGGATGAAATGGAGCACTTATGGAGTGTTATGCAATTGAAAATCCCAACTCATATTTATAGGAAAATTTTATATATTAGCTATATGATCAGCTATGTTATGCAGGGTTAAATGTTGACTAATAATGAAGAAACTTATAAAATAAGAGTTGTAAATATGAAAATGCTAAGAACGGCTGAGTGGGTATTCCCAAAAGAAGACAACGATAAATAAATTTATTTGTAGCAAGGCTGGAGTGACCCCAATAGTGTGACCCCAATAACGAATAATATTAGAATGTCAACTTAGATGGTTCAGGCATATTAAGCGTAAGTAGTCCATTGTCCCTATTAGAAAAATAATATATATGAATTTTCCCATATTTAAAGAGGATAGGAAGACCAAAAAAGATAGAAAGAAGGCACTAGAAAGGATCTTCTCTATTTTGAATTTCGGGAGGGGCTTCCAATTTGATGATGCACAGTGGAAATAAAGGATTCATGTAGTTGATCTCACCTTGTGAGGCTAAGGTTTTGGTGTTGTTGTTATTGATAAGTTTGAAGGTTTTCAGAAAAATAATAGAAAATTAGGGAACTAAATTGAATAAGGTTGGTGCCATGTTCAAGGAACTATCACTAGATTAGAATAATTGCATTCAAAAAGACAATCTCTTAGCTCTCCCAATAACAACAAGATATGCTGACTTTGTTTTGCAATAGTCAACATGTAAAGAGATTGATAGATACAAAAAAGTAGCAGGATAGTCGAAATAGGGGATTGTCAAATTGTAGGAAACGGATAATGGTAGGATGACTTGTGCTAATGTCTCAAAAAACAAGGGAAAAAAGGAGAGCAAGTTTATGACGTTGAATTTAATAGTAGCTTGATTTTGGAGGGAAAGAAATGTGACTTGGAGATGAATATAGATGCAAATATCTTATAGGTTGCTGACTTAGTGTTCTTTTCGTTATTAATGCTTAAAGCTGAATGTTTTTTTATGTTTCTTTGAAAATGTAGAACAGAGGAGCCAAACCCTTATTGAAGGTTCTCAAATAGTTGGAGGGCAAGTCTTGGGAGTAGATGAATGAATCTCAAACTTCACATCTTTGGATAAAATTGCCTATAAGATATTTATTTGGATTAGAATGCATGAACTCCCATTGGAGGACTGAGAGGAGGAAAATCTATGATGGCTCGACATTGGTTTAGCGGAAACCGTTCCGACATCGGGTGTTCACTTACCGCAGGATCATATTGAGCAATTTGAGAAAGAAAATGAACACAAAAACCAAAAGATATTTCTCATTTATTTTAATGTTCATATTACAAGATTTTTTCAACAATCGTGCAAAAGTTGAAATAAAGAAAAAGATAAAAGATAAACAAGCAAAATAGCGCCGTGGATCTATCAGCAGTTTGAACATTTTAAGCATTATGGTGCTTGCGTGTATTCCCCCAGGAGCACATGACCTGGTATTGACAGAAAATAATGCTGGGGTTAGAATTCCCAGTAATTAGAGAATACTCTAAGTACTGCAGTACACAATAATATTTACATTTTGAAAGATGCGATTAGCAGAAGTAAGACGGAAATAAATTGCAGGAAAAGTTATGCAATAGCGCGAAATAAATAAACAATTTTCTATAACAAGTATTATTACAAAATAAAGGTTACTGATGTTATTTTTCAGTAACTAACTCTGAATGTTACTGATGTCATTTTTCTAGTGACAACCCCGAATGCTATTGATGTCATTTTTCAATAACAACCCAGAATGTTAGTGATGTCAATTTTCAGTAACAACCCCGAATGTTACTGATGTCATTTTCCAGTAACAACCCTGAATGCTACTGATGTCATTTTTCAGTAACAACTCCGAATATTATCACGTTGGTTCCGAACAATCAACCAAGCTTCAAATGAATTTGGCTCAAAGCAAATAAGTGAAGCAAAGCAGCAATAAAAATGCAAAATATAATACATGTCATATACTGGGTACCTTTGTTTCTTAAGTTCGGATGAGTGACAGTTCGCTCAATCTGCATTTAAGTTCCCAATATTTTTTTGGATTAGCCCTTTTTAAAAGTGATGTGATATATTTTTAAGAATTTTTACATTCTTCTTTTCTATTCTGTCTTTTCTTTCATATTCTCACAATGTTAGAAGTCTATATTTTATTAAGTCACTTGATGTGATAATATAATATTATCATTATGATAATATTACTGTACGAAAGAATGAAGACAAATAGGAATGAAAAAATTACTTAAATAGAAATAGTGGTCATTTTATTAACAATTGAGTTGTTCCCATTATCAATAAGAATGATAAAAATATGAATGACTAAATTGAATTTAAAAATAATAGACATCTTATGATATTTTTACTGTTATGCATTATGATAATGTGAACGATATATTTAAGATGATAATACTATTAGCATTATTATCATACTAATGATTTATTAAGCACATTGAATGAAATAACAAATAAAATTTCTTTTCTTTTCTTCTCTTTTCTATCTCTTACATTCTAGGTTAGGATTGCTGAAAAGAAAGAGAGAGAGGTCAAAATGGGTGGCCGGACAGCCGGCCGAGGTGGCAGCAGCAAGAGGCTGGCTAGCAGCGGCTACTGAGTGGCCGACGGGCTTGCTGGCTGGAAGGGGCTGTTGCTGGCTGTTGGAGGCTGGTAGGGCTGAGGAGGAGCTGGCCGCTTGCTGGGAGTTGGCTGGGAGAGGGCTGGAATGGCAAGGTGGCTGCTGCTGGCTAGTGGGGCTGCTGGCCAGCGGCTGGGCTGCTAGCTGGCTAGTAGGGCTGCTGGCAGGCTGTGGGAGGAAGGGAGGAGCTGCTCTGTGTGGGAAAAGGAGGGGAGTGGCTATGGTTATATAGAAGTAGGAGAGGGGGTCTTAATGGCGCATGGAGGGGGGATTTAATGACGCATGGAGGGGGCCTTAATGGTGCAGGCGCATGATTTTTCTGCGCCCCGTACAGCGGAAGGTTCTTCCCCCAGAGGCGGAAGAATCCCGCACGCTTGCGCCTTGTGATCAGGGGGAGAAAGAACGGAAGAAGGATTTCCTTAAGAAAAATATAAAAATTTACTTAAACTTAAATTAATCGCATTTTTCAGTCATTTGGTGTCCAAATACTACGAAACTTGACATTGAGGTGTGTTATGACATAACGAACACGCTCGCGCCGAAAATTTTCAATTTGGAGTAATATTTTATTTTATATTAATTTTTGAGGTTAAAAACTTCAAAAATTAACAACGTTCAAACCGTAGCTCATAATTTGATAAAACTTCTTGAGCAACCTTTAAATAATATACTTAACATAATGACACTGAATGAATTTGGATTCCAATGTTCTCGATTTATAGATTTTAATTAATTCAAAAAATAAAGCGGGAGCTTCCGTTATTCGGATTTCTCCCAAACTAGGGCAGTTTGATCTTTATAATTATTCTTATCTATAGTATTTTTGTTTGCCTTAATTTAAAATTCCCCGAGGTCCTAATATTAGAGTCGGGATTTTGACCTGAATTGCAAAGCAACGCATCGGGTCGATACAAAATCTTTCTTGCATCATAGCTTGTTTAGGAGCCACTTTGTATAAATGAGGTGATGATTTGTTTGAAAAGAAGAGCTTATGCCAAAGCATGGGTCTAAGCTGATTTATCTCAATGTGTTTTTTCTAATGTGAAGACCACGTATCAACAGGTACTTGCAACGAACCATTATTGTATGAAACTTTGTAGGTGCCATGTTATACTTGTTGGTATTTGGGCCATAAAATCAATTACTGTATTACTAGAAAGTAGTGCCTATATGATGGAACTTATCATGCTATGAAGAGGACTAATGTGATTTTGGAGTATAATCTGGTTGTATTGAATAGGATGGATAAGGATAATCAATGCCCATTGTATCATTGTTGTTTAACGACTATTGGGGAAAATTGCTAATGTTATCCTTCAACTATTTTAATTTGGACAATTTTGTCTTATAGAATATTCAATTTGTCCAACTTGGTCCCTTGTATTATTTAATTTGTTTAATTTAGTTTTTTAGCTATTCATTTTAAGTTTAATTTAATCCCAAGAAATAAAAATTTAAGGATTGAAATGGTCTTTAAATAACTAGTTGATGGACTAAAATAGATATTTAATAATTGAGGGACTAAATGAACATACTTAATAGTGTGACTAAATTGATAAAACTAAATAATTGATGGACTATTTTGATGATTATCTCAGGACTATTATTAATGAATAGTCAAAGGATTGTGGTGCGGAGGAGAAATAAGTAGGGATAAGTATAAGCAAAATCAATGTTTCAAGTAAAATCATTGGGCTTATCAACCACCTTGTAAGAAGCGAATTGAAGACAATAAACTAACTTTGGTTGACAAGGATTATAATGTAGAAAACAAAGAGGGCATGCTCGGTAGAGTGGCTAGTGAGAATGTTAGTGGTATGATCCATACCACAATTGAATGGGGGAGTTAACGTGATTACTATAGGATCATATTAAGTTAATATTCAAATAATATAGAAATATAAATTTCATTGATTAAAAGTTATAATATGGTCATTTAAGATTACAAATATAAAACTGTAATAATATTATTTTAATAATTACAATAAATAGTGAGTCAACCTTAATGCATCCTCAAGTATGGTCCAAGTGAAGTTCTTTATCAGCATTTGAGTGAGCTTATGCTCTTAAAATTGGTGTATTAGATATGTTAGGGTTTATATACCATTAGAGGTGAATTAAGTACATAAAACATATTAAGACATTTATTAAGAATTGGCTATCATGTATAGGTTGTGTGCAAATTAAAGGAATAAATTATAAATAAAAGTTGTGTCCATTCAAACATGCCAATAAATTGAATAAGTTGTATTTACACATGAACTTTGCTAAAATAAATGCATTTATTAAATAATAAGAGTAACTCGTGCATTATGAAGTACAATAAAATCACAATAAATTAGTTTAAATTATATGTTTTTAATTTGTTAGGATTTCCACTTGTTGCTTTAACATTATGAGAAGGTCGAAGCATATCTACTTGGAAAAGGTATAATACCATGTGAACCGACTCATCTCAAGATTGCTCATGCATTACGAAATGCATGCTTCTTATCACTCCCTGATCCGGCAATGCTCAGCTATAATTAATCTGTACAAATGCATAATGATTTTATCATATTGTAATTGAAATTGAAATTCAACAGCTTATTATAAAATATTCAGTATGCTTTATGTTCAACAAAATTTCATGTTATCATGCACAATAAGAAACATGAAATGAGACATGAGAAATATATGCTTGAATAAGTAAACATGCAAATTTTAATTGGACAAGAATGTAAGTACAGAGTTGATACGATGATAATCTTAATTAAATTATAATATTTTACCTACCTAATAATAATAATAATAATCCGACAACGATGGGATGATCTTGGTCTTCACACAATCGGAAAATTTTGTGAAGTTTGAAAATTTATTAAAAGTTTGTTTTATGAATTTATTATGTATATTTTACTTTATACACACACATATATGTAGTGAAAATAGCATTTTTAGAAATTGTTTTTATTTCCATCAATAAAAATCAATATATGTATATTTATATATTTATCGTATAATATTTTTCATTCTAAAGAATATACATATGTGTACATATATATGTATGTATGTATTTTGTATGTTATTAAGGATTTTATTCTCAAATTTACACATTTATGTAGTTTCATACACAAACATATATTTTCATGCACAAAATAAGGATTATAAATTTTATATATATATATATATATATATATATATATATATATATATATTACATACATTTGTATATTCCATCACACAGCAATTCTAACATGCAATCCTAGATACCTTTATATATAAATATATTCATTCAAGAAATGATTCTCAAGTCAACATATGAGACTTCTAAATTAATCATAAAGTATCTAAACTAGAAAGTCTCTTGTCCAAGGATTGAATGTACTCCATGGTAATTAATCAAATTGGGGTTATAGTTTATTCACTGTTTGAGTTTTCCTTGGTTTATGTCAAAGTTGAGAGGGGGATTTGAACTATGGTAGGCTAAGGTTTAGCCTCTTGATCAACCAATTAAAGATTAGATAAATTGGTTTCCAATCTAAATTCATGATTGAGGTTAAAGAAGCTTGGAGTTCTATCACTTAAGGGTAAGTTAAGTCATGATCAGGCAAGTGGTTAATGGTGGTCATCCTTGGCTTAGTGGGTAACCAATTAAGCCTAAGGGAAGAGAAGGTTTGAGGCTTAGATTGGGTGATTCTTTACAACCAACCCTTAGCTCCTAATTTAGCTAAGTCTTAGGATTAAAGATGATAAATTGCAAGCTTAGACCTAAATCAAATGAAGATCCTAAGATTCAATGGTGCTGATCAAAGCATTATCTTTAAAGTCAAAGGTGATGGAAACAAGCTAATTTTAAGGTCAAGTCCTAAGTTCAAATGGTGATTGAAGAGCTTAAACTTAAATTATGAGAATCCCTAATTAAGGTTAGGTTTGAATAATATTAACATTAACATTTCAACCAAAACAACAAGAAACCAAATCCAAACCTTAATTACGTGAACAAAAAAGAAAAGGATCAAGGAAAAAGGGCATACCTTGGCGCTTCTTCACTGTTTGATCAAATAGAGGATTCTTGGTCTTCATGAAACTCTACCCAACCTTTTTTTGGATTTTACAGCAACTTCTAAGCCAAGGTAAGTCGGTCCAACAGCTCAGAAAGTAACCGAAAATGGAGGAAGCAGAAATCGGTCAAATAACTGCTTGCAAGGTTCGTAGCTTGCAGTGGCCTTAGGGGAGGGAGTTAGAGAGTTGGAAAGGTGTTGTTTAGGGTCTCTGGAAGTCTAAGAGATGAGATGGGGCGCATGATAAATGCTACAGTTGATAGAGGAAACCAAAATTTGATTTTTCCCAAATAGTGATCAATAACTCAAATAGGGCCTCTCAACTGCACCTAGGGTCAAATGGAAGTTAATGGAGATAATGAGGGCCTTTGGGAACAGCTTGATGGCTCAGGGTGCGAAACTAAAGTGGAGGGACAAACGATTTTAACAGTCGATTCAAGGCCAAAAGAATGAAAAGAATGTTCAATAGTGTGAAATAGGTTACTCGGAATGTGTAGGGATAATTGGCTTGGTTACTTAAGGTATGAGCTAGGTGAATTTTGAAGTCTCGTCCATTCGGTTTAACTATTAATTGAGTTATGGTGTTCCCAGGTAAAGCTTAAATATTGTCTTAAAACACTATAATGGGAGCCGATGTATCGATTAGAATTGAATGGGATCATTTTTGTAGAACTATGGTGAAATGCCTAATTTACTTTGATCAGGACAACAATCATTATTGGATTGACGAGGAAGATGATTTTGAAGCATTGGTCAAGTCTTGGGTTGGGTCATCAGTTAGAAATAACAGCCGATTAAATCGGAGCCATTTGATTGTGTTTATTTAAATTCGATGGCGATCGTGTACTTTGTTGTTTCAAAATAACGATGGTCATTATATGCGATCAATGCGATCAAATCTAATTTGACGGTCTTCATATCATCTGTGGTTTTGAGTCCGATTCAGAGTCTAGGATTAACCCGTAGTTTTTAAAATCTGATAAATTAAATTTAATAAAATAAAATATATAGTTATTAAATAAATTAATTTAGAAAATTACAATATGTATTTTTTAATCAAATAAAGTTTAAAAATTATGAAAATTGATCAGATAAGTAAAATATAAGAAATCCAAAAATACAACTATTATTAAATTTTGATAAGTATATTATCCTATATCAATTTTGAAAATAGATTCTTTGATAATTTATAAAAAATCTTTATTAGCAGAAAATACCAAATTAAATTAATACTTTTTAAAATAATGATATTTCGAGAAATATTTTAAAAATATATTTCTCCAAAATTATTTAAGTAATTTATTCTAAATTTTAATTTCTACATTTCTAATAGCTTAGGGATGTTACAGTCACTCCTTTTGTTTTCTGTGTTGGAGTTGGTGACAGCACTACTTTTATGAGTAGGAGAAAAGCTTCTATTTCAAATTTTTCGAGGCTTAACATTTTTTTAGCTTGGATAGGGATGCAAGAACCAAAAAGAGTAGTACCAGAGCATTTGGCAATGGGGATAGCTCCCTCATTGATTTCGTATGAGTGCTCAGTGTATATGGATGGGTCAGGGTTGTGGTTGGCTTTTACCTTTTTTTGTTCATTTTTCATTAACTTGAGAAACTTTTGCTCCTTTGATAGAGTTCTTTTTCGTATATTTCCCCTTCAGATAACTTGAAACTTTTCCTTTGATCATGTTTATGAAATTCTTTATTAGGTTTAGTTTTGTTAACATGTTCAGCTTTGTGTGTGTTATTTAACTCTGTTTATTTTCTAGCAGTAGCAAGTGAAGTTTGAAAACCATATGCAACGCAAAAGTTTCTAGGAAGATTATCTGAGTTAACATGTCTCTTTTAGGGTTAACAAAATCTCAAAAAGTTTTGTTTAATAGTTTCTTACATGGTGTTTTTGTAGGAAAACTCAGGGATGTGTAAGTGAGGATTTCAAGTGTCTAAATTCTTACAAACTAAATGTAACAAAAGATTTCTGAAAGTTTTGCAAATTACTACGGCCTAACTATCTTTCCGTGGGTGAAATGCATATGAGAATTTCAGTTTGGTGCAAAAAATATGTTATGACATTTTTTCAAAATAAGACAAAACAAACTCCACTATTGAACATAATTGAGAAAGCAAACATAGTATCTCCCTAAAAATTATTTTTGTGATGTGGGAAGAATCATTCATTTTAGAACAATGGATTCTTTGAGAATCTATTTACAACCTCATAAATTTTATAATACTTTAAAAGGATATTGTGTAGTTTTAATGGGACGTTCATAAAAAACCTTTTAAGGATTTAAATGGGACTTTGGAGCGTATTGTATTTGCCATATCGTTTTTCGGTGATCTTGGCAAGATGGTGTGATCTAATGGAAGAGAATTTGATCATATCTCTTTAATGGAGATTAGCAATCAGAAAATGCACAGCAATGATCTAGGAATGCAGAATTAATTGTCTATATTAGAAATCTTGGGGACACTGTATGGAGCAGGTAGGGAATGGGCCTGATCAGTATATTATGAAATAGCTGGCGGAAATCAAGGGACACCACTAAGTTATCTCAAATGTGATAAAAGCTCATAATTTAAGAATTTAGAGATGACATAAGTAAATGTAACATGGCACAGTCCATCAATTATCTTATTATCAATGCTAGAAATATGTTTTAAGATAAAGGCAAAGTCGTGATTATACTGCTCATTTGGCATAGCGCTGATTTAACGTTTTTGCAAGTTGAGATACTTTAAGGCATGATGATTTGAGTGAAGAATGAACCCCCTATAAAGGAGATAATGCCGTCAATGCTTTAAAATACTGCATATTAATGTAAACAATTGTATGTAGAGTAGTATTATTTAGCCATATTCAATTTTTGGTGGTTCTTCTAGTTAAGTGATTCGCCTATGTCAATGCTAGATGACATTACCGTAAAACTTCAAACACATTAAAGAAACCGGGAAAACATAGTATGTGATGAAATCACATGGACTTTGAGCTGCTCGAAGGAAAAATAAGCTGTAAGTAACCACTCAATTTTGTTCTTTTTCAGTAAATCAATAATGGGTGGCATGCCTGTGTTATAAAGATTTTAATAAATTATTTATAAAATGTTGCTAGGCCATGGAAGCTGAGGATGTCAATAAAAGAATTCAACTATGGCCTATGAAGAGTGGCTTTAGCCTTACCTGTATTGGATTGAATGCCACTAATAAAATGATAAAAGTCTAAGAAAACGATCTCATGGAGCATGAATAGACACGTCTTGGTGTTTAGCTGTACAACCTCTCAATGCTTAAAATATTTAGATCAATGAGCAAATGCCCAAGCGACTGTATTGGTCATGACTAAAAATTACAATATCATCAAAATATATGATTAAGAACTTGTCGATGAAAGGTTGAAGCTCTCAGGTCTTGTAATACATGAAAATACTTGAGGCGTTCTGCAATCCAAATGCCATAACAACTCACTTGTATAAGCATAAGTTGCTTTGAAGGTGATCTTCCTTTCTTTATTGGGATGGACTCAGATTTGATGCTAGCTATTAAGCAAATAAATTTTGGAGAAACGTTCAAGCCAAGATAAGATCAAGGAGATATCAATTCAAAGAATGGAAAATCTGTACTTGATGGTGAATTAATTAATGGTTAGACTATCCGCGAATTGTCATGATCCATCTTTCTTGAAAGTTAATAAGTGGGTACAGCACAAATACTTGGGCTCCTCCTAAGGAAATATTATCACAATGAATCTTCACATGATACTTTAATTCAATATGCTCTATGGGGTTTATTCAATAGTTGGTTTCCCTGGTATTGGTTTCTAATTTAAAATGCCATGCTGCATAACTGAATGATTTAAGTTAGAACTTATGCTTTGATACCAATTTAATTTAAGGCAAAACAAAATTGATCTAATGCTAATTTGATATAAGATAAGAGCAAGATGCAGTTAGGAATTACTATATAATTTGGGTGATTTTTTAAAAGTTTATGCAAAGGATAAAAAGAAAAGACGCATGAACATCAAAGAGGGATAAAACAATTCTTAAAAATTTTTAAATTCACATCCTTGTTTCCCTTTTGAAATTTAAAATTTAATTAGTATTAATTTGATATAAACAGAACAAGATTGATTCGGGCTTGCTGTATGATTTGGTGGAACTTCAAAGTTAAAGATAAATTTTTGCAGCACATAATCCATAAAATTTGATGCAACAAGTTTGCAAGTTGTAAAAAACTCCCAATGCAAAGGTAAGGTACCTAACTATTTCTTGGGTTGTAAAGTTCACTTAAAACTTCTAAAAAATTCCATGTATAAAATAACAAATCAAGTAAGAAAACAAAAGAAACTGATGTTACCAACGCAACATAATCCAAGTCTTATGTCGTAACAATAGGATCCCTCTAAAATTTTGTTGCTCTTGTGTGCAGTGTTGCACACAAGAACACGTCATCATCAATCGTACACAACTTTGAGATGATACAAATCTCTTTTTATTTTTCAAAGCAAGTGTTTTACAATGTAAATTCAAGCTCTGTTTATAAATTTATAAGGCCTTAGAATAAAAACTATTGATCTTGGGAAAAAAAGATTGACAACTGTGACTCATTATCTGTTGGTACAAATCTAATGGCTGCAGATGTTAATTCATGGATGTAATATATTGGTTGCAGCCAGTGATTCATGACTCATTTTGATAGTTGTAATTAGTCATTGGCAGGCTATAATTTGGTAATTGTTGCTTAAAATTTATAGGATGTAGTTTGATGGTTTTGGTTAATAAACCTTAAGATGTTATTATGACAAGCATAGTTGATCATACGTGGAAAAAAATTGTCATTCCAAAATACAAAATATTAAAAGAAAATAAAATACAAAATAAAAGAAAGTACAAAATATACTTTCATTTTAATTTTAAAACTTCAATTAGAATGATCATCATTTTCATTTCATAATAATTAATAATGATACAAATTATATTTAGATTGTAAAACAATTATGAAAATTACTGATATTGGAACTATGCAATTTTAAATTATCATATTATTTTAATAGGAAATATCAAAAAGAAAATATAAAAACACTCGTGTATGCAGAGTGATTTTTATCAACACCTTGTATCTTACCCCTGTATTTAGATGACACTTTATCTAGACTTGCTTTTGCCATTTCTGTCATATGTAATGGTGTGAGAACGAGAATTATTTAGCTATATCGCATATCATACATGACCCATTCATACATGTTCATTCATGCTGGATTTTAATGTTTGCCTTTACTTTGGCTACGATCGATTATAACTGACATTGATGAGAGCTGAGAGTACTTCATATCTAAACTTTCACTAATTCAAAGACTATTTTAAGAACTTATGACTTGTTGGCTTTTTGTGGTTTGTTAGACTCTTGGATTTCATTCTTCTATTTATGTATCTAACGTATTTGATTAATACTGTTTAATATATGAAATTCACTTGGTCAAACAAAGGATTTGCGGCTTAGTAAATGACCTTTATCAGTATAGGCTTACTGACAACATGTTTCATCACTTCAAACTTCACAGAGCTCTTTTGTGGGGATAATAGGGTTGATGCAATCTTGCATCAGGTTGTTGCTACAAAATTAACCTCCTCCCACATGCCTTGCATCAGGAGTAGGGCTGGATTCAAGTCTAGTTTGAGCGAGTCATCGATCTTGATATTTCTTAGTTGAGTTTGGCTCGAACTCAACTCCAACTCAATTGAGTTCGGATTGAGTAAATTTCGAATCAAAAAAATTTGAGTTTTAGTCGAATTCGAAATATATAAAATAAATAAACTTATAATTTCAGTTGAAGAAATTATTTGACACACTGGTAATGGTATCATAACTTTAAAATAGGCCATTGAATTTGATTCTTCCAGGGGCCAAAATTTGTGCTATTTTTATTAAAGAATCTCTTAAAAAACCAACAAGATTTGGCCCTGGGAAGAATCGAACTCGGGGCCAGTCAAATGAAATTGAGGCGCATTTACCAGTGGGCCAGGTAAGCTACTTTGTTGATGATATAAGCCATGCTATTTTATGTATTTTGAGTGATTTGATTTAAGTTCGATTTGAGTCATGCCCAACTCGAACTTGTCTCGAATTGGGTTTGAGTCAAACTTTTCAATTCGAACTCGACTCAAAAATTTAGAGTCAAGTTCAAGTAGACTCAAAACTCGAGCAAGTTTGAACTTCGGGTGAAATTGCCAGCCCTTAACAGGAGTTAAAAAGATCGTGATTTAGAATGCCTCCGCCACTATTAGTGTGACGTCCCCCAATCCTAATTTTCAGCAGAGGTGTGGGGATTGGGGTGGCGTCGTCTGACTTGCCATGATTGTAGTCAGGATTTTAGAATAATAACATTAGCATCACAGATAATTGCTCAATTAATTTCAAAATAAGAAAAGTATTTTTATTTTGATATAATAGCAATTACAAGTGTATACTTTTCTTTATTTAAAATACAAGAAGAAAACAAGAAACTAAAAGTGCAATGGTTGATTATTCAGTGTTGTTCCAATTCTTCAGCGACATTCTGACTTGATATTTACAATGAAAATGCCCAGGTTGAACACTTGTTAGAGAAAACTCTACTTTGGATATCATTAATTATATTATATATATAAGCTAGAAGCATGGAGTTAAATTTGTAAAATACAGGGAAATAAAGTAATATGAATTGAAAAGACAATCTTTCCTTTTTTGAAGAATATTGTAGCTTTTTTGTAGATCAATATTGAATAATAATTGAAATAGTAATAAAAGTGATATGTCTCAAGTAAGTCACACTTCATCAATAATTGATATCTCTATCTCAAAAATTAATAAATAATATAATAATAATATCGTTCGAGTGGCCAAATATCGAACCTTGAGGAATCATATATGTCTGCTTGATTAACATAATTTTGGATTCTAATGTAACATATATATATTTTCACCTATGCAGCCCCCTCATAGGCATAGTTATAGTATCTTTATATCTTCCAAAGCAAAATGATAGCGAATTAGCTTTGTTCTAAATATAAAATTACATTATGTACAGATTGTGAGTAATTTCAGCGGAATTCTATTTTTATTCAATAAAGATCCATTATTTATTTTTGACAGTATCTTAAATAGTGACAGTTACTTAAATCATGAAATTTGCGAAGTTTAAAGTAGAGTAGGAAGTATAAAATCAATGAAATTTACGAGTTTTAAAGCGGGGCAAAAACATGTAGTTTAATCAGCATATATAAATGTACTTCATGACATCTGAGGTACCTGTTTTTTTTTGCTAAGTTGATCGTTTGCAAATATATGTAAAATTTTTTAGTAGCAAAGTGATGAAGTAATTTTTATAAAAATATTAATTTTTATTATCTTCTCTCTCTCTTTGTTTTTATGTTAGTAAAAAGAATAAACATAAATAAGGAGAGAAAATGATGATTGAAATGAAGAAGTATGATAACTTAAATAGTAATAATTATAGTAAAAATAATAGCAATAATAATAATAATAATAATAATAATATTGATATTATTATTATTATTATTTATATTTATAAGATAAAAATATCATTATAAAAATAAGAGTGCTATTATTAATTTTTTGTAGAGAGAGAATATAATAATAAGAAAGAAATAATGGTATATATATATATATATTTGCTTAGAGAGAGTAGGGATAATAATAATAATAATAATATATTGTATTATTAATATCATTATCATTTATATGATAATTTACATGTAAATAGTATTATTATTATTTATTTTAGAGAGAATATAATAATGGGAAGGAAATATTATTGTTAGTTTCTATGATAATATTATGCACATTATTTATTTAGAGAGAAATTATGATAATAACAAGATAATAATAATAAAAGTATTATCATTACTATTACTATTATTATTTATACAATGATAATAATAATAAGTATAATAGTATACTTATTATTATTATTTTTTTTTTTGTTAATGAAAAATGAAGAGAGGATATAATAATAATATTATTAGTATTATGATTATTATTACATGATGATAATAAGAATAATAAGATAATGTACTTTTTATTATTATTATTATTATTAGAACATGATAGTAGAGAGAATAATATAATAATATTAAGAGATAATTATTATTATAATAATATTTAATAATAATAATAATAATATTGCTATTATTATTATTATTGGGTATTGGCAATAGGTCCTTAATTGAAGCTCTGTCCTCTGGTGCTGGGGTGCTACCATCAGGGGTGGTAGTAGTAGGGGGAAAAGTAGGCATGATTGTCTGTGGAACTATATCGTCACCAACACTCTGCTCTCTCATACGTTCCAATTCGGGACTATCTGCAAAAGGCTCCTCAAGTCCCAGTGGGTGTCTGTAGAATCGGGTCAGATCAGCCACATTGAACACTGGATGTATTCGTACCAATCCTTTTCGTCACCTTGTATGGTCTGGTTCTTCTGTCGGCCAACTTCTTCAGGCTTTCCGAGGGAAGCCTATCCGGACTCAATCGCACCATCACCAAGTCACCTACCTCCTTTCGTCTGGCATCAGCTTGCAACTTATAATGATCGTAGTTGCTGTGCAATCTGCGTTCAATCTCCTTATGTAATTCATGCAATTGTAATGCAAGTTCTGATGCAAACTGACTCGTCCTATGAGTGTACGGTAGGGGAACTAAATCTAGAGGAACCCTAGCCCTTTGACCGTGAACTATCTTGTTCGAAGACATCCCAGTTGACCAGTTTAATGAGTTGTTGTAGGCTAATTGAGCATGTGGTAAGATCATATCCCAATTAGCCTTGTGGTCCCCAACTAGACATCTCAGCAGATTCCCTAGGCTACGGTTGACAACCTCAGTCTGGCCATCGGTCTGCGGGTGGTAGGCTGTTGAAAACATGAGCTTGGTACCCATAAGACGCCACAAGGTTTTTCAGAAATAGCTCGTGAACTTGACATCCTTGTCAGTCGTTGTCGTCTTGGGTCACCCCTATGAGCTACCTCCTCTAAAATAAAGTTTCGCCATGGCTGAGGCGTCGTCAGTTTTGCGGCACGAGATAAAATATGCCATCTTGGAGAAGCGATCTACTACCACCAAGATGGAGTCGTGCTGACGCTGTGTGCATGGCAGTCCTAGCACAAAGTTCATACTGACATCCTCCCAAGGGGTGGAAGGAATGGGTAGAGGGGTGTACAGTTCATTTGGTTGCTTATTTCCCTTTGTAACTTGACACACCCTACAGCTTCTCAAAATCTGGGCGATGAATCTCACCATCCGCGGCCAGTAAAATCTCTCATACTATAAAATTGTGCATTGACATATTGGGAATGCATAGTCGTGTGCCCCTAAATAGGTACCGGTTCAGAATGACATAGTCCGTAGTGTCGTGGTATGGGTCTGCGGCTAGAGCACTATAGATGCCCACTAAAATCAGGGCATGTCGCATAATCCTCGATTATGCGCTCAAAGCCTATCACCTGGGCTCTCATCTCTGTAAGGACAAGAGTAATTCTACTCAAAGCATCAGTGAGTGTGTTGTCTTTCCCTTTGCAATGTTTGAGTACGAAGTCGTACTCTTATAAGAAAGACACCCACTTAGCTTGGCGCGGGCTAAGCTTGTGCTGTGAGTTTATATATCTAAGAGCTTGGTGATCCGAGTGTAGGATAAACTCATTTGGCAACAGATAGTGCCTCCAGTGTCTCAAGCTCTGCACTAAAGCGTAAAACTCACGCTCATAATTAAAGTAATTCAGTTTTGGGCCCGAGAGCTTCTCGCTGAAATATCCCACGGGGTGGCCCTCCTGGGTGAGGACTCCACCAATCCCAATGCCGGAGGCATCGCAAGACACCTTAAAGGTTTTGCCAAAATCTGGCAGTCTCAATAGTGGGGCAGATGACATCTTCTCGTTGATAAGCTGGAATGCTTTATCAGCAGAAGATGGCCACTTGAACTCACCCTTCTTGGTACACTCCGTGAGAGGGGCCATGATACCACTAAAATCCCTTATGAAACGTCTGTAAAAAGTGGCCAAGCCGTGAAAGCTATGCACATCATGGATGTTCTGTGGCATGGGCCACTCCATGGTAGCCTTCATCTTCTCGGGATCAACGAAGGTTCCTAAGGAGCTAACTATGTATCCTAGAAAGATGACCGACTCCACGAAGAATGTGCACTTCTTCATGTGGATGTATAGCTTTTCGGCTCGCAGGAGCTCGAAAATGGCGCGAAGATGACCCAGGTGGTCCTCGCTAGAGCGGCTATACACCAGAATGTCATCAAAATAGACGACGACGAACTTACCCATGTAGGGTTGGAAGACATGAATCATCATCCGAGCAAAGGTGCTCCGGGCATTGGATAACCCAAAGGGCATCACTAGCCACTCATACAATCCCTCCTTCGACTTGAAGGCAGTCTTCCACTTGTTTCCCTCTCTAATGCTAATATGGTGGCATCCGCTCCACAGATCTATCTTTGAGAAGATAGCGGTACCACTCAGCATGTCCAACATGTCGTCTAATCGCGGAAGGGGAATCTATACTTCACAGTGACTCAGTTGACAGCTCGGCTGCCAACACACATGCGTCAAGTTCCATCCTTCTTAGGGGCAAGAAGGCTGGAACAGCACATTGACTCATACTGTGACGAATTAATCCACGGTCTAATAGCTCAGTGATCTGCCTCTGCAGCTCAGCGTGTGCTGCGGGGTCTAAACTGCAATGAGGCAAATGGGGTAGGGAGGAGCCAGGGACCAAATCAATGGCATGCTGGGTCGACCTCATGGGAGGTAATCTAGCAGGCAACTCCTCAGGATGGACATCTGGGAACTCCTCAAGAAGCTTCCTGGCAGATTCAGGAAGGTGTGTGGTGTCAGGCACCAGTCCAAATGACTGGAGTACTACTAGGGCATAAAGGATACCACTCGCTAAACTCTCTCTCTCTCTAACTCAACTCTCTGAATAATATTCAAGGCCTTCTTCCGTTCTGTGGGCGGAAGGGTCTCCTTGGTAGCTTTCGGTCTCGGGTGTGAGTCTAAGGGTCTGACAGGATTTAGGACCACCTTCTGCCCATTCAGCATGAATGAACATGTGTTGGCCCTGCCATGAATAGTCAATCCCTGTCATACAACCATGGTCTCCCTAGAAGAATGTGGCAAACATCCATGGGCATGACATCGCACCAGATCCAATTGGTGTAGGGTCCGATCGTGATGGGGACGAGACATCTGTACGTCACAGGAATAGTAGTCTTGGTAACCCAAGCTACCTGAAAAAGGTGACGGGTGGGGCTCAGCAGTGTCCCGCAGACACGCAATTGCGGACTCAGCCACAACATTCATGCAGCTGCCACTATCAATCACTAATCTACATGACTTCTCCCCTGCTTGGAAGAAGGCTTGGAAGATGTTGGTCCTCTAATAATCAGCAGACTCTAGGGGTGTGACCATCATACATCTCACCACTAGGAGGCTCGGGTCAAACTCTTCATCACTGGGGGTCCTTAAGTCAAGCTCATTTAACACAACACCAACGTTATCAATTTCGGTTGGGGCAGACTTATCATCACTAACCCCCTAAATCAGTAATGTGGTGAGCTGCTTGGCGCAGTTCTTGGCATAGTGCCCAAACGTACCACATTTAAGGCACTTAATGTGTGCCAGACTCACAACTCCCTACAAGGGCCTTTCCCTTATCCTCTCTCATGTCCACGCCCGAATTTGGCAGTGGCGGCTATGACAGCGGCGGCTACGGCGGCTGTGGCAGCGGTGAAGGGGGCTAAGGTGGCAGTGGTGGCGACTAAAGCGGCTGTTCTGCAGGGGAAAATTCTGATGGCAGCAAGGAGGAGGGTCTGGAAGGTGGCAGTTAGGGCTTTGGGAAAGAGGATTTGGAAACTAGGGTTTTCCCGGGGAAAACAAGAGCCGTTCTCGCTGTTTGGAGAAAACTCAGAATTTCTATTAATCAAAAACTGCTAATAACATATATATTTTGGGTATTTATAATACCCTCAAAGCAATCAAGACCTTAGAGTGTTTATAATACGATCGGAGGGCTAATATTCATCCCTCCGATCAATACAAGAAACGAACGAAAATAAATGCATAAAATAAAAACGAAAACGGACGAACATAAATGCATAAAATAAATACGGAAACGGACGAAAATAAATGCATAAAATAAATACGGAAACGGACGAAAATAAATGCATAAAATAAAAATGAAAACGGACGAAAATAAATGCATAAAATAAAACGGCAACGTCATGGCTGGTACGGGTTCGAGCGGGCTCGGCGGCGAGACCTGCGTCGAAGATGGTCCCATCACCATAACTCAAACAATTGTGAGAAAACTTGTTCTATTGGTGTGGACCCATCCGTTCAGCTTTAGCAAAATCCAGCAAACCTGTTTTTTGTGTTCTTCATTATCTTTTACCCCTCTCTTTTGCTTTCATCTCCCAAACTTTTTTATTGCACTTAAACACTTATTCAGCTTTTCCAAACTTCTGTAACCTAAGCTACACTTCAAAATTCATTATCTCTTTCTCCTATACAAGCCTCATTACTCAACTTTTTTCAATGTGAATTATTTGGTGGTGGAAGATCTATTGAGTTCCAGTGTTGAATGCAAATTGCAACCTTCTTGGAGAATCTATCTTTGCTCGCATTCTTTTTGGCTAATAAATAGATGTATTTACACTTTTAAAGAGCTATTTGGTTTCTTTAGATTGATAACATGTATGATGTTTGTCTTTTAAATTAGATTATTCTTTCAAGTTTGATTCTTGCTTTCTGTGTGCTCCGTCTATTTTTTTTTCTTATCTGTTTTGCTAATTATAGGATTAATGAGCTTATACGTGGTGATTCATTATCTAAATGCCATCATTATGGGGAGTCTTCAAAGTTGGAATGCCTAAATCTGAATGAACTGCACCCTTCCTCTTGGTTTGTTGTGCGCATTTTTTACATAGTTTCTTCAAGGGACTGTTTGTAGGGCAGAGCTGCCAACGACAGTGTGGGTGTCTAGTGGGTGGTGGGCATGTGCATGCTCAGTTAATTTGGAATTCATTTAATTTTGGTGCATTCCAAATGCACTGATTTTGGGATTGTGATGCATTTGTTTTGCCCCAAAATTTCATACCGCATTACATTTCATGCATCTACCTGTATAGTCAGAATGCGTGCAGAATGAATGTTTTTCACTCCCAAAACGCCCAACCAAACAGTCCTTAAATTTTTTTTAGAATTGTGCTGCAAATTTTGGAGTTCAAATTTATTTTGGCCTTTATTTTCAGGTATGCTGTTGCATGGTATCCTATCTATCGGATACCTGAGGGAAATTTCCGTGCTGCATTTTTAACATATCATTCTTTTGGCCGCATTGTTTGCAGAAGCACCACAAGTAGTGCTGATGGTTGCATCAATACTCTAATCTCGCCAGTTGTAGGTCTACAAAGTTACAATGCACAGGTAGAAGTATCATGATCTCTAGCATTTCAATTATATACTATATTAACATTCTTTGTACAATTTTACACTTATCACACCAGTTATTAAATTTTGAAAACTAAAATTCACCTAGCAGAATAGCCTAATCATCAGCCAAGAAGTTTTCTTTATTTCCTTCAATTAAATAGTGTTTCCAAAAGTTCCAATTTAATGTAAATGAAAAAGGATACGAGTGAAGTGGCTGATGGTGAAATGTTAAACATCAAATAGTTCGTTCAAAAATGGCTTTATGATCAATTTTCCATGTATTATTTTTTCATTGGGATTCAAAGTTAAATCTAGCATGAAGTTACCGGTGATTATTACTATTATCTTGGCTTGATGAAATATTTCTTATTGTTCTTACATGCGGTAGTACAAATGTGTCTATTATGGGATATTTCTATATTGGGAAGTTATTGTCTCTATTTTTCAATATTCTCTGATTGGAAACATATTTTTAACTGAAAGTGTAGTTATTTATTATCCCATTTTATTTTTTTTGTGCCAATTCATAAGTGCCTGTTTTATTAAAATGATTATCAATAATTTTTCTCACAACTTATTATTAAAGAAAGGTTAATCAGGCTTTCCTCCCTCTTCCCCTGTGGGGTATTAAGATCATATTAAGGCATGTTTAAAACAAAACAGAAATATTTATTTCATATAACAAAAGTTTATGCGTACAAAATCACAAAAAAAAACAGTTCTAGTTAATTATTACAAATCATAATAAAAATATACTTATATATTAATTCTTGTATTCTAAGCAAATGTCCTTTTCCCTAATTAGTTATCAAACATGGTAGCTTTTCCTAAAATCAATAAGTGAAAGCACCAATCAGATTGAGTACATAAAAATCTAATTTTATCTTATTTTTATTCTTATGTCAGTAGTTGTTATAGAATTTTGCTAACAGTAAAGTTTTAGTTTGCATTTCACAAATAAATTCATAATATAAGCCTTAAGTATGCAATATTCTGCAATGATCGACATTAAATTAACCATAAAGAATAGAGCAAGGCTACAACTTTATTCAATAAGTACTGATAAATTTGCATGATAACAATTAATTCTTCTCAATTTCTTGCAGCAAAAGGCTTAAAATACAGTAATATACATGTTCCATCAAATGCCACTCAGATTTTTATATCTTATCATATTACATTTTTCATAATTTTATATCTCACGATATGATATTATTTCTTATGTTCATATCTTTTGACACACCACAAGAGTTTATACTTATGTTCATATCTTTCTTTTCATTGGGCTTTTCATAAATATAATGGACATTACTATATGGGAGGAAGAATAGGCATGTTTGTTGTTTATAAACGATTCTATAATTCATCACATAAACTATGCATCGACCCTCCTCATGTAGCGATATAGGTCTTCTTATCACCCCCAAATGGACAATCCCTCAATCCATTATGTCTTATCAGACTCATAAATCCTTCTATAGCGGAACTTAATTGCTTGAAAATCAGGCATAGTTACTCTCATAAGATTATTTATTATGATATAGGCATCATCATGTAAACAAGGCCACATGCCATTTCATCATATAGCAATAATCATGCAATGCCTTTCATTCGCACCATGATGCTCGTGCATGCTTGTATTTAACAATTGAATAACAAATGCATTGATTAATTAAATTCATACTTTCCATCTAATCTAATCATTATACCAGCATGAGAAAAATGTGCAATTTAAATCAATAATATAACGGTAAGGCATTAATAGGATTTGCAAAGCAACATCCATTGATTTAAATTTTAGCTAATCATATTATCGGATTCACATAATTCACAACAAAGGCAATATTTTAAGTATTTAATGAGATAAATTACAATCTAATAATTTATATCACTAAATTTAACATTGTCAATTAAACAAAATGTTTGACATAAAACAAACAATACAAATAACATGCGACGCATTAGTAACATTACTGGCATATTTGAACAATATAGTAGCTTGATTAGATTGAAATGTACCTCACGCGATTTGCAACAATGCTGGAAAAATAGTATTTTAAGCGCTCGTGATTACATGCACAACATAATTGTGACATTATTAAGTGGTACCACGCCTCAACAATCCAATAAGGTAGCTGCATGATTTTGGAAATTTTATTTTTTTCTATGTGAGAGGGGTAATTATAGGCATTCTGAATGTGTGTGAGCGGATTATTGTACGTACAATTCATGACTAGTTATTTAATGCAAAATTTGCTGAAGTTAATCTAGTTCGTGTCTGGCACATTTTGATCGCATCATGGCGCGGCATTTGGACTCACATTTGCGCATCTGGATTCACGGCAAAATACAATAATATTTTTTTGAAAACTATAAGTCTAATAATAATGATGACACTAATAGTAATAATGATAATTAGTTATAATAAAATGTTTTAAATTGTTTAATTACTGTTAATGTGTTTCATGTTCTCTGTTTGTTGGTCAAAGCTGCCTCAATCGCCTCACAGAGAGACGACACCTTCCTTGCCTGATCTGATAGATCTTTGCATGTGAAACACATCTATTCAACCCGCCAAGATACCCTCCTTTGTCATTCTCACAAAGTTTTGTTGGCTTCATCCCAATTTAGCATTGGCACCTTCGTTATTACCCGAAATTGAGTGTAGATGCCCCATCAACATCCATTTTGGTTTTATCATCCGCTCTCATGCTCACGCTGTGATCGGCCATTTTCCTGGATCAGGTCTGATGCTCTATTCCTTATTGACTTTCCCATAGTCCCTCTTTCTCATAACACAATGTTTCTCATACAGCTTCTCATAATGAAGTTATTTTATGTCTCCATGATCTAACCTCAGTTGCTCGATCTTTCTTTGTGGAGCCCTTGCCTGAACATTCATAATGTAATCTAAGAATTCCCTTTTTATCGTGTATATCATTCTTGTAGATTCATTGTATTTTTTTTGTTCTTTTGAAAACGAGTACTTCTGCACTATATTTCCCTTATCGACCTCAATGGGGCCAATTTCTTTTTGACCGTGAGTGTTTTGTTTTCTTGCTTAATTTCATAAAGAACTCTAATATTTGAAATCTTCTTTTCCTTTATCGGAAAACCTCATCAAATATTAAATGACCAAAGCTTTTGCTTATGTGTTGCAATGCATATTAATGCTTAATACTTATAACTCACCTTACTTCTACCATCATTTTTTGTCTCAAATAATTTTCAGTAGAACAATTTTTAGCAATAACTTATTGCTATGAATCATTTTGTTTAATTTAGGTTATAAGTCATTTCTTGAGTATTTTATCACATTGAAGAGCAAATGGGACAAACTTCAGAATTTCTCGTTATTGAACTTGCCATTTGTTAAGGCAAAAAGTGAAAATTATCTTACCAAATTTCTAACCTTATCTGTCACTCTTATACAAGTTTGATTAGTCGTTTGTTCTATAGTACACTATTATCCATACGATGCTTACTCTCACTCTTCAGTATACATTATACCCTCTACTATCTTTCTCTAGTTATAACAGTGTTGCACTGATTGCTAGTGCTGGTCAAAGCCACCATTGCTTAGTGAACGTAATGGTGTTTGTGATTGTAATTATTTTCCATCTTGTTAATATAAGTGAACTAATTCTTTGTCAACATGCTACTTTTGCCACACTTTAATCTTCTTGTCATCCTCTTGGAACTGATTTACTGTCTTGACGATTGCCTCTCATGTGACTTCTTTCTCTGGATGTGTTTTCGCCAGTCTTTCAGTTTCCGTTGGTTGTTTATTTTGATGTTTTTCTTTCATTTGAAACCCGGTCAAACTGGCTCGATTTGGTTACATCTATTTTACTGAATAGAATTTGACTTGAATGAACCCTTTCAGGACCAATCTACCCAATTCAAAGCATAATGAAGATAAATTTGCTATTTATTTTAGTCTCTTGTAAATAAAAGATTGGGGATTATATATAGGTGATTTTTTTCATCACCTATGAAGGATTATGATATAAAATGCTCAACTTTAGCTGTAGCGTGTAAAGTATGTTTAATAATTCTATCCACTGGCTTCCTTCATCTAATTAGGTCTTCTTTTACCAGCTAAACTAGTCAACCCATGATCCAGTTGTTAAGCCAGTTTTATTATTGGCCTGGGCCTGAAGAAAATATGGCATGTAAGCTGTAGTTATTTCTCTTACCTTGATCTGTTCTTATTGTTATTGTAGTTCATGAATCTTCTTTTTCTGTACATGGGAAAGAATCTATCTATAATAGCTTGAACCCTTGATTAACAAGGCATTATCCGCTTTGATTTTATTAACTTTATGGTTTTGATTTCAGGTGATAACTTTTCAAATGATCTATTTTAGGTGTGCTCCTACTAAGAGTACGATTTGAAGTTCATATTAGGAGTTTTATTATATCAGATGACATCTTGAAAATTTAGAGCATGACTTAAGTATACTTGAGGAATTTATAATCTCCTTCTGGCTGATATGTTTCTCAATTTTCATTCACATCCAAGAATTATCCACCAGGTAGTTATAACTCATGAGAAGGCTCTCATCATATAGTACTTTATTCATAACGGGTTTAACAGGAAGCTCCTGTGGCATGATACTATGCCATTCATGGTACTAATGCATTGCTCAGATTCCATTTTTATCATGACCCGACTCAATAAAAACAAGAATCCCTTTAAGAGATTTTTGACACAGGTTTAGCAGTCTAACATCGGCTTTCTTAACACAATTGAAAATTATAAACTAAAGTGTAAGAGAAATCAAATTATAATTATTTTTATTTAAAGTTTTTCAAATCAAGTAGACTGAGATTAGATATTAGACAAAAGTAATGATCCAACTTACAAAGTCAATACAGTTTATATTTTCTGTTTTGACAATATGTACTCTATGAAATAGCAAACAAAGAAGATGGCATAATTAGTAAATTATTGATGATGACTTTTTTATATAATTTGTAGTTCCTATGTTTGATTTATGGCTCTTTGATGTGTTAAGGAAAGAAAGATACTCAGCTGTCAAACCACTGAAACTACATCGGACATCTCTTGTTAGGTTCCCGATCTCACCAAGACGTCATGACTTGACTCCTACTAACCTTAGATAATATATGAAATTTTTAATATTTCTCTTTACTATCTGCTTTTTAAGGTCTCATGATGAAGAAGATAATTGTGTAAGGGATAAGTGAACCAAATGATAGGCAGGACAAAATAGTCTTTAGATATATAAATAATCAAATTCACTTTAGAGGTTGTTTGGTTCGCAGAAATCTATTTGTAATGCTACATTATTTAAAGATGTCATTAAGATTGGAGATGTTTGGTTCAATGCTATCTCATCTATGACTTCTCAAAATTTTTAAAATGCCACTCCCAAATGTTATTTGAATGTCGGCCAAATTTGGCGGACATTCAAATAACATCACAACATCCCGTTAGTTCTTCGTTTCCTGAATCGGCGAATCACCCGCGAATCGGGGAATTTGGCGAACCGGTGAACCGGCGAACCATCGAATAGTCTTCTCCGAATCCGGTGAGGTGGCGATGACGAAGCTCCGCGTTCGCGAAGGAGATGGTGAAGGTGAAGCTTCAGAAGGTGATGGCGAAGGCATGCTCTGTGTAAGCGAAGCTCCGTGAAACGAAGACAAACATACATAAGAAATTGCCCATGAAAATCTTTTACCCTATCCACATAGTTTTCCTAATATTCTGCAAAATTAGGATGGATATCAATGTTGGAGGTAATCTTACCTCATGTGTAATATAACATGAATGACAATTTTAATATGACTGAACCAAACATAATCTGTTAACTAAATTACACTGCTATATGAATAATATGCTATCTTAACTACTTTTCACATAATATCAAACCAAACAACCCCTAAAACCCAAAAGCTTAAGCTTGTAGCATCTTTACGAGCGGTCTGGATTTTGTTTATTTTTCTTTTACAAAGAAAAATAAATACTTTTTGTTGCAGGGGGAATGCTGGTTTGATCCAACAGGTAGGAACTCGGATGCCATAGAAAAATTTAAGGGCAGGCTGCAGACTCTGGAAAGAGCCGCTAGTGCGATGTCTAGGGCCACTGTGCACCGGGGCGCTCTCAGCAGCACCAATAAACACCCGGATTTTGAGTTCTTTCTCTCCCGAAAACGGTAACATAATATTATATTTTTATGGTTTCCTTATTTCCTTTTCTAAGTTTTGTTTTTGCAATGGGGAGAGAAGAACTACGCCTACTCATCACTTGTTTATGTTTTTGTACCTGAATGAGAGACAGTAGTGAGGAATGCATAGTGAAACATTCTTTTTTCTCTTTTTTTAATTTTAAATAAATAAATAAATAAATATTGCTGATTCCTTTTATTGTTCATTTTTTGAATGCTGGTAGGAAAGCAAGCCATAAAGGTTTGGCGTTATGCTTGAATTCTTTGTGTAATTTGATTCAGGCATTTCCCTAAAAATTTTAACTTGAGTGTTTTGTCGGTGATCCCCATCAGCATGTGTTCATCAAGCTGTCAAATATTACTGATTATGATTCATTGTTTATAGAATCTTTTGTTTGGATTGAGGAATATATTATGCAGTTACTGAAATGAGCCTTAGAATTTGACCCTAATCTTGAATCGTCGTTAAAGGTTATCTAAATGGAATTTTTTAAATTTCGGTACTAATAAGGGTGTGTAGATAAGTTCACTCGTAAATTTTAAAATAAAATGCTTTTGAACAAAAATTGATGATCCATTGTTCAGTAAGTTTTGAAATTATGATTAGCTTTTGGTTTGCCTTTATTATATTTTTTTGAAATCTTCAACTTGTTAAGAATTATTTCTCATTCATTGCATATAGAAAGCACATAACAATCACTTCATATTTTTGGCAGGCTTAAATTTGATCTTTATTAGAGAGCTTTTTTGATAAGGTGCTATAATGAAAGGTGTTGTAACAAGTGTTAATTATTGGTTGATTAATGAAATGCAAATAGTGTTGTAATGAAGTTTGCTTTTAATAATAATGGTAAATGAGTTGATAGGGTTTAAGCGAAATTGTTTGCTTAATCCATAATGTTTATTTGGTTAATGAGTGATGGTAAGATGATAACATAATTTAATCCAAGTTAAAGCTTCTCATGTGTATAACAATTTTCAATCTAAGATGATAGCATCAGATGGTTTTTATAAATTCATTTAAGGTTAGAGAATTTTAGTTCTAGTCATTTCATAAGTCATATTTCACCTTAAACCGTTTTATGTTAGGTCATATATAGTCCTATATAAATATATATGTATAAATTTATATATATATGTTTAGAATAATATAATGTAGATGAATGCTAACATCTAACTATAATCTATTGGCTTTTTATCACTTTTCGTAATAAATATATTTTCATATTTCTTCTTTAGCTTTGTTGTTTAGCCTTATTTTAAGTTGTTTCTTGAACTTTATTATTATAGATTTATATTGTTAAAGTAATGTCACTAATTAGAAATGGGTTAAATGTAAATGATAAGGATGGAGGATGAAATGCTTTTGTTTTAAAAAAAGAAATACTTATGGTTATACACTATGACATGTTTTCTTAATTGAGAATGAGACATGACAAACATTTGTGACATGCCACATATAATAATATTGTAACAAGTTGCTTCTTGATAAATATGCCAAAAGTTCGTAATATATTTATTTATATTTTTGCTTGATGGATTATTTTGCAAGGAAATAAACATGTGTTGTTGCTTCCATGCATAAAAAATTTATCCATACTTTTCCTTGCACAACATGCCGCATGTATTTATATTTAAACTATGACTTTCTCTGAATTTGCTATTATATTTTTAATATTATTTATTACTTTAAAGATTTATTTTATTTTAAACAATATTGAATAGCATGTAATATGATCTAAATTCTAAATGGATATTATGTGATATGTATATTTATTTGTATACTAAATGCAACACTAAAGTAATTGTCCAAGAGGATCATACAGCTTGGTACTCAATGTTGAATTAGTACACTAACCAACATTAGGTCCTCATAGGTTTTTGACCCAAGCTAATCCATCATTGAGGCATGATCAAGGTTCTAGATTTAAGGTTTGGGTTAAACTCGAGTTAGCCTAAGAAAATGAGAGACTTTATGATCTCATCCTATGTCTTCAAACCCTAGTCATGGGGCGTTTAAGATGAGCTTATCCCATTTTTACGATCACCTTATGGTCTTAATTTGGTCTTGACACTCCCTTGGGTTCATCATCATCTATAGGTTGAACCCAAGTGCATCCATGGTGATTGGGTTAGCCCATAGATGAGCAACCATAAGTTTCCATATTCAATTCACTTCAAGCCCAAGCCAATAAAGCTAAGGGTGAGTTGATCTCACATTTGGAAGGAGTATTAAGGTCTTAGCTTGGTTAACTCAAGTTGAACTGATAGAAAAATATTCCATTTACTTGGAGCTCTAACTGTGAAGAGCTTTTTCAGAAGCTTATGCGCCTGTTAACATCTACACTAGTTTTAATTTTACCCCAAGAAGGGAAAGACTTCCGGTCTATACTAGTGCTTCAAAAATAGGACTTGGATGGGTATTAATGCATGATGGAAAAGTTATAACTTTCACCTCGAGACTGTTAAAACCTAATGAAAAGAACTATCTTGTCCATGATCCGGAGGTGGTAATTGTAGTCTTTGCCTTGAACATTTGGACATTACTTATACGGGGTAAAGTATAACAACCTTAGTTTGTTACCCATTATTAGGTAGTCCAATTAGTTTCATTTTACTTTTAGTGCTCTTATAATAGCATTAGGAGCTTACACTGAAGTTTGATGTGATTTGGAGATCGTTTGTGATCGATGAATATTTTTTATTATTTTAATCAACTTGAAAATACCTATTTTAAATTGACCTCAGAATCAAAATCAGAATTCTCCCTTGGACTCCTCACCCCCAATTTTGATAGGGCTATATTTTGGAAATGTTTGGAAGCTGTCGAATATCCCCGATTATTTTAATAATATTTAAATACCCAGAAAATTAAGATAATAAAATTAATTTATAATTAAAAATTTGATTGCATTTTTTAGTTCTTCACCCCTCATTTAGTTAAAGGTGAATTTTTGAGATTTTTCGAAGCTCATTTGGTTATTTAATTTTGATTAAATAAATACATTTTAAATAATTAAATAATTAAATTATTTAAATTATATAATATATATTAATATTTATTTTTAAAATTGGATCCAACGGTTTTGAACTACGATGATTCGCTGCGAGATCCCCTTGCATGGTACAGTGAATTGCGTCGATCATGGCCATTGCGTGCTACGTTTAGGATGATTTAAGGGTTGGGTGTGATCCATCAAATTAGACCGTCGGATTAGCATTCTGATTTGACGGTCGATATCTAAAAACTGTACGTCCCTGTCCTCTACCGATCATGTGCCTACTACAGCAAACGAGGGGCATTCTGTAACGCCACTTCCCGTCGTCATGCACATCAGAGGTGTGAAAGACAGAACAATTGCGGCGGAACAATGCGTTACTCGGGATGGATTGCTGAACCTCCCCGAATGCTGCTATTGAAGCTCTACCCAAGTGTAATATTCTTATCTTAAGTATTAGATGAGGTACTTACATACATTAGATTATGAGAGGTAGTTTTAATAAGAATTCAATATACATGAGTATTAGCATCACTTACATGCCGATCACATCACAATACTAAGTAGCAATAATAACATAGTGCATAAGCTATAGCATTCATCCATATCATTCATCACAGAAACTAAGTAAGAAAGTATTCATCTCTGAAAAGAAAGAGAAAATACATACAGAGTTAAGTTATTACAAACCATTTGCTTAAAATAAAAAGGCAGTAAATGCCTCTTAATTCACAATAGAAGGTGAACTAAAATAGTAAATAAAAGCTGAGCCAACTAGTGCTCCACAAACTCTTTCTGGATCTCCTGAGAAGCCTCCAAAGCCTATTCCTCAAACTGTACTGGATCTAACAAATTGTGACAAAAGAAAAGAAAGAAAAGTACCCCGTGTTAGACAATAACTCTAACACATCAAAAGCTACTACATATCTTACTATAGTTTAAAAGAAAAGGATTAACATTTAAGTAAAACAAAATAATACTGCAAAAAAGTACTAAAATAACTTGAAGATATAAAATTGTAAAGAACTTAAAGCGAAGTAAAACAGTAATTAAAAGATAGGGTACTGAAAACAGGAATCTATAAAGAATTTAAAATTGAATAATATACTGAAACCAAATCATGATGTTTGCCAATGAATATACATATGTAACTAAATATAACACATGATATTATGCCTCAAATGTGCATAACCTTGATGGCACATGACATCCCACAGATTCTTGGTGAGCATAACCACTTTGCTAATAGATCCTATGTAAGCACAACGCTCTGCTAACAAATCTTATTTGAGCACAACTCTCTGCTAGTACAGTGATATGCTTATGCGATTCATGATATGCTAAGGTTTTAATAACTGAATGCTTTTAAATCGATTAAAAACTAGAAAAATGATCAAAATCAAAGTAAATATCTATTTGCCTTGGCAAATCAAAAGTTAAATTTATAAACTGTATAATTACTTTAATTCCATTGAATTCAACATTTAATTTATAATGTAATTTGATAACATCCTAATTCATCATAAGTTAAGAGTACATATGCATGATCAATATGTCCTTAGAAGGGAGACTTAAACACTTAATTTATTTAACTGCACTTATCAATGCGCACAATAATAAGAGACAGAATCCTTTTACAGTTTATTCTTTCAAACTAAACTGTTAAATTTCCAACCTATAATACACCTTAGACTTGGGATGTTTATCATAAACTGAACTATACTCATCTAATTACTTAAGATAAGACCGAAACTCTATAATTATATTAAGGGTAAATCAACAATTTTCATATTATACTAGATAACCTAGTTCTATGGATATGCACTACAATCTCCATATGATAATACTAAAGTTCTCATTCTAACAATCTATTTAATAAACAAGGATTTACAAGTTAATGAATTCTTTATCTATTGTGGTGAGTCCTACACAAAAGGTTCCAATAATGTGATATATAACCCACTCAACTTAAGATGCTACCATAATTTCAATCTAAATTTCTTTAGGCTATTCTACTATAAGGTTTATGAACAATCATCTATGGTTGTTAAGATTCATTTAAGGTTCAACCTCAAAATGAGACAATTAGGTATTTTCCTACCTCAAGATAACCTTACTAAAAGTATAGCATTTACTCAAGTTAAGATTACCTTCATACCTTATGGATTTATAGTTGCTAATTATCACAATTTAAACCACTAATAAATTCTAAGAACAAAGATGATGAAACCTCATGCACATTTACATGTCTGACCATATGATCTAAGTGAAAAAGTTAAGCGTGCAATTTCTATGACTTAATCATAGGCACATGAATGGTGAGGTAAAAGTCATACAAACTATTGGGAGTTGATTGTGTTACAAATCAATCCTATTTTAAATATCAATTTATGTTAATTGCTTTACTTAAGAGAAAATCAATGATCTTAAGATTTAATCAAGACGATTAATCACATGGGCTATTATCAGATTGAATTCTTCTAGTTTACTAGCCTATAGTCAATGTCAAGTCAGCAAATGATAACTAAATCTATGCAAAGTCAAAAGAAGTTATACAAAATCAATAACTAAGCTTACATTATTTGAGAATTTAATTAAAACTACAATAAATTAAAGTTAATTAGACATGATTAATGATTTCACATAGCAATTTAAAATTGCATAACTATATTAATCTACTTATCCATTATTAAAGTTAAAGACAACAATAGTTCTTGCTTTAATCAACTCAAGTACTTAATTAAGCTAATTAGGGTTTCACCCTAGTTATGAGATATTTAAGGATTAAAGGTGTTCAAATGAGATTATGATGTTTATCAATGTATTTCCTACTAATCAATAGATATAAGAATACTAAATTTATCAAAAATCAAGAAGTTATTAATATTATTTAGCATTAATTTATTTCTAAAGTGATTAACAATTAGTTAACAAAATGACATTCAGAAAGTAGATCTAATTTAATCTGTTGATTGTAAATATCCAAAAGAACATTCAGAGACTAAAATTTGCCATTTAAATTAAGTAAAAACTCTAATTATTACTAATCATGCAAATTGTGGATTAAGAAATAATTAACAAAAATTGATTCTAAAAAATTAAGCTAGCACTGTGAATACATTTTACAAGCCATAATTAACATTTAGAAACTTAAATCAATGCATTTGGACAAATGAAGTGCTAATATTTAATAATCAAGTTATTGGAATGTTTAAGCAAAATTTAAAAATTAACTCACTGAAATTAAAATATTTTTATATATTATTATTCATTATTTTTTTCTGAACAAAATGGTATATAATTTTATATGGTTTGGAGCTAAGATGACAAAATTATTCAATTAATTCATTCTGAATGTTTTTAATTAAGATTTAAATTTCTAATTTATTTTTCTTTAAGGAAAATAAATCCAGAAATTATTTTATTATTAACAGAGAGGGCCCATTCAAAAGGGTCCGATGGTCCGTTACTGTCACACCGCCCGAGTCACATTTTGGCCCGATTAGTCTAATGGCTTCGTCTTCCTCCCACCTTCCCCAACGTTAGAGTATATATGATTAGGGTATGAACCAAATTGTCCCATGACCCAAACTCAATCGTCGCACGATCAGTAAGCCAAGCCGCATCAAATGCACCAAGAAGCCTCTTTGAGGAGGCTGGAAACGTCTGGACCTTACTCACCCGAGGTCCTCTTTTAGGGTTTACTGTGGTGATTGAATATTCCTCACATAGCCCATTAAATCGCATGCGCATGATCTTTACACCTTTAGGAAGGTGAGAAGCATCGAACCCATATGGCCACGAGGCACGGATGCGCCCAGCCACTTGGACCTTACTCGAGCCCAGCCTTCGAAAAGAGTCCTAGTTCGATCGATCGTATCAATCGATCAGAGCTAACCTAGACCTCGGGAGTATATGCATTGGGTTCGTTTTGCATAAACATACAATTAGGAATCGAACTGAAGTGATGCTGAGCCTACTCGACTCATCACAGAGATGGAGGTACCTGGTCATACGGGAAGATCAATGTTCAAGCGATTGAAGAGGGATTGGAGCTTGGCAGCACCACAGGAGCTAGCTAGGGGACCTGAACACCAGGTCGCACCCTCGAATTACATAGACTGAAGTTAGGAATCGCCGGGAGAGCTTGCGGACAATCAGGAATGGAGGGAAGGCTAATTGGGATCTCATAGTGAACAAACAGCTCACTGGGCAATTTGTGAGGCTATTTATAGCCTCATGGAGTGTTAGAGTGCGGCTGATGGGTCGGCTCGACCCAAGTGCTCGGGTCGAGGTTGGGCTATTAAATTTCCAAGTCGGGGATAGCCGGGGTTTAGGGCCCGTTCATGGCGTCCAACTGATTCGAGAAGGAGCCTAACATTATTGCTGAGGTGGAGGATTGGGGGGTAGGCTCTGCGGTCCGGAGTACGGAAGATTTTACATGTCGGGCGTGGGGCTCATCCGGGGCGAAGATCCACAGTCACGGGAGGAGTGCTGGCCGTCTGATTGATTGATCAGAACTACGGAACAGTTCTGATCGATCGGGTCCTAACAACCTGATCCGGGATGATCTGGATTGCAGGATCCAGGGGCGGGCTCTGACGCCCACGAGTGTCCGTGGCTAAGATCTGATCTGGGCCATTAAATTAAAAAGGCCCAACTGTCGGATGGCGCAGGCTCCACTGTCCCGTGACTTGGGCTCTGCAACGGATCGCTCACGGTCTGCGCAGCAAATCCCAGACCGTTGACGCCGTTGGAGGTTACTTTTGCAAATATGAATTATTTCAAATCATTTTGTGCAATTTTCCCTATTAAAATTAAATCTATGACCTAAATGATCTTTAAAAATTCCTAAATTTGCACCCCTAGCTAATTTAGGGGTGAAGAATTCAAAAATATAATTAGAATTTGAATTGGAGATCAAAATATTTTGGCTATTATTTAGAATTTCTAATTTGGTGAAATTGCTAATTTGGCCTAGTGAGTTCTAGTTGACCCCAAAATTTCAGGATTGAATCCTAATGATCATATGAATGCAATGAAATAAATTTTAAAGTGTGATTAAGCTTAAATTAACATTGGTAACAACCTATTAATCATAAACACATGAATAATGAGGTAAAAGTCATACAAACTATTAGGAGTTGATTATGTTACAAATCAATCCTATTTTAAATATCAATTTATGCTAATTTTCTTAAGAGAAAATCAATGATCTTAAGATTTAATCTAGATGATTAATCACATAGGCTATTATCAGATTGAATTCTTTTAGTTTACTAGCCTATAGTCAATGTCAAATTAGCAAATAATACCTAAGTCTATGCAAAGTCAGAAGAAGTTATACAAAATCAATAATTGCAAAGTTTTAAGCTTACATTATTTGAGAATTTAATTAAAACTACAATAAATTAAAGCTAATTAGACATGATTAATAATCTCACATACTAATTTAAAATTGCTCAACTATATTAATCTACTTATCCATTATTAAAGCTAAAGGCAACAATAGTTCTCACTTTAATCAATTCAAGTACTTAATTAAGCTAATTAGAGTTTCACCCTAGCTAGGAGAGATTTAAGGATTAAAGGTATTCAAATCATATTATAATGCTTATAAATGTATTTCCTATTGATCAATAGGCATAAGAATACTAAATTTATCAAAAATCAGAAAGTGATTAATATTAATTAGCACTAATTCATTTCTAAAGTGATTAACACTTAGTTAGCAAAATGACATTCATGAAGTAGATCTAATTTAACCAGTTGATTGTAAATATCCAAGAGAACATTCGGAGACTAAAACTTGCCATTTAAATTAAGTAAGAACCCTAACTACCACTGGTCATGCAAATTGGGGATCAAGAAATAATTAGCAAAAATTGATTCTAGAAAATTAAGCTAGCAATAGGAATATATTCTACAAGCCATAATTAACATTTAGAAACTTAAATCAATGTATTTGGACAAATGCAAGTGCAAATATTTAATAATCAAGTTATTGGAATGTTTAAGCAAAATTAAAAAATTAACTCACTAAAACTAAATGGCCCATTCAAAAGGGCCCGATGGCTCGTTACTGTCAACTTCATGAGGAAAATAAATCCAGAAATTATTTTATTACTAACAGAGAGGCGGCCCATTCAAAAGAGCCCGATGGCCCGTTACTGTCACACCGCGTGGGTCACATGTTGGCCCGACTCGCACAGTGGCGTCGTCTTCTTCCCACCTTCCCTGACGTTAGAGGATTTAGGGTTAAGGTATGAGCCAAATTGCTAGGTGCCCCAACCACGCCATGACCCAAACTCAATCGCCGCACGATCAGTCGGCTGAGTCGCATCGAATGCACCAAGAATCCCTCTTTGAGGAGGCCGGAGACGTCTAGGCCTTACTCACCCGAGGTCCTTTTTTAGGGTTTACTGTGCTGATTGAATACTCCCCACAGAGGCCATTAATTCGCATGCGCCCGATCCTTACACATTCAGGGAGGTGAGACGGATCGGACCCATATGACCACGAGGCACGGATGCACCCAAATATTGGGTCCTTACTCAAGCCCAGCCTCCTGAAAGAGTCCCAGCCCGATCGATTGTATCGATCGATCGGATATAACTTAGACCTCGGGAGTATGTGCATTGGGTTTGTTTAGCATAAACATACAATTAGGAATCGAATTGAAGTGATGCTGAGCCTACTCGACTCGTCACAGAGAGGGAGGTACCTGGTTAGACATGAGGATCAGTGTTCAAGCAATTGAAGAGGGATTGGAGCTTGGCAACACCACATGAGCTAGCTAGAGGACCTGAAAAATTGGTCGCACCCTCGTATTACATGGACCAAAGTTAGGGATCGCTGGGAGAGCTTGTGGACGACAGGGAATGGAGGGAAGGCTAATTGGGATCTCATAGTGAACAAACAGCTCACTAGGCAAATTTTGAGGCTATTTATAGCCTCATGAAATGTTAGAGTGAGGCTGATGGGTTGGCTCGACCCGAGAGCTCGGGTCGAGGTCGGGCTATGAAATTTCCAAGTCAGGGAAAGCCGGGCTTCAGGGGGCCCATTCATGGCGTCCAACTGATTTGGGTAGGATTTTAATAGTATTGCTGAGGTGGAGGAGTGGGGGACAGGCTCTGCGGTCCGGAGTACGGAAGATCTTACATGTCGGGCGCGGGGCTCATCCGGGACGAAGATCCACCGTTGTGGGAGGAGTGTTGGTCGTCTGATTGATTGATCAGAACCACAGAACGATTCTGATCGATCCGATCCTAACAACCTGATCCGGGATGATCAGGACTGCAGGATCCAAGGGCGGGTTCCGACGCCCACGAGTGTCCGCGGCTAAGATCTGATCCGAGCCATTGGATTAAGAAGGCCCAACTATCGAATGGCGTGGGCTCCACTGTGACGTGACCTGAGCTCTGCAGCGGATCGCTCACGGTCTGCGCAGCTGATCCCAAACCGTTGACGACTGTTGGAGGTTACGTTTGCAAATATGAATTATTTCAAATCATTTTGTGCAATTTTTTTTATTTAAATTAAATCTAATTATAGCCCAAATGACCTCCAAAAATTCCAAACTTGCACCCTTAGCTAATTTGGGAGTAAAGAATTCAAAAATACAATTAGAATTTGATTTGGAGATCAAAATTATTTGGCTATTATTTAGGATTTCTAATTTGGTGAAATTGCTAATTTGGCCTAATGAGGTCCAGTTCACCCCCCCAAAATTTCAAAATTGGATCCTAATGATCATACGAATGCAATAAAATAATTTTTAAAGTGTGATTAAACTTAGATTAAGCTTGATAACAACCTATTAATCATAAGCACATAAATGGTGAGGTAAAAGTCATACAAACTATTGGGAGTTGATAGTGTTGCAAATCAATCCTATTTTAAATATCAATTTATGCTAATTATCTTACTTAAGAGAAAATCAATAATCTTAAGATTTAATCAAGACGATTGATCACATGGGCTATTATTAGATTGAATTCTTCTATTTTACTAGCCTATAATTAATGTAAAATCAACAAATGATAACTAAGTCTATGCAAAGTCAGAAGAAGTTATACAAAATCAATAATTGCAAAGTTTTAAGCTTACATTATTTGAGAATATAATTAAAACTACAATAAATTAAAGCTAATTAGACCTGATTAAAAATTTCACTTACCAATTTAAAATTGCCCAACTATATTAATCTACTTATCCATTATTAAAGCTAAAGACAGCAATAGTTCTTACTTTAATCAATTCAAGTACTTAATTAAGTTAATTAGAGTTTCACCCGAATTAGGAGAGATTTAAGGATTAAAAGTGTTCAAAACAGAATATGATGTTTATCAATGTATTTCCTATTGTTCAATAGACATAAGAATACTAAATTTATCCAAAATCAAAGTGATTAATATTAATTAGTACTAATTCATTTCTATAGTGATTAACACTTAGTTAACAAAATGACATTCAAAAAGTAAATCTAATTTAACCAGTTGATTGTAAATATTCAAGAGAATATTTAGAGACTAAAACTTGCCATTTAAGTTAAGTAAACATCCTAATTATTACTAATCATGCAAATTAGGGATCAAGAAATACTTAACAAAAAGTGATTCTAGAAAATTAAGCTAGTATTGGGAATACTATCTACAAGCCATAATTAACATTTAGAAAATTAAATCAACGCATTTGGACAAATGCAAGTGTTAATATTTAATAATTAAGTTATTGGAATGTTTAAGCAAAATTAAAAAATTAACTCACCGAAACTGAAATATTTTTATATATTATTATTTTCCTTACATTTTTCTGAACAAAATGGTATATAATTTTATATGATTTGGAGTTAAGATAACAAAGTTATTCTATTAATTCATTCTAAATGTTTTTAATTAAGATTTAAAATTCTGATTTATTTTCCATAAGGAAAATAAAACCTGAAATTCTTTTATTATTAACAGAGAGGCGGCCCATTCAAAAGGGCCCGATGGCCTGTTACTGTCACACCGCGCGGGTCACATGTTGGCCCGACTCGCACAGTGGTTTCGTCTTCCTCCCACCTTCCCTGACATTAGTGGATTTAGGGTTAGGGTCTGAGCCAAATTGCTGGGTGCCCCAACCACGCCATGACCCAAACTCAATCGCCACATGATCAGTAGGCCGAGACGCATCGAATACGCCAAAAAGCCCTCTTTGAGGAGGCCGGAGACGTCTGAACCTTACTCACCCGAGATCCTCTTTTATGGTTACTGTGGGGATCGAATACTCCCCACATAGCGCATTAAATTGCATGTGCCCAATTCTTACACCTTCAAGGAGGTGAGACAGATCTGACCCATATGGCGATGAGGCACAGGATGTGCCCAGGCACAGGGTCCTTACTCGGGCCCAGCCTCATAAAAGAGTCCCAGCCCGATCGATCGTATCGATCGATTGGAGTTAACCTAGACCTCAGTAGTATGTGCATTGGGTTCATTTAGCATAAACATACAATTATGAATTGAATTGAAGTGATGTTGAGCCTACTCGTCACGTCACAGAGAGGGAGGTACCAGGTCACACGGGAAGATCAGTGCTCAAGTGATTGAAGAGGGATTGGAGCTTGGCAGCACCACAGGAGCTAGTTAGGGGACCTGAACACCAGGTCGCACCCTCGAATTACATGGACCAAAGTTAGGGATCTCCGAGAGAGCTTGCGGACAGTCGGGAATGGAGGGAAGGCTAATTGGAATCTTACAGTAAACAAACAGCTCACTGGGCGATTTGTGAGGCTATTTATAGCCCCATGGAGTGTTAGAGTGCGTCTGATGGGTCGGCTCGACCCGAGAGCTCGGGTCGAGGTCGGGCTATGAAATTTCCAAGTTGGGGACAGCCGAGCTTCAGGGCCCGTTCATGGCGTCCAACTGATTCGGGAAGGATCCTAGCAGTATTGTTGAGGTGGAGGAGTGGGGGACAGGCTCTGCAGTCGGGAATACATAAGATTTTACCTGTCGGGCGCGGGGCTCATCCGAGACGAAGATCCACAGTCGTGGGAGGAGTGCTGGCTGTCTGATTGATTGATCAGAACCACAGAACAGTTTTGATCGATCAGATCCTAACAACCTAATTCGGGGTGATCTGGACCGCAGCATTTAGGGGCGGGTTCCGACGCCCGCGAGTGTCCATGGCTAAGATCTGATCTGGGCCATTGGATTAAGAAAGCTCAACTGTTGGATGGGGCAAACTCCACTGTCGCGTGACCTGGGCTCAGCAGCGGATCACTCATGGTCTGCGCAGCGGATCCCAGACCGTTGATAACAGTTGGAGGTTACTTTTACAAATATGAATTATTTCAAGCCCTTTTGTGTAATTTTCCCTATTTAAATCCTAAATGACCTTTAAAAATTCTCAAACTTGTACTCCTAACTAATTTTGGGGTGTATAATTCAAAAATACAATTAGAATGTAATTTGGAGATCAAAATATTTTGGCTATTATTTAAGATTTCTTATTTGGTGAAATTGATAATTTGGCCTAATGAGATTCAATTGACCCAAAAATTTCAAGATTGGATCCTAATGATCATATGAATGCAATGGAAAATTTTTTTAAGTGTGATTAAACTTAGATTAAACTTGATAACAACCTATTAATCATAAACACATGAATGGTGAGGTAAAAGTCATTACACAAACTATTGGGAGTTGATTATGTTACAAATCAATCCTATTTTAAATATCAATTAATGCTAATTATCTTACTTAAGGGAAAATCAATTATCTTAAGATTTAATCAAGACGATTAATCACATGGGCTATTATCAAATTGAATTCTTCTAATTTACTAGCCTATAGTCAATGTCAAATCAGCAAATGATAGCTAAGTCTATGCAAAGTCATAATAAGTTATACAAAATCAATAACTAAGCTTACATTATTTGAGAATTTATTTAAAACTACAATAAATTAAAGCTAATTAGACATGATTAAAGATTTCACATACCAATTTAAA